>CM039506.1:17568743-17586016 GCA_022432975.1 Begonia masoniana
ATCTCCTCTTGTAAACGACCCCGGTAGGAGCCGTCAGTGTCATATTCTTTCCTTAGAGTTTGCTTGACTTTTACTATTATTCACATACTACTATCTCTCAACAGACTTCACATTTTAACAATATATTTTTTTCTTTTCTAAACTGGTATAGAGACGCAGAACCATAAGGAGACGGAACTCTCTCGTGCCCGACTTCCCCCGCCCGGCGGCTTCAAACTTTCACAGAGTCGAGCGAACTAGACGCGGTATTGCTTCTTGCCAATTGCGGGAAAAGAGGAGGTGCCCTAATTCGTTTAACATAATACCACTCGGGTTGCATGGTGCATGCGTTGACAACCATCAGGAATTTAGTCGCCCGGGTATCACGGGCATTACGCGTGACTCGCTAACATCGCCTATAAAAGGAGGACATCTTCCGGTGGGCACGTGGGTTCTCGCGTGCTAAATTTAAAACATCATCGGTCGAATATCGACAAAACACATTTTCATCTTCCGTGTGAGCACGTGGGATCTCGGTGCTAAATTAAACCTCAAACAATTCACCTTAGGCATCTGCCAATGATGTCAACCGGAAGGATTTTTTTTTTTTTTTTTTTTTTTTTTTTTTTTTTTTTTTTTTTTTAAATCTGAAACTCAATTTTCGGAATTAGGGTTAGGGTTTTCAAACTTAACCAAACTTCCCCAAAAACACCCTAAAAACTCTACAAAACAACCCTGTAACAAACATTAAAACTAAAACCCCAACAAAAGCTTACCTTAATCTCTTAAAATCTCTTGATGAAAAGAAGAAGATGGAGCTTCAATGGCTGCCAAGGAGAAATCGTGGAGGGCAAGGGAAAAAATGAGACAACTTACCAATTTTTAACCTTTTACAACAACCACTTTTCCTACTTTTTGTTTTTGCAACTCATTTCTCTAAAATTTACTTTAACCCTCACCTTTTCCTCTTTGGTCTTCCAACGCCAAAAGCATAAATTCCATTTTTCTTTCTCATTCAATTAATGCATGTAAAATACTATTGGTTGTTTAAAGTCTTTGACTTTTCCACTTAAGGGTTTGAATAGTCAAACTCATTTTCTCCTTTTTGCTTGCCTTAATTCCAAATCCATTTCTCAACACCTATCAGTAAACGATTCTAACCGTCTACCCTAAGACATATGTGCGTTACAGGAAATTCTCGGGTGTTACATTTTCTGTACACCCACTTCACAAATTAACAATTTTCTTCAACACTTCAACCCCATTTTAAACATAACTAGTTTTCCTAAAATCAAACCGCGTGGATATATTTAAACTATACTTTTCCTCTTGTTTTAAAAGGTCCAAGCAGTTTATAAAAACAGGTTTTCAAAACGTTTAAAACATGTAAACATAAACCTATCAACTATCAGTTCTCAAACATCCTAAAATGTTCTAACTGTACAATTACTTTTTCTAATCTACCAGCAGCCCAAAACGCCCCGATACCCTCAAAACACATACATACTTCCCCACGGGTCTGGTTAAGCATCGACTTCGCAGCACACCACCGCAAGCCATCCTCCGTCAACTGTATCACTCCTCAGGTGGAGGGATCTCGTCTTCACCTATGTCGAGGTCACCTACACCATACAGACATCTATGAGATAAAAATCTCAGCAAGCTCTCGTAAATGTAAATGCATGTTGTGCATATGAGTTCATAAATCATGCAGCATTTTCTTATTTACTCTGTGGGTGTCACCGAGATCTCGGCCCACTAACCGGAGAGAGCACATCCAGCGATCGGACTACTCTTTCCAGCTAGAGGAGGGGGGTACATGCTTACAACACGTACAGCCGTGCCTGAGCCCCATCTCGCATGACCTATAACTATATGAGTACATAATAGATGTGGTATTGTGACAAACCCGTAGTCGATCTTCACAATAGATCAATAGCCCCTTTCCAGGCCACATCGCCATTTTCTTTAAAACATCACGTGGAAATTCATTTTTCATGCTCTTCTAAAACACGTGATGCTTGAACAGTTCAATATGACATAAAGTAAACATACATGATTAGTACCATCGAGACAATAAGAGCATAACCTATGCTGAACTAATCCTAACTACCCAGCCAAAATAATTTAAACATATACGTCACCAAAACTCATCGAGACGACTTCGACGTACGGTGTAGGCCAATCGGCCAGAATAAGTCACGAGAACTTACCTCGCGTCCGTTGCAGCTCAAACCCCATCCACGAGCTTTGTTTACCTAAGGCAATTTCACAACATTGTCGTTAAAACGAATTTAAACCGTTAAACGTCCGTATTTAACAAAACCTTAACTAAGGAAATTTTCTTAAAATTCCTAACTTAACTAATCGAGGTATATTAACAAATACTTAACGCTCGATACCTCAAAATCACCAATAACGAGTTTTTCCAAAAACCCGAAATTCATCAAATTTTAACATTTCTCATAAATCTGTTTAACTTCGTCCAATAACGTTCAATACGTCCATAATATTCTCAAATACGATAAATCTATAAATTTCAAATCCTAAATCACATTTTTAACAAAACCCTAAACGAAACCCTAACCGGTAACTAACCCGAAAACTTTGAATAAACTTTTCAAAACCATAGAACCTTACCTAGAATCGAGTTTGGGGAAGAAACGTGAAGAACGGAGGACGAACGGAGGAGAAATCGGCGTTGGAATGTTGAGGAACCATCGAGGGCAGAGAGAGAATCGCAAAGGAGAGAGTTCTGGCGTGAAAATGGTGAAGGAGGAAGAAGAAGATTGTTTTTAATTAATATTTTGACTTGACAAATTACCATTTTTGCCCTTCGTTTGATTTTCTATTTGTTTCGTCATTTGTTTCGTTAATTAGTTAACAATCCGGCTTCTCCAAATTTTCTTATTTCACCCATATACTTATGAATTATCGTAACCATAAAGTGTTATTTTTATTTGCAGCAAGTAAACTTTAATGGATAATTATATGTTTTAATTCATGACTTGATATCACATGCAAACTTTAGTTTAGAAAAACTATAATCTAATATGCAAATAACAAACCAATGAATATTATGCATAAAACAAAAGAAAATTGTCACTGTAAAACTGGAATGTTTACTAATTTTGAGTAAATTTATCGCATTGTTGACAGGCAATGTGTCATGCATTAACTTGTTTGTTATGTCATGACCTCGTAGGATTTTTGATAAAATTTGGAATGTTACCGTATGGTTAAAATTCGGAGAAAATGATTTTTTAGGTAATCTGGATGTTTCCTCGAGTGAGGTTATGGATAATATTAGGGTTTGGTCGATTTGGGAACTTAAAGATTTTTATTTAATATATATAATATATTGATGTATTATTATGTATATTAAATAATTAAAATAGAAAGAAAATATTATTAAGAAGGGGAATAGTTCTAAGGGGGAAACCCTTTCTTTTTGTGCTCACGAGACGAGAGAGAGAGAGAGAGAGAGAGAGAGAGAGAGAGAGAGAGAGAGAGAGAGCAGAATCTTGTTCGTGGGACTCTAAGCATTGATTTATGTGAAGGGACTTCGCGTGTAAGTGAATTCAAGACCTCCGTTTTTGAGTTTGAAATTTAGGGTTAATGTAGAGTTCAAATTGGAGCTTGGAAATTTGAATCCTTTTGCTATTGCTGGGTTATCTGAGTAGATAGAGGTTTATGTAAGTCGTTTGTCCGATTTAATGTGAGAAACAATGAAAGGAGGTGAGTTTCGCGACTTTACTTTGCTGGGCAAGGGTCAAACTTTGCTGGAAATAGAGCCAATCAAGTGTCAATGACACATAGGGAGGCCATTCGACATCTTGAAGGGTCGATACTTTAGTCAAGGTGTCAACCCCTGCCAAAATTTGAGAGCAACAAGGGTAAAAAATTTAATCAAATGTCAGAGAGATTAACAAACTTTTATTCTTATTTATCAATGTTTAGATGAAGCCTTGTTTTGAGAGAGTATTAAATGCGACCACCGCCAAGCGAGCATGAGAGATTATACAAAATTCTTATCAAGGATTTGATAAGGTAAAGAAGGTACGTCTTCAAATCCTACGAGAAGAATTTGAAGCATTGCAAATATGAGAATTCGAGTCCATAGCGGATTTCTTTTTTAGGGTTTTGCGATCGTAAATCAAATGCAGAGATATAGAGAAAGAGCGGAAGATGTTCGTTTCAATGAAAAGGTTTTTCACTAGTTGCATTCAAAGTTTGATTATGTGATTGTAGCTATCGAGGAATCCAAAGATTTAGCTACCATGATAGTTGACCTGGGTTTTTTTACAAGCTCATGAAGAGAGAACCAATAGAGGAGCCGATCGAGCAAGTTTTGGCTACCAAGCTCTTGGTGAATAAAAAGATAATGAACTTGATCGAAACTATTGAGGAAGAGGATACAGACAAGGACGTGGACAAAGTAGAGGAAGAGGTCGAGAACGACAAAATCTTGACAATGAAGAGAAAAGCCATTTGGTGAAAGAGCGCGGTAGAGTAAGCCACTCAAGACAAAATGATCGATCAGGTATTCAATGCTACAATTACCAAAAGCACAGACATTATGCTCGCAATTGTTGGAGTCCTCAAAATGTCAAAGAAACAGCGAATTATGTTCAAAATGAAGAGGTAGAGGAAAATTTGTTTCTTGCTTACAAAGGAGGAGAAAGAAGTAAGAGCAACATGTGGTATCTTTACAACGTAGAAAGTAATCAAATATGTGGCGACAAAAGAAAATTTATGGAGATCGACAACTCGGTGACCAGACTAGTCAAGTTTGGAGATAACTCCAAAGTTCAAATAGAAGGCAAATGTACGACTTCAATGTTTACTGTGTTCCGAGTATGGAGAGTAACATTTTGAGCTTGGGACAACTCTTGGAGAAAAACTACAAAGTTCACATGAAAGATCGTAGTCTCCTACTTCAAGATGATAGAAGAAATGTGATTGCAAAGGTATTGATGACGAAAAACAAAATGTTCTTGCCGGATATTCAAGTCGAAGTTGCTCGATTTCTGAAGGCTTGTGTGAAGACACGTCATGGCTTTGGCACTTGAGACTTGCCCATCTCAATTTCGATGACTTGAAGGTATTAGGCAAGAAAATGATGTTGAAAGGTTTGTCGTCCATAGATCAACCAAAACAGTTATGCGAATGGTATCTTATCGACAAATAATTTTGAAAGAGTTTTCCGAAGGAGACGACATCAAGAGCAAGTAAACCACTTCAACTTGGTCATGCTGATATATGCGGACCAATTAAGCCTCTATCATTTAGTAAAAATTGGTATTTTCTCCTCTTCATCAATGACTTTAGCAAAAAAAAAACTTGAGTTTATTTTTTAAAGAAAAAATCTCAAGTTTTTTGGCATTTTCTGAAAGTTTAAAGCATATTTAGAAGGCAAAGCGGGTATTTTCATTAAAGCTTTGAGATCAGATAGAGGAGGTGAGTTTACTTCAATGAGTTTATGAGTTTTGTGAAGCACATGCCATCCAATGATTCCTAACCGTTCCAAAATCTCCTCAACAAAACGGTGTTGCTGAAAAGAAGAATCGAACCATTCTCAATATGGCAAGAAGTATGTTGAAAACCAAGAAGATGCCAAAAGAGTTTTGGGCAGAAGCCGTTAATTATGTTGCGTACATATCCAATTGGTGCCCAACGAGAAGTTTGTGGGCCAAAACACCTCAAGAGCATGGAGTGGAAGAAAACCAAGTGCTTCCCATTTGAGAGTATTTGGAAGCATCAGTTATGTACATGTCCCAAATCAAGAAAGATCGAAGCTTGATGCAAGAAGTAAATCTTCATCGATTATGATCAACACTCCAAAGACTACAAGATTTACGATCCAAGTCTTGGGATGAAAATTATTAGCGGAGACCTGAAGTTTAATGAAGAAGATTCTTGGGATTGGAGTGATGAAAACAAAAGGAGGTATGCATTCTTTTTTTTTCTTTGATGAGGAGCAAAGAAGCAAAGTTCAAGAGCACACTACACTTCCAAGATCACCAACAATATTAAATACACCTTCATGTTCTTCAAGTGGAAGCTTAAGTAAAGAGAGTCTTATATGAGAAGTCTTCAAGATCTTTATGAGGTAACACAAAATTGAAATGAAGATCTAACTCTCTTTTGTCACTTTGTCAATTGTGACCCCTTAGTATTTGAAAAATCGTGAAAGATGAAAAGTGGAAGATTGCCTGGATAAAGAGATTGGATCAATTGAGAAGAATGAGACATGAGAACTAGCAACCATTCTGGAAAGGCCAGAAGCCCATTGGTGGGAAGTGAGTTTTCAAATAAAAGAAGAATTCAAAGGGAGAAGTGGAGAAATACAAAGGTAGATTAGTGGCAAAAGGATATAGTCAACGTCCAGGTATCAATTATGGTGAAGTATTTGCTCTCGTTGCTTGTTTGGAAACTATAAGGCTGATTATTTCACTAGTAGCTCATAAGAGATGGAAAATTTATCAAATAGATGTCAAATCGGCATTCTTGAAAGGAGTTCTCAAAGAAGAAGTTTATGTCGAACAACCTCAAGGCTATGTTGTAAAGGGTTATGAAGACAAAGTATTGAAGTTGAAAAAAGCATTGTATGGCCCGAAGCAAGCTCCAAGAGCTTGGAGTAGTCGAATTGACAAGTACTTCCCTAAAATAGGTTTATTAAATGTCCATATGAACACTCTCTATATGCTAAGGTGCATAAAAATGGAGATGTCTTATTTGTTTGCTTGTATATTGATGAATTGATCTTTACGAGGTATAATCTGAGTATGTAAGAAGAATTCAAGCAAACAATGACCAAGGAGTTTGAGATGACTTAAATTGGTCTAATGCCATACTATCTTGGTATGGAGATCCATCAAGGAGATAATGGTATTTTGATATCTCAAGAAGGTTTTGCAAGAGAGATTCTAAAGAAGTTTAAGATGGAGAATTTTCAGCCTATAAATACTCCTATGCCATGTGGAGTAAAATTATCGAAGAATGATTTTATAACTTTCAAGAGTCTTGTTGAAAGTTTGAAATATTTAACTTGCACAAGACTATATATACTTTTTTGTAATTGGACTGGTAAGTAGATTCATGGAGTCACCAACCATGACACATTTCTAAGTGACAAAAAAAATTCTTCAATATATCAAAGGTATAATTAATTTTGGCCTGCTTTATTCATTTTCTAATGAACTTAAACTTGTCAAATATAGCAATAGCAATTGAGGTGGAGATATAGATTATCGAAAGAGCACAGCATGTTTTGTTTTTTGCAGCTACATTTTTTGTATGTCATGTTAAATGCGTGAGAACACTATAAAGAAGCTATAAATTCCACAAGAAGAAGCTACAGAGATTTTTGTTGACAATAAGTCAGCTATTGCGCTGGCAAAGAATCATGTATTTCATGATAGAAGAAAACATGTAGATACGAGGTATCATTTCCTTCGTAACTGCATTGCAAAGAGTGAAGTATATGAAGACCGATGATCAAGTTGTTGATATTACGAAGCTTCTCAAGTATGACACTTTTAGCAAACTAAAGATGATGCTCGAAGGTACAATGGATTAAACTTAAGGGTGGACGTTGAAATTATAAGTATAATTCAATTAATATGTTTTTGGTTAATGTATGTTTTAAATGTACTTTTTGTTAGAGTCTATGTATTATGAAGAGTTATTTAGAAGTTTCTTATTCATATATATATATGTACATTAGTACATGTACTTAGGAGATTCATCATTTACTAGTACATGTATGTGATTAATTAGGTGGTTCATGTATAGTGTTATACATGTACCATATAGACATATAAATAGGATCTTAGTTTAGTCATTTTATATCAAGCAATAGCCAAAAATATTTTCAATAAAAAAGTTTCTCTCAAGTTCTCTCATCTCCAATTTTATTTATTCTTCTCCAAAATCCATCTTTCTCATTCCAATAGGTCCTCCATGTTCGATTTTAATGTTCTAAAACAAAGAATAGATTTTCAATGTAAAAGAGAAAACCATTCCCTAAAACAGATCCTTAAAGAAAGCTCCTCAATTTCTTTCTTACTTAAAAACTCTACTCCTCTTTCGATTGGCTGCTACAAACTTTTGCTTCCTTTTCTAGTTGTGACTGAAACCTCAGACCAACATTAACCTTTCATACAGCAGATAATGGAAACAAATGAGAGACATCCTTCCTTAATGGGTTGTTGAACGAAAGTTATTTCTATCATAGAAAAATATTCTCCTTCTTTGGTCTTCCCCTGACTCAGCTCTAAGAGAAGAAAATTGGAGAGGGAAGAAGAGGGTTTTGCAAGAGGAAGATGGATTATGCTACCACTTGTGAAAATAGGAGAGATGACTCCGCTTCTCTCGGTAACTAACTCCTGACAAAGGAACTTTGAAAAAAAATATTATATTATTATTTTTTCCCTCGATGTTACAACTATCATGGTCAAGAGAGGGAAATCAAAATTCTATAGTTTTTTATGCCCAATAATTTTAGATTTACAACAATGAAAACTATGAATCAAGGTATGTTTTCTAAATCTAATCATGGTAGGTGATTGTTACGACCCAGAGGCTGGACTAACAAAAATTCTAGGTCGAACGAATCGATCCTCAGACAAGAGCAGATCCCAACTCAAGGCCCGAGTCATAGTGGAACACTTGAACAAAATTCAAAGTCATAGTCCAAACAAGATGGACTTTGATTCACATAGTGATTATGAAAATAATAGTGTAAAGAATTTAAATAACAGTTCAATTCAAACAAATATCCAACACCATTCTAAGTATTTTTATACAGACACAAATAGAGTTAAAATCTTCACCAAGAAATTAAATAATACTCAAACAAAGAAATAAGAAAAAACGAAACTGTCACCGAACTTAAGCTACTAACCGGTCTTGTCCTTGCTTTGAAAGTGAGGAGGTGGTTGAGGTGAGTAACTAATGATGTAGAAAACTTCAACTAAATTCAATGCTTGTAGAAGTGGTTTTGATTTTTCTTTTCGAAACCATGAGTTAAGATGTCGTACATGGATTTACAAATTTGTTATTTTTGTAGGAAAATACCATCTTAAAGCATGGAGAAGAAGCTTGACAAGAGAAAGCAACGGGCTAAAAGAGAGTGTAGCACCGACCGAGAAAATGACGCAAACAACTAGAAGAGAATCGGGCATCAAAAGACCAAACAACAGTTGAACTGGTCAGCAATGAACCAAGTTAAAAAAATAAACCAGGAAGCAACAAAGAACCTAAACATCACTAAACTAGGCAGCAACTAAGTGAACCGGGCAGCAAGGTTGCTCCTACATGGCTGAGAGTGTCGATGCTCCAACGGCTATATGGTCGCCAACAGCTATCTTTTGTCGATCATTCAGAGGGCTATATAACATTGTTCTGAATGCTTTGTAATGGTCTTTGGCCAATTTTTAAATTACAAAAGTTCATCTTCTTCGTTGGAGTGTTCCTCCATTTTTCTATTTTTTGGGTAATTCTCAATCAGTGAGTAATATTCGATTCGAAGCTCCCATTCGAGGCCTCTTCCTTTTGTGCATAATATCTAGAAGGTAAGCTTCAAGGTGGTTCTTGAATTTGGTGTGTAATATCCGAAATTCAGAGCATCGATTGTCTCCAAGCGAGACTTTCTTCAACTCCATCAAGTCCCATTGCATTTAAGTAATCTTCCACCTTAATTTTTGTTCTGTTCAGAGCATGTTTGGGAGACTCTTTGAGCCTGTTCATCGAGAGTGTAACGACCGCCCAGCTGTACGTTGCTGGCACGTCACCCAGTTCTAGATCTCACCATACGCGGGGTCAAGTCGTGCAGGTCCCACCGATAGGCTAGCTGCCACGTGTGTCCCCTCAGGGCCATCCACGTGTACTCACGATCTTCCCTCTCCCTGCAGAGGGTTTTTGCCTTCCCCCCCACTCGAACCCAGTACCTCAGGGACTAGTACTTGGGCTACAAGTGAGGAGTACCACTTGAGATAGTACACAGGAGGACTTCCCGGTCGGTCACCCAACCTGGTACTACTCTCGCCGAAGTACGCTTAACTTCGGAGTTCTGATGGGATCCGGTGCCGTAGCGCTACTAGCTCAAGTGGTACTCCTCACTTGTAGCCCAGGTACTAGTCCCTGAAGTACTGGGTTCGAGTGGGGGGGAAGGCAAAAACCCTCTGCAGGGGGAGGGAAGATCGTGAGTACACGTGGACGGCCCTGAGGGGACACACGTGGCAGCTAGCCCATCGGTGGGACCTGCACTACTTGACCCCGCGTATGGTGAGATCTAGAACGGGGTGACGTGCCAGCAACGTACAGCTGGGCGGTCGTTACAAAAAAGGCGCCTTTTTTGTAACGACCGCCCAGCTGTACGTTGCTGGCATGTCACTCCGTTCTAGATCTCACCATACGCGGGGTCAAGTCGTGCAGGTCCCACCGATGGGCTAGCTGCCACGTGTGTCCCCTCAGGGTCGTCCACGTGTACTCACGATCTTCCCTCCCCCTGCAGAGGGTTTTTGCCTTCCCCCCCACTCGAACCCAGTACCTCAGGGACTAGTACCTGGGCTACAAGTGAGGATTACCACTTGAGCTAGTAGCGCTACGGCACCGGATCCCATCAGAACTCTGAAGTTAAGCGTACTTCGTTGAGAGTAGTACCAGGTTGGGTGACCGACCGGGAAGTCCTCCTGTGTACTAGCTCAAGTGGTACTCCTCACTTGTAGCCCAGGTACAAGTCTCTGAGGTACTGGGTTCGAGTGGGGGGGAAGGCAAAAACCCTCTGCAGGGAGAGGGAAGATCGTGAGTACACGTGGACGGCCCTGAGGGGACACACGTGGCAGCTAGCCCATCAGTGGGACCTGCACGACTTGACCCCGCGTATGGTGAGATCTAGAACGGGGTGACGTGCCAGCAACGTACAGCTGGGCAGTCGTTACAAAAAAGGGTCGGCGAGAGTAGTACCAGGTTGGGTGACCAACTGGGAAGTCCTCCTCTGTACTAGCTCAAGTGGTACTTATCACTTGTAGCCCAGGTACAAGTCCCTGAGGTACTGGGTTCGAGTGGGGGGGAAGGCAAAAACCCTCTGCAGGGAGAGGGAAGATCGTGAGTACACGTGGACAGCCCTGAGGGGACACACGTGGCAGCTAGCCCATCGGTGGGACCTGCACGACTTGACCCCGCGTATGGTGAGATCTAGAACGGGGTGACGTGCCAGCAACGTACAGCTGGGCGGTCGTTACAAAAAAGTGCCCTTTTTTGTAACGACCGCCCAGCTGTACGTTGCTGGCACGTCACCCCGTTCTAGATCTCACCATACACGGGGTCAAGTCGTGCAGGTCCCACTGATGGGCTAGCAGCCACGTGTATCCCTTCAGGGCCGTCCACGTGTACTCACGATCTTCCCTTTCCCTGCAGAGGGTTTTTGCCTTCCCCCCCACTCGAACCCAGTACCTCAGGGACTAGTACCTGGGCTACAAGTGAGGAGTACCACTTGAGCTAGTAGCGCTACGGCACCGGATTCTATCAGAACTCCGAAGTTAAGCGTACTTCGGCAAGAGTAGTACCAAGTTGGGTGACCTACTGGGAAGTCCTCCTGTGTACTAGCTCAAGTGGTACTCCTCACTTGTAGCCCAGGTACTAGTCCCTGAGGTACTGGGTTCGAGTGGGGGGGAAGGCAAAAACCCTCTGCAGGGGGAGGGAAGATCGTGAGTACACGTGGACAGCCCTGAGGGGACACACATGGCAGCTAGCCCATCGGTGGGACCTGCACGACTTGATCCCGCGTATGGTGAGATCTAGAACGGGGTGACGTGCCAACAACGTACAGCTGCGCGGTCGTTACAGAGAGCATCTTTGCTGTTCATTTTCTCTATTTTTTGCATCGTATCTCCTCTGTTTATGTTGCTTATTCCGCTGCCATCATTTGTTAATTGTGTTTTTATTTTTTGATTGTCAATTGGATCAAGAGAGTGCAAGTATCGGGACCCAAATCGTTTCAAGTTGGTTAAGAGTCTTGACAGAATCATCACGAGACTCTTCATAGCCTCTATCAACAATCTCCCATATGTCTTGCTAGCCGAGCAAAACCTTCATATAAATACACCAATTATCGTAATTATCTTTCGTGAGTTGAGTGAAGTGAAATGGAAATGTAGAATCTGACGTTTCTACAAGATCAAAAAATTGAGATCTGATACCAATTTGTTGGAATGTGGAAAAGGGAGAAGGAGAAAAAAGTGAAGAGGAAAGAACTTGAGAGAAACTTTTTTGTTGAAATGCTTTTGGCTATTGCTTGATATAAAATGCCTAAACTTATATCCTATTTATAAGACTCTGTGGTACATGTATAACATCGTACATGAACCACCTAATTAATCACATACACGTACTAGTACATAATGAATCTAGTAAGTACATGTACTAATGCACCTACATACACATGAATAAGAAACTTCTAGATGACTCTACACAAATACATAAACTCTAACAAAAAACATATTAATTGAATTAAGTTTATAGTTTCAACAAAGTCATAGTGTTGCAATGCAAAGACAAAAATTCTAAATTTTCAAAGGTGTGATCGGCTTCCTGGACTACCTGGATTGGCCTGATTGTTTTGATTACAGATACAATTTTATTATTGTAAACTGTGTTATCGGAATAAAAAAAATGTATATTTGTAACACCCGACTTTACAGGATTTTAGAAATTCCTCTATATGATGGCAATTGCGTAAATATAAGGAATTTAGCTGGTTTTACGAACAGAGAGTTTTATTAGAGCCCCAGAAGTAAATCAGAATTATTGGTGAAATAAGGATATTTGGAGTAACCGAATCGATGATTAGATAATGAAATAAAAGGTTATTAAGCTTAAAGGGTGAAATAGTAATTTTGCATGTCAAAATCCATTAAAATAACACAACCCCTCTTTCTTCCTCCCAGCTGTAATACCCGAGTTTTTCGGGTTTCCGCTCCAAGGGTATTTTCGTAAATAAGAAATATATGCCCGTTTTGTGAGCAAAATGTTTTATTAGGATCCTAGTAATTTAATGGGGTTTTTAGGAAAATAAGTAAATTTTTAGAAAATCCAAATTGATAGCGTAACGCCAAATTCCGTTTTAGCCCTATAGCGTTTTAATGCGTAAAAATAGTACATTATGTCCGTTTTACAAACGGGAAGTTTCGTTAGAACCCTAGTGATTTATATGGATTTTTAGAGGAATAAGGAAATTTCAGAGAATTCAAACCGATAGACGATATAACGAAATAAGTGGATAATTGAATGAGTGGCAAACTTGTAATTAAGGAAACTTATTTTTTTTATATAAAACACAATGCCCTCTTCTTCTCCTTAGCCATTTTCACGTGAGTTTCCAGAGAGCAATTGCTCTCCATTCTTGGCGATTCCTCCCTCACAATTTCTCTTCCACGATCGTTCGATGTTCCATTTACCGGTGATTTCTCCTCGGTTTTCCTTCAACAATCGTACCCTAGGTAAGATTATAAGTATCCTAAGTATTTAGTTTCAGTTTTGGAGTTAATTTTTGTTTGGGTGTTTTCGATTTAGGGTTGAGATTTATCGAATTTTGTTGTAAATCGATGGTTAATCGTGTTGTGATTGTTATCGGTGCATTTAAGGTGGGTTATGATAGTTAGGATGAGAAATTTATTATTGGATGAATTGTGATTGGATTTTTGGTTTAGAAATATCGTTTTATTAGATATTGGAATCCGGAATTGCTAAGTATAATCGTTAAGTGTGATTCGATAATTAGCTATGACATGTTAAAGTAGACATTATGAGTGACGTATAGGCATTTGAATCGTTGGAATCGGCGGTCGGATTAGGGAGGAATTTGTGGTTGAATGTCTGCACGTAATGTGTTCGATGAAATGCCCGAATGGTGAAAATTGAAGTTTTAGGGAGAATAGTCTTAGCTAGGAGCTTAGTTTAAGTTTAGAAATTGTTTATTTAGGATCTACTTTAATGCCTTTACTTGTGAAATGCCTTAAGTGGAGACGACTTTTGGACGGTGCTCGGCTTGCAAAGGACGCCAGGTAAGTGGTGTTAGGTTTCTGGCCCTTACGGCCCTACGTCATATCGATGTTAGGAATTAAATGTCTTAATGATGTTTTCATGCTTTTGTGGTTCTGAAGAGTCGGGTCGACTAGGACGTTTTCTATTAGTGATCAGTTAGGCTCGTTTATGTACATTATGAATGTTTGGATGGTTGTTTAGAGCACCTTTCTTCATGCATCATGTTTTCTCCTTTAAGATTTAATGAAATGTTCTTGCATGCACGTTTTCAAGTAAACGAAGTAAAGTAAGTAATGTTAAGTAAAGTTGGAAGATGAGTAGGGCACAGGGCACGTTAATGGCAACTCAGGGCACGATAATACGTTAATGGAAACTCAGGGCACGATACTACGTTAATGGCAACTCAGGGCAAGTGTTTAGTCTACAGGGTAGACGGGGTGGTGCCTGTGCCTATTCATGCCTAAAGATATATATATATATATATATATATATAATATTATATATATATATATATATATATATATATATATATATATATATATATATATATGTTATGTAAAGTAAATAAATGAAAAACGAACATGTTTTGAAAAACTATGCATTATGTATACTCATGTTTTAGTGCACCTCCTTACTAAGCATTAGGCTTAATGTGTTTATCGTATGATGTAGGTGACGAGAACGAAGGTGAAGAATTCCCTCCCGATGATCAGGCATAGATGGTCGATGGACAGAGCTCGAGGTGATGGGATGTGTTTTGGCAAGGCGTGATTACCCGTGGGTGTGCTCCGAGCCTTTTTGTGGTAAATGGATGTGAACTAGTTTTAATGATTAGTAGTGTGATGGATTTTAGGATGGATAGTGAAGTTTGATGATTTGAGAATTTTATAGTGGAGGTAGGTTTGGAGTTGTGTTATTTTGAATGAATTGATAAATGTATTTGTTTTGGGAAAGTTTTAGGGATTGTGATGTTTATGGTGATGTATGTTTGTGGATTAGGTTGGATTGTTATTTGATGATTTTAAACTGTAAGGATACGCTATGGTTTTAGAGCGATCCACGCAGTTTATTTTCATGAATTCTAAACACGGATTCGGGTATGTTTTTGAGTCGGGTTTATCAGGAGTTTGAACTATTGTGTGTTTATGTGGTTGGGAATGTTTTTGGAAGGTTTAATGTGAAGAGGATGAGTTAGAAAAAGGAAAAATTCGGTTAAGTGTAGAAAAGGATGGAGTGGGCGCTGTTGGGCGCGTGGCTAGGCGCTGGTGCGCGCTGCGCCTTGGCGAACGATCGCGCCCGAGGGGCGATTGTTCGCCATCTCCACTGTTTTTGGTCGCGAATTCCAGAGGGGGTGGCTATCGTTCGCCATTTGTGGCGAACGGTCACCTCGGACACGTGCGTGGCACGCGAAGGTGGGCGCTAGGCGAGCGCGCTACGCGCGCGGTGCGCAGCAGCGCCTGACTTTTCAAAATACCATTCAACCCAACCTTTCACGATACTTTTTAAACGTATTTTACGGGTGACCCTCAAGTATTTTTAAGGGTTTTAAGTGCCCAAAACCGAGTCGACACTTTTACGAAAAATGATTTACACCTCATTTTAATGATTTAAAGATTGACAAATTTTACGCTCAACCTGTTTAAGTTAAAGTTAGAGTCTAAAAAGTCGATGTTAGATTTTAATGGGTCGTTTAAGGTGGGTCAATTGTCTAAGTCCGTTTTATTTTAGAGTGTTGTATAAAAAAGAAAAAATTACACGTGAAAATCCGAGGGTTTCGGTTAAAGTTAAGATTACGTCATGGTTAGGCCGTGGCGGCTCTGGCCGGGTTGGGGTAGTCACAACTATGGTATCAGAGAGACGGAGTTTTAAAAGCGAATTCTGTGAACTGCCCGCCAAACACACCGTCGCACGGGAACTCTCCATCGACTGTAAGTGTTTAAGTTTAAGTATGATTCATAGATATTTATTTTGTGTGTGTTTCTCAATGTGTCTAGGGACAAGAAAATGCCAAAAGCACCTAGACAACCCGAGGAGAATCTTATTAGTCAGCTTATTAACATAGTGCACCAACAATCAGAACAGATAGAGATTTTACTCAACTGAGATGGATATGATAATGGACAAGGTAGTACTTCGTGGAATCGGGGCTAGTGAACAAACTATTCAGTTTTGACCTCCAATGTTCGATGGATGTGTTATGAATCCGATCCAAGCTGAGGGGTGGGTTCAAGCAATGGAAGGATTGTTTGATCTTATTAAGTTGAAGGAGGTAGACAAGGTTTCGTATGCAGTATGTCATTTTGTGGGAGATGCAAGACTTTGGTGGGACAATGTCAAGGTCATGGCTAACGTGGGGTAAATTTTGTGGGGATCATTCAAGGAATTGTTTGATGAGGAATATCTCTACAATGCTGCGTGGACAAACAAGATGTCGGAGTTTCCCCAACTTCGACAGACGGGTATAGTCGCTGAGTATGTTAGAGAATTCGAGGCATTAACTCATTCCGTCAGCCATCTAGGGAGAGAGAAAGAAAATAAGATCTATCATTTTGTGCAAGGATTGAAAGAGGACATTTATATAGGTGTGAAGATGTATGGATTTAGGGGTGCTTCCTACGACGAAGTTATTGTACAAGCCTTTGAGTTAGAAGTCAAACTTCAGAATAAAAGTCAAGAGAAGTCCATCGAGGGGTCCCTCAGAGAATTTCTGCCACCCCCAGTCGATGAAGGGCCGCAACCAGCGAAGGGCATTAAGAGGCCCAACGATTCATCGATTGTGCAGGATAGGAGCAACGATCCCGCGGAGCTCGTCAAGCTCCTATGTGCCCTACATGTCTGAAGGGTCATTTTGGGGAGTGTAAATTATATTCAGGGCAATGTTTTAGGTGCGATAGAAGAGGTCACAAAGCTAGGGAATGTCTAGGGCAGAACAAGAAGCTACTTAGTGGTCCTTCGAGGATAACTGCTATGACCGACGATAGGGAGACTGCCCAACCAAGTGTGATTCCAGGTAAGTAAGGATTTTATAATAAGATGTGTAAAATAGATAGAAGTAGACTTAAACCTTAGAGAGAAATAGTTACGCATTAAGATAGGTAACCTGACTTTGATACCACTAGTACATCTAAGTGAATAAGAGGACATAGTAGAAACTCGTATATTTTAGACTCGAGTTAAATTGGAAGTATTTGATGAAGATATTATCGCGTTTTCAGCTTAAGTAAACTTTGAAATAGTAATAGATA
>CM039506.1:17586116-17599277 GCA_022432975.1 Begonia masoniana
ACAAGATCCGACTTAAATCGATTTAAATCTTCAACTCCAAAAAGTACTAACTCCTAACTAAGAAACAGTCGCAAAACTCGAAAGCACCTCCTTGAGCTTTTCAGTAGCAATTCGCGCCTCGTGAACTATTCCTAACCCACACAAGGGTTTTTAATTTCTCCACCACCAAACCTCAATAACTTTCAATTTAAGATCCAACAACTTCAACCATAACCATATAACGCCCCCTTAGAGCCATAATGCCGATAACCCATCGATCTTAAACTTCTATTTCCAGCGTTTCGAACAACAACCCTAAACTAACCTAATCGTTTTAAACCCTCGAAACCGACAATCTATCGTTCCAAAAGCTTAGAGTCTTACCTAACGAAGCGAAGACGACAAGAACGTGAAGCCCTCAAGTCGCCGTAGGCGGAGAATCGTCGACGGATCAGAGGGTCGCGAGAGGAATAAGAACATCGTGCGAGAGAGGGAGGAATCGGCATTTCCGTTGAAGTGTTGGGGAGAAGAACCACCCTTTTATTATTTATACTTTTATCATGGAAAATGCCAATTGCCCTTCCATTGATTTTATTTTTGCAGAGTTTATCGTTATTTCGTTATTCACCAAGATTCGTTGTCTTCAAATTTTCATATTTCAACAAATTCCAATTTATTATTACGGCTCCGTTAAAACTTTTTCGTTCGCAAAACGGACTAATTTGACATATTACAAAATGCAGTTTATATGGGAACTAAATTAATCCCGTAAAGAGCCGTGTGTTTACATTGCACCCACTTATTTAAATTTTTGGGTCCTCAAATTTGATTACTAAATAGTTCCGATACTTCCAAACATCTATCCTGCCACAACTACAAAGGAGCAAACAAAAAACCCCTCGGAGCTCGTCAAGCTCCTATGTGCCCTACATGTCTGAAGGGTCATTTTGGGGAGTGTAAATTATATTCAGGGCAATGTTTTAGGTGCGATAGAAGATGTCACAAAGCTAGGGAATGTCTAGGGCAGAACAAGAAGCTACTGAGTGGTCATTCGAGGATAACTGCTATGACCGACGATAGGGAGACTGCCCAACCAAGTGTGATTCCAGGTAAGTAAGGATTTTATAATAAGATGTGTAAAATAGATAGAAGTAGACTTAAACCTTATAGAGAAATAGTTACGCATTAAGATAGGTAACCTGACTTTGATACCACTAGTAGTACATCTAAGTGAATAAGAGGACATAGTAGAAACTCGTATATTTTAGACTCGAGTTAAATTGGAAGTATTTAGATGAAGATATTATTCAAGTGTTCAGCTTAAGTAAACTGTTGAAATAGTAAGAGATATGTTACTTACTTTGCAAGAGGATGTGTTTGGTTGATACAAAGTCTAGGATGTATAATCTGGGTGGTTACATAGGAGTTTTCATATTGACCAATTTTGGTGAGGGAAATAAGGAGATTTAAGTGAGGTTGGTAATTTAATAGATTAGAGACAATAAGGGATCATACGAAAGGTCATATAATTTAGCTGTTCTCAATGAGATAGGTACCATCTTAAAGAACTAACCAATGAAGGACAATTACTGATGCTTCTAAGTTTTTGGAAAATAAGAGGACAAGATTTGGGAATTTTAAGAGATTGAGATTAAGGTTGTAAAACTTCCTATAACAAATTTGCTAAGAAGGAAATTGTCAAATGAATCATTGCTAGGAAGCCAAGTAAAATATTTAGAACTTGACAAGAAGAAATAACAGGACAGTAGACTAGTTAGAAACTTTCAAAGAAGCCCTTGTGAGATATTAAGAATAAGTGTAGGACATTGTTTAATTAAATAAAGGATTTAGGTTTGAAGTTAAACTCGAATGTCAAGTCGTGAAAATCGATGGATTGGTGAGCTATCAAGTACATTAGGAATAAGATTAAAGTAGGAATTTTCTAAGGCTCGACCTGTATATAACGAAGTCAAAGCCAACGATTTTGTATATAGCTAAGGTTAAGGGCGATAAACTTGGTGTGTGAAGTAAATCTCAATTTGAGGAAGTAGAAAATATGTGATGTAAGATAAAATAGCCGGTTAGGTAGATTTTCAGATCTTGGATAGTGTCATACGGGTAAGTGAGAAGATTAACTAGATTAAATGGAAGGTTAAAATAAGAGTTAAGTAGTGAAGGTTGAGGAATTTGGAGCATATTGGATGAAAGGAAGGGAGATTTGCACGAAGATTGTGCAAGTGATCTTTGAAGTGAGAGTAAATCATAAGGTTTAGTAAGTTTTGGCTCGTAAGTTATGTCGGAGTGTTTGTGCACCCTTTAAGGTGTTGGGTGCATAGTTTAATGACTTAGTTTAGACTTAAGAATTTGTTAGTGATTGATGATGACCGACGTAAAAGTTGGACAAAACGAGCGTAGTCGACATAATTAAGAGAACTTAGAGAATACCTCAAGAATATAGTGAGTAGAATTATGTATTGGAAGCTTTGGGTATGGGGATTGCATTAGAGTGATTAAGGAAATGTTATGATTGCCCGAAATAGGTGTAGAAAGTAAGAGTGATAAATAGGAAATGAGATAGTAGTGTAAAGAGGAGTTTGACATGGAGGATTATGATGAGAAATCTACGTATCAAGTTGTAACACCCGACATTTTCAGCCAGGTGATTTCCTTAACGGAATTAACTGTCACCTTTATTGTTGATCCTTGATGTAAATTTTAATGCCTAAGCTTATTTGGTTTTTATTTGTGTGGTGGCAGAACCGTAATTAAGAGGAATCTATTTAGTATAAAAAGAAAATGGAAACCTTAAACCTCACTAAAACCACACTTTAGCCGACATTCCCTCTGCGATTTCCTCGCTCTCCAGAGCTCTCTCTGCCGGCGACTCCCTCTTTGGCGATC
The DNA here is from genome assembly GCA_022432975.1 of Begonia masoniana. Taxonomy (NCBI): domain Eukaryota; kingdom Viridiplantae; phylum Streptophyta; class Magnoliopsida; order Cucurbitales; family Begoniaceae; genus Begonia; species Begonia masoniana. The sequence continues at coordinate 17,588,997 of CM039506.1, forward strand.
GATTCTTCCAGCCTCCACTCCGATAACCCATATTCGAGGTAAGCCTTAGACGATGTAGTTACCGATTAGCTGCTTTGTACTCTGTTATCGGCTAGAACTCGAAGCTTCAGATTCTTAAATGGCAGGGTAATAATAGTAACATTGTTAATCTGAGGTTAGAAATGGTTTTTCCGATTCGAATCTAGAATTTAGGATAACCAACTGGAATTAGTGGCTAAGTTGAATCAAACTATTTTAGATTTTGGAAACTTAGTCTACACACAAGGTGCTCGGTTGAAAGGACTTAGAAATACAGATTTTAGAATGACCTTAGTTAGGACTCTTCTAGCTTTGATTTCAGAATATTTAGGATCTATTTTAACTATGAAATGTGAAATGATATCAGGTGAAGAACTTTGAGGTGTAGTGCACGAAATTGCTAAAGAAGACAGGTAAGTGAATGTATTTAGATTTCTAGCCATTATGGCCCTACATCACAGGGGTATTAAATTAGTTTCGAGTGTCTGATGTCTGTTTTATGTTAGTAAGACTATCTGTACTTGGATGATTATGGTTGTTTGAGAGTTATGTTATGTGATGTTCTGATAGAATTTATGAAATCGTTTGTTCTGTTATGGTTCTTCTCGTAGCCTGATGATTTAAGAGCATTCATGTCATGCATTGCGATTTACTTCTCAAATATATGAAAATGTTTTAAGAGCATGATTTCTCACATGAACGAGATATGAATATGAACATGAAACATGAAATCCATGCAACCAGATTAAGTGAGGGTTGGAGGCGGGTTGACATATGCCACAGTTCAAAGAGGGACCATGATAACGACCCGAAAGGGAATATGATCAAAATCCCTGTCAACCCCCCTTTTGTGGCACAAATCCTCCCTTAATCCATATGATGAAAACGATGAACAGAAACAAGAATGATAAATGATCATGAACATGTTTTCTCTCAACTGTACATTCATGAATACATGTTAGTTTGCATTCCTTACTAAGCATTAGGCTTATAGTTTAAACCTTATGATGTAGGTGATGAGATATCAGGTGAGGAATTCAAAGTTGATGAAGATGTCTAAGTTCGGTTGCTGGAAGGTGTTCAGGGAGCAATTCTGTGGCTGGATGGCAAACAAGACCCCCTGGTTAATGCTCTTATGATTCTAGTGATGATTATGAATATGGAAATCTAAGTAGGATGAGATTATTCTAAAACATTGAGATTTTGAAGTTGTTCGGTTTAATTACCGAGTCGGAGAATGTTTATAAGAATATAGAACGAGTTATTTTAACTAAGTCTTCCGCTACAAGAATTCTGAATGAGTCTATGATTTTTATTCGTTTAAGGTTTATGTCTATCAAGTTGAAATTTGTGAGAGTCGAGGTATTTCCTATTGGTTGAAGTTGTTTGATGTTTATCGTGTTTTACTGCTGTTTGATAGAAGCTGGATGAGTGTATCATCCGGCTGACGTCATCGGCAGGGGTTGAATGATAGAAGTTGAACGATTGAACCTTCCGACTGACGTCACTGGATAATGTCGAGTAATTTACTCGCCGGATGATGTCGAGTATTCACTCACCGGATGATGTCGAGTATTTTACTCACCGGATGATGTCGAGTATTTACTCATCGGATGATGTCGAGTATTTTACTCACCGGATGATGTCGAGTATTTACTCACCAGATGATGTCGAGTGCTGTACTCATCGGATGATAAGGATCAATTGGTTGTCGTTTAGTGACGGAGTGATGTTTAATGAGTCATGAGAGATGCACGTGTCCACCGGAAGGTATCTTCTGTAACACCCCTAATACTGTACCCATTTTTCCCGTATAATAAATTTTTCATTTTATTTTACACTTTAAATAGACTTTACGCGGAATGTAAACTGAAGTTGAAATCAGAACTGAAATCGGAATTAAAATCGGGTCCTTAAATCATTTAAAACAAAACTTATAATCATTGATTAAATAAAACTTAAACATGTTAAATAATTGATAAAAACTAAATCAGGAACTGAGAGGGCAGAATCGACATTTTTGTGGAGGAAAGAGAGCAGCGTTTGATCGCTGCTGGCGCTGCATTATGCAGCGCCCAGTCGCTGCACAATGCAGCGACCAGTCGCTGTATTGCAGCGACAATTCATTCCCTCTGGAATCCGAGATTCCAGAGAGCTATCCCAGCATCTTACCAACAGATTCCAGAGAGCAACTTAACAGATTAACATTTTCTTCAACCCATTAAACATCATCAAACAGACATCCTAAATACTTCAGAATCACCCAAACATTATTTTACTCAAAACATAATCCTAAACCAAATTAATACGTGATAGGAACTTTATGAAAACAAACTGCATAGATACGTGTAAAACTTGTCTAATCCTCCTGTTTTCAAATTCCAAGCAGTTCCAGTAAAAACTATAAAAAAAACACAGATTGTACACAGATTTCCAAAAACGTTTAAAACATTAGACATTAACCTACATCTAACCAGATCCAAACATGTTCATCTATACATTCATTAAATCCCCCAAAATACTTACGCAGACATCCCCACGGGTCAAAACGCGCCGACTGCTCAGCACACTCCCACGGGCCATTCTCCGTCAACTGCATCATACGTCAGGAGGAGGAACATCGTCCTCACCTGGCTTGATGTCACCTAAAACGTCACCTACACCATACAGACACCTATGAGCTAACAGGCTCAGTAAATTCTACGTAAATGCAGATGCGTGCAGTGCATATGGAGTTCAGAAATCATGCATAACAGAGCGTCGCAGACAGTATATCACCGAGATCTCATCCCCCTAATCGAAGGGGGCCCATCCAGCGGTCGGACTACCCCGTGCGGTTAGAGGAGGGGGGTACACGCTTACAACACGTACAGCCGTGCCTGAGCCCCACCTTGCGTGACCAGATAACAGATTACATTCATTAATTACAGTACATGAGATGTGGTATCGGCCAGACCCTTAATCGGCCCGCACGATAGATCAAGAGCCCCCAATTTCTGGGCCACATAGTTTTCAGAAAACATCGTGCAGTGCAGAAATTCGTTTTCATGCCAAGTTAAAATACGTGATGCATGGACAGTTCAATATAAAGTAAACAAACAAGCATGCGTACCATCAAGACTGTAAATGAAATAACCTACAAAACGTTTAAACTTAGCTACCCAACCAAAGCAGTTAAAACAATCAATTCTCCAAGATCCTCGACGCTAAATCGAAGTACGGTGTAGGCCAATCGGCCAGAGTAAGTCACGAGAACTTACCTTGAGCGCACTAAACCTCAAGCTTCGTCCACGGGAGTCGTTCACCTAAATCAATTTAGAATCATCGACGTTAAAACGAATTTAAGCTTCTAACGTCCAAATTGATAAAAACCTTAACTAAAGAAATTTCCTAATATTTCAACTTAACTTATCGAGCCGTTTAATCCATAAATCTACGCTCGATTCCCCGAAATCCAATTTACGAGTTTTTCCGAAAACCCGAGATTTTTCAATTTTTAACATTTTCTCAAATTGATTTATTTTCGTCCAATAACGTCGAATACGTCCAATATATACTTAATCACGGCTAATCTATTAATTACGAACCCTAATTCGCATTTTTTACGAAACCCTAACGTGAAATCGGTTTGAAAATTGAAAACTAAAGCTATAGAATCATAGATTCATACCTAGGATAGCGATTGGAGGAAGAATCACGAAGAACGGAGGAAGAACGGAGAAGAACGGAGGTCGAAATCGTCGAGAATCGTCGACGGGCAGAGAGGGGTTTCTCTCTGGTTTTTGCGCGGGCAGAGGAGAAGTGAGGAGAAGAAGAGGTGATTTGTTATTTTATAAAAATTGGTTTGCAAATTAGCATTTTGCCCTTAGCACATATTTCTATTTTGTTTCGTCCTTCGGTTCGTCAATCGTCCAACTATTCGGGTTTACCAAATCTCCTTATTTCACCAATACGTCCAACTTATTATTTGGGATTTAATAAAACTGTCCGTTCGTAATTTGGATATTGTTTGCTATTTTTACTAAAACGTCCTTTAAATTTACGATAGAGGTAATTACTCGGAATATAGCGTTATTATTCCGAAAGTTCTCTAAAATTCCTGAAAATTCCTACTATTCGTTAGGATCGTACTGACGTTTTCTTTTCGTAAAACGGACCTGATTTGACATATTTACCAAAAATGCCACATACATAATAAAATATGACTATTCAAAATCCGTACAAGCCGGATATTACATTCTTCCCTCCTTATTCAGGATTTTGTCCACAAAATTAAATCATACAAATAACTCAGGATATCTAGTTATCATATCATGTTGTCTCTCCCACGTAGCCTCTTCCACCTCATGGTTCCGCCACAGGACTTTGACTAGCGGAATTTCTTTGTTGTGCAAAATCTTGATGGAAGTCTCCAAAATACGTACCGGCCTCACCTCATAGCTCAAGGTAGGCTGTACCTCGATCTCTGTAGCCTCCACAATATGCGACGGGTCGCGCAAGCACTTCCAAAGCATAGATACATGAAACACGTCGTGGATACCCTCCATAGAAGCCGGAAGCTGTAATCGATACGCCAACTTCCCGATCCTCTTCAGAATAGGAAAGGGTCCCACATAACGAGGGTTTAACTTACCCCTCCTTCCAAATCTTGCTACGCCTTTGAACGGAGAAACTTTCAAATAGACCTCATCGCCTTCCTCGAACTCTAGCTCCCTCCGTCTGGTGTCAGCATAGCTCTTCTGCCTGCTCTGTGCTACCTCTATACGCTGTCGAATGATGGCAATCTTCTCTGCCGTCTGCTGTAGAATCTCAGGATCAACGATGCTGGCCTCACCAACCTCGTCCCAATACAACGGAGATCTACACTTTCGACCATACAGCGCCTCATATGGAGCCATGCCAATAGTAGCCTGAAAGCTGTTATTATAAGAGAACTCGATCAGTGGCAAATACTTGCTCCACGATCCCTGAAACTCCAGCACACATGCTCTGAGCATATCCTCCAGAATCTGATTCGTCCTCTCTGTCTGTCCATCAGTCTGAGGATGAAATGCGGTGCTGAAATTAAGCTGAGTCCCCATAGCTTTGTGCAGACTCTTCCAGAACTTCGAGGTAAATCTCGGATCTCGATCTGAGACAATAGAAACTGGCACGCCATGCAGTCTGACAATCTCCTGCACATAAAGCTCTGCGAGCTGATCCATAGACGATGCCATCTTCACAGATAAGAAGTGGGCCGACTTTGTCAATCGGTCCACAATCACCCATACGCCATCATGGCCCTTCGTCGTCCTCGGGAGCCCCACAATAAAGTCCATAGAGATCTGCTCCCACTTCCACTCCGAAATCGGCAGTGGCAATAACGTTCCGGCCGGTCTCTGGTGCTCTGCCTTCACCTGTTGACATACTAGGCAGGTCTGAACGTACTCGGCAACCTCTCTCTTCATGTTCGGCCACCAGTAGTGTTGTTTCAAATCCCAGTACATCTTGGTACTTCCCGGGTGCACAGAATATGCCGAAGAATGTGCCTCGGCCAATATCTCCTTCTTCAGATCCTCGTCGCTAGGCACGTACCACCTATGCCTGAACTTCAGAATACCATCCTCTGATAAATGGAAATCCGACGAGTCACCCAATGTCATGCTCGATCGAAGCTCCTCACACTCCGAATCACTCTGCTGAGCCTCACGTATACGATCAAGAATAGCCGGCCTGAGAGAAATATTGGCCAGCATACTGGACAACTCAGCCACTATCTCCACATCGAATCTCTCAATCTCAGACCGCAACGTAGCTGACATCGTTGCAAGTGAAGGCTGACTCGCAGAAGGCACTCTACTCAAGGCATCAGCAACCTTGTTCGCCTTCCCTGGATGGTACTTGATATCAAAATCATAATCTTTAACGAACTCAAGTCATCGCCTCTGTCGCATGTTCAGCTCCTTCTGCGTAAATAAGTACTTCAGGCTCTTGTGGTCAGAAAATATCTCGCACTGCTGCCCATATAAATAATGTCTCCATATCTTCAGTGCGAAGACCACAGCTGCTAACTCAAGGTCGTGTGTAGGGTAATTCTGCTCATACGGCTTCAGCTGCCGAGAAGCATAAGAAATAACTCTCCCCTCCTGCATCAACACACAACCGAGTCCCACTCCAGATGCATCACAATAAATACTGTATCTGACACCTTCAACGGGTAATGCCAGTACTGGAGCGGTGGTCAATCTCTGCTTTAATTCCATAAAACTCTCGTCACAAGCAGGCGACCAAATAAACCTCTCGTTCTTCCGAGTCAATCATGTGAGGGGAAGTACGATCTTCGAGAATCCCTCTATAAACTTCCGATAATAACCGGCCAATCCGAGAAATCCACGCACCTCACGTACGTTCTTCGGCTGTGGCCAATCTCTGACCACCTGAATCTTGCTCGGATCCACAGAAACTCCGTCCTGTGATATGATATGGCTGAGGAAGCTCACACTGTCAAGCCAGAACTCGCACTTCGAAAACTTGGGATAAAGCTGGCGCTGACTCAGAATCTGTAAAACGATCCTCAGATGCTCCTCGTGCTCTTCCTTTGTCTTGGAGTAAACCAGGATGTCGTCAATGAAAACCACCACGAACTTGTCCAGATACTCCTTGAAGACATGGTTCATCAAGTCCATGAACGCTGCAGGGGCATTAGTAAGTCCGAAAGACATAACAAGGAACTCATAATGCCCATACCTCGTTCGGAATGCCGTCTTCGGTATATCATCCTTCCGGACCTTCAGCTGATTGTAACCCGAGCGGAGATCAATCCTCGAAAATACTCGGGCACCCTGTAGCTGGTCAAATAAATCATCGATCCGAGGTAGTGGATACTTATTCTTCACTGTGAGCTTATTCAGCTCCCTGTAGTCAATACACATCCTGAGGGTCCCGTCCTTCTTCTTGACAAACAAAACGGGCGCACCCCAGGGTGAAACACTGGGTCTAATAAACCCCTTCTCTAACAGCTCATCCAGCTGAGTCCTCAACTCTCTCAACTCTGCTGGTGCCAATCGATATGGGTTCTTAAACCTCGGTGCGGAGTTTGGATAGACGTCGATAGTAAACTCAATCTCCCGGTCTGGCGGCAATCCGGGAAGATCGTCGAGGAAAATATCAGAGAACTCTTTGACAATAGGAATGTCGCTCGGCTTTACTCCGCTGAGCAACTGACAATCAAATACAGAGGCCAAATAAACAGAGCACGCACCTTTGAACTGCTCGTTGACCTCCATAGCATAAGAGATAGGCGAGCTACTCAATCTGCTCATCGCCTGATAAGAAAACTCGGCTTTACCCGGAGGTCGAAAGGTGACGATCCCGGACCGACAGTCGATGGTGGCGTAGTGCTGTGATAGCCAATCCATCCCTAAGATAAGATCATAATGCTCAATGCCCATAACGATAAGGCGAGCATAGAGGGTACGATCTCCAATCGAAATAATATTACCCTGGACTACGCGACCGGACTGCATACGCTCTCCTGAAGGTAGCATCACACTATACTCGCATTCTGCTATCTCAGGTGCAAGCCTCAATCTCGACACACAAGCGGTGGAAACAAAAGAATGTGTAGCCCCCGTGTCTAATAAAGAAAATACAGGAACGCCAGTAATCAATATAGTACCTGCAATCACGGCAGGCTGAGCCTCATCATCAACGTCGCCAGGCTCTATAAACGCAAAGATCCTGGGCGTAACCCTCCTCTGATCTCCACCTAACTGGTCTCGGCCAGGCTTCGGGCAATCTTTGACGTAATGGCCAAGTTCCCCACATCTAAAGCATCGGTTAGTGCCAACACGACACTCCCCACTGTGTTCCTTCTGACATATGGGGCACCACGGTATCTGAGAAGCCCCCTGCACTGGCTTCCCTTTACCTCGATCAATACCTCCCTCAAGAGGTCTCTTCACACCCCTCGGCTGCTGCTGGGGCTTGCACTCTAGGCTGCAAACCTCAGTTCTGCGTTGAGGTCGTATCTCACGGAAGAAGCCCTTAGCTGGCTCCCTTGGTCTAATACAAGTAGCTCTGGCAGCCTCAATATCCAGAGCTCTGGCCGTGATGTCAGAAAAGGGCACATCAATAATACCTGAGGCCACAACGTGCACTCGTATCTCCGAATTAAGTCCCTCCATAAACTGGTGCACCCTCTCCTCATTATCGCTAACGAGACGAGGTGCAAATCTAGATAATGCCTCAAACCTCCGAATATAATCAGCAACCGAACCAGTTTGTTTCAGCTGCATAAACTCATTCCACTTCGCCACCCTCACTGTGCGGCTAAAATACTTGTCAAAGAACACGGTCTTAAACCGCTCCCATGTCATAATAGATACGTCCGTCGTCACCTTGATCGAATCCCACCAGAAACGGGCATCCATCGCTAAGTGAAAGGTAGCATACGCCACCTTGCTCCCGTTTCCCACCTCAGCATAAGCTAACATATCCTCCATCACCCGGATCCATTCCTCGGCACGTGTCGGATCCGATGATTGACCCTCGAATACTGGAGGTCGTAGGCTTTGAAACCTCTGCATGCCCTGGTTATTGGGAACTATCAAATCCTGGGCTCGCTGATTCTCCCTCTGATTTTCCTGATTTACTAAACTCTCGATCTGTTGTGCTTGGCGGTCCATGTGCTGTGACTGACGGTCCAGTAACTCCGTAAGTCAATCAAGCGCGTCATCACGTGGATCTTTTCCTCGAACCATATCTTATAACTCCTAAAAAAATAGAATAACACTTCTAAGAAATGTGAAATCAAACCAAGCAGTAAACACACTTACAGTTGATGAAGGATGTTCGTGTAGTGGCTGTGCAGTCAAGCAGTCTACAGAACCGATTTTAAAACCCGGGGGCTCTTATACCATAATTGTAACACCCCTAATACTGTACCCATTTTTCCCGTATAATAAGTTTTTCATTTTATTTTACACTTTAAATAGACTTTACGCGGAATGTAAACTGAAGTTGAAATCAGAACTGAAATCGGAATTAAATCGGGTCCTTAAATCATTTAAAACAAAACTTATAATCATTGATTAAATAAAACTTAAACATGTTAAATAATTGATAAAAACTAATCAGGAACTGAGAGGGCAGAATCGACATTTTTGTGGAGGAAAGAGAGCAGCGTTTGATCGCTGCTGGCGCTGCATTATGCTGCGCCTGTTCGCTGCATAGTGCAGCCACCAGTCGCTGTATTGCAGCGACAATTCATTCCCTCTGGAATCCGAGATTCCAGAGAGCTATCCCAGCATCTACCAACAGATTCCAGAGAGCAACTTAACAGATTAACATTTTCTTCAACCCATTAAACATCATCAAACAGACATCCTAAATACTTCAGAATCACCCAAACATTATTTTACTCAAAACATAATCCTAACCAACTTAATACGTGATAGGAACTTTATGAAAACAAACTACATAGATAAGTGTCAAACTTGTTAATCCTTGTTTCCAAATTCCAAGCAGGTCAGTAAAAACTATAAAAAAAACACAGATTGTCACAGCTTTTCCCCCCCCAAAAACGTTTAAAATTGACATAACCACATCTACAGATCCAACGTTCATCTATACATTCATAAATCTCAAAATACTTACGAAGACATCCCCAGGGTCAACCCGCGCGGCTGCTCAGCACACTCCACGGGCCATTCTCCGTCAACTGCATCCATACGTCAGGAGGAGGAAACAAGTCCTCACCGGGCCTCGATGCACCTAAAATACGTCACCTACACCATACAGACACCTATGAGCTAACAGGCCTCAGTAAATTTAGAAATGCAGATGCGTGTCAGTGCATAGAGTCAGAAATCGTGCATAACAGAGCGTCGCGACAGTTTTATCACCGAGATTCATCCCCGAACGAAGCGGGGCCCATCCGCGGTCGACTACCCCCGTTGCGGTTAGAGGAGGGGGGTACACGCTTACAACACGTACAGCCGTGCCTGAGCCCCACCTGCGTACCAGATAACAGATTACTTCATTAATACAGTAAAAGAGATGTGGTATCGGCCAGGACCCTTCACCGGCCGCACAGAGATCAGAGCCCCCAATTTCTGGGCCACATAGTTTTCAGATAAACATCGGGACGTGCAGAAATCGTTTCGGCCAGTTCAATACGTGATGCATGGACAGTCAAATTAAAGTAAAACAAACAAGCATGGGGTTCGGAGGGGGCATGTACCATCAAGAGAGTGTACACTGACAGAAGAGACAGAAGTTTTT
>CM039506.1:17599377-17609430 GCA_022432975.1 Begonia masoniana
TATGGAGAAACAAATAGAAAATCAGTAGAGGGTGTTATGGTAATTTTCCAAGCCAAAATCGTTATAAAACACAAACTAGCCTACTACTTCCCCAGCACACACGCGATTTTCCTCTGGCGAACCGCATCGGCGATTTTCTCTCCCTCGTGCTTTTCCTCACTTACTCGACGAAATCTCCACTAATCCAACGGTTCGTTTGTCTCGTTCTTCGCGTTTTCCCTTCTCCAATCCCGACCTAGGTAAAAGTCTAAGTGTTGTGGAGCGTTAGATTCGGTGGCGCGAGTTATACGTTAGGTTTCGTTTAGGATTTGTTGTTACAAAGGTAGATTTAGTTTGAAAATTGATAAGTTTATTAGCGAGTTAGGCCTCTAATCGACGTATTATGCTTATGACTATTAATCGGTTTTATTACGGAATATTGGAGTTTTGGAGGTTTGGAACTTGGAAAACGTCCTTAATAGAGGTTTTGAGGTTCGAGGCGCGAATTGCTCGTAAAAATGCCTCAATGAGTCTAATTAGAGTATTTTGGGGTTTGGGGGCGGCGGGCGTTAGTTAAGATTCTGTAGTAATGGAAGTTTAAATAACGTTTAAACCGTTTTTAACAACGTTGTGTGAATTGCCGATGTGAACAACGCTGTGGACAGGACTCTTGAATTGCAACGACGCGATGTAAGTTCTCTTGACTTACTTATGGCCGATTGGCCTACACTGTATGTCAGCTCGGACTGAGAGTATTGGTAAATAGTTTGTTTAAAATGTTTTGTTGGGTAGTTTGGATCACTTTTTTATAGGTTATGCTTTTATCATCTCGATGGTACATATGTTGTATGTTTACTTTCCACATTTACTGTTCATGCATCACGTATTTTAAAATAGCATGAACTGGATTTCTGCACGTGTTTACGAAAAAGAAATGAACTAATGAACGAATCTACGTAATCTGTGTATCTGGTCATGTCGAGGTGGGGTTCAGGCATGGCTGTTTACGGATGTAAGCGGTGTTCCCCCCCCCCCCCCCCCCCGGCATATGGAAAGGGCTGTCCACAGCCGAACGTGCTCTCTCCATCTGATGGGCTGAGATCTCGGTGACATCTCTGTTATCTGCAATGATCTGTTTTGTTAAGTAATCTGCATGTTTTTGAACCTCATATGCACAGCATGCATCTGTATTTAGAAACTTACTGAGCCTTTAGCTCATAGTTGTCTGTATGGTGTAGGTGATTTGATACAGTGAGGATGAGATCCCCTCACCCGATGAATAAGCAGTTGAAGAATGATGGCCCTGGGAGTATGCTGGGCAGTCGTGTGCATTTTGACGCCGTGGGGATGTAAGTAAGAGTTTTGAGTGGTATTCGGTTGTTTTGGGCTGATGGTGGATTAGATAGATAATTGTTAATTAGAAACATTTTCGGTTATTTGGTATCTGGATAGTTAACGAATTGATATTTTGATATTTATAAAACGTTTTGTTAACCTGTCATTTAATTAACTGCTGGATTGTTGAATTTCTTAGGGGTTTTTGTTTGATTTTCAAATGGTTCCACGCAGTTCGTTTTCACGAGATTTTATTACGTTTGAATGTGAGTCGAGTGGGTGATTTATGAGTTGAGGAGGTTACGAGAGTGTAGCGTATTTTATGATGATTATGAAGTGTTTTAGTATGTATGTGATGTGGAAGTTTTAGGGGAGGAGAAGGGAAGAATAGGTGGCAGGGAAGAGAGGAAAAGAGAGAGGCAATTCCCTGGAAGCACTCTCTAGAAAATCCAGACAGTGTGCCAATCGATCGACCAAAGGGGCGATTGATCAGTTGGTGATCGATCGCAGGGCGACGATCGGCTCATGCTTTTCAGGGCAATTTGTCCCTTTTGCCCTCGCCTTTTCTATGTATTTTTCCTCTGTTTCTTTTATGCAATTTAATTGATTTTAAGGGTTGTTTTAAACAATTTTCCAAACGATTTCAACGATTCAGATTCCGATTTTAAAAGTTTACTCAAGGTTTATAGAAGAAAAATTTTGTACGGGAAATCCTAGGAATAGTTTAGGGTCGCTACAGTTATCCAATGGTGAGGCTTCCTCCCTTGCAAATGTCATCAAGCATCCTCCTTGTGCCACGTCATCAATCCTTGTGAGCACTACCTCTTGTCTTTGCTTCTTCATCCAATGGTTGAGGCTTCCTCCCTGCAAATGTCATCAAGTGCCCTCTTTGTGCCACGTCATCAATCCTTGTGTCGACTACCAATTGTTCTTTGTGTGCTTCTTCTCCCTTTTGTCTTCTAATGGGTTTGGCTTCCCACATCAAGATAGTTCACTTAACCCAAATTAGCTACCCACCATACAACTCTAAGGGCTAATGGTTTTTGCCAAACATAAAATAAAACTAATGTTTGTTTAAGAAAACCAACAGAAAATAATTACAAGATTATCTCCAGGAAGACAAATTCCCGCTTCTGCTAATCCAGCCAATTCGTTTCATCCCGGCATCGAAAATGAGAGCATGAAGAGGTCGATCCTTGTCTTGAGAGCTAGGTGTCTATTCCAAGCCTTCAAAGGTTCCATCACCTACAAAAGAAATAAACTCATTAGTAAACAAGTTAAAATCATTATGGGCCCTTGGTATGGATTGGGCTTGGTTTGGAACCTAGTAATGGCCTATGCAGCACATCACATAACCATCCACCGGAACAACCCATACTTAGTATTGAAGGCGGTCTTTCATTCGTCACCTTCTTTCATTCTGATTTGATAGTAACCACTTTTCAGGTCTATCTTTGTGAAAAATTGATGCTCCACTGAGTTCATCAAGCATGATCCTCAAGCAGTGGAATAGGGAATCTGTATTTGATCGTAATCTGCTTAACGACTCGGCTATCCAACATACATCCTTATTGTTCCGTCCTTCTTTAGAACCAATAGGGATGGTACTGCACACGAGCTCATTGACTCTCTTATATAGCCCTTATCCAATAGGTCATGCACTTGATTTTACAATTCTTTTGTATCCTCAAGGTTCATTCGATATGCTGGACGATTAGGTAGTACAGCCCCAAGTTGTAGATCTATTTGATGCTCAATTCCTCGAAGAGGCGGTAATCCTTGGGGTAGTTCTTCAAGGAAAAAATCTTGAAACTGGTTGAGTAAATTTTTTACGGGGTGAGGGATAACTCCTAGCTCCATAATTCTGTCTCAGAATAGTACCATGATTAGTGGATCTCCTCGTTTCACAGATGCTTCTAGTTCTTCTTGGTCATAAAGAGGACTAGCCTTGCTTTTTTCTTCTTTTATAGCAGCATCATCTTTAGTAATCTTTTCAGGAGTCAGTGATGCTAACTTAATTGTCTTATCTCCGAACTTGAAGGAGTAATAGTTAGAAACCCATCTTGGTTTACTTTTCGATCGTATTGTGTAATGACCCGTAATCATTAAAACCTTTTTCTGTAAAACTTTGCAAATATTTTGAAATATTTGCACTTCACTTTATTGACTCGAAACGTATAAACTTTATTCGTAAAACTTTGTAAAAAATTTGGTAAAATTTCCTTTAAAAAAAAAAAATTTCGTGAACAGTAACTGTGAACAATGTCGTGTGAAATGCGGCAATCGATCGGCACTGTAGTGCAGATCGATCGGCACCCCCCTTGGCCAAAATGTTCAGAAACGTGAAATTTGGCGATCAGTCGCCCAAAATCGACAACCGATCAGCACCTGTTTAGGTTTTTCATCTCCAAAACATCAAATTTCAAGAAAAACTTGTAAAACCTCTTTAAAATTGTTTACAAACAATATTATCATTAAACATTCACACTCCATGCCTATAACATCATTTCTATAAACATGTAAACCAAATTCATTAAAGAAAGGTGAATATGGAAAAGAAAAAGTATCCCATTGGAGCAGACCATTATACGCTGTATGAGGAAGTGGGGCATGGTGTTAGTGCTTCAGTGCGACGTACTCTTTGCAAACCTTTTAATGAGATTGTCGCCATCAAGATTCTCGATTTTGAACAGGACAATATCGATCTGGTAATCTCTAAATTTGGGTTATGTCTTATCAAAAGTTCTAGGTTTTCTCTTCTTCTGTTCGCAGGATTGTATTCAAAGAAAAGCCTGCATTTTTGTTACTAGTGAATTATAATTCTAAAGTTGGAAATCAGAATCAATTTGGATTGTGTAATCAATGCAAGAGTGTGTTTGTTTTGGAGTTGATCAAACAATTTTAAACTTGCTGAAAAATCTGATGAAAACCATCAGGATTGTTCATTTTGTTGATGATGGTAGTCGTATTACCCTTTTGCTAAGATGATGTGTGATGATGGGCTGACTAGAGAAAGTGTGTTTTCTATATCTCGTGGATCAACAACTATTGTTGTAACAGGTCTAACCTGGTCAGATAGAATCTCTTCTAAGACAATCTTACTATAAGGTTTGTAATTTGTTATATAGTCATGTTCTAGAAATATGGCGTTTGTCGACACAAATACCTTATTATCTTGAGGACTATAAAACAAACCTCCTCTCATGTCTTTTGCATATCCAACAGACAGACAAACCTCAGTTCTTGGTTCCAACTTCCCAGTCTTACCTACTAGCACATGTGCTGGACATTCCCATATGCGAAAGTGTCTCAAACTAGGTTTGTGACCACTCGACAACTCTAAGGGTGTTTTAGGTATAGACTTAGATGGAACTACATTAAGTATGTAGGTTGATGTTTGTAAGCATATTCCCAAAACGATTTTAGAAGAGATGAATAGCTCATCATGGATCTTACCGTATTAAGCAAAATTCGATTTCTTCTTTCAGGAACACCATTTTGCTGAGGCATGCCTGGTGCTGTTAGTTGGGATATTATCCTATGTTCTAACAAATAATCCTTGAATTCACTGTCAAGGAATTCACCTCCTCGATTTAATCGAAGGCACTTGATAGTCTTACCTAATTGGTTCTCTCCTTAAGCTTTAAATTCTTGAAATTTTCTAAAAGTTTCAGATTTAAACTGAATTAGATAAGTATATCCATATCTTGAGTAATCATCTATAAAGTCACAAAGTACTCATAGCCACCTCTGGCCCGTGTAGATATTGGGCTACATACATCTGAATGTATTAGCTCAAGTATTTCTTGAGCCCTATGGCACTTTTGTGACGACCCTAATACCGTACCCGACTTCCGTACTATATATATATATATTTGATTATTTCTGAGAATTTTGATTTCTTTTTTAAGATGATTGACTTCTTTTTGTAAATCTTGGAGAGTGACAGGAGAAATTTTTTGTTTCTGATCTATCCTAGAAAAGACTTCCTGCATAGAATAATATCTAGGTTTGAGAATAGACTCAGAAACAGTCTGTTCATTGGAAACTGGTTGGGACTGATTGATCAATTGGGAAACAATTTTCATCCTAAACTCAGGATCAGGAATTTGATCAATGTTTTTTAGAATATCCTCTTGTACTTGTGAAAGCACATTAATGGATAATTTGGAAATTTGATTGCAACATTTGTTGATGCAATGTTCTTCGGAAGATGATGATGATATATCATCATGACTTGGAAAACTTTCTTCTGAATCAGAAGAGGCTAAAAAGAGTTTGGAAAGTTGATGTCGTGTTTGTTCATCATGAACTAACTCGTTTAACTTTTTAGCTTTGAAACATTTGTTTGCATAATGTCCTAGTTGTCCACATTTGAAACATTTAATTTTGGATTTAGGAGTTTTTTGAGATTTTCTTTTCTTTTTTGGAAAGAGAGGTTTAGGAATGTTTGACCATTCTTTAGCCTTGGCTTTTCTCTTGGCCTTTTGATAAGTTTTATAATTTTGAGATTTATGATGTTTGGCTTTATCCTTTTTTTTCTTAGGATATTGGATTGGCATATCAAAAGCAAATTGTTGACAGAATTCACCTATCTCTTGTTTGCCTGTGATATTTTGTTTCCTAATTTGATATTGCAACTTCATGTCATTACATAAGTTGATTCCTGTTTGAAGACAAATACTAACAAGATGGCCATAGGTTAAATCATTCCATGGAATATTATGACCATTTTGGGTAGTACTTAAAGCTTGTTTGACACGTTCGGCAAATTGAGGAGGTAATCCCTCAATAAATTTGGATTTCCAATAAGGAGCATTTGCATCAGGTCTTTGGAAGACTTTGGTAATGAAACATCTTTATACCAACGAAAATTGGTTAAAGCTCCACATTTGAGATTTTGTAATAGTTCGGTGCCTCGTTCAAGACGCTGATCAACCGAACCAACAAAATAGTAAATGATGGATTGGATGAGTGTATAAACACTATCCTGCTGAGGTTGGGAAGTAGATGGCTGTTCAATTTTAACAGCATTGAGAATTTCTTCTCTTTGAACTTGAGTGAGAATGTTATCCCACCATCCTTTGAGACTGCCAATGAAACCACTAATGATAAAAATGGCAATATCTTTGTCAGTGTTATGTGATGCACGACAAATACTGGCATACATCATCATTTTGTGAAGGACTTCGTAGATCTGATATTCAGATAAACCATCTATGTTCCACTCATAAATAGTTTTGGCTGAATAGGCAGTTTGACTTTTGAAGAAATTTTCTTCCCAAAGCATATCGGGAGGAGTTGGTCTTGGATAATAGACACGACGGAAAGTATCTCCACCTAAATTGTCTTTGTATTTGATACGATTGAGGGATAAATTTTGGACATTAGATGAAGAGTTGTCAATCAAAGGGTCTTCATACTTTGGAAAAGTAATTTGCATTTGGTGAATTTCTTCCAGATCAGAATCAGTACTAGACTCACTGGAATTTGAATTAGAAAATTCAACATATTTTGTAATAGGAGATAAATTAACAGATTTTAATCTCTTAACTAATTCATCCATAAACTCGTTGTCCTTATTTGGATTTTTGAAATTGAAATTGGACAAGAATATAGGAGGCTTTAGATCAGGTTGACTAATTGCTAAAGCTTTGGAAGTGGATGCTTCTTTAGAATCCTGGGATTTGGGAAGTTCTTTTGGAATTTCTTTTTGTAGTTTATCCAATTGTTTCTCAATTCTTTGAAGTTGGTTGCCAACTGTGTTGAGATTTATATTTGTATAATTCAGTTGTTTATGAATGGTGGATTCGATAATGACTTCTTTGTCTTTGGAAGAAGTATCTACTAAAGGAACAGCTTCAATAGTAGAACTTTTATCTTGGCTTATTAACTGAATAGGTTCGAAAGGGGGATGAACTGACTTAACATCTCCTGTTTTAGTATGCCAATTGATTAGAAAACTGTCATATTGATCTAAAACATCAATAGACGAAGTGTAATTTGGAATATAGTACTCCCAGTACCATTTTGGAAAGAACATAAATGTTTGTTCTTTTTGAAGATAAGAGTAAAATTGCTCTTTGATGATTTGGAAAGGATTCCCAGCATGCTGGTGATGAATCCATTTGCGAAATAAAGAATTGGAAGGCTTTTGGTACTCTTCATTAACAATATCCCTAATTAAAGATCCTGGAGAGAAATCCATTAGAGATTAAATTGCATTTCCGATGCAGTTGGAGAATCCCCTTTTGTTGTCCTCTTGACCAAATGTAGGATGTTTGTAAATTCCATGAGGAATTTGTTCTTTGGAAACCTGAATCTCTTCAATGTTGAGAGATTGAGGTAATTGGGAAGAACCAGAAACTGAATGCCTGGAACTAGAATTCTCGATTGGCTTGAAAGGAGAGAAACTAGATCGATTTGACATACTCCTAGATAAAGAAATTCTTTTGGAAATTTCAGGAGTAAATTGGATTTGAATTTCTCCATCCTCTGTTTGAATGATTTGATCAATTTGAGAATTTATACTGGATTTTGGAAGTATGGCTTGAGGAATGGTCCATGTGTTTGGAAAGGTAACTTCTTCCCAGTCTATGAGACGAGGAATAGCTATGTTGGTAGATAATAGATTACTTTCTATTACCATAGTTTTGCCAGGAATTTCTCGAATGATGGCATTTGGACACAACGTATTCATTAATTTGTAATTAATACGGTATATGACCGCAATGGTTTCTGATCCGGGAAGGAAATCATAACCATGAGTTTGAATGTTCAAGGTGATTGCCTCAAACAGATTGGGATCTGTCAAAGACAGATTGAGATTTGGATATACATTAAAGTATATTGGACCATGACATAAACTTGTTTGAATAACTCCCATAAGAGAGTTTTTCCAATTTTGATTTCTAGCATCCCTTAGATTAGCTAGAATACTAGTATTTAAACCTGGAAGAGTTAAAGGTTTAAAAGCAATTTGAATTAATCCTATATGGATATATTTGAACTTTTTGAAATATTTGTGGATATCTTTTAAACTTAGAAGTTTAAGAGTTTTGTCATTGGAATCTAAACAAATAGTTTGTTCAGAGATTTTGATAGCATTTTTGAAAAGAAATTCAAAGGTTCCTAATTTGTAAATTTCTTTGGTTTCTATTTCTGGAATAGACCATTGATTTAGTAAAGAGTTTCGAGAAATCTCTACGATTTTTTCGTTTTTAGTAGTATTTGAAGAAGCGGTTGAAATATCAGAAAAATTCATTTTGAGAAATAAGTTAATTCATTTATGAAAAAAGCAAATCTTTTCTAAGATCAATCTTAGGATTTTAATTTAAAATGATATAATAAACCTTATTGGTGATCATTTTTCCTCTTATTGATTTATTGAAATACCTTATTGAATTATTGATAACTCCGTATTGTTTCAAAACTTCTCCTTATGAAAACTGTGATTTACCCATATCAACTCAACCTATCTCCAAGAGATTAATTCCATAACACTTTAGAAATTAAGCCTCATTATTCTCGTAAAATGGGTGTAAACGCCTAAACGCCAAACCACGGCTAAAACAGCAACAACCCCGACGAGATTCCCGAGGATTAATTCTAAAGTATCATAAAACTTTAGCGTTGATATTGCACACAGATTATCATAAGAATAGATAAAGAAACTTATTGGAGAAATCAACTCATCATATTGGTAAATCAACTCATCTTATTGAGAAAAATAAATCATCTTATTGGTTATTATTCATATCAAATTAAACTAACAAGATTATCCCTAGAACTGATTGCTTAGTTCATAAATGAACTAACAAAGTTCTAGCCTAATGGCTCTGATACCATATTGCTGCGAAAGAGAGGAACCTTCCAAGAAAACTGCAAAAGAGGTCCTGCTTGAGAGTGGACCCCCTCTTATCAAAAAATCAGTGGCTGAGGTCATTCCTCACACTTCCAATAGAGATATAGTTCTCAATCACAAAGATGCTTGGTTTTTCAAAGAGCGATATATGGGAAGCCAGCATTATCTACTTCCGAGTGAAACTTCGATTTTACTATGAGCCATTCTGCCGATACAAATCCGTCCAAATCAGCACATTATGTTGAAGAGGGAAATATCAAAGTCCAATGACTCTTCTAAATGTACCTTTCAGAGTCATTCATAATCAAAAAAAAAAAAAAAAAAAAAAAAAAAAAAAAAAAATATTCTGTTTCTGGTTATTTTCAATCGCCACGTCTTCCTCTCCTGTTTATCCAGTTTCAAATTGGTCCATGGTTTCTGTTAAGATCTGTACTTCCACAGTATTTTTTCCCCAGTGTGAAGTGTCTTTTAATCAGTCCTTGTCTTCTGCTTCTTCTGTCACCATGCCTCATTTTTTGGTTTTCTTCTCTAACCATTGACTGAAAGCCTGTTTGTGTTCAGCTGGCAGAAATCCTCTCTCTGCCAATTTTAAAAGTATAAATGTACAAAAAAAAAAATATAGTCCCTGTTTTCTGTTTCCGCCCGATTGATTGCTCCATCCCGGGCCCCCGATCGGGTCCGGTTCTTCCGCGACAGTCTACGCCTAAAAATTTAAATGTTCCTTTTTTTTTCCTGGTTTTCTTTCGGCCTCATTTATAAAGGTTCTATGTTTTCCTGTTCCGATTTTAACTTTGCCATCCTACTAAATGTGATCTGCCAGTTTCACTTCCATAGAATGTTTATACTCTCTGTTAAGTTTTAAAATATAATGTTTT
>CM039506.1:17609530-18072030 GCA_022432975.1 Begonia masoniana
TCCTATTCAACCAAGCCTAAGGAGACTAATTGAGAACTCTGGTCATAATGTATTCCGATCCTGCACTAAACTAACTGCACTCATCTATAGCATCCTCGAAACCCTCGCATTGGACATCCATCGGCTATCTTAACGCGAAAATATAAGAAAGAGGAAAAAACTACTTAGATAGAAGAAGAGTCTGGGGAAGATTCGGCGAGAGCTCCGCTGAGCTTGAGCTGGACACCAAAAAGAAAATGATGAAACATTGGCGGCTACAGTCAAATCTCTAAACCTCTTCCCTTAAAAGGTTATATATTTTAAAATTGCCAAATTTACATAAATGCCCTTGCTTAGTCACTCATTAACCTAACCAATAACTCTCTTAATTCTTCCATGAAATTGCACAGCATTAAGTTGATAAGTTTTAAATTCGGTTTAATTGAAATCATGTGCTACACCCTCTTATCGTGTCGTCGACCTCTTCGAACTTCTTCCAATTAAAACTGTTTTTGTGAAATCTCTCGACTTAAGATCGATCTCTCCCAGCTCTAGAAAGCAAATAAGATCCTCTTGGTGAGAGACTCCTCCCAAAATCCGTGTTATGGCAAGATCCCCTTGCCCACGATAATAAGACAAGCACCTTGTCAAATAAAACAGAACTCTCCCGAGCAGTTAAAATGCCGCCTCCTCACGAGCTGAGTTTCAATTGGAGAATAAGAAAACGACCTCCTAAGACAAAGGATCCGTAACGGCATTACTTCACCTTTATTGTTGCTCCTGATGTAAATTTAATGCCTAATCTTTATTTGGTTTTTATTTTGTGTGGGTGGCAGAACCGTAATTAAGAGAATCTATTAGTATAAAAAGAAAATGGAAACCTTAAACCTCACTAAAACCACACTTTAGCCGACATTCCCTCTGCGTTCCTCGCTCTCCAGAGCTCTCTCTGCCGGCGACTCCCTCTTTGGCGATCGATTCTTCCAGCCTCCACTCCGATAACCCATATCGAGGGTAAGCCTTAGACGATTACTCTGTTATCGGCTAGAACTCGAAGCTTCAGATTCTTAATGGCAGGGTAATAGAGTAACATGGTTAATCTGAGGTTAGAATGGGTTTTTTTTCCCGATTCGAATCTGGAATTTAGGATACCAACTGGAATTAGTGGCTAAGTTGAATCAAACTATTTTAGGATTTTGGAAACTTAGTCTACACACAAGGTCTCGGTTGAAAGGACTTAGAAATACAGATTTTAGAATGACCTTAGTTAGGACTCTTCTAGCTTGATTTCAGAATATTTAGGATCTATTTTAACTATGAAATGTGAAATGATATCAGGTGAAGAACTTTGAGGTGTAGTGCACGAAATTGCTAAAGAAGACAGGTAAGTGAATGTATTAGATTTCTAGCCATTATGGCCCTACATCACAGGGGTATTAAATTAGTTTCGAGTGTCTGATGTCTGTTTTATGTTAGTAAGACTATCTGTACTTGGATGATTATGGTTGTTTGAGAGTTATGTTATGTGATGTTCTGATAGAATTTATGAAATCGTTTGTTCTGTTATGGTTCTTCTCGTAGCCTGATGATTTAAGAGCATTCTGTCATGCATTGCGATTTACTTCTCAAATATATGAAAATGTTTTAAGAGCATGATTTCTCACATGAACGAGATATGAATATGAACATGAAACAGAAATCCATGCAACCAGATTAAGTGAGGGTTGGAGGTGGGTTGACGTATGCCACAGTTCAAAGAGGGACCATGATAACGACCCGAAAGGGAATATGATCAAAATCCCTGTCAACCCCCATTTTGTGGCACAAATCCTCCCTTAATCCATATGATGAAAACGATGAACAGAAACAAGAATGATAAATGATCATGAACATGTTTTCTCTCAACTGTACATTCATGAATACATGTTAGTTTGCATTCCTTACTAAGCATTAGGCTTATAGTTTAAACCTTATGATGTAGGTGATGAGATATCAGGTGAGGAATTCAAAGTTGATGAAGATGTCTAAGTTCGGTTGCTGGAAGGTGTTCAGGGAGCAATTCTGTGGCTGGATGGCGAACAAGACCCCCTGGTTAATGCTCTTATGATTCTAGTGATGATTATGAATATGGAAATCTAAGTAGGATGAGATTATTCTAAAACATTGAGATTTTGAAGTTGTTCGGTTTAATTACCGAGTCTGAGAATGTTTATAAGAATATAGAACGAGTTATTTTAACTAAGTCTTCTGCTACAAAAATTCTGAATGAGTCTATGATTTTTATTCGTTTAAGGTTTATGTCTATCAAGTTGAAATTTGTGAGAGTCGAGGTATTTCCTATTGGTTGAAGTTGTTTGATGTTTATCGTGTTTTACTGCTGTTTGATAGAAGCTGGATGAGTGTATCATCCGGCTGACGTCATCGGCAGGGGTTGAATGATAGAAGTTGAACGATTGAACCTTCCGACTGACGTCACCGGATAATGTCGAGTAATTTACTCGCCGGATGATGTCGAGTATTCACTCACCGATGATGTCGAGTATTTTACTCACCGGATGATGTCGAGTATTTACTCATCGGATGAGTCGAGTATTTTACTCACCGGATGATGTCGAGTATTTACTCACCAGATGATGTCGAGTGCTGTACTCATCGGATGATAAGGATCAATTGGTTGTCGTTTAGTGACCGAGTGATGTTTAATGAGTCATGAGAGATGCACGTGTCCACCGGAAGGTATCTTCTGTAACACCCTAATACTGTACCCATTTTAGATAAATAAATTTCATTGTATTTACACTTTAAATCGGACTTTACTCGAAGTAAACTGAAGTTGAAATCAGAACTGAAACGGAATTAACATCGGGTCTTAAATCATTTAAAACAAAATGATAACATTGATTAAATAAAACTTAAACATGGAAATTAATGATAAAAACTAAATCAGGAACTGAGAGGGCAGAATCGCCACTTATTGTGAGGAAAGAGCAGCGTTGATCGCTGCCGGCGCTGCTATGCAAAGCGACATACGCTGCATAATGCACGCCTGTTCGCTCATTATGCAGCGCCCAGTGCGCTACATAAACAGCGCCTGTTCGCTTCACATGCACGACCATCCCTTGCATACTGTAGCCACCAGTCGCTGTATTGCCGACAATTCATTCCCTCTGAATCCGAGATCCAGAGAACTATCCCATCATCTACCAACAGATTCCCGATAAGCAACTTAACAGATTAAATTTTCTTCAACCCTTAAACATCATCAACAGACATCCTAAATACTTCAGAATCACCCAAACATTATTTTACTCAAAACATAATCCTAAACCAAATTAATACGTGATAGGAACTTTATGAAAACAAACTGCATAGATACGTGTAAAACTTGTCTAATCCTTCTGTTTTCAAATTCCAAGCAGTTCCAGTAAAAACTATAAAAAAAACACAGATTGTACACAGATTTCCAAAAACGTTTAAAACATTAGACATTAACCTACATATAACCAGATCCAAACATGTTCATCTATACATTCATTAAATCCCCCAAAATACTTACGCAGACATCCCCACGGGTCAAAACACGCCGACTGCTCAGCACACTCCCACGGGCCATTCTCCGTCAACTGCATCATACGTCAGGAGGAGGAACATCGTCCTCACCTGGCTCGATGTCACCTAAAACGTCACCTACACCATACAGACACCTATGAGCTAACAGGCTCAGTAAATTCTACGTAAATGCAGATGCGTGCAGTGCATATGGAGTTCAGAAATCATGCATAACAGAGCGTCGCAGACAGTATATCACCGAGATCTCATCCCCCTAACCGAAGGGGGCCCATCCAGCGGTCGGACTACCCCGTGCGGTTAGAGGAGGGGGGTACACGCTTACAACACGTACAGCCGTGCCTGAGCCCCACCTCGCGTGACCAGATAACATATTACATTAATTAATTACAGTACATGAGATGTGGTATCGGCCAGACCCTTAATCGGCCCGCACGATAGATCAAGAGCCCCCAATTTCTGGGCCACATAGTTTTCAGAAAACATCGTGCAGTGCAGAAATTCGTTTTCATGCCAAGTTAAAATACGTGATGCATGGACAGTTCAATATAAAGTAAACAAACAAGCATGCGTACCATCAAGACTGTAAATGAAATAACCTACAAAACGTTTAATCTTAGCTACCCAACCAAAGCAGTTAAAACAATCAATCCTCCAAGATCCTCGACGCTAAATCGAAGTAGGGTGTAGGCCAATCGGCCAGAGTAAGTCACGAGAACTTACCCTGAGCGCACTGAACCTTAAGCTTCGTCCACGGGAGTCGTTCACCTAAACCAATTTAGAATCATCGACGTTAAAACGAATTTAAGCTTCTAACGTCCAAATTGATAAAAACCTTAACTAAAGAAATTTCCTAATATTTCAACTTAACTTATCGAGCCGTTTAATCCATAAATCTACGCTCGATTCCCCGAAATCCAATTTACGAGTTTTTCCAAAAACCCGAGATTTCTCAATTTTTAACATTTT
This sequence comes from Begonia masoniana, assembly GCA_022432975.1. Classification (NCBI taxonomy): domain Eukaryota; kingdom Viridiplantae; phylum Streptophyta; class Magnoliopsida; order Cucurbitales; family Begoniaceae; genus Begonia; species Begonia masoniana. Next base: position 17,614,046 of record CM039506.1, read on the forward strand.
CATCAAATTGATTTATTTTCGTCCAATACGTCGAATACGTCCAATATATACTTAATCACGGCTAATCTATTAATTACGAACCCTAATTCGCATTTTTTATACGAAACCCTAACGTGAAATCGGTTTGAAAATTGAAAACTAAAGCTATAGAATCATAGATTCATACCTAGGATAGCGATTGGAGGAAGAATCACGAAGAACGGAGAAGAACGGAGGTCGGAATCGTCGAGAATCGTCGACGGGCAGAGAGGGGTTTCTCTCTGGTTTTTGCGCGGGCAGAGGAGAAGTGAGGAGAAGAAGAGGTGATTTGTTATTTTATAAAAATTGGTTTGCAAATTACCATTTTGCCCTTAGCACATATTTCTATTTTGTTTCGTCCTTCGGTTCGTCAATCGTCCAACTATTCGGGTTTACCAAATCTCCTTATTTCACCAATACGTCCAACTTATTATTTGGGATTTAATAAAACTGTCCGTTCGTAATTTGGACCTTGTTTGCTATTTTTACTAAAACGTCCTTTAAATTTACGATAGAGGTAATTACTCGGAATATAGCGTTATTATTCCGAAAATTCTCTAAAATTCCTGAAAATTCCTACTATTCGTTAGGATCGTAATGACGTTTTCTTTTCGTAAAACGGACCTGATTTGACATATTTACCAAAAATGCCACATACATAATAAAATATGAATATTCAAAATCCGTACAAGCCGGATATTACATTCTACCCTCCTTATTCAGGATTTTGTCCACAAAATTAAATCATACAAATAACTCAGGATATCTAGTCATCATATCCTGTTGTCTCTCCCACGTACCCTCTTCCACCTCATGGTTCCGCCACAGGACTTTGACTAGCGGAATTTCTTTGTTGCGCAAAATCTTGATGGAAGTCTCCAAAATACGTACCGGCCTCACCTCATAGCTCAAGGTAGGCTGTACCTCGATCTCTGTAGCCTCCACAATATGCGACGGGTCACGCAAGCACTTCCGAAGCATAGATACATGAAACACGTCGTGGATACCCTCCATAGAAACCGGAAGCTGTAATCGATACGCCAACTTCCCGATCCTCTTCAGAATAGGAAAGGGTCCCACATAACGAGGGTTTGACTTACCCCTCCTTCCAAATCTTGCTACGCCTTTGAACGGAGAAACTTTCAAATAGACCTCATCGCCTTCCTCGAACTCTAGCTCCCTCCGTCTGGTGTCAGCATAGCTCTTCTGCCTGCTCTGTGCTACCTCTATACGCTGTCGAATGATGGCAATCTTCTCTGCCGTCTGCTGTAGAATCTCAGGACGAACGATGCTGGCCTCGCCAACCTCGTCCCAATACAACGGAGATCTACACTTTCGACCATACAGCGCCTCATATGGAGCCATGCCAATAGTAGCCTGAAAGCTGTTATTATAAGAGAACTCGATCAGTGGCAAATACCTGCTCCACGATCCCTGAAACTCCAGCACACATGCTCTGAGCATATCCTCCAGAATCTGATTCGTCCTCTCTGTCTGTCCATCAGTCTGAGGATGAAATGCGGTGCTGAAATTAAGCTGAGTCCCCATAGCTTTGTGCAGACACTTCCAGAACTTCGAGGTAAATCTCGGATCTCGATCTGAGACAATAGAAACTGGCACGCCATGCAGTCTGACAATCTCTTGCACATAAAGCTCTGCGAGCTGATCCATAGACGATGCCATCTTCACAGATAAGAAGTGGGCCGACTTTGTCAATCGGTCCACAATCACCCATACGCCATCATGGCCCTTCGTCGTCCTCGGGAGCCCCACAATAAAGTCCATAGAGATCTGCTCCCACTTCCACTCCGGAATCGGCAGTGGCAATAACGTTCCGGCCGGTCTCTGGTGCTCTGCCTTCACCTGTTGACATACTAGGCAGGTCTGAACGTACTCGGCAACCTCTCTCTTCATGTTCGGCCACCAGTAGTGTTGTTTCAAATCCCGGTACATCTTGGTACTTCCCGGGTGCACAGAATATGCCGAAGAATGTGCCTCGGCCAATACTCCTTCTTCAGATCCTCGTCGCTAGGCACGTACCACATATGCCTGAACTTCAGAATACCATCCTCTGATAAATGGAAATCCGACGAGTCACCCAATGTCATGCTCGATCGAAGCTCCTCACACTCCGAATCACTCTGCTGAGCCTCACGTATACGATCAAGAATAGCCGGCCTGAGAGAAATATTGGCGAGCATACTGGACAACTCAGCCACTATCTCCACATCGAATCTCTCAATCTCAGACCGCAACGTAGCTGACATCGCTGCAAGTGAAGGCTGACTCGCAGAAGGCACTCTACTCAAGGCATCAGCAACCTTGTTCGCCTTCCCTGGATGGTACTTGATATCAAAATCATAATCTTTAACGAACTCAAGCCATCGCCTCTGTGGCATGTTCAGCTCCTTCTGCGTAAATAAGTACTTCAGGCTCTTGTGGTCAGAAAATATCTCGCACTGCTGCCCATATAAATAATGTCTCCATATCTTCAGTGCGAAGACCACAGCTGCTAACTCAAGGTCGTGTGTAGGGTAATTCTGCTCATACGGCTTCAGCTGCCGAGAAGCATAAGAAATAACTCTCCCCTCCTGCATCAACACACAACCGAGTCCCACTCCAGATGCATCACAATAAATACTGTATCTGACACCTTCAACAGGTAATGCCAGTACTGGAGCGGTGGTCAATCTCTGCTTTAATTCCATAAAACTCTCGTTACAAGCAGGCGACCAAATAAACCTCTCGTTCTTCCGAGTCAATCGTGTGAGGGGAAGTGCGATCTTCGAGAATCCCTCTATAAACTTCCGATAATAACCGGCCAATCCGAGAAATCCACGCACCTCACGTACGTTCTTCGGCTGTGGCCAATCTCTGACCACCTGAATCTTGCTCGGATCCACAGAAACTCCGTCCTGTGATATGATATGGCCGAGGAAGCTCACACTGTCAAGCCAGAACTCGCACTTCGAAAACTTGGGATAAAGCTGGCGCTGACTCAGAATCTGTAAAACGATCCTCAGATGCTCCTCGTGCTCTTCCTTCGTCTTGGAGTAAACCAGGATGTCGTCAATGAAAACCACCACGAACTTGTCCAGATACTCCTTGAAGACACGGTTCATCAAGTCCATGAATGCTGCAGGGGCATTAGTAAGTCCGAAAGACATAACAAGGAACTCATAATGCCCGTACCTCGTTCGGAATGCCGTCTTCGGTATATCATCCTTCCGGACCTTCAGCTGATTGTAACCCGAGCGGAGATCAATCCTCGAAAATACTCGGGCACCCTGTAGCTGGTCAAATAAATCATCGATCCGAGGTAGTGGATACTTATTCTTCACTGTGAGCTTATTCAGCTCCCTGTAGTCAATACACATCCTGAGGGTCCCGTCCTTCTTCTTGACAAACAAAACGGGCGCACCCCAGGGTGAAACACTGGGTCTAATAAACCCCTTCTCTAACAGCTCATCCAGCTGAGTCCTCAACTCTCTCAACTCTGCTGGTGCCAATCGATATGGGTTCTTAAACCTCGGTGCGGAGTTTGGATAGACGTCGATAGTAAACTCAATCTCCCGGTCTGGCGGCAATCCGGGAAGATCGTCGAGGAAAATATCAGAGAACTCTTTGACAATAGGAATGTCGCTCGGCTTTACTCCGCTGAGCAACTGACAATCAAATACAGAGGCCAAATAAACAGAGCACGCACCTTTGAACTGCTCGTTGACCTCCATAGCATAAGAGATAGGCGAGCTACTCAATCTGCTCATCGCCTGATAAGAAAACTCGGCTTTACCCGGAGGTCGAAAGGTGACGATCCCGGACCGACAGTCGATGGTGGCGTAGTGCTGTGATAGCCAATCCATCCCTAAGATAAGATCATAATGCTCAATGGTGGCGTGCCATTTCATTCCGCTATAGACACCCCATTCTGCTTCAGCCCAATGCCTCTTATGTTGTTCCTGGTTAATTAAACATGTCGAAAATACAGGAACACGCAGTAATCAAAATTAGTCCAGTACCTCGGGGTTCCAAGTCCACGATTTGAGCTTGCAGGCGGACTCATCAGCAACGTCGCCAGGCCTATAAACGCGAAGATCCCAGGCGGTAACCCTCCTCTGATCTCACCTAACGGTCCCCTCGCCCGGCTTCGGGCAATCTTTGACGTACTAGGCCAAGTTCCCCACATCTAAAGTCATCGGTTAGTGCCAACACTGCCACTCCCCACTGTGTTCCCATCATACATCACCTCGGGGTTGCACTCTAGTCGGCAAACCTCTTCTACGTTTGGAGTTAGGTCGTGATCTCAACGGAAGAAGCCCTTCGCTGCTCCCTATCCCTTCATTAATCCTAACGAGACAGTGTGGCAAGCGAGATAACCTCAACCTCCGATATAATCAGCAACCGAACCAGTTTGTTTCAGCTGCATAAACTCATTCCTTTTCGCCACCCTCACTGTGCGGCTAAAATACTTGTCGAAGAACACGGTCTTAAACCGCTCCCATGTCATAATAGATACGTCCGTCGTCACCTTGATCGAATCCCACCAGAAACGGGCATCCATCGCTAAGTGAAAGGTAGCATACGCCACCTTGCTCCCGTTCCCCACCTCAGCATAAGCTAACATATCCTCCATCACCCGGATCCATTCCTTGGCACGTGTCGGATCCGATGATTGACCCTCGAATACTGGAGGTCGTAGGCTTTGAAACCTCTGCATGCCCTGGTTATTGGGAACTATCAAATCCTGGGCTCGCTGATTCTCCCTCTGATTTTCCCGATTTACTAAACTCTCGATCTGTTGTGCTTGGCGGTCCATGTGCTGTGACTGACGGTCCAGTAACTCCGTAAGTCGATCAAGCGCGTCATCACGTGGATCTTTTCCTCGAACCATATCTTATAACTCCTAAAAAAATAGAATAACACTTCTAAGAAATGTGAAATCAAACCAAGCAGTAAACACACTTACAGTTGATGAAGGATGTCCGCGTAGTGGCTGTGAAGTCGAGCAGTCTACAGAACCGATTTTAAAACCCGGGGGCTCTGATACCATAATTGTAACACCCCTAATACTGTACCCATTTTTCCCGTATAATAAATTTTTCATTTTATTTTACACTTTAAATAGACTTTACGCGGAATGTAAACTGAAGTTGAAATCAGAACTGAAATCGGAATTAAAATCGGGTCCTTAAATCATTTAAAACAAAACTTATAATCATTGATTAAATAAAACTTAAACATGTTAAATAATTGATAAAAACTAAATCAGGAACTGAGAGGGCAGAATCGACATTTTTGTGGAGGAAAAGAGAGCAGCGTTTGATCGCTGCTGTGCAGCGCCTGTTCGCTGCATAGTGCAGCCACCAGTCGCTGTATTGCAGCGACAATTCATTCCCTCTGGAATCCGAGATTCTAGAGAGCTATCCCAGCATCTTACCAACAGATTCCAGAGAGCAACTTAACAGATTAACATTTTCTTCAACCCATTAAACATCATCAAACAGACATCCTAAATACTTCAGAATCACCCAAACATTATTTTACTCAAAACATAATCCTAAACCAAATTAATACCTGATAGGAACTTTATGAAAACAAACTGCATAGATACGTGTAAAACTTGTCTAATCCTCCTGTTTTCAAATTCCAAGCAGTTCCAGTAAAAACTATAAAAAAAAAACACAGATTGTACACAGATTTCCAAAAACGTTTAAAACATTAGACATTAACCTACATTTAACCAGATCCAAACATGTTCATCTATACATTCATTAAATCCCCAAAATACTTACGCAGACATCCCCACGGGTCAAAACGCGCCGACTGCTCAGCACACTCCCACGGGCCATTCTCCGTCAACTGCATCATACGTCAGGAGGAGGAACATCGTCCTCACCTGGCTCGATGTCACCTAAAACGTTACCTACACCATACAGACACCTATGAGCTAACAGGCTCAGTAAATTCTACGTAAATGCAGATGCATGCAGTGCATATGGAGTTCAGAAATCATGCATAACAGAGCGTCGCAGACAGTATATCACCGAGATATCATCCCCCTAACCGAAGGGGGCCCATCCAGCGGTCGGACTACCCCGTGCGGTTAGAGGAGGGGGGTACACGCTTACAACACGTACAGCCGTGCCTGAGCCCCACCTTGCGTGACCAGATAACAGATTACATTCATTAATTACAGTACATGAGATGTGGTATCGGCCAGACCCTTAATTCGGCCCGCACAATAGATCAAGAGCCCCCAATTTCTGGGCCACATAGTTTTCAGAAAACATCGTGCAGTGCAGAAATTCGTTTTCATGCCAAGTTAAAATACGTGATGCATGGACAGTTCAATATAAAGTAAACAAACAAGCATGCGTACCATCAAGACTGTAAATGAAATAACCTACAAAACGTTTAAACTTAGCTACCCAACCAAAGCAGTTAAAACAATCAATCCTCCAAGATCCTCGACGCTAAATCGAAGTACGGTGTAGGCCAATCGGCCAGAGTAAGTCACGAGAACTTACCTTGAGCGCACTGAACCTCAAGCTTCAGTCCACGGGAGTCGTTCACCTAAACCAATTTAGAATCATCGACGTTAAAACGAATTTAAGCTTCTAACGTCCAAATTGATAAAAACCTTAACTAAAGAAATTTCCTAATATTTCAACTTAACTTATCGAGCCGTTTAATCCATAAATCTACGCTCGATTCCCCGAAATCCAATTTACGAGTTTTTCGAAAACCCGAGATTTCTCAATTTTTAACATTTTCACAAATTGATTTATTTTCGTCCAATAACGTCGAATACGTCCAATATATACTTAATCACGGCTAATCTATTAATTACGAACCCTAATTCGCATTTTTTACGAAACCCTAACGGAAACCCTAACGTGAAATCGGTTCGAAAATTGAAAACTAAAGCTATAGAATCATAGATTCATACCTAGGATAGCGATTGGAGGAAGAATCACGAAGAACGGAGGAAGAACGGAGAAGAACGGAGGTCGGAATCGTCGAGAATCGTCGACGGGAAGAGAGGGGTTTCTCTCTGGTTTTTGCGCGGGCAGAGGAGAAGTGAGGAGAAGAAGAGGTGATTTGTTATTTTATAAAAATTGGTTTGCAAATTAGCTATTTTGCCCTTAGCACATATTTCTATTTTATTTCGTCCTTCGGTTCGTCAATCGTCCAACTATTCGGGTTTACCAAATCTCCTTATTTCACCAATACGTCCAACTTATTATTTGGGATTTAATAAAACTGTCCGTTCGTAATTTAGACCTTGTTTGCTATTTTTACTAAAACGTCCTTTAAATTTACGATAGAGGTAATTACTCGGAATATAGCGTTATTATTCCGAAAATTCTCTAAAATTCCTGAAAATTCCTATTATTCGTTAGGATTGTAATGACGTTTTCTTTTCGTAAAACGGACCTAATTTGACATATTTACCAAAAATGCCACATACATAATAAAATATGAATATTCAAAATCCGTACAAGCTGGATATTACATCTTCTATTGGGCAATGATAATTGAGTCATGCAGGGTACACGTGATAGATCGGAAGATGTGTACCCTATCAGCCGATGCATGCAAATCCATGCAGCCTGAGTAGAATGACGTCAAGTGATCTGAGGGCATTTCTTCTCTGCCCGATTATGTCATGGAACTGATAACCGAGCATAGTCGCTTCGAGAAATAAAAAAAAAAGAATTAATACTAATAATGAACAAGGTGCAGAAAGTAAGAATTAAATGATTAAGAAAGTCATGAATTGTGTCTCGGCCCTACTGGGGTCGTTACACAAGTCCTTAGTGTCATAAAATTGAAGAAGCCTTGAGGGCTTAATGTGGTCAAGTGCGTGTTGATAGTACGAGGTTAGCAAAGTTAAGAGTTGAATGAACTTAGATCGAGGGTCTAGGTGAAGGAGGTTAAGCTGAAGTTGGTGGATGTATGAACGATTGAGTTATGAAGTGCGTAGTTAGAAGGATTTAAAGCTTTAGAGTTGTAGGAAAATGTCCGAAGGGTGTGTAAGGCCATAGAGGTGTCGAGATTAATGTTGAGAGCTTAATGATGTAGGTAATGTGGGAGTGAGTAATTTGAGGATTAATCAAGTAACAATTTTGAGGACAAAATTTCAATTAATGAAAATCACAGAACATCCTCTCTGGCGATTTTTCCCCCTCCTACTGATTCTCCACGTTCCGGCCGATCCTCCTTCGATCAATGGCGATATCTTTACGTTTCCTTCTCCGAACAACATCCTAGGTATGAACCTATAGTTTTAGAGTTTTAGTTCTCGATTTCTAAACGTTTGAACGATTAGGGTTTCATGTAAAAATAGTTGGATTTTGTTACTAATGGTTAGTTATTGTGGTATTTGCGATTATTGGTTGAAATATTAGATGTATTCGGTGTTTAGGTTGAAAACTAGGTAAATGGAGCTTGGAAAACTCCATTAATGGAGGTTTGCTATTTGTGAGCGTAAACTGCTCGATGAAATGCCCGAGAGAGGTTTATGAGAATAGGAAATTTCCTTTAGTTAGGAGTTTTGTTCGTTTTCAAAATTTCACGGTTTAGGTCCAGTTTTAACAAAGAGTATTATTGATTGGCCTAGTGGACGAGGCTCACGGATGGCACCCGGATTGCTAAGGACAACAGGTAAATTCTCGTGACTTACTGTGGCCGATTGGCCTACACCATACGTCGGAATTGTTGTTGAGGATTGTTGGTGCAATGTATGTTTATATGTTTTGGTTGGGTAGTTAGGTTTAGTTGTTTTTTTATAGGTTATGCTTGTACTGTTTGATGGTATACACGTTGCTTGTTTACTTTATGCGTTATTCGTCATGCATCATTGTTTTGTAAAGATCATGAAAAAGGAATTTATGCATCGGTTTCATGAAAAGAAAATGTCATGTAAGGGCAAGTAAAGTATCACAGTAAACAACCATGGCATGGGGTTATCGAGGATGAGGTTCAGACCTGGCGTTCCATGGTGAGCGGGTTTTACTCCCTTCAGATGGTGTGGACTGTTTAACCGCTTGACGTGCCCTATCCATCTGTCGAGCGTTTTTTATAACGATAGACTGACACGTACTGATAAATGAAATGATATGGACGACTTTCATGAAAACTGCATATACATGTTCATGCACAGCATTTACGTAGAACTTGCTGAGACTTTTATCTCATAGGTGTCCTTATGGTGTCGGTGACTACGAGCAGGGTGAGGACGATGTCCCTCCACCTGACAAGCCTGCAGTTTGATGGAGGATGCTCGTGGGAGCGTGCTGGCGTATTCGATGCTAATATGACCTGTGGGAGCTAGAGGTTAAATGTTTTGGGGTTTTGGGATTTATACAGGCTGATGGTGAAAGAATAGAATGAACTATTTAGAACACATTTTAGGGTGTTTGATGTCTGGATATTGTAGATATAAAATTGATGAACTGGAAGATGATTTTTTGATGTTTAATGTTTTTGGAAGTTCGGGGTAAATGATGTGTAGATATAGGGGAAAGATTATGAAGGCAGCTCTCTGGACAAAATCCAGAGAGCTAGCCGATCGATCGCCAGAAAGGGGCGATCGATCGGGTAATGTATGGTTTAGAGTCGGGATTTTATATGTTTGCAGATAAGTGTTCATTAAGAAAGTCATCATCCAAAGTCCGTGGACGATAAAGTCCAGTTAAGTTTTTTGGCAGAAGAAAGTCATCATCCAAAGTTAGGGGCGAGTCCAAAGCTAGAGACAATGAAGTCAGCGTGGACTGTGGATGATAAAGTCACGTGGTCTGTGGACGTTAAGTTTAAGTAAGTCTATGGATATTAGTCTGTGGACGATGAGTTTATGTAGCCTGTGGACAATGAAGTCACGTGGACTGGGGATGATAAAATCATGTGGTCTGTGGACGATAAAGTTCAGTTAAGTGTTTCTATAAAAAGGTCATTGACCAAGTCCAAAGTATTCTGTCTTCTGTCTCCGTCGTCCACGTTGCCTTCTGTTTTCAGTCGTCCACACTGCCTACAGTTTCAGTCGTCCACACTGACTACTGTTTTCAGTCGTCCACACTGACTATTGTTTCAAACGTCCACGCCTTCTTAGGTTTTGTCGTCCATACCTTCTAAGATTTTAGTCGTCCAAACCCGATAGAGAGAATTAGCTATCTCCTCCACTGTTTAAATTGATGAAACCCGAGAAGAAAAATACTGTTTCTTCTATGAAACCCGAGAGGAAAAACTTAATTCTCTGCCTGTCCTTATTGTTTTAGTATTGACTCCTAAGTTTAAAATTTTACTGAGGTTTCCGCAATTAGATAAACTTCCGTTGAATAAAGTAATTAGTTTTTAAATGTTGGTAGACATGGATTTAATGTCTGAGTCTATTCTCTCACGATTGATGAACGAATGAAAAGGGAAATGAAGTGATAAATGAAAATGAAGATTGTATAAGAATGGACTAGGTAATAGGCAAGTTTAAATTTTACGAGATTTTTAGGAATAGTACAATGGTAAATTAAGGGTCGTTACAGTTATGGTATCAGAGTTCCCAGATTTTAAAATCGGTTCTGTGGATTGCTCGACTGTGCAAGCCACTACACGGATATGCTTCTCCAACTTTAAGTACGTTATATGCTTTTTTTTGTTTTGATTTCTTAGGATTTTGTGTTATTGTATAGGTGATCAAAATGGTGCGTAAAGGAAACAATAGAGACTTGAGAGATGATATGATAGACCAGTTACGAGAATTTATTGCCCAACAAGCTCAACATCTAAACCGACAGGCAATCCATATAGATAGACAATCTCGCCAGCTTGAAGCATTGTTAAACTGGGAGGGCCTTAGAACCCAAGTGGTGGTTGCTCCTAGTAACCACGGTATAGATAGGTTCCTCATAGAATTTCAACCGCACCCAGTAGAGAAAAAGCAACAAAGAGGTGTTAAAAGGCCGTACGAGGGAAGGAATGACTATGGTAAAGGAAAACAGGCACAAAGAACTTCCCAAAAACCTTGGTGTCCTGGTTGTCAGAAGAATCATTATAGTGTGTGTAGGTTGGGTGCGACCAATGCTTTAGATGTGGGGAGGCAGGCCACTACGCCCATAATTGTCCAAGAACGGCTACCAATCGGGAGAGAGTCACACCGAGGATAATTGCCCCGATCGAAAACAAGGAAACTGCACATCCATCAGCTGTTTCAGGTAATGTTTTATCTTCTCTGTTAGAGAAGTGAAGAACAATAGAGTAAAAAGGGGTAGTTGGAGTGATGATTTAATGACCATATGTGTACGATAGATAAAAGTAGGCTTGAGAATAGAGAGGTAAGAGAATGGTATAAGATGGGTAGGAAGGGTTCCTTAGAGAACCTCGACGAGAAGGCAATAGATTAGATCCAGGACAATATAGGTCTTGTAGAAAGAGAGTTACGCGTTAATAGGGCTAATCTGACTTCACCACAGGAAGTTGTACACTTGGAATTGAGTTGACATTAGAAGGATGCGACTTACGAGATATAAGATCTAAATAGATAGAAACTGGATCTTAGTTGACAAACTCTTATGATTTTAGAATATGATCAATCAAGGAGAAATTTGAGAGATGTCCGTTAGTATGTATGAATAAAAAGGAAATGGTAGTAGAAATTTGAATATCCTAGATCTGTGAGAAGTTGGGAGTGTCTCGACAAATGTAGCCTTCAAAAGTTTAGTTTAAGTAAATTGTTGAGAGAGAATGTAAAGTGTTAATCTCTTTGGCAAAGGGGCGATGGATCGAATACAACGTTGTAGATGAAAGATCAAAGTGATTTCAAGGGAATATTCGTATCAACCAATATCAACGAAGAATATAAGGGAATTTACTCGGAGTTGAAAGGTTAACAAATCTCGAGACAATAAAGAATCGAGGTTATACAAAAGGTAATACTCGAGTAACAAAAATTGGCCGGTCTCTGGGAGAGAATGGTCATCTGAGAAGATTAGTCGGTAACGAACGATTGCCCATTTCGCGAAAAAATTTTGATCAACGTACCATAAAAAGGAGACTTAGAGAAGTTAAGAGTGATCAATGATTAGTAGACACGTCAGACGTTTGAGTATTGTTTGATTAGAGGTTATGAAGAAGAAGCAGGAGAGCTACAAAGAACTTAGGAACCCAAACGCAATAACTACTAAAGAAAAAGTTTAGCACTCTAAATTGGAAGCCGTGTTTCGGGTTTAAGACAACTAGTATGACTATAGAAGGGATGACGATTCAACTAGAGTGAGTCTCTAGTTGGTATGGCTTAAGTTGAAGGCCATGGATGTGAGGTATACCACCGGGATAGAAGTAGGAACATGAATGTTTGAAGAACTAGGAAGACTAGTCTTAATGAAGAGATGCTTTAAATTATTGGAAAAATAAAGAGGTAAGATTTGAGAATTTGAGAAGATTGGATTAAAGGTGTGAACTTATCTACAACAAGTTTGCAAACAAAAGACTGTTGGGTGAATCGTTGCACGGGAGCCAAGTAGTATATTAGAACCCGACTAGGAGGAACGAAGGAGAGTAAACTATTTAGAGACTTCGAAGAAATTCTTGTGCGATATTAAAGATAGGTGCCGGAGATTGTTAGGTTAAATGAAGGATTAAAATTTGAAGTTTAGCCCAATGTTTTTTTGCGCCCAACGATTTGGGGAATTTGTGGATTATCAGATGGGGAGAATAGAAAATTTCACATAAGCCATCTAAGTAGACTTAGAAGTGGGGCTAAGTTAGAAAAGTTCTAAAGGTTTGACTCGTATTCAACAAGTCGAGAACGATGGATACACAAATGACTTAAAGTGACAAGTAATAGTTTAGAGCGTATCAATGGTGAAACTTAGGGAATCGACTACACTCAGAGTTTATAAAGATGGAGTAAGACAAACGAAGTGTAAGGTAGATTTTATGAGAATCCAGTTAAGGATATGACGAGGGAGCTCGTCATTTTAGCTTAGAATGAAATGTGATGTTTATAAGGTCTTATTTATAAAGGAGTCAAGACCTTAAGGGAGTAGCGACTTTAACTCCTAGTTGGACTCGTTGAGACCATGAGGTAATTTCGATAAGCTAGCTTGTGAAATATAGAGATCAGAGTTTTAATTGGGAAATCCGCATACGTGATCAAAGTCGATGAGGTGCCCAGGGAAGTATACAACCTGGATACTGTCGATAAAATAGTTATGAGAGATCATTACTAGAGATGATGTAGTAATTGAGTTGGCATGCGTTCCGACTTTGGACTGAGTCGATGAAATTGTGGAGAAATTTGGGTCACAGCCCAGGAGTTGGAAGAAATTTTTAGAAGGTATTCGATCTAGCTGATGTTAAGAAGCTTAGATATAGGTACGATCTAAAGGAATAGCTAAAGAAAGACTTCCATGGAAGAAACTTTGAAGTTTGCTTCATTAGGAAATCGAGGACTTGAATTAGGCTTTAATCGGGGAAGCCCGAATATAAGGTCAAGTCAAAAGAGCAAGGAAGTTTAACTTATGGGTGGTTAGGTGGAAGCTGATGCATGTGTAAATTATTTACGTGCATATAAACCCAGTTGGGTTATCTAAATTGGGGACTTAGGAGTTGTTAGCATGCGAGGTATAACCAACGACATGATTAGTCAGATCAAATGCAGTGGATGTGATCAAGAGGTTAATGTTGCACCATTAAATCTTAGGAATTTTGGATCAAAGTTCTCATAGGGGAAATTCAATTATTTTGAGAAGTGGACAAAAGACACTCGAAAGAAACAGAGTATCTGTACATCGAAGTATGAGGCCGTAAAGCATAAGACATTAATATCAAGGACTATAAGCTAAGTCAAATTTTGAGGACAAAATTTTAATTAAGGTGAATGGAATGTAACACCCGGCTTTACTGGACTTTAGAAATTCCTCTATGTGATGGCAATTGCGTAAATATAAGAAATTTAGCTCGTTTTACGAACGAAGAGTTTTATTAAAGCTCCAGAAGTAAATCAGAATTATTGTTGAAATAAGGATATTTGGAGTAACTGAATCGATGATTAGATAATGAAATAAAAGATTATTAAGCTTAAAGGGTGAAATAGTAATTTTGCATGTCAAAATCCATTAAAATAACACAACCCCTCTTTCTTCCTCCCAGCACTTAACGAAAAATCACAGAACACCCTCTCTGGCGATTTTTCTTCCCCTCCTATGATTCTCCACGTTCCGGCCGATCCTTTTTCTATCAACGACGATTTCTTCACGTTTCCTTCTCTGAACAACATCCTAGGTACGAACCTATAGTTTTAGAGTCTTAGTTCTCGATTTCTAGACGTTTGAACGATTAGAGTTTCGTGAGATTTTCGTAAAAATAGTTGGGTTTTGTTAGTAATGGTTAGTTATTGTGGTATTTGCGATTGTTGGATGAAATATTAGATGTATTCAGTGTTTAGGTTGAAAACTGGGTAAATGGAGCTTGGAAAACTCCATTAATGGAGGTTTGCTATTTGTAAGCGTAAACTGCTCGATGAAATGCCCGAGAGAGGTTTATGAGAATTTTAGGAAATTTCCTTTAGTTAGGAGTTTTGTTCGTTTTCAAAATTTCACGGTTTAGGTCCAGTTTTAACAAAGAGTATTGTTGATTGGCCTAGGTGGACGAGGCTCACAGACGGCACCCGGATTGCTAAGGATGACAGGTAAGTTCTCGTGACTTACTGTGGCCGATTGGCCTACACCATTCGTCGGAATTGTTGTTGAGGATTGTTGGTGCAATGTATGTTTATATGTTTTGGTTGGGTAGTTAGGTTTAATTGTTTTTTTATAGGTTATGCTTGTACTGTTTGATGGTATACACGTTGCTTGTTTACTTTATGCGTTATTCATCATGCATCATTGTTTTGTAAAGATCATGAAAAAGGAATTTATGCATCGATTTCATGAAAAGAAAATGCATGTAAGGGCAAGTAAAATATCACAATAAACAACCATGACATGAGATTATCGGGGATGAGGTTCAGATCTGGCGTTCCATGGTGAGCGGGTTTTCCTCCCTTCAGATGGTGTGGGCTATTAAACCGCTTGACATGCCCTATCAATCTGTCGAGCATTTTTGATAACCATAGACTGACACGTACTGATAAATGAAATGATATGGACGGCTTTCATGAAAACTGCATATACATGTTCATGCACAGCATTTACGTAGAACTTGCTGAGATTTTTATCTCATAGGTGTCCTTATGGTGTAGGTGTAACGCCCCGAGTTTTCTGAACCCGGTTCGCTACATAAAGCTCGATCATGACTTCGTCCGATGGGAAGTGGATCAATTTTCCCAAAGTATAAATCCTCTACTCAATTAAGGGGCGAATTAATTCCCTTAACAGCTTTACTGGTTCACATCTCACCTTAACATGATATGAAAACTCATTTTCATGGCATTTCAAAAATATGATGCATGACAAACTGAAAACATACAACCATGCATAAACCCTACTGTTCTGTGATGTAGGCCCGAAGGCACACACAAGTTCTACTTACCTAGTCTCCTGGAAACGAACTCGGTTGCAAGCTACCTCGAGTATTAACAAACCTAAAATCATAGACAGGGCATACATTAAATTTCCTCTAATCTTCATTCTAAACCACCAGAAATCTAAGGGAAACTGTTTTGGGAACTCTAGTCACTGTGCATTCCCGATTTCAACTTAAACCGAAACTAACACTCGTTTACTGCATTCTCCAAAACCTAAATATCATCCCGCCCACCAACGATAGATACAATGTAGCTAGAAATAGAAGCAAAACTCACCAAGTTCGGAAGAAATCGCTGGAGGAAGTCGAAGGGAGTCTCCTATCGCGCTCTGCAAGCCGAGGAGCTGAGAATGGGGAGGAAATAAAATCAACAGTGGCGGCTACTTCATTAATAGTTTCCTTAAATACGTTATCCACCTTTGAATTTCTAATTACCCTTATGCCCCTGCCTAGTCATCCACTAACCCTACATGTAATATTGCCATATGAATTGTGCCATTAGTTTAAAAGGAATAGAAAAACGGTTTGATAGAACCGGGTATTACAGTAGGTGACTACGAGCAAGATGAGGACGATGTCCCTCCACCTGATGAACCTGCAGTTTAATGGAGGATTCTCGTGGGAGCGTGCTGGCGTAGTCGATGCTAATATGTCCCGTGGGAGCTATAGGTTAAATGTTTTGAGATTTTCGAATTTATACGGGCTGATGGGTGAAAGAATAGAATGAACTATTTAGAACATATTTTAGGGTGTTTGAAGTCTGGATAGTGTAGATATAAAATTGATGAACTGGAAGATGATTTTTTGATGTTTAATGTTTTTGGAAGTTCAGGGTAAATGATGTGTAGATATAGGGGAAAGATTATGAAGGCAGCTTTCTGGACAAAATCCAGAGAGCTAGCCGATTGATCGCCAGGAAGGGGCGATCGATCGGGTAATGCATGGTTTAGAGTCGAGATTTATATGTTTGCAGTTAAGTGTTTAGTAAGAAAGTCATCGTCCAAAGTCCATGGACGATAAAGTCCAGTTAAGTTTTTTGGCAGAAGAAAGTCATCGTCCAAAGTTAGGGGCAAGTCCAAAGCTGGAGACAATGAAGTCACGTGGACTATGGACGATAAAGTCACGTGGTCTGTGGACGTTAAGTTTAAGTAAGTCTATGGACGTTAGTCTGTGGACGATGAGTTTATGTAGCCCGTGGACAATGAAGTCACGTTGACTGGGGACGATAAAGTCACGTGGTCTGTGGACGATAAAGTTCACTTAAGTGTTTCAGTCGTCTACATTGCCTACAGTTTCGGTCGTCCACACTGACTACTTTTTTCAGTCGTCCACACTGCCTACAGTTTTAGTCGTCCACACTGACTATTGTTTCAAACGTCCACGCCTTCTTAGGTTTTGTCGTCCATGCCTCCTAAGGCTTTTGTCATCCAAACCCGATAGAGAGAATTAGCTATCTCCTCCACTGTTTAAATTGATGAAACCCAAGAGGAAAAATACTGTTCCTTCGATGAAACCCGAGAGGAAAAACTTAATTCTCTGCCTGTCTTTATTGTTTTAGCATTGACTCCTAAGTTTAAAATTTTACTGAGGTTTTCGCAATTAGATAGACTTCCGTTGAATAAAGTAATTAGTCTTTAAATGTTGGTAGACATGGATTTAATGTCTGAGTCTATTCTCTCACGATTGATGAACGAATGAAAAGGGAAATGAAGTGATAAACGAAAATGAAGATTGTATGAGAATGGACTAGGTAATAGGCAAGTTCAAATTTTACGAGATTTTTAGGAATAGTACAATGGTAAATTAAGGGTCGTTACAATATTGCTTTGAAATGTTTCTGAGAATTTTAGATGACTTGGTTGAAAGTTTGGTCGGAGCAATAGAGATTCCAGTTGGAGATTAGGTAGCCGACATTGGAGGGAGGTGCAAAGCCGCGACTCGAAAAGGGATGGGTTGTGACCCAGACCCTATTTTGGGGGCGATTCAAATATTGGTCTCAATCGTTCTTGGGTCGTTTTGATGGCTACTTTGGATCCAAAATGGGCTTCTAACTCAATCATTTTTAGATCGTTTTTTTTAAGCCTAAAATTTTTGGATTCGATATATAGAATTACAATTCTAAATGTGTGATAATGTTATGGATAGGGAGCAAAACTTAGGAAACTTATTTGGACTTCTTTGTCACTGGACTTCAGTAGATTTTTCTTGGGATTTGGATATTAGTAGGCTCAGATTGGGGTAGAGATTTAATTTTATGTACAATATATTCTTATTAAATACTTACTTTTAGCAAATATATTTAAAGTTGAGCATGTTCATTCTTTTAAATTTCTTTTATTTATATGTTGTGGAAATTGGTAATATGAGAGTTGTATGTGTCATGTCCTTGAGTTTTGAATTCCTAAATCTGATCAGGTTATTTTGTGGCTTGCGATCGCTGAGTATCGCCTTCTTTTTATTTCCTATGACATATTCTGCTTGGAAGACTGTGAGTGGCTCTATTTTCACTAAAATCTTGTACAATAGAAATTTATTTTACTTATATACTATTCTATGCTAAATTATTTTTATCATTTGTTCTATTGTACGATTTCTAACTCTTATATATAAAATGTGTTATCAAATTGACGTGCTCACTATTTAAATAAAATGTTGCATGTAAAATTTAATCCCTACTGAATTTAGTCGACTCTCCCTTTAATAATTTATTGAGAGAGATTTGGATTTGACTGACGTAGGATTGAGCTCGACGATATTTTATTTCTTATTTTATTTTTTCTAAAATGTTTCTTGGCAAAGCCTTATTTTCATCTTAGGTCATTTCATTCTTTTGAAACGTGTTATATCATTTTTATTTAAATTTGCACACTTTATTGGACATATATTATCATGATGTCATTAATGTCACTATTGGACCTTGTATTAGCCTATTGGTAATTAAACTCTGTCTATTTAATAAATTCTAATAAGAGTTCCGCTGCTATTTGGTGAAACTTAAAGTTAAGGATCAGACAATCTAGTCTGTTTTGAGCTGAGTCATTTTTCGTTCTATCTTGAGTTGCTTTTGGGGCGTGACAATAGTCACGTAATATCTTGATAGCAAGAAAACTCAATCTTAGAGTTGGGAAAGGAGAAGAATTTGTTAAGTGTGACGGTAATTCTTTCTTAACAATCAAATAGAGTTATAATATTATATTTACATCTCATGTTAAAACCAATAAGAACTGAGCCCATAAATTTATTAAACTTGTTTTAGACATTTCATCATTAAGTTACATAGTAAGATATTATTATAAATAATATCTAAAAACATATATGCACATATATTTACCTTCAAAGAACATCTTATCTCTATCTCTCTCAACAATGTCCATAAAAAAAATTAGTTATATTCACTAAAAAATATACATAATAATTTGGTTAGGAAATCAAATAGTGAGGATACTATTTTACGTACCATTTCTACTTTGATTTATTTATAGTGAATTTTTTTTTTCTCTCTACTTGTAATTTTTACGGTTAGAATTTTCGTGTAAGTCTCACTGTTTATTCGTTATTTTTATTTTTTGAGTTTGCGTATGTCACTAAGTGTGCTATTCAATGATTTGTTCAAGTGATCAAGGTTTTTAACTAAGGGGACCATAACATGCATATTTTACCTTTGAACTTTACATTACAAATGATTTTATGTACTATATGAATTTTCATAATGTCAGTTTGAATACTATTACTTAATGAGGTATTAGGCTCATGTTTGAACTTAAAAACATAAACTACTGAGAACAATATGAACAAGTTAAATAAAAATCTGCTTCCAAATCCAGTTTTTAAAGTACACACATAGATACGACCGATTGACGGTGCCCAGAAGAATTGCTACCACTTTACCATGTCATTACAATTAGAAAGCCAAAAACTATGCTTTGTTACAACCACTAACCAAACTTTGATCAGTTTCAAAAGCATTGCTAATGAACTTTGGTAACTCTATTCGGAGTGGAGATGGCTTCAAGGACTGTTTGGGCGGCTTCCTTTGATGCTCATTTCTTGGGAGTCGCTGCTCGAAGACGACGGGTTGAGCCCGTATTCGCTCGTCATTCCATACTCGCTGCTCGTGTATTCATTGCTGTTCAATGCCACCTTCTTGAACTTCTTCATGTTTGCGCTGTACGAGCCTCCATCATAATCTGATGTGCTTGAGCTGAAGTATGAACTCTGGCCTGGTTTCACCCCCTCGTTTAGATCTTCGAGCGAAACATCTCCTTCCAGTGCCCTCACAATCTGTTTCACGACTTGAAAATTACAATTACGCGACAGGTTTTGTCTAGATGAATTTGAAATGGCTAAATGTAGACAAACTTTCTTAGTCGTTTTTTTTCATGGAATTGAATTTTGTTCTGGCTTGTTAACCTGGCTCATTTTTGGGCGCCTCCTTGCAGAATGTCGGACGCAAGCACCAGCGCAGGCGACCATTCGTGCCATTTCGTGATGCATAAAGTTTTGTTCCAATCGCGGATCGACCAACTCGTGGAAGTCTCCATCAGTCATTGCCTGAGCACAAAAAGGCCTTGCCTGCACATGGAAGAATTCGAAAGAATCGAAATTTTTAATATTTTCAAGTATTTTCATTAGGGTAAGAAAGAAAATGATGAAGATAGGGAGCAGAAAAGAGAGAGCTCCAACCCAGTCTACTAAGCTGTCCTCCATGACACCAGTGAGGTCCACCGGGCGCCTTCCGGTTATGAGTTCTAAGAGCATAACACCGTATGAGAAAACATCGGATTTCTCAGTTAGCTTTCCGCTTGATGCATATTCAGGAGCCAAGTATCTGCATAATTTGAAGAACTAAATCAAGAAGAAGCTCCATTCTAATTTCATCAGATCAATTAGATGATATCAATCAATCAAGTTCAATTTCCTGGCATATCTCCATAGAGGTTCATACTTGCTTACCCGAAAGTCCCCATGACACGAGTCGATACGTGAGTGCTGTTGTCTTGATTTAGCTTCGCCAATCCGAAATCAGCCACCTGAAGAGCGTTAAAAAGTTATAGTTTTGGCTTCGATCTATTACAGGTATTGAAATTCTCGAGGGGTTGATCGGTAACACGGGTTGGATGTACCTTGGCTTCAAAACTGTAATCGATAAGAATATTTGCAGATTTTATGTCTCGATGAATGATGCGCGGGTGACCTGAACGTATAATATGAAACATATTAATGCATGTAAGAGAGGGAATTAGAGAGATTCATCAAACATATGTATGATTACAGTCTTCATGCAGGTAGGCAAGGCCTTTAGCAGACCCTAAAGCAATCTTGACTCTAGTAGCCCAATCCATTGGAGGGCGATCCTTCCCTGAAATAAGAATTCATCAAGAAAAACTTGGGGAAGTGTTCATATGAGAATAACAGTCTAGTTAGCTAGAAGATTATTCAATAATCAGAGCATACCGTGAAGGTGGAATTCAAGGTTATTATTGGGAACAAATTCATAGACCAACATCTTTCTTCCACCGGCAATGCAATACCCGACGAGGGAGACGAGGTGTCGATGATGAACGCGGCTAATAATCTCGACCTCAGCCTGGAATTCCCGCTCGCCTTGACCACTTCCCAACTTAAGACTCTTCACTGCAATTTCCTTTCCATTTGGAAGGACACCTTTGTGGACATAGCCAAAGCCACCTTGACCCAAGAGGTTAGCCACTGAGAACCCTCCTGTTGCAGACACTAGCTCATCGTAAGTGAAGGTGCTCTTGTTGAAGCCAAGTGCCACAGTTGGGTGCGGAGGAGGCAAGGGCGGTCCTTGTGAGCCCGAGCCTGAGAAATTGGAGCTTAATTCACTGCTTAGATGGGGCGGCGGAGGCGGTGCTGCGGGTGGTGTCCATTCTCCGAAAACAGCACCAGGTGGAGTTTTAAGATTGGGAATCTGATTTTGTCCATAACCATTGTAGTATTCACCTCCTGTGTTCATGAAAATAAATGTTGAAAGGAGAAGAAACTCTCTTATTTGATGGATTATTCCACTAAAACAAAGGTTTATTGATTGATTATAGTACCCTTTTTGCCCCGAGACTGATCTCTGTAATACATTTGATCTCTACGTTTCTTCTTCTTTCTGCAGTATGAGAGGAAGAACAAAGCCACGATGAGAAGCAATAAACCTGCCCCTGCAGCCACTCCTATTATGATAGGCAACTTTTGGGACGATGAACTATCACTTGAAGAAGAGCTGGATGTTGACGACCCCGAGAGAGATTTGTGTGGAGGGGGTGGCGATGCATTCTTCGACGATGATGTTGGCGGAGGTGGAGATGGTGGTGGAGGGGGTGATGGCGTGGATGTCCCTTGTGGCGATGACGGTTGAGGAGGGGACGGCGGTGTATTAGTTGAGCTCTTCGGAGGTGGTGGCGATGGTGATGGTGGTGGTGTCGATGGGGTCGATGATTCGTTCGGAGGTGGAGGAGACTCAGATTCAGGTGGAGGTGGAGATAGTGAGGGAGGGGTTGTCTCCTCCGGAGGGGGAGAAAGATCTGGTGGAGGCGGTGACGCTTCCACCGGAGGTGGCGATAATTCAGGTGGAGGCTGCGGTGGGGAAGGAGAAGAATCTGAAGGCGGAGATGGTGGAGATTCTGGCGAAGAAGCCATTTAAGGAGCTTCAGACCAGTAAAATCAACGTCCAAAAGTAGAGGACAAACCCCACCGCTCCTCCGAACGGAACAAACCAGACCACCCTAAAAAAAAACGACAGCGCCATTAAAGAATCAGACATTTCACAGAGAAACAAAGGTGAGCAGAAAAATTACCTGATGGAGAAGGATACGAGTATTCTCAAAGAAAGCCTGCAAAAGGGAGAATGCAGAAACTAATAATACCGTCGACCGTACAATTACTTCTAACACCAACGGATCAACTCTTCGTGTCCTACGAACAAGGGAAACTTTTGTTCAAGCTTCTATTTTTAAACAAACCCTTCTCTTTCTCCACCTATATTTTTGCTACACCTTTGAAACACAGAAATTAGCTGACCCTTCTCGTTTCAGTCTCGTAAAAGTCATATATATAGACGTACATTTGAGTATGACAAACAGCCTCAACCCCCCATCAGAGAAGCCAAAGCTTGGTTGCAGGTTGCATTAGCAGTTGTCTTAGTTTCTTGCTTATACTTATTTTATGAGTACTTTCCGGGACTAGTACAATGTATCAGCAAAACGTCACTTTTGTTATAATTGAAAAATCCCGGAAAAAACTAAGGGAAATTACCAAAAACAACCACAAAGTATCGATTTTTTTCAATTCCAACCACGAAGTATTAATTTTAACAATTTAAACCACGACGTATCGAAAAAGTGCCAAAAACGACCACGCCGGACGGACGCAAAAAACCGCCGTCCGTCCGGGTCACTGTTCATGTGAACAGTGCGGACGGACGGTAAAAATACCGTCCGTCCGGGTCACTGTTGACGTGAACAGTGACCTTTTTACGTTCGTTTTTCTCCGTTTTATAAATTAATTTTTAAAAAATACTAAACGATATTAGATTTAGTTAAAATTTTTATCACATATTCCCAAAGTTATGAGAAGATAATTGGAAAAGTTTCGTGATTTTACAATACTTATATGATTTATTATAATTTGTTTACGTATGTTTTATAAAATAAATATCTAAAATTATAATAAATCGTACAAGTGTTAGCAAACCACGAAAATTTTAAATTTGTTTTTTCTCCGTTTTATAAATTAATTTTTAAAAAATAGTAAACGATATTGGATTTAGTTAAAATTTTTATCATATATTCACCACGTTATGAGAAGATAATCTGAAACATTTCGTGATTTTCTAACACTTGTACGATTTATTATAATTTTAGTTATTTATTTTATAAAACATATGTAAAACAATTATAATAAATCATATAAGTATTTTAAAATCACGAAACTTTTCCGATTATCTTCTCATATTGTTGGAAATATGTGATAAAAATTTTAACTAAATCCAATATCGTTTAGTATTTTTTAAAATTAATTTATAAAACGGAGAAAAACGAACGTAAAAAGGTCACTGTTCACGTGAACAGTGACCCGGACGGACGGCGGTTTTTTGCGTCCGTCCGGCGTGGTCGTTTTTGGCACTTTTTCGATACGTCGTGGTTTAAATTGTTAAAAATAATACTTTGTGGTTGGAATTGAAAAAAACCGATACTTTGTGGTTGTTTTTGGTAATTTTCCTAAATTGAAATACCTCTGGTCGATCTCATACAATGGTGTATTTCAGAGAGAGACGCTTAGCTAAGAGGACCTCTCTATGTAGGTTTTTTTTGATATCTATATTCTTCCATCAAGAAAATAATAAAGAAACTAAGTGGGAAGTTTCTTTCGTCGAAACTATCAAAAAAACCTGACCAAATGTGTAATAAACTAGACTATCAATGGAAAAACCAGATTAAAAGACAGTTATTGTCAAACTGTCTGCAACAACTTCTCTATGGAAGATTAGATTTAGTGTTATATTTACCTCAAATTTCTTTAGAAGAAGATATAAGGGAGGTCAAGAAAATGATTATTGACCGTGAACAGTACCATTTAATTTGTTTTTTTTGCTGTTTTATAAATTAATTTTTAAAAATAGTAAACGATATTGGATTTAGTTAAATTTTTATCATATATTCACCACGTTATGAGAAGATAATCTGAAACATTTCGTGATTTTCTAACACTTGTACGATTTATTATAATTTTAGTTATTTATTTTATAAAACATATGTAAAACAATTATAATAAATCATATAAGTATTTTAAAATCACGAAACTTTTCCGATTATCTTCTCATAACGTTGGAAATATGTGATAAAAATTTTAACTAAATCCAATATCGTTTAGTATTTTTTTAAAATTAATTTATAAAACGGAGAAAAACGAACGTAAAAAGGTCACTGTTCACGTGAACAGTGACCCGGACGGACGGCGGTTTTTTGCGTCCGTCCGGCGTGGTCGTTTTTGGCACTTTTTCGATACGTCGTGGTTTAAATTGTTAAAAATAATACTTTGTGGTTGGAATTGAAAAAAACCGATACTTTGTGGTTGTTTTTGGTAATTTTCCTAAATTGAAATACCTCTGGTCGATCTCATACAATGGTGTATTTTCAGAGAGAGACGCTTAGCTAAGAGGACCTCTCTATGTAGGTTTTTTTTTATATCTATATTCTTCCATCAAGAAAATAAATAAAGAAATTAAGTGGGAAGTTTCTTTCGTCGAAACTATCAAAAAAACCTGACCAAATGTGTAATAAACTAGACTATCAATGGAAAAACCAGATTAAAAGACAGTTATTGTCAAACTGTCTGCAACAACTTCTCTATGGAAGATTAGATTTAGTGTTATATTTACCTCAAATTTCTTTAGAAGAAGATATAAGGGAGGTCAAAGAAAATGATTATTGACCGTGAACAGTACCCATTTAATTTTTTTTTTTTTGCTGTTTTATAAATTAATTTTTAAAAAATAGTAAACGATATTGGATTTAGTTAACATTTTTATCACATATTCACCACGTTATGAGAAGATAATCTAAAACTTTCGTGATTTTCTAACACTTGTACGATTTATTATAATTTTAGTTATTTATTTTATAAAACATACATAAAAACATTATAATAAATCATATAAGTATTTTAAAATCACGAAACTTTTCCGATTATCTTCTCATAACGTTGAAAATATGTGATAAAAATTTTAACTAAATCCAATATCATTTATTATTTTTTAAAATTTAATTTATAAAACGGAGAAAAACGAACGTAAAAAGGTCACTGTTCACGTGAACAGTGACCCGGACAGACGGCGGTTTTTTGCGTCCGTCCGGTGTGGTCGTTTTTGGAACTTTTTCGATACGTCGTGGTTTAAATTGTTAAAAATAATACTTCGTGGTTGGAATTGAAAAAAACCGATACTTTATGGTTGTTTTTGGTAATTTTCCAAAAACTAATAAGAAACACATATTTAAGTGAAATTTTTTAACCATTTAAAAATCATAAGTGGAAAAGAAAAACTTCACGGACAAAAATTGAAGTACAAAATAATTTTACAATTCAATTATAATAAATAGGATAAAGATCAAATAAAATACTAAACTATTAAGTATTTTTCAATTTAAATATTGAACAATTTTTTTCTTCAATTCGAAAATCGAACTATGAGATTTTTTCAATTCAAACACCGAATAATTTTTTTCGTCAATTCAAACATCAAACTATGCACTGTTAGTAAATCGAAATAGTATAAAAATATCTCAGGAAATGAAATCTCTAATTTAATGTTCGATTTATCCCAGGAAATCAAACTAGTCTGAATTAGGTTATGCAAAGAATCTTAAACTTTTGGCTTTATAATTAACTGCCATTACTCTGCTCTTATTTGAATTCTCCATTTTTTGTGTTTCCTTGAAGTTGTTCATGTCTTCCAAACCAATCAAAAAAAGTAGAAGCCGGCTCAACCCCTATGGCTCATTTTTAACTTCAACTACATAACTATTTCCTCTTCGTTTAGTAGAATGCAAATAATAGCAGAGTAATTGCAGTCCATTACAAAGCCAAAAGTTTAAGATTCTTTGCATATCCTAATTCAGACTGGTTCGATTTCTTGGGTAAATCGAACGATAAATTAGGGATTTCATTTTCTGGGTATTTTTAAACTGAGTTGATTTCCTAACAGTGCATAGTTTGATGTTTGAATTGGTGAAATTTTTTTTTCAGTGTTTGAATTGAAAAACACCTCATAATTTATTGTTTTATTTGATCTTTACCCTAATAAATATTGTCACCACTTTGAGGTGGGCCAAACAAAAATGCCGGGTCGAATGACCAGAACCTCGGAGAGGACCCGATCATCTGGCCAAGGTTTGGTTCACAGCAGAAGACTTGAATACAAATCAAAACCATAGGTCTCTATAGTAATTACAAATATAATAATATAATGAATAAAACAATAGGTCTGCAAGGTCTAAACATCAAAGTTCAAATCTTGTTAAATCTCAAACGAGCCTAACTTAAGTTTTTATAAATTAATGCAATGCAATGAAAAAAGTATAAAACTCTCACTTTGACGATGATCACACTTCTTACATATAGGAGCAACAACCTCAAGTACCGGCTCGTAGTCTACAAGCTGGTTCGAGCCTAAAAAAAAACTTATGAAACACCTTAGCGATGAAAATTCTTTAAATAAAAGACTATGCAGTCAACTAGAGCCCGAATCCACCATGGGTCGATCTGCCTTGGCAAAGGTTGACCTTGTTCCTCTTAGGTTTCCACCATAGGTCAATCGTCGACTCTAGCAGTCGATACTTCGGGACAGAAGTGGACATCTTGACCATAGGGTTGACCCTATTCCTCTCAAGTTTTGACAGGGGTCGATCGGGCTCAAAATTTGTTGACCCTTCAGGTGTTGACCTACCTCCCAAGAGGTCGACACCTGATCTACTTTATTTCTAGCAGGGTTTACCATTGCCCAGTAACTGTCGACCGCTGCAACAATTTCCATCAAAGCAAAATCGTGAAACTTGTCTCCTTTCGCAAACAAGAGATTCGAGTTTCCAAACTCGAATATGAACCAATAACAAACCCTAAATTTCAAACTTGAAAACGGAAGAGAGAAATCAACTTACCCTTGAACTTACTTCACACGATTCCTTTCGGAATTAATATTATAAAATAATATTTATATTTGATTAAAATTATGTAAATTCTTATTAGATCAAACTACGAGCATTCAATAATTTACTCAAAGTAATTCCAATTTACCAAACTTTATTTGTTTAAATTTAACCATGCAATAACTTCCAAATTTATTGATTTGACCAATTTACCAAAAAAAGGAACGTGGCCACGAAATGACAAAATGAGTCAACACATGACACGTTGACGGACAATAATGTAAAAAGTTGACACGTGAAATTTAATTATTAGAAAAATACTAGGTTTTACTTCCTCCTCTCCTTAAAGGAATTTGGTCCACGAAATACAATACAATCTAAGGGGAGACCATCAAACAAGTGGGGATACTTTTGAATCATCTCAAACTCGATCTCCCAGATAGCTTCCCGCTCAATATGATCATTATGCAGCACACAAACCAAGAAAAAATGTAACACCCAGAAATTTTCCTTAACGAACGTAGCCCTAGTTAGGGTGTATCATAAGGATTTAACATTTATCCTAGTGTTCTCCTAGGTTATTGAAGGGAAAGTGAATTGAAAGAGGAGTTGAGAGAAAACACTAGGTTAGAATAGTTAGATTTTGAGTGGTTGAAATAAATGGGAAGTTTTATTGGTTAAATGCAATGTGGAGGATGTTATGAGAGAAAGAAGGAAGGGGAAGTGACATTTACGTTGGTAAAGAAGAGAAAAGGGGAATGAGTGGTTAATTTATAAAATAAGAAAGTTTGGTGGAAAAAAATTAAAAGAAGGTAAAAGAAATATTAAGAAAAGAACTTAAATGATGATGTTTGAAAAGTCAAATTGTCAATTTCAAAAGGTGAGAACCACGTTGGAAACAAAATGAGAGAGAGTGAAGCTTTACTTTTCTACCTTGGAGAGAAAGAAAGGAAAAGTGAAAAAGTAGTGGAACCAACTCTCCCACGTGACAACCACACACACTACCTTGGTAGATTTTTTGATCTTATCCATTAAAAAGATAGAAATGTGAGGAATAATTTTATGGAGAGAAAAACCTCATCAGAAGCAAAACCACGAAAACTCTTTTCCCATTTGCTGTAAACCTAATCCCACGAGAAGTTTTCTTCTTTTTCTCAAGAAATCAAAGGTAAGAAAAAGTTGGTTTTATTTTATGAGGTATATGGTTGAAAATTTATTGAAATATATATTGATTAGTGTTGAGTTG
The DNA here is from genome assembly GCA_022432975.1 of Begonia masoniana. Lineage (NCBI taxonomy): Eukaryota > Viridiplantae > Streptophyta > Magnoliopsida > Cucurbitales > Begoniaceae > Begonia > Begonia masoniana. The sequence goes on from CM039506.1 coordinate 17,642,483, forward strand.
TGAGTGCTTGATGTATGGGGTTGTGATGCACGATTCTGGAGGGAGGGGATTTTATTCTTTTCCTGTTGTTTGAAGTTTGAATGAACTATTATGCATGACTATGAATAAAAGGAGATGATGAATAGTTACAAACGGTGGAATTGTAAGGCGTTCGGGTTTGTTGATCAATGTGGCCGATTCTGTGTTGGTGATTTTCGATTGGCCATGTTGATTGGTTATTAAGTTTGATTAATGCAATGGATTTTAGACGTGTATAGGTTTACGGAATGAGGTGGAACGTCTAAATCCAATGAGAAACGAGTAAGTTATGACCGATTGAAATTTGGATAGTGAAAATGGATGAAATTCAGGATTTTGTATTTTGGATGTTTAGAGTTAGCTAGTTGTTGAGTAAATGATCCTTAGGTTTAGTTGTATGCTTACTAAGCTATTTTCTTCTTATATATATGTTAGGTTAGCGAGCGAGTATTTGGACTAAGCAAAGTAAGCAAGCCCGTACGGAGAATCCAGGTAAGTAGAGGTTGTTTGTGATTGTGCCCTCGGGCCTACACCATATAATGGTTGGGATTGCTTGATTGTTTGTTTGTTTGTGTTTTGTTTTGTAACGCCCCGAACCCGCCCCGGCTCGGTGCGCTACGTTTGCAAACCGATCCCGCGTTTAAAATATAATTTAAAACTAATTTTAGTAAATTTTTACAACTCGTTTTCGGATTTTTCGAACCCTCGAAATTTATTGGAAAACGGACCCAAAATACGTTTAAAATACATCAAAGAAATGTCGGGTCAAAACATTTTAGAAATAGGAAAAATTTGAAAAAAAATGAAAAACAGGCTCAAAGGGCGCTGGGCGCGCGCTGGGCCCGCGCTGGGCGCGCGCTGCGCGCTGGGGCGCGCCTGTGCGCCCCACCGCGACCGCTCGTGGTCCGAGGCCCGACCGATCGGGCCTCCTCGGGTTTTCTCGACCCAAAACACATAAAAACCTTCTATTTTGACCCCTTTTGACCTTTCCCTACTTTTCCTCATATTTCTCCACCCCGAACACCTCCAAAATTCACGAAACTTTAACCATACCTCCCCGACACTCGAACCTTCAATTCTCGTAAAAATTTTAGAAAACCGACTTCAACCGAATATAAATAAAATAGCGACCTTAAACCCGACGTCGTTTGTTTTAAAATCAATATGGACGGCATAACGCCTAAATCCTTTAAAACCAAAACCTGCAATATAAAACCCGAGAATATATAGTTTAAATCCTCAAAATACCACCACCATTACTCAACAACCCAACGACTCGAAATCTTTAAAAATTCATTACGAAAACCTTTATAAAAACAACGTGCCGACACATATCAAATCTCCCAGTCACCAACTAGATATATCAAAAATACCAAAATAATAATCATCACTCACAACCCTCCGAAGACCATGATCGAGACGCCCCGACAACTGCCTGCACCTGCATGCCCTGTACATCACCAACTGCGCTCCCATTCTAGCTTCCTTAGACCCTCACCTGTACTTTTGTCTACACCTACACCACGGAACACAAAACATCAGCCTAATGCTTAGTAAGTAGGGAAATATGCATACAACAAACATAATGCAACACAACCCCTAACAGATGAAGTTTCTACTCGCTCAGTTGCTGTTCTTTCGTTTGCTACTCGTTGTTCATTCACAGAACCGAAGCTCATCACACATGCTAACATCGCACCTTAACGCGACTGGGCAACTCACACAGAGTCCCTCGCAGGTGTCCAACTCACACAAAGTCCCTCGCAAGTGCCACCCTAACGCGACTGGGCAACTCACACAGAGTCCCTCGCAGGTGTCCAACTCACACAGAGTCCCTCGCAAGTGCCACCCTAACGCGACTGGGCAACTCACACAGAGTCCCTCGCAGGTGTCCAACTCACACAGAGTCCCTCACAAGTGCCACCCTAACGCGACTTGGCAACTCACACAGAGTCCCTCACAGGTGTCACTCTAACGCGACTGGGCGACTCTACTACAGTCCTTCGCAGGTACCACCTTAACGCGACGTGACAACTCCCATGGAGTTACCCGTAGGTGCTACCCTAACGCGACTAGGCAACTCCAACACAAACCATCTTACGACTCAACTCACACCATCCATTACGGTTCAAGCTCACCATGCAAAACCCTGCTTAAAACTCGTTTGTCGTAGTTTGAAAACCGTGATGCATGTCACACAAAAACTCAACACAAATCCAAACAAAACAACCAAACAAAGCAAACAACCAATTCCCTACCGTTCCATGGTGTAGGCCCGAAGGCAAACAACACACATCCGCTACTTACCTGGATTCCTTGTGCGTGCTCGTAATTATATGCCCAGTTAGCCAAATCGTTCACTCGTCAATCTAACATAATAAAAGAGAAATCACTTAGCAATACACTAACCATAGGTTTTAACCAACTTTTCAACCTAACATACAAAACCTAAAATTCCTAGATTTTCTATCGTCCAACCAAATTACTCGCTCGATTACCTAAATAACGAAAACGCAATTTAGAACTTTACTAATGAACTCAAAAGCAATTATTAACCTAAACTAACTAAAACTATCACACAATCCCTTCCTCAAAACACAAAACCCAAATTGTGCACCATTTTGACTGTCAAACTTCAAACGGTCGTAACTCCCTCGTTTTTCAACGGATTTCGATGTGCCACCCCAATCTGTAAACCTCTACACGTCTACTATCCATTGAAACACTCAAATTATCCAAACAAACAACTTGGATCAACCGAAATAACCAAAACAGATTCGGCCAACTTTCTCCCAAAAACCGGTTTTCACACACTTAACTCCAATCTTCAATCTAACCCTAAAATCAACCTAAACCAATCCATCTAACAATTAAATCCTCAAATCTAGAAAGAAAACGAACCCCTAAACTCAATTTTTCGGAGTGCTCCCTTTAGGGTTTTCAAACCCTCACCAAAACCACTCAAAACCCTACTAAAACTGTAACGACCGCCCAGCTGTACGTTGCTGGCACGTCATCCCGTTCTAGATCTCACCATACGCGGGGTCAAGTCGTGCAGGTCCCACCGATGGGCTAGCTGCCACGTGTGTCCCCTCAGGGCCGTCCACGTGTACTCACGATCTTCCCTCTCCCTGCAGAGGGTTTTTGCCTTCTGCCCCACTCGAACCCAGTACCTCAGGGACTAGTACCTAGGCTACAAGTGAGGAGTACCACTTGAGTTAGTAGCGCTACGGCACCGGATCCCATCAGAACTCCGAAGTTAAACGTACTTCGGCGAGAGTAGTACCAGGTTGGGTGACCAACTGGGAAGTCCTCCTGTGCACTAGCTCAAGTGGTACTCCTCACTTGTAGCCTAGGTACTAGTCCCTGAGGTACTGGGTTTGAGTGAGGGAGAAGGCAAAAACCCTCTGCAGGGAGAGGGAAGATCGTGAGTACACGTGGACGGCCCTGAGGGGACACACGTGGCAGCTAGCCCATCGGTGGGACCTGCACGACTTGACCCCGCGTATGGTGAGATCTAGAACGGGGTGACGTGCCAGCAACGTACAGCTGGGCGGTCGTTACAAAAACACCAATAATCACTACCTATATGCATACTACATGAAACCCATTCAAAAGCATACCTCAATCTTGGAGAAAAATGAAGAACAAGAGGAGGGAGAACTCCTTCCTTGCTAGCCCATCGGTGGGACCTGCACGACTTGACCCCGCGTATGGTGAGATCTAGAACGGGGTGACGTGCCAGCAACGTACAGCTGGGCGGTCGTTACAAAAACACCAATAATCACTACCTATATGCATACTACATGAAACCCATTCAAAAGCATACCTCAATCTTGGAGAAAAATGAAGAACAAGAGGAGGGAGAACTCCTTCCTTGCTGCTGCAAAAGTCGTGGAAAAAGGGTGAAGAAGAAGACAACCCTTTTTTCCCCTTTTTATTTCTTTAATTTTTTTATAAAATTACCATTAAGCCCACCCTTGTCTTCCTTTGATTTTCCACGTGGAAGACACCAATAATGACCATCTTTAATCACTTTCTCCCATTTCCATTTCTATTGGTTAATGACTTTGACTTTTCTACAAAATTCCTATTGGTTAAATTTGCACACACTTAACTTTTCAAACCCTTTTCTTTATGCATTTAATAACCTTGTACACTTACATTTAAACCCTCATTTCCTCACTCCTTAGCAACCAACGTAACCCATCCTTTTTCATTCACTTTTGACTACATTGTGATTGGTTGAAAGAAGTGGACTTTTCAACTCAAAATTATCCACCAATCTCATTTGAGTTTGACTTGTCAAACTCTCCACTTCTCATTTCTCTTCTAATACACTTCAATGGGCAATCCTAATCTCGAATACCTAAACCCTCATGCTTGACCTAAACTAGGCTACATACGCTCTGGGAAAATTTCGGGTGTTACAATCCCCCCTCCTTACAAAAATTTTATCCTCAAAATTTGTGGTACCTTAATAATCCTTCAACTTACTCTCTCTAAACTATCATCCTATCTTTGCACGTTCGAACTTTACATCTTATAGCTCGACTACATATACATACTACCAATGATGACTAAATTTAAGCACTCATCATTTCTACTCATGACTCCTCTGTCGTGAATTAATTTCTCATTTCATACTTCCCTATCTCTGAAATATTTGCATAAATTACTTGACCCTCCAAGGCTAACGCTACCTCCATAGCACAAAACTAAGAACATAATAAACAATCATCGTACTCTAACTCCTAAATTTCAATTTTCTTCTACTCTAACATTTCATTCCTAATTTATCGCTCCCTAACATCTCACACCTAATTACCTCAAACAATCACGATATGTCAGTGGTCATTCAAATACCATTCTCCAACTCCCGGTCATCATCAAACGCTATCAACGTTTTACATCTACGTTATCTCGATCCTCTCTCTCTTCGTCCCACAACCTAACCTTAACTTGTATAAAATTTTCAAATTTTATCCCATGTCTAAGTTTCCATATCTACGCCTTCATAACTCTCTCTCAATTTCAACTTACTTCTAAGTTTACTTGTATGAACTCTCCTTCGTTCTTCATCCATATCTTTTAAATTCCTCAATCCGCTTCACACTAATTGCATTTTCCTTCTATTCTATTCTCTTTTGACTTCAAGTTTCCTTTCTACTCAATTACCATCATTACTTACTTGTCACTTTCCTATCACTCTCATCTCTTATCATTTCCCCAAAATCATAACACAACACAACTCTCACATCATTGAACTTAATCACTAAACTTAATCTATCTAACCAATACTTCAGTCATCACCAAACACTCACGATTTATTTACGTCTAAACTAACTCTTTCATACTATTAACCCAATATTTTAAATGGCGTACCACCCCTTTAATTTCAACTCCAAAATTTTATATTAAAACTTCCATCACTCTTCGTTAAGAATGAACTAATCTCTTTTTTTTTTTTTCATCCAACATTCAGTAGCTAACCTAGCAACTCTTAACTTACATTCTAACTTACATTCATTACTACTCGAGTTCTAGCTTACATTCTATTCTTAAGCTTCTCCACTCTTAAACGTATTAATTCCTTCCTAAGCTATCCATAAAATCAATGGTTTCGATCTCGTTACGTAAGAGTCAAATCTCCGAACCTTTCTAACTTAACCTTATCATTAACAAATGGTTTCACTACTTTTTTTTCCTAAGACGGTACCCAATTCTCTAAAGATCAACTATCTTTATTCAACTTATTTTACCTTTTGGCTGGTTCATGTAGCTGGTCCTTTCTTTGCTACGGGGCAGTCTGTAGCTATATGACCGGGTTGATTACACTTAAAGCATCTAGTAGCTTGGGGCGTCGGACAATCTCTAGAGATGTGGCCAGCTTCGAAACAATTGTAGCACTTCCCTGAATACTGTCCACACTTCTCCGGATGGACTTTCAGGCATTTGGGACATTGGGGGTATCCTCGCTTCTTCAATTGTTTTGGCTTCTTTCCTTTTCTCTGTTCATTCAAAAGTTCTCCCGGCCTTTTCATCCCCTGAAGCTGTGAAGAAGATCCATCACCGTCCATCTGAGTTGTAATTCCCGTGAATACTTGACCCAGAACTTCTGCCGGTCTAATCACTTTACCAGCAGCTTCCTCTACCTCTATGGCCTTGGCCACCACTCGAGAAAATGGTATTCCTTCCACTCCGAATGTCTTTACCAGCACCTCAATTTCTGGCCTCAAGCCCTGCACAAATTGAAATATTTTGTCGTCTTCTCGACTAACTAGGTGGTTGGCAAATCGGGACAACGATTCAAACTGCTGAATATACTCCCCAACCGATCCTGTTTGCTTTAATGCCATGAATTCTTTACGCTTAGCAGCTTGGACTTTCTTGTTGTAATACTTGTCGAAAAACAACTCCTTGAACTCTTCCCATGTCATAACATGAATATCTGTGGTAGCCTTCATCGTCTCCCACCAGCTTTGGGCATCGGTAGAAAGGTGGAATGTTGCACACTTCACCTTATTTGTTTCCTCTACCTCAGCGACATTAAACATATTCTCGATGGTGCATATCCAACTCTCGGCAGTTATCGGATCTGTCAAACGGCCTTCAAATGCCGGAGGCTTCAATCCCCGAAATCTCTCTCCGCTAGAACTTATTCCCCGATTTATCATAACCCCAAACATTTCAGCTTGCCTCCCAACCATCTCTGCAAGCTGCCTTACTGACTCCTCCAATGGGTTTCTAAGTGGTTCCGGTTCATTTCTAGGTCGTTCGGGTTGTCTTGGGTTCCTCGGCATTTAGTTCTAAACCTGTACAAGATTAAAACAATCTAATCTTAGTTATAAACTAACTAAAGTTAAAGAAATACTTACAGTCGGTGAAGCACATTGCATGGTGGCCGGCATTGTCGGGTAATCCTTTGAACGAATCGACCATTTTTCTCTGATACCATCTTGTAATGCCCCGAACCCGCCCCGGCTCGGTGCGCTACGTTTGCAAACCGATCCCGCGTTTAAAATATCATTTAAAACTAATTTTAGTAAATTTTTACAACTTGTTTTCGGGTTTTTCGAACCCTCAAAATTTATTGGAAAACGGGCCCAAAATACGTTTAAAATACGTCAAAGAAATGTGGGCCAAAACATTTTAGAAATAGGGAAAATTTGAAAAAAAATGAAAAACGGGCTCAAAGGGGTGCTGGGCGCGCGCGCCTGTGCGCCCCACCGCGACCGTTCGCAGTCCGAAGCCCGACCGATCGGGCCTCCTCGGGTTTTCTCGACCCAAAACGCATAAAAACCTTCTATTTTGACCCCTTTTGACCTTTCCCCACTTTTCCTCATATTTCTCCACCCCGAACACCTCCAAAATTCACGAAACTTTAACCATACCTCCCCGACACTCGAACCTTCAATTCCCGTAAAAATTTTAGAAAACCGACTTCAACCAAATATAAATAAAAATAGCGAACTTAAACCCGACGTCGTTTGTTTTAAAATCAATATGGACGGCATAACGCCTAAATCCTTTAAAACCAAAACCTGCAATATAAAACCCGAGAATATATAGTTTAAATCCTCAAAATACCACCACCATTACTCAACAACCCAACGACTCGAAATCTTTAAAAATTCATTACGAAAACCTTTATAAAAACCACGTGCCGACACGTATCAAATCTCCCAGTCACCAACTAGATATATCAAAAATACCAAAATAATAATCATCACTCACAACCCTCCGAAGACCATGATCGAGACGCCCCGACAACTGCCTGCACCGGCATGCCCTGCACATCACCAACTGCGCTCCCATCCTAGCTTCCTTAGGCCCTCACCTGTACTTTCGTCTACACCTACACCACGGAACACAAAACATCAGCCTAATGCTTAGTAAGTAGGGAAATATGCATAAAACAAACATAATGCAACACAACCCCTAACAGATGAGGTTTCTACTCGCTCAGTTGCTGTTCTTTCGTTTGCTACTCGTTGTTCATTCACAGAACCGAAGCTCATCACACATGCTAACATCGCACCTTAACGCGACTGGGCAACTCACACAGAGTCCCTCGCAGGTGTCCAACTCACACAAAGTCCCTCGCAAGTGCCACCCTAACGCGACTGGGCAACTCACACAGAGTCCCTCGCAGGTGTCCAACTCACACAGAGTCCTTCGCAAGTGTCACCCTAATGCGACTAGGCAACTCACACAGAGTCCCTCGCAGGTGTCCAACTCACACAGAGTCCCTCGCAAGTGCAAACCCTAACGCGACTGCAACTCACACAGAGTCCCTCGCAGGTGTCACTCTAACGCGACTGGGCGACTCTACTACAGTCCCTCGTAGGTACAACCTTAACGCGACGTGACAACTCCCATGGAGTTACCCGCAGGTGCTACCCTAACGCGACTAGGCGACTCCAACACAAACCATCTTACGACTCAACTCACACCATCCATTACGGTTCAAGCTTACCATGCAAAACCATGCTTAAAACTCGTTTGTCGTAGTTTGAAAACCGTGATGCATGTCACACAAAAAACTCAACACAAAACCAAACAAAACAATCAAACAAAGCAAACAACCAATTCCCTACCGTTCCATGGTGTAGGCCCAAAGGCAAACCACACACATCCGCTACTTACCTGGATTCCTTGTGCGTGCTCGTAATTATATGCCCAGTTAGCCAAATCGTTCACTCGTTAATCTAACATAATAAAAGAGAAATCACTTAGCAATACACTAACCATAGGTTTTAACCAACTTTTCAACCTAACATACAAAACTCAAAATTCCTAGATTTTCTATCGTCCAACCAAATTACTCGCTCGATTACCTAAATAACGAAATCGCAACTTAGAACTTTACTAATGAACTCAAAAGCAATTCTTAACCTAAACTAACTAAAACTATCACACAATCCCTTCCTCAAAACACAAAACCCGAATTGTGCACCATTTTGACCGTCAAACTTCAAACGGTCGTAACTCCCTCGTTTTTCAACGGATTTCGACGTGCCACCCCAATCTGTAAACCTCTACACGTCTACTATCCATTGAAACACTCAAATCAACAAAACAAACAACTTGGCTCAACCGAAATAACCAAAACAGATTCGGCCAGCTTTCTCCCCAAAACCGGTTTTCACACACTTAACTCCAATCTTCAATCTAACCCTAAAATCAACCTAAACCAATCCATCTAACAATTAAATCCTCAAATCTAGAAAGAAAACCAACCCCTAAACTCAATTTTTCGGAGTGCTCCCTTTAGGGTTTCCAAACCCTCACCAAAACCACTCAAAACCCCACTAAAACACCAATAATCACTACCTATATGCATACTACATGAAACCCATTCAAAAGCATACCTCAATCTTGGAGAAAAGTGAAGAACAAGAGGAGGGAGAACTCCCTCCTTGCTGCTGCAAAAGTCTTGGAAAAAGGGTGAAGAAGAAGACAACCCTTTTTTCCCCTTTTTATTTCTTTAATTTTTTTGTAAAATTACCATTAAGCCCACCCTTGTCTTCCTTTGATTTCCCACGTGGAAGACACCAATAATGACCATCTTCAACCACTTTCTCCCATTTCCATTTCTATTGGTTAATGACTTTGACTTTTCTACAAAATTCCTATTGGTTAAATTTGCACACACTTAACTTTTCAAACCCTTTTCTTTATGCATTTAATAACCTTGTACACTTACATTTAAACCCTCATTTCCTCACTCCTTAGCAACCAACGTAACCCATCCTTTTTCATTCACTTTTGACTACATTGTGATTGGTTGAAAGAAGTGGACTTTTCAACTCAAAATTATCCACCAATCTCATTTGAGTTTGACTTGTCAAACTCTCCACTTCTCATTTCTCTTCTAATACACTTCAATGGGCAATCCTAATCTCGAATACCTAAACCCTCATGCTTGACCTAAACTAGGCTACATACGCTCTGGGAAAATTTCGGGTGTTACAATCCACCCTCCTTACAAAAATTTTGTCCTCAAAATTTGTGGTACCTTAATAATCCTTCAACTTACTCTCTCTAAACTATCATCCTATCTTTGCACGTTCGAACTTTACATCTTATAGCTCGACTACATATACATACTACCAATGATGACTAAATTTAAGCACTCATCATTTCTACTCATGACTCCTCTGTCGTGAATTAATTTCTCATTTCATACTTCCCTATCTCTGAAATATTCGCATAAAGTAATTAGTCTTTAAAGGTTACAGATATGGATTTAATACCGAGTCTATTCTCTCACGATTGATGAATGAATGAAAAAGGAAATGATTGGATGATAACTCTAAATTTAGAGTTATTTTATACTATCTTTATTTAATTTAACTTGTATGATTTGAGTGAATTTTAGAAAAAATTGGGGGAATTTACTATAATTGCTACATGATCAGCCTCATGATTAAATTTAAATATATTTCATGCATATTTTATATTAAAAGCAGATTTTCAACATTAATTCGAATTTTATATTTTGAATGCATAGTAATTAGCGGGAAAATGTAAAAATGGGATATCGGTGTTTTAATAGAAAATCAATGAAGATTACTGTAACGCCCCGAGTTATCTGAACCCGGTTCGCTACTCATTACTTGACCATGACTAAGAAATTTCAAATAAATTTAAAACTTCATTCGACATACAAAATTTGACGTTTACTAAACGTTCAAAACATTTGAAAACTTTGCAGCGGAAAAATTATTTAAAACTACAATGGGGTTAAACCAGCGGTGAAAATATTGTTGGAAAGATTAATGGAAATATTTCAAGTGTCCGGTCAAAAGAATTAAGATTTTAAGTGATAGACTACTCAAGGAATTACAAGAGTCGAATTCATCTGCCGACGACAAAGTCAACAGAAGAAGCAGAAGTAGAAAACCAAAGGCTTCTGCCGATGACGTCTACACGACTTCACCCACAACTTCATCTGCCGATGAAGTCGTGAGAGCTTCATACACCACTTCATCTGCCGATGAAGTCAACATAACTTCATCTGCCGATGAAGTCAGCGCAATTTCATCTCTCAATAGATAAACACACGACATCTTCCGATAACAACAATATGACTCCTTCCGATAGAATTAAAACATACACTACATCTTCCGATTCACTAAACGACAAACAGATTACTCTACATCTTCCGATTCACTAAACGACAAACAGATTACTCTACATCTTCCGATTCGCTAAACGACAAACCCCCTTAACTCTCTCAGACTACACCTGCCGACACGTGCTTCTCACACGACTCCTTAAGGCATTTGCCGATAGACTTTCATCTTCCGACAGACTGACACACCACATCTACCGATAGACTTCTTTCTTCCGATAGACATCAACACGATTTCCTTCCACAGAACGCAATAAACCTCTACACATATCCACTGATACAAAAATTATTCAATTCCTACCAATGGACTAAACAACCTGTCTATAACCCGAGAAAACTTCGACTATCTAACAGACTTAAAACATTTTACCAAAAAAATCCATTCATAACACTCCAAGTCATTGTATTGATCAAAATCAGTAAAAACATGAAAATCAGAAATTCTCGAAAACAAAGTCAAATAGCTGTAATCTCATTTACTAAAAAAAACTTCATATACTCGATTAAATCATTATCCACTAAACCTCCACATCTGTAGACAACCTGCTAAACCGCCCCATCAGTTACCATGCCGAAGCCTGAATGCACTCCTCCAACGTCCACTATTCCTCAACACGATCAGGAGACACACCTGCTAACACTTCTTCACCTACATCACAAAACTCATCTATTAGCCTAATGCTAAGTAAGTAAAGCAGTATATGAATGAAGTAAAATGCTGAACTTAAACTCCTAAATATGCAGTTTCTATTTTTCTCATCTCAGTGGCATACGCATTCGTTCATAACATGATCTGATCCCATAGTTCCCTTGGGAGTGGGATCAATTCTCCCAATGTCTACATCCTCCTACTTAATTAAGGGGCAGATGAATTCCCTTAACACTTGATCTGATCCCATGGTTCCCTTGGGAGTGGGATCAATTCTCCCAATGTCTAAATCCCTTCATAAGTTAAGGGGTGGATTAGTTCCCTTAATAGCTTGTCTGTCGCATACAGTTCATACCTTACCATTCCTTACATGAAATTCATTTTCGTAACTTTTAACAAAACATGATGCATGGACAATAGAAACATTCAAGCATACATAAACCTACTGTTTTGTGATGTAGGCCCGAAGGCACAAGCAATACTTTACTTACCTGGCTCCTGGAAATCTGTCTGGTTGCTAGCTACTTCGGAGGTCTGTTCACCTAAGTTCATACAGAATATAAATCAAGGCTTCACTAAACCTTTCAAAATATCAAACAGCGGTTCGAGAAATCTAGTTAGAAACTCTACTACCCGAGCATTCCTACTTATCGCTAAAACCCGAATCTACACTCAATCTCAGCATCCTCAAAATCCTCACATTGCAATCCTCCAGGCATTTCACCACTATACCACAAGAGAAATAAGGAAAAGAAACTTACCTAAGTCGAAGGAGAACCGAGCGAGGAGAATCGCCTAGAGAGCTCGGCTGCTTGAGCTGAAAGTTTCCGAAGAGAAGAGTATGAGAGGGGGAGTGGCGGCTACAGTGCAATAAACCCAACCCTTATCCTTAAATACGTTACCCAACTTTTGAACATTGTAAATTACTCTAATACCCTTAACAAGTTGTTCAATAACCTTATTTAATTCATTACCTAGTCAAGTGTATTACTTTAATAATAAAAGGCTGGTTCGATAGAACCAGGTGCTACAATCTACCCTCCATAAAAGAATTTTGTCCTCAAAATTCAGTACCTGAATAACTCTGGATGTTGGTCTAACATGTCTTGCTGGCGCTCCCATGTTGCTTCCTCTGTATTCTGATTGTGCCACAAGACTTTTACCAATGGTACCTCCTTGTTGCGTAATACCTTTACTGCAAAATCTAAAATCTTTACTGGCTTTTCTTCATAGGTAAGTGTAGGTTGAATTTCAATGCTTTGCTGTTCGACAACTTGAGCTGGATCCCGCACACACTTCTTTAACATAGAGACATGAAACACGTTATGTATTCCTCCCATAGAGGCTGGTAGCTGTAACTGATAAGCTGTTTTCCCGATCTTCTTCAGAATTGGGAACGGTCCAATAAATCTAGGATTTAGTTTGCCCCTCTTTCCAAACCTCACAACTCCTTTGAATGGTGATATCTTAAGAAAAACTTCATCCTCTACTTCAAATTCCAGTTCTCTTCTCCTCTTGTCTGCATAGCTTTTCTGTCGGCTTTGAGCTGTCAAAATTCTCTGTCGGATGAGGGCAATCTTCTCCACTGTTTGCTGCACGATATCAGGACCTAGTAGTTGTGCTTCACCAACTTCATCCCAGTACAACGGTGATCTGCATTTTCGTCCATATAATGCCTCATACGGTGCCATTCCTATTGTCGCCTGAAAACTGTTGTTGTAAGAGAACTCTACCAATGGTAAATACTTACTCCAAGATCCTTGAAAATCTAATATGCACGCTCGGAGCATATCCTCTAAGGTCTGAATAGTTCTCTCGGATTGTCCATCTGTTTGAGGGTGAAAGGCTGTGCTAAAGTTAAGTTGCGTTCCCATAGCCTTATGCAAACTTTTCCAAAACTTAGATGTAAATCTAGAGTCTCGGTCTGAAACTATAGTGCTTGGAACTCCATGTAATCTAATGATCTCTTGCACATACAACTCAGCAAGTTGATCCATCGAATATGTTATCTTTATCGGCAGAAAATGGGTGGATTTGGTCAAACGGTCAACTATTACCCAAATCGCATCATGTCCTTTTGTTGTTCTAGGCAATCCTGTAACAAAATCCATTGCCACTTGATCCCACTTCCATTCCGGAACCGGTAGGGGTTGTAATGTTCCTGCAGGTCTTTGATGTTCAGCCTTAATCTGTTGGCAGACCAAACATGACTCCACATGCTTCGCCACACATCTTTTCATACCTGGCCACCAAAAATGCTGCTTGAGATCTCTGTACATCTTGGTACTTCCAGGGTGGACAGAGAACCTGGAAGAGTGTGCCTCAGAAAGAATTTCCTTTCTAAGTTCGGTATCAGCTGGAACAAACCATCTATTCCTAAACTTAAGGACCCCATCGGTAGAATGGTTAAAATCTGACTTGTCCGTAGAATCCATATTTGACTTGTACTTGCTACACTCGTCATCAGTTATCTGAGCTTCCTTTATTTTCTCTAGAATGGTAGGCTTTAAAGTTATGGCTGAAAGTATGGCTGTCACATCAGTTACTGCTTCTAGATTAAACTTTTGGAATTCTGACTCTAGAGTTAATGGCATACTGAAATTCATAGGTGGGGTTGATGTTGTTACTCTACTCAAGGCATCCGCCACAACATTTGCCTTACCAGGGTGGTACTTAATCTCAAGGTCATAGTCTTTTACAAATTCCAACCATCTACGTTGCCTCATGTTTAGTTCCTTCTGTGTGAAAATGTACTTCAGGCTCTTATGGTCGGAAAATATTTCACAAGATTGTCCATACAAATAATGTCTCCAAATTTTAAGTGCAAATACCACAGCAGCTAATTCTAAGTCATGTGTAGGGTAATTCTTCTCATGAGTTTTCAACTGTCTGGAAGCATAGGCTATCACTTTTCCTTCTTGCATCAAGACACAGCCAAGACCAATCTTGGATGCATCACAATAAATACTAAATTTACCATTCTCAGCAGGAAGGGTCAGGATTGGAGTATTGGTCAGTTTCTGTTTCAAGGCTTGGAAACTATGCTCACATTCATCGGTCCATAAGTACTTCACATTTTTCCTTGTTAACTTAGTAAGAGGTGTAGCAATCTTTGAAAATCCTTCAATGAACTTTCTATAATACCCTGCAAGTCCAAGAAAACTTCTAATATCAGTAGCATTCTTCGGTTGGGGCCATTCCTTAACTGCTTGAACCTTGGCTGGATCGACTGATATTCCATCTCCAGAGATCACATGACCCAGAAAGTGAACTCTATCCAACCAAAACTCACACTTGGAGAACTTAGCATAAAGCTGGTGCTGCCTAAGTACTCCTAACACCAAATTCAAGTGCCTAGCATGATCCTCCTTAGTTCTAGAATAGATCAGAATGTCGTCTATGAATACAATAACAAACTTGTCCAAATACTCGTGAAACACCCTATTCATAAGGTCCATGAATGCTGCTGGTGCATTTGTCAAACCAAAAGACATAACCAAAAACTCATAATGCCCATACCTTGTGCGAAAGGCAGTCTTTGGGATATCTTCAGATTTAACCTTCAACTGATAATAACCAGACCTTAAGTCAATCTTAGAGAAAACTCTTGCACCATTGAGCTGGTCAAATAAATCATCAATCCTAGGCAGGGGATACTTGTTTTTGATGGTCAGCTTGTTTAATTCTCTATAGTCTATGCACATACGCATCGATCCATCTTTCTTCTTGACAAAGAGGACAGGTGCACCCCACGGTGAGAAGCTAGGGCGTATGAATCCCTTCTCCAACAAGTCCTCCAACTGTTTCTTTAACTCCTTAAGTTCTGTTGGTGCTAGTCTATATGGATTTTTAGACACAGGTTCTGCTCCAGGGTAGACATCTACAACAAACTCAATTTCTCTATCCGGTGGCAAACCGGGAAGGTCATCCAGAAACACTTCTGGGAAGTCTTGGACAGCAAGGATATTTTGAGGAGTTGCCTTACCTACAAGTTGTGTATCTAGAACACATGCCAAGAAGCACAAGTACTCCTTGCATGGTGAAGGTCTAAAATTTAAAGAAGTCATAACAGACATTTCCTTACTCTTCTCTGAAGCTTGGAAGGTATGTTTCAAACCACCAGGGGGTTGGAAACTAACTATCCCAGTCCTACAATCAATTATGGCGTGGTGTTTAAACAACCAATCCATTCCTAAGATTACATCAAATCCCATTATATCCATAACAATTAAATCAGCAGATAGATTTTTGTCCCCTACTAATACCATGCAATCATGCAACACTTGGTTGGAATATAAATGTTCACCAGAGGGTAAAGCAACATTGAATGCATGCCTAGAAGGTGTGGATTGTACTTCTAATTTATCAGCAAAAGCAGACGCAACAAAAGAATGGGTTGCTCCTGAATCTAGCAAGGTAAAAGCAGGCATAGAATTAACCAATATAGTACCTGACACAACAGCGGGCTGGTCCTCTTCGCCCGACTCCATCATGGAAAATATTCTCGGTTTTATCTTAGCAGGGCCACTCTTCAACGTTGGGCAGTCTCTGATGACGTGGCCAGTCTTATTACAGTTGAAACATCGAAGGACCCTGGGCTTCGGGCAATCCTTAAACGAATGCCCAAACTCCTCACAGTTATAACACTTACCAGTCCCAAACTTACACTCGCCCGGGTGGCTCTTCATACATTTCATGCACTGAGGAAACTTCTTGGTGTCCGGTACCTTCTTTCCAGAACCTTGGCCACTCTGACCATCAGCGGGTCTCTTTATTCCCCTCTGTTGGTGGGGCTGGAAGAACTTTCGCGGGGCTTCCTTTGGTCCAGCACACTTCATTTCAGCTTCTTCTGCCTCCAATGCAGTAGACACTACTTCGCTGAATGACAAGCCTTTAATGCCTGAGTACTTCACTCCTCTGTAAATCTCTGGCTTTAGACCTTGCAGGTATTGAAACACTTTATCCTCATTTCTATGAACAAGGTATCCAGCAAACCTTGACAGAGACTCGAATTGCCTATTGTACTCTGCCACAGACCCAGTCTGCTTCAAGCTCAAAAACTCAGCCTTCTTTGCGTTCTGGACAGTGGTGCTAAAATATTTCTCATAGAAGACTTCCTTGAATTGCGACCAGGACAGGGTTGCAATATCGGTGGTGATCTCCAGCGACTCCCACCAAAGTTGTGCATCCCCTGCTAGATGAAACGTTGCCAAAATGACTTTCTCCCCTTCTCCAACATTGGCACACCTGAACATGCTCTCTATCTTTCGAAGCCATTCCTCAGCAACAATCGGGTTAGATGACTTTCCATCAAATGTGGGCGGTTGTAGCCTACGAAATCTATCCCCTGAATGCTCATTGACGTGACCTGAATTGGCACTTCCTTGGGTTTCCCGACTCAATAACACACCTAACTGGTCAGATTGCTGTCGCACAATATCTGTCTGCTGACGCATCAACTCCGTCAGCTGTCTAATTACACTTGAATCTTCTTCATTCCTCAAGTTTGGCATCTCCCTAGGTACTCTTGGTCTCCCTGGTCGTCTAGCCATTTGTCTAAGGTTCTGCACAAAATTATCTATACTCATAAACATCTTATAACTGAAGCTAACATAAACACTTACAGTTGTTGGAGTACTTTCATGCGACGGTTGGCACTGATGAGTAATCTTTTGAACGGTTTAACTGAATGTCTCTGATACCATACTGTAACGCCCCGAGTTATCTGAACCCGGTTCGCTACTCATTACTTGACCATGACTAAGAAATTTCAAATAAATTTAAAACTTCATTCGACATACAAAATTTGACGTTTACTAAACGTTCAAAACATTTGAAAACTTTGCAGCGGAAAAATTATTTAAAACTACAATGGGGTTAAACCAGCGGTGAAAATATTGTTGGAAAGATTAATGGAAATATTTCAAGTGTCCGGTCAAAAGAATTAAGGTTTTAAGTGATAGACTACTCAAGGAATTACAAAAGTCGAATTCATCTGCCGACGACAAAGTCAACAGAAGAAGCAGAAGTAGAAAACCAAAGGCTTCTGCCGATGACGTCTACACGACTTCACCCACAACTTCATCTGCCGACGAAGTCGTGAGAGCTTCATACACCACTTCATCTGCCGATGAAGTCAACATAACTTCATCTGCCGATGAAGTCAGCGCAATTTCATCTCTCAATAGATAAACACACGACATCTTCCGATAACAACAATATGACTCCTTCCGATAGAATTAAAACATACACTACATCTTCCGATTCACTAAACGACAAACAGATTACTCTACATCTTCTGATTCACTAAACGACAAACAGATTACTCTACATCTTCCGATTCGCTAAACGACAACCCCCCTTAACTCTCTCAGACTACACCTGCCGACACGTGCTTCTCACACGACTCCTTAAGGCATTTGCCGATAGACTTTCATCTTCCGACAGACTGACACACCACATCTACCGATAGACTTCTTTCTTCCGATAGACATCAACACGATTTCCTTCCACAGAACGCAATAAACCTCTACACATATCCACTGATACAAAAATTATTCAATTCCTACCAATGGACTAAACAACCTGTCTATAACCCGAGAAAACTTCGACTATCTAACAGACTTAAAACATTTTACCAAAAAATCCATTCATAACACTCCAAGTCATTGTATTGATCAAAATCAGTAAAAACATGAAAATCAGAAATTCTCGAAAACAAAGTCAAATAGCTGTAATCTCATTTACTAAAAAACTTCATATACTCGATTAAATCATTATCCACTAAACCTCCACATCTGTAGACAACATGCTAAACCGCCCCATCAGTTACCATGCCGAAGCCTGAATGCACTCCTCCAACGTCCACTATTCCTCAACACGATCAGGAGACACACCTGCTAACACTTCTTCACCTACATCACAAAACTCATCTATTAGCCTAATGCTAAGTAAGTAAAGCAGTATATGAATGAAGTAAAATGCTGAACTTAAACTCCTAAATATGCAGTTTCTATTTTTCTCATCTCAGTGGCATACGCATTCGTTCATAACATGATCTGATCCCATAGTTCCCTTGGGAGTGGGATCAATTCTCCCAATGTCTACATCCTCCTACTTAATTAAGGGGCAGATGAATTCCCTTAACACTTGATCTGATCCCATGGTTCCCTTGGGAGTGGGATCAATTCTCCCAATGTCTAAATCCCTTCATAAGTTAAGGGGTGGATTAGTTCCCTTAATAGCTTGTCTGTCGCATACAGTTCATACCTTACCATTCCTTACATGAAATTCATTTTCGTAACTTTTAACAAAACATGATGCATGGACAATAGAAACATTCAAGCATACATAAACCTACTGTTTTGTGATGTAGGCCCGAAGGCACAAGCAATACTTTACTTACCTGGCTCCTGGAAATCTGTCTGGTTGCTAGCTACTTCGGAGGTCTGTTCACCTAAGTTCATACAGAATATAAATCAAGGCTTCACTAAACCTTTCAAAATATCAAACAGCGGTTCGAGAAATCTAGTTAGAAACTCTACTACCCGAGCATTCCTACTTATCGCTAAAACCCGAATCTACACTCAATCTCAGCATCCTCAAAATCCTCACATTGCAATCCTCCAGGCATTTCACCACTATACCACAAGAGAAATAAGGAAAAGAAACTTACCTAAGTCGAAGGAGAACCGAGCGAGGAGAATCGCCTAGAGAGCTCGGCTGCTTGAGCTGAAAGTTTCCGAAGAGAAGAGTATGAGAGGGGAGTGGCGGCTACAGTGCAATAAACCCAACCCTTATCCTTAAATACGTTACCCAACTTTTGAACATTGTAAATTACTCTAATACCCTTAACAAGTTGTTCAATAACCTTATTTAATTCATTACCTAGTCAAGTGTATTACTTTAATAATAAAAGGCTGGTTCGATAGAACCAGGTGCTACAATTACCAAAATCTGGAAGAAAAAGAAAATAAAGCAATTGTAACCATTAATGAAGGACGACTGAGCAGAATCTGGACGATTGGGAGTGTGGACGACAGAGAAAATAGACAACAACTGCGGACGATAAAAGACAAATGCAAATGGACGATAAAAGCAAGTGGACGATGCTGAAGTGGCAGTCTAAAAAGGGCAGAAACTAAAAGACAAAAAAGCGTGGACGACTGTGAGAAATGGACGATGGAAAAAGTGGCAGAAACTAAAAGATAAAAAAGCGCTAAAAGACAAAGAAGTGTGGGCGACTGCGAAGCGTGGACGACTGAGAAGCGTGGACGACTGGAAACCGCTAAAAGACAAAGAAGCATGGACGATGGAAAGCGTGAAAGATGGAAGGCGTGGACGACTGAGAAGCGTAGATGACTAAAGAAAGAGAAAATCAAAAAGATTCTGTCATAATAATGAGCCATTGATCAAGGGAATTCTGGAGGAGAGAGAACGAGAAAAGAGGGATTTAATTCCCTCAAGGAGAGAGGATATTTATACACATCTTTTACACTACTACAGAGGAGAGCTCGGAGTCGGCGGCAGAAACATTTTACAGATTCTTCTTCTTTTCTTCTTCTTTTTATTTTTTTTATTTTTATTTTGCTTTATTATTATGACTTTAGGCTAGAACTTTTATTTTGGTTAGAAGAGAAAGTACTCTTTACATGTTTTTATTCTGATCTATGAATGCTTAGTATTTTTCACTAAATAATTGCTCATGGTTTTTATTGCATAAATTAAATTGTGACGATAGGCAGATTTAAATTCACATGTTCCTATTATATCGACAAGTAAATAGGAATTTACGATGCATGAGTAATTAAATAAATTAAAATTGTTGCAAAGTAGCTAATATTAATTTATTTTACGTTAAGAATGGGTTGACAAGAAAATCCAGATTAAGTTTTTGTCTTTTCAAAAATCGAAAAGAAAATTCTGAAATGAATTTACATAGGCAATTCGACAGAAACCTATAAATATTTTTATTCTTGCTGTTCAAGATTAATGCTGTAACATCAGTAATAATTGCATGTAAAGAGGAAATCAACCATAACCAAGCCTTTTCTCATATTTACCTTTTTAATTCATTTTCATATTTAGTCTTATTCAATTTTGAGTAATTTTAGTTCATCATTTATTACCTTATTTTATTCTCATTTATTTAATTTCAATATTTTCACTTTTATTTATAAAAATTTATAGCAAGATTAAATTGATTAAAAATATCCTCGTGGGATCGACTTTTACTTACTTTATTACTTCGTTAGCGACACGTGCACTTGCGTTAGGGTGTAGAAAATCACTAACAAATTTTTGCCGCCGTTGCCGGGGATATTTCTTAATTATTTTATTTTGCTATAATTTTTTATATTTGTTTTTGTTTATTTTTTTTAAGGTACGTTTTATGCTTGACGATTGAAGAAGCAAATATAGATAACCAGGAAGGAAGAAGAATCATGCTGAATCGAATAATCGATGATAGAGACAAACCTATTCAAGACTTCGCCATTCCCACGCTCGACGATCTGAATCCCGGTATTGTGAAACCAGAATTATATGCCACCCGATTAGAGCTTAAACTGGTCATGTTTCAGATGCTCCAAACCATTGGACAATTTAGTGGAATGGTCATAGACAATCCTCATCGTCATCTCAAGGCATTTGGAGAAGTGAGCGACTCGTTTCATTTTCCTGGAGTTTCAGTTGAGGTATTAAGGCTAAATCTTTTCCCGTATTCTTTAATAGACCGAGCACGAGATTGGTTGGATAGCATCCCATCAAATACTATCACTACATGGGGAGAGTTAGCCAAGTAGTTTATCATGAAATACCATCCGCTAGTGAGGAACGCGAGGATGAGGAACGAAATCATAAGTTTTCAGCAGCGAGATGACGAGTCACTTTACGAGACTTGGGACAGGTTCAAATAATTATTGAGGTAATACCCCAACCATGGGATACCACACTGGATTCAGTTGGAAACGTTTTACAATGGATTAAATGGACAGACAAGATCTATCATTGATGCTGCAGCAAACGGGACACTTCTCTCTAAATCTTTTAATGAAGCTTATGATTTGCTGGAGAGGATGGCAGTGAACAGCTATCAGTGGCCTTCAGACAGAACTCGCCTTCAGACAGAACTCACGCTACAAGGCAAGCACCTGGAATTTACGATCTAGATGAGGTGTCAGCCTTGAATACAAAGATTGCTACGCTGGAGAATGCTATCAAATTGATGAACACACCATCCAAGCCAATAACCAGATAAGTTTCTTGCATCTTTTATGGAGAAAACTACGATGAAAATTCATATCCTACTAATCCAGAATCTGCAAATTATGCTGGATACAATATGAACAACAATCCATATTCGCAGACGTACAATCCTAGCGGGAAACAACATCTAGAGTTTCAATGGAATTCGCAGTAGCAGAATGCTACAACATCAACCAGACCAGCTAAAAATTACACTCAAGGCTTCTCACAGCCAACTCATACTTCGATACATCAAGAGCAATCAGACAGCTTTGCCAGAGAATCTGCTGCTAAGACAGATGTGATCCTGCAGAACTTGGCTGCATCAATAAAAAAATATGGAGACACATATGGGGCAGCTGACTCAATCTTTAAGCGCAAGGACTGCAGTGCAATTATCAAGCGATACAGAAATACCGCAAAGATCAGAAAAGGAGCATTGTAAAGCCATAGTATTGAGGAATGAATGGGAACCTGAGATTCCAGAAAAACAACAGAAAGCAGAGAATTTAAAGAAACAAGATGAGTTGGTTGAACAAGAAGAATTGAGAGAACCAGAAAAGAGCAACCCAGAAAATGATGTTGTAGCAACACCGCAGTAACAACAAGGTGAATTGAGAATCCAGAAGCCATCTCCACCATTCCCTCAAAGACTACAGAAGCACAAAGAAAAAGAAATTTTTGGGAGAAAGGATAAGATTCTTGGCTGTGGCGAAGACGTGAATGAGCAGCAGATTACTTTTAATGTATTGAAAGCTATGAAGTGCCCTTATGATGAAGAAGACTGTTTTAGTATATCAGAAAGAATAAAACCAGAAGAAACAAAGCAGAATTCTCGGAGCCACAGAAAACAGTTTGAAACATCAATGAGGACTGAATATAAACTAGAAGCTTTCAAGCCATCTGTTGAAGACGCACCTTGTAACACCCAGAAAATTTTGACTACGTGTTTAGACCTAAGGTATGAGAGTGCTTTGTTAGTGAGGTATGAGAGTGCTTTGTGAGGGGTTTAGAATGGGATAGGATGAGAAGAGAAAAGAGAAAATAAAGTGGATTCAAACCAAAGGGTTTGAAAAGTCAAACAACCAATAGGATTTTTTTTTATGCATTAATGGTATGAAAAATAATAAATAAAGTGAATGAAAAGTGGAGAGAAGTATGGCATAAAAACGTTGGAAGACAATGGTGAAAAGGGAGGGTTTAAAGTGAAATTTTAGAGATTTGGGTGGTAAAAACAAAAAGGTGAAAAAGTTAATTGTTCAAATTGATAAAATTGTAAAGATTTGGAGTCATCTTCCTCCTCTTGTCTTCCCTCCCACGAACCAGCAACCCTAGAGCCTCCTCTCCATCTTCTCAAGTTCTTCAAGGGATTTCAAGGTAAAATAATGTGGGTTTTCAATTGTATACATTAAGGGTTGGTTTGTTGAGGTTTTTAGGGTGTTTGGTGAGAGTTTGCATAGGGTTTGGAAACCCTAATTGGTGAAGTCCGAAAATTGAGTGTAGAGGTTAGATTTATTCCCTATTTTGATGTTTTGGTTGTTGGATGACTTAGTTTAAGTAGATTTGAGGGTTAGATTGAAGATTGGTGAAGTGTTCCACAAAAATGGTTGAAGAACACCTATATACCCGATTCTGTTGGCTGAATTTTGAATTGGCTAATGTGTTTGTTTGGTTATTTTGGGTGTTTCAATGGATAGTAGACGTGTAGAGGTTTCTGAAATGGGGTGGCACGTCAAAATCCGTTGAAAAACGAGAGAGTTACGACCGTTTGAAGTTGGACGGTCAATTTTTGGTGTAAAATCGGGTTTGGAGTTAAGTTGTGAGTTTAGGTTGAAATGTGTGATTAGTTTAGTTAGAAAAATCCTTATAATTTATTTAGGTTGTTACTAAGTGCATTTCTATTATTGTTAGGTGATCGAACATTTGGTTTTGTTGGACGAAGTGAACGAGGAAGTATCGAGCAGCATCCAGGTAAGTAGTGGAGTGCGTGTTTGTTGCCTTCGGGCCTACACCATAGAACGGTAGGGATTGTTGATTGTTGATATGTTTTGCTTTGTGTCATGTATCGTGTGTCACGCATCATGGTTTTCTAAACTACGAAATTACGTGTTTTGCATCCTTGAGCGGTAAGAATGAAATGAAAGATAAGAAAAGATTTGCAACGTAGTCGTGAGTATGAATTCCTCGACCTATTCGTGCTTGAAGTGCACAATAGGGTTTGTGCTCGAAGTGCACTCGTGCTTGAAGTGCACGATGAGGATTCTACGATCGATTGGGGGATTCTAATGTACGTAATGAGTCGTGAGTATGAATTTCTCGACCTCAACCTGTTCGTGCTTGAAGTGCACAATGGGGTTGGTGCTTGAAGTGCACCCGTGCTTGAAGTGCACAATGAGGTTCGTGCTTGAAGTGCACACGTGCTTGAAGTGCGCGATGAGGATTCTACGATCGATTAGAGGAGATTCGGTTGGCCGTCTTGGACTGTGTTGGGACGTGTGCCTCCGGTCTAGCTCCGTGGATCAAGGCGTGGCCGTCCTGGACTGTGTGGGGGCGTGTGCCTACTTGATTCACCTGAAAGTGAAAGATAAATGCAACCGAAATGAAAAGAAAGCAACAGAGTGTGTAGAAACTGCATGTTAGGGTTGAGTCGAGCATTTAGTGTGTGGTTGTGCATTATTTCCCTACTTGCTAAGCATTAGGCTTACGTTTTGTGTTCTATGGTGTAGGTGACGAGTTTTATACAGGTGAGGTTGATGAGACAGCTCAGGATTAGGCCGCAGTCGGAGGAGTACGGAGTCCGCCGGTGCAGGCTGTTGTCGGGGCGTCTGGACCACTGTTCGTCGGGTAGTGTGGGAGGAGAACATTTTGTTAGATGGTTGTTTTAGTATTTGTAATGTTTTGTGTGTTGGAAGTAAGGTAGAACAAATGGTGAACGGTTGGTTATAAACGTTTTAGTTCCAGTTGTATAGTTTTGTTGTAAATGATTTTATTTTGCGCGTCGTTTTGGTTGAAACTATTTTCGTAATGGTTGTGAGTGTTTGGGGTTTAAAATAGTATATTTTTGGTTG
The DNA here is from genome assembly GCA_022432975.1 of Begonia masoniana. NCBI lineage: Eukaryota > Viridiplantae > Streptophyta > Magnoliopsida > Cucurbitales > Begoniaceae > Begonia > Begonia masoniana. The sequence continues at coordinate 17,667,603 of CM039506.1, forward strand.
TAAATTTTCAGGTTTTGGTTTAAAGAAATTTAGGCGTTACGCCGCCCGTTTTGGTTTTAAAATAACTATCGTTGGGTTATGTTTGCTATTTTTGTATTTCTCCGTTTGAAGTCGGATTTCCAAGATTTTTATAGGCTTTGAAGGTTTAGGTGTCGGGAAGGTATGTTTAAATTTTCGGAATTTTTGGAGGTGTTTTGGTCGTAGAAAAATGAAGGAAGTGAGGGAAGGTCGAAAAGCCGGGAAAAAGTCTAGTTTTTGGGCGTTTTGGGGGTCAAAAACCCGAGGGGTTGGCGAGTGCTCGCCATGGGAGGCGAGTAATCGCCTCTGGGGCGATTTTGGGCGAGCAGGGCAGAGAGGGTGGCGAGTATTCGCCACCCGGAGGCGAGTATTCGCCTCCGAAACACGACCAGCACGCAAGGGCGCGCGCCAGGGGGCGCGTGGGCGCGTGGCGCGCACGCGGCGCCCAGCAGCGCCCCTTCCCAATTTTTTTTTAAAATTTGTTTTTAACCTTCAATTTTCCAAACCATTTTAACCCGACATTTTTCCAACATATTTCTAAGGATTTTAGACATGCTTTCCAAGAAAAATTGAGGGTTCGGAAAACCCGAAAACCGAGCCGAGAATTTTATTAAATTACTTTTAAACGTCGTTTTAATCACGGGAATTGTTTGCAACGTAACGCGCCGGGCCCGGGGCGGGTTCGGGGCGTTACACACCTACACTGGAGCTTAAGCATCTGCCATCTCATCTAAAACATCAAGTGACCATAGCATATCATCCACAAAGCATAGTAATGTGAAGCATAGGAAAGTCAGGCCGAGGACTTAAAACATCAAGCGCTTATTGGGAGGCAACCCAAATTTTTTATATCCTTTTGTATTGTTTTTATTTATTTTTTGTTCTTTGTTTGTTTTTGTTTTTTTTTCTAAAAAATAAACTCAGGTCTGCACAAATCAGGGAAGAAGAAGTTGATGAAGAGGAAGCAACATGAAACCCTCCATCTAATGGAACGACAAATAAAATTCCAAGGAAGTACTGACCCCTTAGTTTTGTTTTGTGTTATTTAAATTTTGAACTTTATTTTGTTCGACAGTGGGGACAATGTCGAGTTTAAGTTTGGGGGTAGGGATGTACTAGTTTTTTTTTTCCAACGTCCTAATGTGTTGAAAACTTGCACTAACATACCTTAGGAACATTTTACTAAGGTTCATTCCCATGAATATAATTTTCTCTAAGAACACAAGAACTCCCTTTTAGTTTGTTTAGGGATATCATCCTCATTGAATTTTACAGTTATATTTAGATGAGAACAATTCAATGCTTACCAAAAAAAATTAGAGATAAAGGTTTCTTCTAACACAAGAACTCCCTTTCAGTTTGTTTAGGGATATCATCCTCATTGAATTTCACAGTTATATTTAGATGAGAACGATTCAATGCTTACCGAAAAAAATTAGAGATAAAGGTTTCTTCTAAAAAAATATACATAATAAATAATAAGTTTGGGGGTTATTGAAAAAAAAGGAATAAATGTAATTTCCTAATCTACTTTCAATTTCGCGTGAACCTTTTGGATACTCGATGGGTAGAAATAAATTAGAAGAACTTTGGGAGGAACTCCGTTGCATATTTATTGGTTATACTCCTCTATTTTATATGAGTATATATATCTTGAGATGACATTATTGAGTAACCGGAGGACTTTATCACCAATGTTGTCAATCGCGTAAAAAGGTAGTGTGACTTATAGATAAAGTCAATATAAAAATTATTATTAAATATCCCCCTCACTTATTTTTTTTTAAAAAAAACCTTTAAAAACTAATTAACTAAGGAAAAACCTTGAAGAGTTAGCAATCTAATATTTCTGTGAAATTTAGTTTTCATGATTGAACTTAGCAAATTGAAGAGGAGTTTGAGCACACACACACTTTGAGATATTATTTAATTGGGAATGAGTCTATGTTATTTGTTCCTAATTGTGCTAGAGGAAGTTTTCATCATGTTACAAGTTTCAAACTATATTGATGTACCTTTGAAATCCCTTGATTTTGATTTTATTTGCATCACTCGAGGACGAGTAATGGTTTAAGTTTGGAGGTATTTGATAACTCTAAATTTAGAGTTATTTTATGGTGTAGATGATCTTGAGCAATGTGAGAATGTTGTTCTTCCATCAGAGGAACGAGTCAATTGAAGAAGAATGCCTTGGGAGTGTGCTGTGCAGTCGGTGCTAACTTTGACCCGTGGGAGTAATAGGTTAAGTATTTTAGTAGTTTGGGGTTGTGTCGGGCTGAAGGGATTATAGTATATGAATTGTATAGAACTCATTTTAGGGTGTTTGGTATCTGGATAGTGTAAGTACTGATGTTGATGAAATGGTAAATGGGTTTGATGTTTTTAATGTTTCTGGAAATTTGGTGTAACGATGCCTATTCCCAGCAAGATATTGTCCGCTTTGGGGATTGGGCCGTAGCCCAATATCCTCCCCTCACGGCTTTGTTTGGCGAGAACTTCCCGGAAGGTCACCCAACCTGGAATTGCTCTCGCCGAAGCACTTTTAACTACGGAGTTCTTATGGGATCCGTTGCCAATTGTGCTCCAAAACGCGTCTTGCTATGTTGGGAGGGTCTCTTTACATATGTTTCATTTCCACATACTTCCCCAAGCGATGTGGGATTGTGACGACCCCTTTTTACGACCCGTCATCTTCTTCTTCTTCTTCTTTTTATTTTTTTTATTTTTATTTTGCTTTATTATTATGATTTTAGGCTAGAACTATAACGCCCCGAATTATATAAACTCGGTTTGTTACTCATAAATCCGAACATAATTAAGAACTTTTGGACAAACTTTAAATTTCACACATCTGCCGGTCGCATTCACCAAAAACACTTCTACCGCTCAGGCCACGTGATATCCGCGTGACTTCATTAACTCGGCAAACGACGTCTACCACTCACAAATGTCACTTCTAACCGATCACAAAACGACAACATCCTCAACTCACATCTACCGATAGAACAAACTACGTCTTCCGATCGCTAAACGACAAAAAGACTTCTTCTCACATCTTCCGATCACTAAACGACAAAAATCTTTTATTCACACACACCGTTCACAAAACGACAAAGCGACTCCTGCTCACATCTTCGATAGATTGAAAACTCTCTACATCCACCGATAGACAACATCTACCGGCAAACAGTAACACTCAACACTCTACCGATAGACAACATCTACCGATAGACAACATCTACCGATAGACAACATCTACCGATAGACAACATCTACCGATAGACAACATCTACCGATAGACAACATCTACCGATAGACAACATCTACCGATAGACAACATCTACCGATAGACAACATCTACCGATAGACAACATCTACCGATAGACAACATCTACCGATAGACAACATCTACCGATAGACAACATCTACCGATAGACAACATCTACCGATAGACAACATCTACCGATAGACAACATCTACCGATAGACAACATCTACCGATAGACAACATCTACCGATAGACAACATCTACCGATAGACAACATCTACCGATAGACAACATCTACCGATAGACAACATCTACCGATAGACAACATCTACCGATAGACAACATCTACCGATAGACAACATCTACCGATAGACAACATCTACCGATAGACAACATCTACCGATAGACAACATCTACCGATAGACAACATCTACCGCACATCTGCCGGTCGCATTCACCAAAACACTTCTACGCTCAGGCCACGTGATATCCGCGTGACTTCATTAACTCGGCAGACGACGTCTACCACTCACAAATGGACGAAATCTACTATTCACTTCTACCGATCACAAACAGACAACATCCTCAACTAATCTACCGATAGAACCAAACTGCGTCTTCGATGCGCTAAACGACAAAAAGACTTCTTCTCACATCTTCCGATCACTAAACGACAAAAATCTTTTATTCACACAAAGTCTTTTCCGCTAGCATCTTCCGCAGATTGAACTCTCTACATCCACCGATAGGCCCACATCTACAGGCAACAGTAACACCCAACTTCTACGATACGACAACATCTACCGATAGACCAAAAACACACTCCATCCACCGATAGACAACATCTACCGGTGAACAGTAACACTCAAATTCTACCGATAAACAACATCTACCGATATACCATAATCATCCTAAACAAAGAACAACTCCGTCTACTGAAAGAACTTGTACATTTCACTGAAACCATTCTAAACAGCTTAAATCCATTCATAACTCCATATTTAATAAAACCACTAGTAAAACCAACAGAGTATCATTATAAAAAAAATCTCAAAATGTATTCCAAAACATTAAAAACTACTACTGTCGTATAGAAACTCAACATTCTAAAATTGAATCATTGTCAACTAAACCTTCACACCTACTGACATCAGTTAAACCGCCTCATCAGTTTGCCAGGTCGAGGCATGAACGTGCTCCCCCAACCAGCCTAGTCCTCAATATGCTCAGAAAACACACCTTCTGTCACTTCTTCACCTACATCACAAAATTCATCTATTAGCCTAATGCTAAATAAGTGAGGCACAATGAAATGAAATGAAATGCTGAAACATAAATCCTAATCATGCAGTCTCTACTTTCACACACTTCAGTCGCATTTACATTCATTCACTGATCTGATCCCTCAGTTCCATTGGGAATTGGATCAGTTTTCCCAAAGTCATACATCCTCTTCATAAATTAAGGGGCGGATTAGTTCCCTTAATAGCTGATCTGATCCTAAAATTCCATTGGAAAGTGGATCAATCTTCCCAAAGTTATAAATCCCTTCATAAGTTAAGGGGCGGATTAGTTCTCTTAATAGTTTATCTGTTACAATCTGCTCATTTCTTACCATGCCATTTCGTGCAAATTCATTTTACGCATACTTTCAAAATATGATGCATGACATACAGACACATTTCAAGCATACATAATCCTACTGTTTTGTGATGTAGGCCCGAAGGCACATGCATACTTCACTTACCTGGTTTTTTGGAAATCGCTCAGTTGTAAGCTACTTTAGAAGCTCGCTCACCTAAAGCCATAACAGTACATTAATCAAACTTTCACTAAACTTCACCAAGAATCAATCAAAAGTTTGAGGAAACTAGTTTGAAACCCTGCTACCCGTGCATTCCCATTTATCACCAAAACCCGAACCAACTCTCAATTACAGCATCCTCGAAATTTCTCACATCAAACTCTCTCAGTTACCTAACTGCTAAAACACAAGAAAAACGAGGGAAACCTTACCTAGGTTGAAAGAGAATCGGGCAAGAGAATCGCCTAGAGGGTTCTGCTGGAGAGTTGAAGGCCGAAAGAGGAATGATAAACAGAATAGTGGCGGCTATAGTGCATTAAACCCAAAACCTCTCTCCTTAAATACGTTATCCACTTTTAAATTTCCAATTACCCTTATGCCCTTGCCTAGTTATCCCTTAACCCTACTTTTATTATTGTCATTTAAAGTGTGCCATTAATTTAAAAAGAATTGAGAACTGGTTCGATGAAACCGGGTGTTACAAGAACTTTTATTTTGGTTAGAAGAGAAAGTACTCTTTACATGTTTTTATTCTGATCTATGAATGCTTAGTATTTTTCACTAAATAATTGTTCATGGTTTTTATTGCATAAATTAAATTGTGTCGATAGGCAGATTTAAATTCACATGTTCCTATTATATCGACAGGTAAATAGGAATTTACGATGCATGAGTAATTAAATAAATTAAAATTGTTGTAAAGTAGCTAACATTAATTTATTTGGCATTAAGAATGGGTTTACAAGAAAATTCAGATTAAGTTTTTATCTTTTCAAAAATCAAAAAGAAAATTCTGAAATGAATTTATCTAGGCAATTCGACAGAACCCTAGAAATATATGAATTCTTGTTGTTCTGTGACTAATACTGTAGCATTGTTAATGCATTTTTGCTTGGAACAATCTTTCGTGATATTCCTTGTCTAATTCAATTCATATCGACAGATAGTTTGATGTTTCATGTTTATATTATATCGACGGGTAAATATAAATGTTAAGATGCACGATTGATTAATCGGATTAATATGTTACAAAGTAGTTAACGTTAATTCAATTGGCATTAAGAATGGGGTTTATAGAAATTCAATGTTAGTTACCTTCTTCCAAAGTCGAGAGAAATTCTAAATTTAATTTACATAGGTAATTCGACAGAAACCTATAAATATTTTTATTCTTGTTGTTCAAGATTAATGTTGTAACATCAGTAATAATTGCATGTAAAGAGGAAATCAACCCTAACCAAGCCTTTTCCCATATTTACCTTTTTAATTCATTTTCATTTTTAGTCTTATTCAATTTTGAGTAATTTTAGTTCATCATTTATTACCTTATTTTATTCTCATTTATTTAATTTCAATATTTTCACCTTTATTTATAGAAATTTATAGCAAGATTAAATTGATTAAAAATATTCTCATGGGATCGACTTTTACTTATTTTATTACTTCGTTAGCGACACGTGCACTTGCGTTAGGGTGTAGAAAATCACTAACAATGGACAAATGAAAATGAAAATTGTGTGAAAATAGACGAAGATAATAGGCAAGTCCAAATATATGGAAAAGAAAAGTTCAAATTTTACGAGATTTTTAGGAATAGTACAAGGGTAAATTAAGGGTCGTCACAGTTATGGTATCAGAGGCCCCGAGTTTTAAAAACGGTTCTGTAGACTGCTCGACTGCGCAAGCCACTACACGGACATGCTTCTTCAACTGTAAGTACATTTTTAAGTTTTTCTTGCTTTTATTTCTTAGAGTTATTGCCTTTAATGTTTATAGGTTTATAAAATGGTGCGTCGAGGTAATGATAGAGATGACAGAGATGACACCATAGACCAACTAAGGGAGTTCATTGCCCAACAAGCTCAACATCTTGACCGACAAGCTCAGAATATAAATAGGTAATCTCATCAATTAGAGACTTTGATAAATCGAGTGAATCTCGTTAGCCGACTCATGGATTTGATGGAGCAACAATAGAAGCATATAGGGTTTTTGCTAAACTGAGAGGACCCTAGAACCCAAGAGGTGGTTGCTCCCAATAACCAAGGTGTGGAGAGGTTCCTCAGAGGGTTTCAACCACACCCCGTAGAGCATAGGCAACAACCAATGAGGGGAATAAAGAGGATGAGTGAGAAAGAAATTGAACGAAGTCGACAAAGGCGCGTACAAGAACCTCAACATAAGCCTCGATGCCCAAGGTGTAAGAAGAAACATTATGGTGTGTGTAGAATGGGTACGGACCGATGCTATAGATCCAGGGATGGAGGCCACTATGCCCTAAATTGTCCAAGGACGGCTACTGACCAGAAGAAAAAAGTTACAACAAGGATAATTGCCCCGATCGAAGACGAGGGAATTGCCCAACCATCGGTTGTTTCAGGTGGAATTTTATCTCCCCAGTTAATGGAGTGAAGAACAATAGAATAGAAAGGGTAGTTGGAGTGACGGTATAATGACAATACGTGTATGATAGATAAAAGTGGGCTTGAAATTAGGAGTAGATTTGAAACTAGGGAAGTTAGAAAATATTAAGATGTGAGTAAGAAGGATTATTAGGTGAACCTCGATGAGAAGATTGTGGGTTAAATATAGGGCGATATAGACCTTATAGAACGAGAGTTATGCATTAATAGGATTAGTCTGGCTTAACCAGAAGAATGGTGCACTTAGAATTGTTACCGTTAGAGGGATATAAGCTATAGGATGTAAGATTTAAATGGATAGGAATATACCCGAGTTGACAAACCTTTGGGACTTTAGAATATGACGCTTCAGAGAGAAATTTGTAGCTTAGATATAAACCGTATCGAGGGATGCTCTAGATTGTCAAGGTATAATTAGAAACTTTCTAAAACTATAATTAAGAAACTTTCTAAAACTATAATTAAGAAACTTTCTAAAACTATAATTAAGAAACTTTCTAAAACTATAATTAAGAAACTTTCTAAAACTATAATTAAGAAACTTTCTAAAACTATAATTAAGAAACTTTCTAAAACTATAATTAAGAAACTTTCTAAAACTATAATTAAGAAACTTTCTAAAACTATAATTAAGAAACTTTCTAAAACTATAATTAAGAAACTTTCTAAAACTATAATTAAGAAACTTTCTAAAACTATAATTAAGAAACTTTCTAAAACTATAATTAAGAAACTTTCTAAAACTATAATTAAGAAACTTTCTAAAACTATAATTAAGAAACTTTCTAAAACTATAATTAAGAAACTTTCTAAAACTATAATTAAGAAACTTTCTAAAACTATAATTAAGAAACTTTCTAAAACTATAATTAAGAAACTTTCTAAAACTATAATTAAGAAACTTTCTAAAACAATACTTAGGAAAACTTTCTAAAACTATAATTAAGAAACTTTCTAAAACTATAATTAAGAAACTTTCTAAAACTATAATTAAGAAACTTTCTAAAACTATAATTAAGAAACTTTCTAAAACAATACTTAGGAAAACTTTCTAAAACTATAATTAAGAAACTTTCTAAAACTATAATTAAGAAACTTTCTAAAACTATAATTAAGAAACTTTCTAAAACTATAATTAAGAAACTTTCTAAAACTATAATTAAGAAACTTTCTAAAACTATAATTAAGAAACTTTCTAAAACTATAATTAAGAAACTTTCTAAAACTATAATTAAGAAACTTTCTAAAACTATAATTAAGAAACTTTCTAAAACTATAATTAAGAAACTTTCTAAAACTATAATTAAGAAACTTTCTAAAACTATAATTAAGAAACTTTCTAAAACTATAATTAAGAAACTTTCTAAAACTATAATTAAGAAACTTTCTAAAACTATAATTAAGAAACTTTCTAAAACTATAATTAAGAAACTTTCTAAAACTATAATTAAGAAACTTTCTAAAACTATAATTAAGAAACTTTCTAAAACTATAATTAAGAAACTTTCTAAAACTATAATTAAGAAACTTTCTAAAACTATAATTAAGAAACTTTCTAAAACTATAATTAAGAAACTTTCTAAAACTATAATTAAGAAACTTTCTAAAACTATAATTAAGAAACTTTCTAAAACTATAATTAAGAAACTTTCTAAAACTATAATTAAGAAACTTTCTAAAACTATAATTAAGAAACTTTCTAAAACTATAATTAAGAAACTTTCTAAAACTATAATTAAGAAACTTTCTAAAACTATAATTAAGAAACTTTCTAAAACTATAATTAAGAAACTTTCTAAAACTATAATTAAGAAACTTTCTAAAACAATACTTAGGAAAACTTTCTAAAACTATAATTAAGAAACTTTCTAAAACTATAATTAAGAAACTTTCTAAAACAATACTTAGGAAAACTTTACTTAGGAAAACTTTCTAAATCTATGATTAGGAAAGCTTTCTAAAACTATAATTAAGAAACTTTCTAAAACTATAATTAAGTAACTTTCTAACAATTATAATTAAGAAACTTTCTAAAACTATCTTTAAGAAACTTTCTAAAATTACGCGATCCAACCCACTATAGAAACCTTTGAGAAGTAGTCCAATAATCTTTCAACGTGTGCTTGATCCTCCATTTATGCTTCACCTTGAAGAATGTCATAATGTAAGGGGATGCTGAATTGAAGATGTTGATTTCCGTAAAACATGTTTCTCCATGAAGAACTACAATATTTTGACATTGATGTTTGTCTTTGGACTTGAGCTTGGTCGCACCTTGATTCTCATTAGGCCTCTTTTGTTAGGTGGATTATTGTTCTTGACATTGGGCTTGGACCTATCTTGGTTCGTATCACATTGTTTGTAAAATCGTTTAAGCAAATCTTAAAGTCAATTGGAAAATAATCAAAGGAAAGAGAAAAACAATTAAAAGAAAACATAATTAAAAGTTAAAAGCAATTGGTAGAGAACAAAGGGCAGAAGGGACAATCGTCCCTTGAAAATTACAGGGGCGATCGATCGCCCAAAACAGGTGATTGATCGCCTATTAACAAAAACTGAGGGGCGATCGATCGCCCCATTCCAGGCGATCGATCGCCCTTCGGCAATCACATTTTGCCCAGCGATCGCCTCCACCAGGCGATCGCTCAGCACACGCCCTGGAATTTCTTCCAGGGCGTGACCAAAAGGGGGGCGATCGATCTCCCTCCCAGGTGATCGATCGCCAAGCTCCCTGGATTTTTTTTCCAGGGAGTTCGCCTCCCTCTTTCCTTTCTTTCATTCCTTTCCCCTGCATTATACGCCTAACACACACTTCACAATTTCCTCAACACAATTTTACCTACATCACAACCATACAATTTCAACATAAACTCGCTCGTACATCTCCCATAACCTCACTCAAACCGACTCAAAACACATTTAAAACATAACCCGATTTTATAAAAACAAACCGCGTGGATCCATTTAAAAACTTAAAGTTTCCCCCTGTTTTAAATCACCAAGCAGTTTATAAAATAAGTTTCCAAAACGTTTAAAAACATCAAAACATAAACCTACCAACTAATCAGATCTCAAACATCCTAAAATGTTCTAACTATACAATTATTCTTTCTAGTTTACCATCAGCCCAAAACATTCCAATACCCTCAAAACACATACGTACATCCCAACGTGTCAGGTTAAGCATCAACTACGCCAGCACACCCCTGCGAGCCATCCTCCGTCAACTGCATCACTCCTCGGGTGGAGGGATCTCGTCCTCACCTATGTCAAGATCACCTACACCATACAGACAATCTATGAGCTAAAAGCTCAGCAAGTTTCGTAAATGCTAATGCATGCTGTGCGTATGAGTTCGTAAATCATGCAACATTTTCTTATCTTTACATAGGTTGTCATCGAGATCTTAACACGCTAAATGGAGAGGGCACATCCTGCGGTTGGACAACCCTTTCCACCTAGCGGAGGGGCGTACATGCTTGCAACACGCACAGCCATGCCTGAGCCCTACCTCGCATGACCATAAACATACATGGATTCATATTAGATGTGGTACTGTGACCGACCTTTCTCAGCCTTCACAATAGGTCAATAGCCCCCTTTCAAGCCACATCGCCATTTTCTTTAAAACATAGTGCAGAAATTCATTTTCTATGCATAATTTAAAACCATGATGCATGGACAATTACGTGCTTAAAGTAAACATACAACATACGTACCATCGAGACAATAAAAACAATTAAAAGCATATCCTATAAAAGAATTAATCCTAACTACCCAACCAAAATATTTAAACAATCAAGACTCCGATGATCCTCGACGCGACTTCGATATACGGTGTAGGCCTATCGGCCAGAGTAAGTCACGAGAACTTATCTCGTGCGCGTTGAACTTCTAGCTCCGTCCACGAGCGTCGTTTACCTAAGGCAGATTCACAATATTTTTTGTTAAAACGAGTCTAAACCAATAAACATCTAAACCTACGAAACTCTTAACTAAAGAAATTTCCAAAAACTCTAATTTAACTCATCGAGGCATTTTTTTATCGAGCGATTCACGCTCGACACCTCAAAACCTTCATTAACGGAGTTTTCCAAACCTCGAAACTTCAACAAACCTTAATATTCCACTATGGATAGACCAACCTTCGTCCAATATGCCCAATATGTCCATTATATTCATAACTACGGTAACCCTATCGATTTCCAACCCTAAATTACGTTTTTCATAAAACCCTAAACGAAAACCCTAACGTTAAACAACCCAAAAACTACGAATAAACTTTCCAAAACATAGAACTTTACCTAGAATCAAGTTTGGGGAAGAAAACGTGAAGAACAGAGGTCAACCGGGGGAAGAATGGACGTCAGAGAGGAGAGAACCGTGAGAGGCGATGAGAAAATCGCCTGGAGAAAACTTCACAGAGAGCTTTGCGTGAAAATAGTGAAGGAAGAAGAAAGAGTTATGTTATTAATTAAAATTTTACTTAGCAAATTACCATTTTGCCCTTTTTTGATTTTCTATTTGTTTCGTCCTTTGTTTCGTTAATTAACCGACGATTCGGTTTCTCAAAATTTTCTTATTTCGCCAATAACTCCAACTTATTATCAGGGCTTTATTAAAACTGTCCGTTCGTAATTCGGACCCCGTTTACTATTTTTACCAAAGTATCCTTTATATTACGATAAATGTAATTCTCGTAAAATTAGCGTTAAACTCCTAAAATTCCCAAAATTTTCTTAAAATCCTTATTAATTATTAGGATCGTAATAACTCTTTCTTTTCATGAAACCGACCTAATTTGACATAATTACAAAAATACCATTATTCACATATATTACAAAAAATCCCGTAAATTCGGGTGTTACATGATGCATATGAAGGAATTCCTGCTCTTAGTAGCTATTGTCGTAGGGTTTATATTCCTAGAAGATTCACTTAATTATGAGTTGGGTATTTAGAAGTCCAATTTGAATTAAGAAGCTATTCATGTGGATAAAGTTAATTAAGGAAGAGTTGATGAAGCCAAGGATCTTGGAGTGTGTCGTATGACTTAGTTTAGAAATTTATAAACCATACCTTAACGGTCACTTGGTTACATACGACTCAAAGACATGGAAATAATATTAGACATTAGTTCTAGGCTTTAAGGAATTAATGAAAAGTCAATAAAAATTATGTATAGAGTTATATTCATTGATTGGGTTTGACCGTTTCTGTAGAAAATAGACATTATTTTGGAAAAATGTAAGAACTTATAACCCAGATGACATAAGGCGACTGGTATATAGTGAGAATATTGAAGGTCTTATGATTGAAATAATATTGGGATGTTTACAATAATAATGTTGGTAATGCGTGTGGGTGACAAATCTTAGAATATAACTAATTAGCTCAACATTGGAGATTTAGGATAAAAAAAAAAAAATTGACTACTTAAGTATTCAGTGTTGCCCAATTGAAATCTTGAGGAGCATAGTCAATCAATGAGAATCTTACTATAAAAATGATTGTGGTTAATCAGATTTAGGGGTGCTATGCCTGGTGGGGCAATCATTTAAGATATTGAGGATATTACATTAACGACTTTGGGATTAGAATAACTTAATTCAAAGAAACATGGAAACATAGTTAAATTAGATGGTATAAAGGGAGAATTGAGATTTAGTTAAGTAAACCAAAGTCAAGAAATTTATGAGCGATAATGTGTTGAAAGGATAGTTTAGAAGAGTTCAATTTCAAGACATAAGAAGTGGATGATACTTGATGGAAGTAGTTAGAGTTATCAAAGTTTCGAGGATATTTTATTCTGACAATATAGTTGAATCAAAATGATGTTGAGGACTTTAGATATGGCAGTCGATATGGAAAAGAGTCAAGTCGAGATATGTTGGAAAAGTGGGTGAATGAGAATGTAAAGAATAGTGAATAGACTAGTATGAGAAGAATGATAGATAGAAAGAATATAGTGTATAGGCATAAGTAGAAAATTTATAAGATGAATAAAATGTTATAAAGACAAATGATGGAGTAAGTGGGGTTGAAAAATATTTTGAGGAATAATTAGGATTTATATTGTGAACTAAGGAGAATATAAGATTTATGAAAAGAGCAGGTAAATTGGAAATAAAAAATATAAGAGAAAACCACAGAAATGAGTGGTATATATATAAGAATCGATGAGAAATATGATGAAGAGGATTGGATGACAAGAAAACATCATTGGAAAAGGTTTTAAGGTGAAACCTCAACATAGAGAAAATAACATGGAAGAAACCACTGTGATATACTAAGTCGATGTCTAGAATTATTCGGTACGTAAATTTTGAGGATAAAATTTTTATTAAGGAGGGTGGAATGTAACACCCAGAACTTTGGTACTCCTTGTCCTATTAATAATAATCGATGGATTGATTTAAACGATAGACAAATTAGTGAAATAAGAGGAGGATTAATAGAAAAATACAATAAAGGGCAATATGGTAATCTAAGTGTTAAAATGTTAATAAAAACCTAAGTATTTCTCTCTCTCCCTCATTTCCCTCTGCTTTCACAAAAGAAAAGCTCCAGAGAGATTTCTGGCGATTTTTATCGCCTCTACTCCATTCTTCACGATTCGGCCGATTTTCTCCTCCAATCATCGATTCTCCTTTGCATTTTCTTCTCCAACCAACAACCTAGGTAAAGTTCTATGGTTTAGGACGTTAGGTTTCATTGTTTTAGAATTGTTAACGGTTAGTGGTTCACTGAATTATGTTAGAAATGGTTAAGGTTGCCGTACTTGCGCCTCTAAAGAATGTTGTGGATTGGTTTTGGTGAACAAGCTCACGGACAGCACTCGGATTTGCTTAGGACCCAAGGTAAGTCTTCATGACTTTTTTGGCCGATTTGGCCTACACCATAAGAGAGTTTATTGATCAAGGAAATTGATGATGCATGTAGATTGTTAGGTATATGGTTTATGGTTATGTGGTTAGGTAGATTAGGTTACGCAATTAGTTGTTAATAGATAGTTCTGTCTAGATAGTCATGTTATGTTTATGATTATGTTAAATCGAGGATATGTATTGTTCATGCATTCTGTTTTTATGAAAGCATAGAAAATGAATTTATGCATACGTTTTTATGTAAGAAAGATAATGAATGAAATGAAAGAAAATACCTAAGTGTAATATGTGGGTGGAAAAGGAGTATGGCCGTCCCGTAAGGTTTGGACCAATAGGTGTGCCTACTTTATTTTCTTAAAGAGCGAGTATGGCCGTCCTGTAAGGTTTAGACCAATAGGTGTGCCTACTTTATTTTCTTAAAGAGTGAGTATGGTCGTCCCGTAAGGTTTAGACCAATACGGGTGCCTACTTTATTTTCTTAAAGAGCGAGTATGGCCGTCCCGTATGGTTTGGACCAATAGGTGTGCCTACTTTATTTTCTTAAAGAACGAGTATGGCCGTCCCGTAAGGTTTGAACCAATAGGTGTGCCTACTTTATTTTCTTAAAGAAGGAGTATCGTCGTCCCGTAAGATTTGGACCAATAGGTGTGCCTACTTTATTTTCTTAAAGAAGGAGTATCGTCGTCCCGTAAGATTTGGACCAATAGGTGTGCCTACTTTATTTTCTTAAAGAACGAGTATGGCCGTCCCGTAAGGTTTGGACCAATAGGTGTGCCTACTTTATTTTCTTAAAGAACGAGTATGGCCGTCCCGTAAGGTTTGGACCACAAGGTGTGCCTACTCCCTCTACCATTGATCACAGATAATTAAAGACAGAAAGAAACAGCATGATTTTTATGAATAGCACATACATTTTCATTTATGAAGCTTACTGAGCCTTAGCTCATAGAATGTTTTTATGGTGTAGATGATCTTGAGCAATGTGCGAATGTTGTTCTTCCATCAGAGGAACGAGTCAATTGAAGAAGAATGCCTTGGGAGTGTGCTGTGCAGTCGGTGCTAACTTTGACCCGTGGGAGTAATAGGTTAAGTATTTTAGTAGTTTTGGGTTGTGTCGAGCTGAAGGGATTATAGTATATGAATTGTATAGAACTCATTTTAGGGTGTTTGGTATCTGGATAGTGTAAGTACTGATGTTGATGAAATGGTAAATGGGTTTGATGTTTTTAATGTTTCTGGAAGTTTGGTGTAACGACCCCTATTCCCAGCAAGATATTGTCCGCTCTGGGGATTGGGTCACAGCCCAATATCCTCCCCTCACGGCTTTGTTTGGCGAGAACTTCCCGGAAGGTCACCCAACCTGGAATTGCTCTCGCCGAAGCACTTTTAACTTCGGAGTTCTTATGGGATTGGTTGCCAATTGTGCTCCAAAACGCGTCTTGCTATATTGTGAGAGTCTCTTTACATATGTCTCATTTCCACATACTTCCCCAAGCGATGTGGGATTGTGACGACCCCTTTTTACGACCCGTCACCTTCCGGTTCACCCGCGCGGACGTACCGCCATCTGGGTTCCGGTTCGTGCAGCCATCGTACCATACTTACACATCCGGGTCATCACAATCACCCCCCCTTGGGGGCCCAACGTCTTTGTTGGCCACATTTCCGGTTGGGTACAGGCTCTGATACCATTTGTAACGACCCTATTCCCAGCAAGATATCGTCCGCTCTGGGGATTGGGCCGCAGCCCAATATCCTCCCCTCACGGCTTTGTTTGGCGAGAACTTCCGGAAGGTCACCCAACCTGGAATTGCTCTCGCCGAAGCACTTTTAACTTTGGAGTTCTTATGAGATCCGTTGCCAATTGTGCTTAAAAATGCGTCTTGCTATGTTAGGAGGGTCTCTTTACATATGTTTCATTTCCACATACTTCCCCAAGCGATGTGGAATTGTGACGACCCATTTTTACGACCCGTCACCTTCTGATTTGCCCGCGCGGACATACCGCCATCCGGGTTCCGGTTCGTGTAGCTATCGTACCATACTTACACATCCGGGTCATGGGCCACAGCCCAATATCCTCCCCTCACGGCTTTGTTTGGCGAGAACTTCTCGGAAGGTCACCCAACCTGGAATTGCTCTCGCCGAAGCACTTTTAACTTTGGAGTTCTTATGAGATCCGTTGCCAATTGTGTTCCAAAACGCGTCTTGCTATATTGTGAGTCTCTTTACATATGTTTCATTTCCACATACTTCCCCAAGCGATGTGGGATTGTGACGACCCATTTTTATGACCCGTCACCTTCTGGTTTCCCGCGCAGACGTACCGCCATCCGGGTTCCGGTTCGTGTAGCCATCGTACCATACTTACACATCCGGGTCATCACATTTGGTGGACGAATGAGTCCCGTGGACGATAAGTCACGTGGACGAATGAGTCCCGTGGACGATAAGTCACGTGGACGAATGAGTCCCGTGGACGATAAGTCACGTGGACGAATGAGTCCCGTGGACGATAAGTCACGTGGACGAATGAGTCCCGTGGACGATAAGTCACGTGGACGAATGAGTCCCGTGGACGATAAGTCACGTGGACGAATGAGTCCCGTGGACGATAAGTCACGTGGACGAATGAGTCCCGTGGACGATAAGTCACATGGACGAATAAGTCACGTGGACGAATGAGTCCCGTGGACGATAAGTCACGTGGACGAATGAGTCCCGTGGACGATAAGTCACGTGGACGAATGAGTCCCGTGGACGATAAGTCACGTGGACGATAAGTCACGTGGACGAATGAGTCCCGTGGACGATAAGTCACGTGGACGAATGAGTCCCGTGGACGATAAGTCACGTGGACGAATGAGTCCCGTGGACGATAAGTCACGTGGACGAATGAGTCCCGTGGACGATAAGTCACGTGGACGAATGAGTCCCGTGGACGATAAGTCACGTGGACGAATGAGTCCCGTGGACGATAAGTCACGTGGACGAATGAGTCCCGTGGACGATAAGTCACGTGGACGAATGAGTCCCGTGGACGATAAGTCACGTGGACGAATGAGTCCCGTGGACGATAAGTCACGTGGACGAATGAGTCCCGTGGACGATAAGTCACGTGGACGAATGAGTCCCGTGGACGATAAGTCACGTGGACGAATGAGTCCCGTGGACGATAAGTCACGTGGACGAATGAGTCCCGTGGACGATAAGTCACGTGGACGAATGAGTCCCGTGGACGATAAGTCACGTGGACGAATGAGTCCCGTGGACGATAAGTCACGTGGACGAATGAGTCCCGTGGACGATAAGTCACGTGGACGAATGAGTCCCGTGGACGATAAGTCACGTGGACGAATGAGTCCCGTGGACGATAAGTCACGTGGACGAATGAGTCCCGTGGACGATAAGTCACGTGGACGAATGAGTCCCGTGGACGATAAGTCACGTGGACGAATGAGTCCCGTGGACGATAAGTCACGTGGACGAATGAGTCCCGTGGACGATAAGTCACGTGGACGAATGAGTCCCGTGGACGATAAGTCACGTGGACGAATGAGTCCGGGTCATCAATTTGGTGTAAATGATGTGTAGATATAGGGGAAAGATTATGAAGGCAACTCTCTGGACAAAATCCAGAGTGCTAGCCGTTCGATCGCCAAGAAGGGACAATCGATCTGGTAATGCATGGTTTAGAGTCGGGATTTTATATGTTTTCAGTTAAGTGTTCAGTAAGAACGTCATCGTCCAAATTCTGTGGACGATAAAAGTCCAGTCAAGTATTCTGGTAGAAGAAAGTAATCGTCCAAAGTCCGTGGACGATAAAGTCCAGTTAAGTATTTTGGCAGAAGAAAGTCATCGTTCAAAGCTGTCGTCCAAAGACGTGGACAAATAAGTCACATGGACGAATAAGTCACGTGGACTAATAAGTCCCGTGGACGATAAGTCACGTGGACGAATGAGTCCCGTGGACGATAAGTCCCATGGACGATAAGTCAAGTGGACGATAAGTCACATGGACGAATAAGGCACGTGGACAAATAAGTCTCGTGAACGATAAGTCACGTGGACGAATGAGTCTCGTGGACGAATAAACGCTGTAAGCAATAACGTCGTCCACTATTTTAGTTGTCCACGGTCTCTATTGACCACAGTCGCTGTTGCCCTCGGCTTCTGTCGTCCACAGCTGTCTTCTATTTCTGTCGACCCCCACTGTTCAAATTAAAGAAACTCGAGAGAAGACCACTATTCAAATTGATGAAACCCGAGATAAGACCACTGTTCAAATTGATGAAACCCGAGAGAAGCTAAGTGTTAATCACCCCGACCACTGTTCAAATTGATAAAACCCGAGAGAATTTAAATTAAGTTAAACTTTAGTACAAGGATTATATTTTCCGCTGAATAAAGTAATTAGTCTTTAAAGGTTATAGATATGGATTTAATGCTGAGTCTATTCTCTCACGATTGATGAATGAATGAAAAAGGAAATGAATGGATAAATGAAAATGAAAATTGTGTAAGAATAGACGAGGGTAATAGGCAAGTTCAAATATAAGGATGGAAAAGAAAAGTTCAAATTTTACGAGATTTTTAGGAATAGTACAAGTGTAAATTAAGGGTCGTCACATCGACACTCATACCAATTTTTCTCTAATCGGTCAACACTTGAGCACGCTGGTCGACACCTGACCAGTTTTAACATGCTCGAGGGTTGATGCCTACAAACACTGGTCGACACCTCTACTTCCTGCTACTAAGAAAACTTCACCAGTTGCAGGAAATTTTGACAGTAAACGATTAAAACCACAAAAATCCAGATCCTGTTTCAAAATCCAAACATCCTACAATTTTTCAAACTGTCTCAAAAGACTTCCTTCAAAATAAATACCCATTCATTTCCAAAATACATTTGAACATCAAAACGACTTAAAACTATACATCCACTACACAATTCTTCTATACAATTATACCAAAGCACAAAATACACCCTCGATTCTTACTTCCAAAATACAGCCACATCCCGGGTTATGTCGCCCTAACAAATGACCGGATCGTCGCATGGGTGCACTCCTCCAACAACTCTAATCCTGATCATGCTCTTGGACCTCACCTGCTAATTTTTCGTCACTTACATCACAGAACTCAACTATTAACCTAACGCTAAGCAAGTAATGCAAATATGAATACAAACACTTCACATCCTAACACATACAATTTCTACTATATCGTCTCGTTTTCGTTCTCGTTTCGTTCTCGACTTCATTATACTCGTTCACTCTCTTTCTTTTTACATCTTAGATTAATTATGCACATCGTAACACTCTCCGGCCCAAGTCCTACCTGGGATATCGCGGAGTTTCAACCCTGCATATCACCCTCCTGCCCAAGTCCCACTCGGGATAATGCAGAGTACAGAGCATCGTAGATCTGGCTCAAGTCCCACCTAAGATATCGCGGAGTTTTAACCCAGCACACGTCACCGTCCGGCCCATGTCCCACCGGGATATCGCGGAGCACTAGGTGGTTCTGCTTATCTGACAGCAATACACTCTCCGGGCCCAAGTCCAACCTGGGATAACGCGGAGCACATCTCCCTCCGGCCCAAGTCCCACCCGGGATAACGCGAAGTACTCAGCATCTCATAATTACGTATCTTCGTATCATACTACCATACTACTCGTCAAAATCATGGAAATTCATTTTTTCGTCTAATAGCGTACTTTTTGAAAACCATGATGCATGCCAAATTAAACACACTACCAACATACACAATAACATACAATACATGCATACAAACCACAACCACACATTCCTAACGAACTGTGATGTAGGCACGAAGGCAACACGCAAGCATACATTACTTACCTGGCCTCCTTAGCTAACCTCGTACTAGTACGCTACGTCCGAAACTCGTTCGAACCTAAAAATCATAACACATGTCATTAACTTAATCTTCACTACAACTCATTCATCAAACTCTCAAAAGAAAGCTAATGATTCACCAAAACTCACCCGAAATACCACCATTTATGATCTAACTTCAACATTGCGTAACTAGCCCTACACTTATCCGTTTTGGACGATTCAAGGCTCTGCGGACTCCTGAGGACGTCTACTTTCTAAAAAGTCTAGGCCGTTTAAGCAAATAACATAATTTGCTTGCTCGTTTTTCACAAAAAACGAGCTGCCCTGCACACTCGAATTTTTCAAATTTTCGGCCTCTTCCAAAAACCAAACCATTCCTCCACACTATCTTCTAATCTTCTTTAAACACCAAAATAAATAAAAAACTTAGTAAATCCCCACCATTTTCGTGCAACACTAGCCCTCACACGGAAACCCTAACTTAACTTCACTCAAACACAACCTAACCGGATTTCTAACCTCTCTCAAGCTAATAAACTAAAACCCATAAGAAAATAGATAGGAATTTACCTTAGGTGAAGAAACCAGCTAAAAAACCGTCAGATGAGAGCTCTGCAAATCGCCGAAGAGGGAGAGAGAAGAAAGAAAATGGTTTCTTACGTGAGTACCTATTCTCCCTTTACTTCCCTTTAATTTTATTAACTTCAAATTACCACTATACCACATTCACCTCTTAATTTCATTTAAACTAACACTTAACAATTATTTCACCCACTTTTCTTTAATCCAATATTTTCTATTTACATCAAGTCCCATAAATTTGTAATTCACTATACATTCATAAAAACTGAGCCGATAAATTCTAGGGTGTTACAGTTTGGGGTGAGTCGACTAAACTCAATAGGGGTAGAGTTTATTTCCATCATTTATAAGATGCGATGCATAAATTTAATAAAAATCCAAATATGCAATTTTGATAGATATTCAGTGAAAATGGATCCTCTCATGGACTCCGAGCACAGTAGACCATTGGCCAAAACATCAACATTCGACGGTCGCACGCCACAATTACCCTGATTAGGTTTAGGGTTTCGCGCCCAAGAACACGGCTCTTCAGCTGTCCTATTACTTCTAGTTAAAACCACAAAATTTTTATCAATAATAAAATATATAGTTAATAAATGTGTGAATGAAACAATAGTACAAAATTAAATAAACTATTTATGCTAAATAAATGAATTTAATTAATGAATTAAAAGTAATACTTAACCGAAAACCCTTACCTCGAGTGTACTTACAATAGGTCAAACCCAATAAATCCAAGAGTCCAAGTCAATGATTCCACACTTTAATTCAATAAATTGGTACCTAACAAAGAGTAAAGTCATTCATCATTTTCGGGCTATTTTATCTCACAATTTATTCTCAAAGGATGGTCTATATCGAATTGGTTAATTAGTCCACAAATTGGGTCAAAGAAAAACCCAAAACTCAGCTTAACATGGTTGGGCCGTGGCTATCAAAGAGGTCCAAAAAGATGCCTCTCCTCTTTAGTCTGGCCCGCGGTCCATGACGGCCCAAAAATTTGAACTTGTCAGACTAATACAAAATTTCAGCAAGTTAGCTCAATGTAATCTGATCCTTAATCTGAGTTTTTCATGCATTAAACAGAGAATAAAACTAAAACCTTCCAGCACAAATAATTTGATATACTCAACTGTACAATCCAAAAATGCTATTAATAGTGAGTAGAGGAAAACCTAAAAGTTGGTTTTTTTATACCTTTGGCGATCAAAACAACGATTCAGATTCGTGCCACCACTCTAGAGAAATTAACACCAGAACTTTTCCCTCTGAAGTTTTGATAGCAGCCCTAAAAATTAATCTTTCTCCATTTCAAAATCACCTAGATAGTAGGCAATAATCCTTTGCAAAACAGAGAAGAAAATCATGTAAAATTTCAGGTGTTTGGTAGCCCTAGAATCTGAAGAATGAGGACAAATAATTTACCTATAATTTGGTCTCCTTCCCGGTCAAGGCTGAAAACGGCAACTTCAAATTGCCTATGAAAATCCTCAAGAGGAAACCTTCCATTGGTTGAGAAAGGTAGAGATTTTTCAGTGAAAAAAATTTCATAGAAAAGGATATCGAATCAGTCAGTTTTTCCCCCTTGGTTTCTCTCTCTTTGTTTCCCTCTTTCTCTTCTTCATGAGCGGCGCCCGCCTTTAGCAAGCAAAAAGGATTTTTGTGGAAAACAATCTCAACATAATGAGAGATTTATGGAGGGAGAGAAAAAATTGTACACGTGGCAAGTCAATGAGGGAAGAGAAAATTACATTTTTCTCCCACCACTCCTCCTACGTTTTGTTCTCCAAATTAAATGGTGGGTTTTACAATATTCATGTCATTTTCCTCAAGTGATTGAGAATTTGTCTTCAAATCCTTTAATTCGACTCCCTCGATTTCTTCTTCGTCATTTATATATGGTGATAGGTCCTGAACATTGAAAGTTGCCGATACTCCATAAGCGCCTGGTAATTCAAACTTATAGTCGTTATTGTTAATACGTTACAAAACTTTCAATGGGCCTTCAGCTCTAGGGTGAAGCTTAGATCGCCTCTTCTCGAGAAAATGTTCCTTGCGTAAGTGAAGTCAAACTAAATCCCCTTCTTTAAAGATGACCTCCTTGCGTCCTTTGTTGGTTTGTTTTGCATACTTTGTTGGTTTGTTTTGCATATCTTGCGTTCATCCTTTCAATATTCTTATGCACATCTTCGTGTAGTTTCTTAATCTAGGCTGCCTTGTTTGCTCCTAGTTGATTTTCAAGTTCCTTAAAGAGTAAAGGCACAAGGTCTAACGGTAAAGAGGGATTAAACCCATAGGAAACCTCAAAGAGTGTCTTTTGAGTAGCTAAGTGGATGCTCCGGTTGTAGGCGTATTCAATTTCAGGCAAATGTACCTCCCAATCAGACAATTTCTTTCTTACGACACATAACAGTAGGCCCTAACATTCAGTTAACCACTTTCATTTGCCCATCAGTTTGGGGATGAAATGATGTACTATAGCAAAGTCTAGTTCCCAACCTTTTCCACAAGGTTATCAAAAAGGCACTTAGAAACTTAGTGTTCCTATCTGACACTATTGAATGAGGTATTCCGTGAAGATGGATAATTTTCTTACAGAACAGGTTCGCTACTAGGGTTGAGTTATCTGTTTTGGCACAAGCAATGAAGTGCGCCATCTTAGAGAAACGGTCTACGACTACCATAATAGAATCATTACTTCTAGTAGTTTGAGGTAGTCCGAGGACAAAATCCATTAGGGGTGGGCAAGACCGGACCTGTGGACCGGGAACCAGACTGTGGACCAGGAACCGGATCGGACTGGCGGGTTCGGTCCATACACAATGGACCGCAGTCCAGTCCACGGTCCAAAGCAACAGGAACCGAGGACCTTCGGTCCAGTCCTCGGTCCAGCGCATGAAATCCTGAAGAACCGGGACCGGACCGAAGCACCCAAATAACTCACCCAAACTCCTTGTCCCAAGTCTCCAAGTCTCGACTCCCGACCTAGCTCACTCTCTGCCTCTCTCTGCTGGAAGTCGCAAACTATCAGTCCCGAATGGCGAAGCTTTAACGTCAAAGTTTTGGTGAGAACGGTGAAGTGCGAACCTCGAAATGCGAATGGCAAAGTTTCAGTGCGAACGACGAAGTGTCGGTCCCCCCTGCGCCGAACTCTGACCCCAGAGTTTTTGTCTCCCCTCTGTTCGGCTGTTCTGAGGGCCAAATTCTGAACACCTGAAAGTCCCTGCTCCTTCCTCTATCAAGTGTCCCCAAACCGGCGACCTCCAATTCAGGGGGCCTCTGTCCAGTGTTCATTCGGCACTCACCCCTACTCCTCAGTACTCACC
The DNA here is from genome assembly GCA_022432975.1 of Begonia masoniana. Taxonomy (NCBI): domain Eukaryota; kingdom Viridiplantae; phylum Streptophyta; class Magnoliopsida; order Cucurbitales; family Begoniaceae; genus Begonia; species Begonia masoniana. Next base: position 17,691,781 of record CM039506.1, read on the forward strand.
TCTACTCCTCAGTACTCACAGTCACGGCTCAGCAGACAGCAGCACCAAACATACTGCTAGAGAAGATAACCTCGCCTCTGCCTGCTCACTGTAAGTGACTAATTGTAAAGACTAAAGTGTAGCTCACTGTTAGTGTAAAGACTAAAGACTAAAGTGTATGTTTATGTCTGTGAATTGTGAAATTAACTTGTGTAATCTTTAAATTAACTTGTGTAGGTTCTCAATTGTTCACTGCTCACTACTCCCTGCTCGCCACTTGGCCCTCTAATTTTGAAATTTGCTCATTTCGCCTCACTGGATGTGTTTATTCTTTATTTATGTAATTTTTGTGTTAGTAAAAAATAGGTCTGGTGGGAGACTCTTCGGAACTGTTGACCGAGTGCATTGTGATTTTTGTTTGCTGTTTAGAATTTTAGATTGTTTTTATTATGTATTTTTATGTTTGTGAGTTTGTTAGGTTGTCTTGCTGTGAATTCAAATCAAATTAAAGATTCTGTTAATAATTTGCTAGTTGTTTAATTATATGTCTTGTTTGTTGGCTGTTAATTAATGTTGTGGTTGTTTATTCGATGTGATTTTGCTTTATGGTACGATGGATCTTTCAGAAAGTGAAAGTTCGCACGTGGATTCAAAAAAATCTAAGTCTATGGCTCGGCTTCCCTTTAATAAGGTATCGGGAACAAATCAAGCTAAATGTAATTATTGTGGGCAAACATATGCAGCACATCCGACGAAGAATGGGACTTCAAGTATGATAAAGCATATCAAAATATGCAAAAAGTATTCATGAAATTTGGATAGTAGGCAACCAACTTTGTCCTTTAAAGCTGTTGAGGACAAGAGTGTTAGTACTCCTACACCTATATTTACTATGATGGGGGCTAGAGAATTTCTAGCTAAGATGATTATATTTGATGAAGTGGCATTGAAAGTGGTAGAAGAAATTGGTTTCAAGACATTTTGTCTGTATCTAAATCCAAAGTTTATTATGCCATCTCGAAGGACAATAGCACGAGATATTCAAGGGATATTTCAGAAAGAAAAACAAAAGTTGAAGGAGTATTTTTTTTTTCAACATCACAGAGGATGTGTTTGACCACTGACACGTGGACTTCTATCCAGAATTTTAACTACATGGTGTTGACATGTCATTTCATTGATCAAGACTGGCATGTGCAAAAGAAAATCTTGAATTTTTGTCTGATATCGATCCATAAGAGTGAGACAATTGGTAAGGAAGTTGAAAATTGTTTGCTAAAGTGGGAGCTTGAAAATGTTACCACCATCACCGTTGACAATGCGTCTTCCAACGAACGTCACTATCTCTTATTTGACGAGGACAATTAGAAATTGGAAGCGGTTGATTTTAGATGGCGAGCATATGCACATGCATTGTTTTGCACATGTCCTCAATTTGATTGTTTCTGACGGTTTGAAAGAACATCAAACGTCCATAGCCAGAGTAAGAAAATTTGTCAAGTACGTAAGGTCTTCTCCGGGAAGATTGCAACAATTTAAAGTTTGGGTTGATGCAGTGAAAATTACTTGCAAGAGTAATTTGTCACTCGACGTTCCCACTTGTTGGAACTCAACATATTTGATGCTGGCAAACGCTGAGAAGTTTGAAGCAGCATTTGAAAAACTTGCACAGAATGAAAGCTCTTTTGTACAAGAAATGGGAGTAGAAGGTGCACCCACAATGGAAGATTGGGGATTCATTCGAGAATTTATTAAATTCTTAGAAACATTCTATAAAATGACACTTCATGTTTCTGCCTCTCTACATATTACAGCAAATATGTATGTAGGAGAAGTCTGCAATTTGAATATTGCCATTGAGTACTATGGTAACAGTGAGAATATAATGCTGAGGAGAATGGCCAACGAGATGATTAAAAAATTTGACAAATATTGGGGATCTTTCGAAAAAATAAACATGTTTGCTTATGTTGTATTTGTTCTTGATCCAAGCTGCAAAATAAAATTTCTACGGCATTGTTTAAACATTTTGTTTAGAAGTGAAAGAGCTACCGAATACGTAAAGCAAGTAGAGAATGTAATTCAAAGGTTGTATAAATAATATAAAGGTGATACAACCAATGAAGACCAGCCTCCTAGCAGTAGTAGACAACAAAGGTCTCCAAAGTCAAAAAAAATTTTGGCGCAAGCTCGTTCAAGTGCAGTGTACTCCATGTTTTATGATCTGGACAATTCTTCTGAGATGGGGGATGAAACTACTGAGTCAGAGATTGATCTATATTTGTCTGAGAAGTTAGAGATTGTTCAAGATAGTTCTGACATTTTATCGTGGTGGAAGAGACACTTCGAGAAGTATCGAATTTTGAGTGTCATTGCCTAACATATATTGATCATTCCAATTTCTACGGTGGTGTCAGAGTCTGCTTTTAGTTGTGGTGGTCGTGTTCTTGACGCTTTTCGTAGTTCTCTAAGCCCACAAAGTGTTGAAACTCTGATATGCTCACAGAGTTGGATCAAAACTTTCAATCCTTTTAAAGTTTCTCCAGATGATTTACAAGATAGTAGTACTACGACATTGACACCGATACAAGAAGGTTCGAATATTCTATTATTTATTTGTATTACAAGTGTATCTCTAAATTAAGCATTAACTAATGTCTTCAATTTGTCATTTTGCAGATGTTGTTGACATTGACACTTCCGATGATAATTTTCTAGAAGTACAAGATGATAGATCGATGACTTGACATTGATGATTGATTGCTTGGTTACTGTGATGAATTTGACTATGTACTTGGATTTATTATTTAGCTTGTACTTTTAAATTTTGAAGTACTTGGATACATTTGAATATTGTCTTTGGTGTTTTGAGCAACAATTTAAATTCCTTTTGTTGTTTTCTACTAAGTGATGATATTGTTTGTGCTATTTGTGTTTTAATTGTCTAAAACATGTATCTAATATAACTTACATTCTGTTTTGATGTCTAGCCGAAAGTAGGTAAGACTATTATAGGCTTTCATTGCATGTTAATTCTCTTGTTGTAGCACATTCTTTATGGTTATGATTCAGCTGTTTTCAATTGTGTCATTTCTGAAATTATCAACAAGATTAATCACTTTTATTCGGTAAGTTTAACTCGTATTATTGCTTAGCTGAAAATTGTTATTTGCTGTTACATGATGAAATTGTTCTAAGTTATGCTAATTGCTTGACACCTGTTATCTATTATACAACCTCCCATTGATATTTAGCCGAGGAAAGATAAATCTGTTATTGGTTTTTAATAATTGTCTTTGCTATAGCACGTTTCTTATGGATTTGTTTTTGTTGTTTTGATTGCATCATTTCCGAAATAACAGCTTGTTAATCACTTTTAATCGGTTAGTTCAACTTTTGTTAATGCTTATCAGAAAATTTGAAATTTGAGTTGATAAAATCGGAAATTTCAGTTAAAAAAAAATAAAAAATGGCGCCGGGTGGAACCAGGACGGAACTGGACCGGACCAGAATTTCCGGTGCGGTCCAGGTTCGGTCCCAGTCCCAAACTAGACCGGTCCAGGTTTCAGGATGAAAATTCCGAAACCGTTCGGGCCGGTTCGGTCCGGGCTCGGGACCGGACCGAACCGGCCCTTGCCCACCCCTAAAATCCATACTGACTTCAACCCATGGGTGCGTTGGCACTGGCAAGGGTAAGTATAATCCTTGGGGAAGGACCTTACTTTTGGCTTTCTGACATTTAGTACACTGCTCCACCACACGGTGCACATCTCTCTTCATATGTGGCCAGAAGAAACTGTAACACCCGGCTTTACGGGATTTTGTAATTATATATGTATAATGAAATTTTTGTAAATATGTCAAGTTGAGTCAGTTTTGCGAAAAGAAAACGTTATTAGAATCCTAATTATTATTATGGATTTTAGGAAAAAATTCGAGAATTTTAGGAGTTGTAACACTAAATTACGAGAATTTCGTTTATCGTAATATAATGGACGTTTTAATAAAAATAGCAAACGAGGTCCGTTTTACGATACGGACAGTTTTAATTGGGCCCAGATAATAAGTCAGAGTTATTGGTGAAATAAAAAAATTTGGAAAAAACCGAATCGTTAGACGATTAACGAAACAAATGACGAATCAAATAGAAAATCAAAGGAAGGGCAAAATGGTCATTTGACAAGTTAATTTTTATTAAAAACCACCTATCTCTTTCTTCCTCCCTCATTTTCTCTCTGCTTCTCACGAAAACACCAGAACCTTCCCCTTTGGCGATTTCTTCCTCTCCTCTTCTGTCGACGAATCCTCTTCCGATCGACTCCGGCTCTTCACGTTTTCTTCTCCAATCAACGCCCTAGGTAAGGTCCTGTAGTTTTCGGACTTTAGTTTTTGATTTTTACGAAGTTAAAACGTTAGGGTTTCGTTTAGCATTTTGTGAAAAACGTGATTTAGGGTTTGAAATCGATATGTTTACTGTATTTATGAATATAACGGACGTATTGGTGGTTATTGGACGAAGTTAGTAGAATTATTGACGAATATTAGAGTTTTGGTTGTATTGGAAAACTTAGAAACTCCATTAAAGGAGGTTAGGAGTTTATGAGTACGAATTGCTCGACAAAATACCTCAATGAGCTAAATTAGAGTTTTAGGAGATTTCTTAGTTAAGGGTTTCGTTAGTTTGGACGTTTAATGGTTTAAACTCGTTTTAACGACAAATGTTGTGAATTGCCTTAGGTGAACAACGCTCGTGGACGGAGCTAGAATTTGCAACGGACGCGAGGTAAGTTCTCGTGACTTACTATGGCCGATTGGCCTACACCGTACGTCGAAGTCTTGTCGAGGAACATTGGTGATTTGTTTGTTTAAATGTTTTAGTTGGGTAGTTAGGATTGGTTGCCTGTAGATGTTATGTTTTTATCGTCTTGATGGTACACATATTGGTTGGTTACTTTATATATTGAATTGTTCATGCATCACGATTTTCGAACGAATATAGAAAATGAATTTTCGTACTATGTTTTCAGGAAAAGTGTTGTGGCCCGAAAGGGGGCTATTGATCTATCGTGAAGGCTGAGAGGAGCTTGTCACGATACCGCACCTAATGAAACTAATATACGTAATCTGTTATCTAGTCATGCGAGGTGGGGTTCAGGCGTGGCTGTTACGGATGTAAGCATGTCCCCCCCCCCCCCCCCCCGCTATGTGGAAAGGGTTGTCCAACCGCCGGACGTGTCCTCTCCATCTAGCGGGCTGAGATCTCGGTGACAATCTGTCTGCCACGATCTGTTATATTATGTTATGTAATCTGCATGATTTATGAAATTCATATGCACAGCATGCATCTGTATTTACGAAACTTGCTGAGCCTTTAGCTCATAGTTTTCTGTATGGTGTTGGTGATTTCGAGACAGGTGAGGACGAGATCCCTCCACCCAAGGAATGAGCAGTTGAAGAAAGATGGCCCGTGAAAGTGTGCTAGGCAGTCGGTGTGCATTTTGACCCGTGGGGATGTAAGTAACTGTTTTAGGGATTTTGATGGATAGAAGGATAGAAAATTGTATAGTAGATGATCATTTTAAGATACTTGGTTCTGGATAATTGATAAAAATATATTTGATGTTTTGGTAAACTTATTTTATAAAATGTTTTACTAAGTTTTTATTTGGATTTTTATAGTAATGTTTGGAGACGTTTTAGATTAAGCATGGATATGCTCGAGTTTTAGAGCTATCCACGCAGTTTTTTTTATGAAATTTGGGTACGTTTTAAATAAGTTTTGAGTCGGTTTTGGGGTGATTGGCGAAGTGAGGATTGAGTGAGGTTGAGAGTATTTGTTATGTTGAAGTTTTAGGAGGAAATGAGGAAGTAAAAATTGTTCAGTGTGCAGAGGAAGAAAATGAGAAAAGGCAGATGTATTATCTCTGGAATTTTTGGATCCCAGAGAGCATGCCGATTGATCGCCTAAGGAGGTGATCGATTGGCAAGAAGAGTCGGCACTCTCTGGAAAATACAGAGAGTGTGCCGATCGATCGCCCAAAGGGGCGATCGATTGGATGTTGATCGATCGCTGGGGCGATCGATCGGTTATATGTGAGGCAATCGATCGCCCACATGTTTTACAACACAGCCGATCGATCGGCCATGCTTTTTACGGGCAGAATGCCCATTCTGCCCTGTGTTATGAGCCTTTAAGATTTTAATTTTTATTTTTCTTATGTTTTCTCAAATAGTTTTCGATAGTTTTTAATTCTTCGAACAATTTCAACGATTTAAATTCAGAGGTAACGTAATAAAGATTATGGGAATAGTGTAAGGGTCGCTACAGTTATGGTATCAGAGCCCCTGAGTTTTAAAAACGATTCTGTAGAGTGCTCGACTGCACAGCCACTACGCGAATATCATTCCTCAACTGTAAGTATGTTTAATGCTTTATTTGATTTCGATTTCTTAGATTAATTGTTTTAACTTTTATAGGCGTTATATATAAAAATGGTTCGAGGAAAAGATCCTAGAGATGAAGCCCTAGACCGACTTACGGAATTGCTGGACCATCAGGCCCAGCACATGGACAAGCAAGCACAACAAATTGAGCGTTTAGTAAATCGTGAGGATCGTGAGGCCCAAGAGGTGATTGTTCCGAACCATCGTGGTATGGAGAGGTTTCAAAAACTACAACCTCCGGTATTCAACGGACAGTCATCGGACCCATCTTTAGCCGAAGAATGGATCCGAACTATTGAAGATATGCTAGGATACACGGAGGTAGAGAACGGGAGTAAGGTGGCCTACGTCACCTTCCATTTGGCGTTGGATGCCCATTTTTGGTGGGATTAGATCAAATCAACAACAGATGTATCAGTTATGACATGGGAGCGGTTAAGACCGTGTTCTTCGATAAGTACTTCAGCCGCACTATGAGAATGGCTAAGAGGAATGAATTTACCTAGCTGAAACAAACAGGTTCGGTTGCGGATTATATAAGGAGGTTTGAGGCTTTGTCACAATTGGCACCGCATCTTGTTAGCGACAATGAAGACAAAGTGCACCAATTTATGGAAGGGTTGAATCCGGAGATTTGGATGCATGTTATAGTATCGGGGATTATAGATGTGCCCTATTCAGACATTGCGGCAAGAGCCTTGGATTTCGAGGCTGCACGGGCGACTTGTATTAAGCCGAGGGAGCCAGCTAAGGGCTTCTTCCGTGAAATCCACCCTCAGTCACGGAATCGAGGTTGGCAGCCTAGAGTCCAACAACCCCAGCAACAACAAAGGGGTGTCAAGAGGCCTTCTGAAGGAGGTAATGATCGAGGGAAGGGAAAATAGGTACAGGGGGCTCCTCAGATGCCCTGATGCCCTAAGTACTAGAAAGAACACAGTGGCGAATGCAGAATAGGCACAAATAAGTGTTATTGGTGCGGTGAAGTCGGCCATTTTGTTAAGGATTGCCCAAAGCCGGGCCGAGATCAGTTGGGCGGAGATCAGAGAAGGGTCATGCCGAGGATCTTTGCCTTTATTGAGCCTGGTGACGTCGACGACGAGGCTCAGCCGTCCGTGATATCAGGTACTATATTGATTATGGACATAGCTGTACTTTCTTTGATGGATACGGGAGCTACGAACTCCTTCATTTCAACTGCTTGCATAACTAGATTGGGATTAGTGTCCGAATTAGCAGAGTTCGAGTATAGAGTGATGCTGCCTTCAGGAGAGCATATGCGGTCAGATCGTATTTTTCAGGGCAATGTCGTCTCAGTGGGGAATAATACCCTTTATGAGTTATGAGCATAGAGCGGTACGATCTTATCTTAAAGATGGACTTGCTGTCACAGCACTCCACCACCATCGATTGTCGATCTGGGATTGTGACTTTTCGGCCCCCGGGTAAGGCCGAGTTTGCTTATAAGGCTATGAGTAGGTTGAGTGGGTCACCTACTTCCTATTCCATGAAGGTCAACGAGCAGTTTAGAGGTGAATGCTCGATTTATCTGGCCACAATAGTTGATACTCAGTTGCTCAGTGGAGTAAAGCCGAGTTACCTTCCTATAGTCAGAGAATTCTCTTAGATCTTCCTTCATGATCTTCCCAGATTATCGCTGTAATACCCGGCTGTACGGAATATTAATATTTTAATGTAAATGGTATTTTTGTTAATATGTCAAATCAAGTTTATTTTGCAAAAAGAAAGCGTTATTACGATCCTAATAATTAATAAGGATTTTAGGAAAATTTTGGGAATTTTAGGAGTTTAACGCTAATTTTATGAGAATTACGTTTATCGTAATATAAAGGATACTCTAGTAAAAATAGTAAACGTGGTCTGAATTGCAAACGGACAGTTTTAATAAAACCCTAGTAATAAGTCAAAAGTTATTGGTGAAATAAGGAAATTTGAAGAAACCGAATCGTCGGTTAATTAATGAAACAATGGACGAAACAAATAGAAAAACAAGTGAAGGACGAAATGGTAATTTACAAAGTCAAAAATCTAATTAAAAACACAATTTTTCTTCTATTCTCCCTCATTCACTATTTCTCTCTTTTCCTCTGCGAATTTTCCGGTGACTCATCTCCTCTCAACGGCGTTTCTCCTCTCCAATGACGATTCGTCCTCCGATCGTCTCGTTTTCTTCGCGTTTTCTTCCCCAAACTCGATTCTAGGTAAGGTTCTATGGTTTTGGAAAGTTTATTCGTAGTTTTCGGGTCGTTTAACGGATAGGGTTTCGTTTAGGGTTTTATGAAAAATGCGATTTAGGGTTAGAAATCAGTAAGGTTATCGTAGTTATGAATATAATGGACGTATTGAACGTTATTGGACGAAGTCGAGTCGATTTATGAGAAATGTTAAAGTTAGAGAATTTTAGGGGTTTTCGGAAAAACTCGTTAATGGAAGTTTTGAGGTATAGAGCGTGGAATGCTCGATAAAATGCTTCAATGAATCAAATTAGGGCTTTAAGGAATTTCCTTAGTTAAGGTTTCGTTAAATTTGGACATTTAATAGTTTAAACTCGTTTTAACGACAAAATTGCTAAATTGCCTTAGGTGAACAAGGCTCGTGGACGGAGCTTGGATTGCAACGGACACGAGCTAAGTTCTTGTGACTTACTCTGGCCGATTGGCCTACACCGTACGTCGAAGTCGTCTCGAGGAGCTTTGGGGATATGTTTGTTTAAATTGCTTTGGTTGGGTAGTTAGGTTTAGTTCTTTTATAGGTTATGTTTTTATAGTCTTGACGGTATACATGCTGTATGTTTAAATTATGTTAAAAATTGTTCACGCATCACAGTTTTGAATTATGCATAGAAAACGAATTTCCGCGCTGTGTTTTAAAGAAAATGGCGATGTGGCCTGATAGGAGGCTATTGATCTATTGTGTGGATCGATTAAGGGTCTGTCACAATACCACATCTAATACGAACCGATGTATGTTTATGGTCATGCGAGGTGGGGCTCAAGCATGGCTGTGCGTGTTGCAAGCATGTACCCCCCTCCTCTAGGTGGAAAGGGTTGTCCAACCGCAGGATGTGCCCTCTCCATTTAGGGGGTTGAGATCTCGGTGACAACCTATGTAAAGATAAGAAAATGTTGCATGATTTAAGAACTCATACGCACAGCATGCATTTGCATTTACGAAACTTGCTGAGCTTTAGCTCATAGTGTGTCTGTATGGTGTAGGTGATATCGAAGCAGGTGAGGACGACGTTCCTCCTCCTGAAGCATGAGTCCAGTTAAAGAAGAATGATCGCATGGGTGTGCTGGCACAATCGAGGGGTTTCATGACCCGTGGGAACGTATGTAGGTATTTTGGGTTATTTTGGATAGAAAATGTTTAAGGCAAATATTTGTACAGATAGAATATTATAGGATGTTTGGATCTAAACTAGTTGATAGGTTTATGTTTTGAAGTTTTTAAACGTTTTGGAAACTTGTTTTGTAAATGTTTGGTAATAGGGATATGTTCGGTTTTTAAATACATCCATGCAGTTCGTTTTTGTGAAAACGTATTTCGTGTTAAATGCGTCTCGAGTCAGTTTTGAGTGTGATTATGGAGGACGTGTGGTTTGATGTCATATGGTATTGTGAAGGGGTATGTGGAGTTAGTAGTAATTGAGGAAGAAAAATGGTTATATGTTTAAGTTAGTATGCAAGGAATAAGAAGAAAGAAAAGGGAGGGTGGGGAGCCGAGCTCTCTGGAAAAATTCCAGAGAGCTTGGCGATCGATCGCCTATTCTGGGCGATCGATCGCCCTCCTTGGTGGCAAGCGATCTACGATCGCCTGGAGAGGCGATCGCTGGGCAAAAAGGCTGATCGCCTATGGGCGATCGATCGCCTGTTTTGGGCGATCGATCGCCCCTTTTGTCCCTCCTCTTTGGCCGATTGCTTTTAAGTTTAATTCAGTTCTCTTTTAATTGTTTTAATTGTTTTACAGTTTGAATTATGTTTTGATTTAAACGTTTGTTTTTAAACGTAGACTCCAACGATTTTGATTCCAATTTAAAAGGCTTTATTTCCGCTCGAACGTTAGGTTAAAGTTTTAAGTATAAAAAAAATAAATAAGGTAAAAATTAGGAATAGTGTAAGGGTCGCTACAACCGCCGGACAGGGAGATCGAATTTATCATTGATGTGTATCCGAGCTTCGCGCCACTGTCTAAAAATCCATATAGATTGGCGCCTATTGAATTGAGAGAGTTGAAAACTCAACTTGAGGAGTTGCTGGATAAGGGTTTCATCCGACCCAGTTTTTCTCCCTGGGGTGCGCCCGTTCTGTTCGTTAGGAAGAAAGACGGAACTCTCAGGATGTGCGTGGATTACAGCAAGCTGAATAAGCTTACAGTGAAGAATAAATATCCACTGCCCCGGATAGATGATTTATTTGATCAACTGCAGTGTGCCCGAGTGTTTTCCAGGATTGACCTATGCTCGGGTTTTGTTGAAGGTTCGGAGAGAAGATATTCAGAAAACGGCATTCCGAACGAGGTATGGGCATTACGAGTTCCTTGTTATGTCTTTTGGACTTACTAATGCTGTAATATCCGGCTTGTACGGATTTTTAGAATATTCATATTTTATTATATATGTGGCATTTTTGGTAAATATGTCAAATCAGGTCCGATTTACGAAAAGAAAGCGTCATTATGATCCTGACGAATAATAAGAATTTTAACGAATTTTGGAGAATTTTCGGAGTTATAACGCTATATTCCGAGTAATTACCTCTATCGAAATATAATTGACGTTTTAGTAAAAATAGTAAATGAGGTCCAAATTGCGAACGGATAGTTTTAATAAATCTCTGGTAACTAATTGGACTTATTGGCGAAATTAGGAAATTTGGTGATCCCGAATAGTTGGACGATTAACGAAACGAAGGACGAAACAAATATAAAAATCAGTGAAGGGCAATATAGTAATTTACAATTTCATTTTTTATAAAATAACCTAATTTCTTTCTCTCCCTCACTTTCTCTCTTTTCTTCTCTGGATTTCACGAACCAGAGAGCTTCTCCTCTCGCGGCCGCCGACGCCCTTCCCTGTTCCGACCCCGTCCGACCTCCGTTTGTTCCGATTTCTTCACGGTTTCTCCTCCTCTCGCTACCCTCGGTAAGTAGCTTCGGTCTTTGAGCGTTAAATTCCAAGTTTTAGGTCGATTTAACGTTAGGGTTTCGATTATGTGACGACCCCAACCCGATCAGGGCCGCCACGGACTTGCCGTGACATAACCATTACCTAAGCCCTCGTATTTTCTCCTAAACTTTTTCATTTTTACTTAACACTTTAAAATAAAACTAAATTAGACAATTGACCCACCTCTAACGACCTTTAGGGTCTAACTTTGACTTAAACATTTTGACTTTTAAAACATTTAGAACTAGACTAAAACCATTACTAACTTAAAACAATTAACACTTAAAGTAAGATCAATTAAAACAAAACACTAATATAACCTATACTCAAGAAAACAAACTGCGTGGATCGCTCTAAAAATCGAGCGTATCCTTACCTGTTTTAAAAACGACCAAACAATTAAAAATACCCAAACAGTTCCAGTATATTCTCCAAAAATAAAAACTTCACATCTTAGACATTCCACTACCACATCATACATATCAAAGACTCTACTTTCATACGTTTTTCTATCAAATCATCCGATCCACATACTTAAACACTTTCATTCTCTTCCTAAATCAAAACAAATCAAGTCCTAAAACAAACATCGAGCATAAGCATTAAATTCCCTAAAACATCACCAAGGACATTCATTAACAAATCATTCAAAATGGCATTACTTCAACCTACAACCACTATAGAATTCCCTAAACAATAAACCTAACTGTACTACCTAATATCCATTACCTTTCTAATCAACAAAGCTAACTCACATCCCTTTTTACCACAAAACAGTTCGAGGCACGCCATTAGATCATCCAGCCAAGCCAAAACACACCCCGTCGCCACGAGCACCATCCGTCGACCACCTGTTCTTTGTCATCGAGAGGAACTCTCACCTTCACACCTGTCACCTACATCATACAATAACTACATTAAGCCTAATGCTTAGTAAGGAGCGTACTAAACATAACATTACCTATATGCATGACATTTATAAAACAGTTTCGTTTCGTAAAACATCCTTCTTTTTCCGTGAAAAACATTCATTTAGTCCCGTGAAAACATAGTCCCGTGAAAACATAGTCCCGTGAAAACATAGTCCCGTGAAAACATTCATCATTCATCATTCATCATTCATCATTCATCATTCATCATTCATCATTCATCATTCATTATCGTTCTTTAATTCAACATTTTCATAAAACATGATGCATGAGGAGATATACACGTAAGGAAAACCTATCACATGAGCACTACCACATAACTAAGGCAATACTTAACTATCAACCTTTCCTAACTACCCGTCTTCCACCAACCTCTACAATCACTCACATCACAACAATCAACATTATCTACATTGTACGACGTGGGGCCTTAGTGGCCGGAAAGCCTAACGCTCACTTACCTGGCGTCCGTAGCAAGCCGTGCACCGTCCAAAAGCCGTCTCCACCTAAGGCATTTCATAAATAAAGAACATTAAAATCAATCCTGATAAACGAATCTCAAACTTAAACTAAACTCCTAGCTAAAACAATTTCTCCTAAAACTTTCATTTCCTCCATTCGGCATCTCATCGAGCACGTGGTGCTCACAATTTACTTAACCTCCATTAATGGTTTTCCAATAATCTCCAATATTCAAACTTTAACCTAAATCCACCAAAAATCCTCAATTCATTTAATCTACCTAAATAACAAGCGCATTCACTAATAAGCATAATATCATCAATTTCTAACTAAAACTTAATTAAACGGCCACTAATTTGGGTTTGGTCAAAAACCGACCCGAAACTCAAACGTGCATAACTTTTGCGTCGGTGGTCGGAATCGAACGATTCCAGTGGCCACGTGCTCCTCTAATAACCTATTTTAATCTGCCAAAACGAATTTTAAAACAAATGATCGGAGCTAGGTCAATTTATCAAAAACCCAAACTGCCACTTTTTCCCAAAATTCCCCTTTTTCATTTTTCATCAAATTCTATCAATTTCTTCACCAATCTATCCTCCTAACATCCAATTAACATAAACTAACCTAAATCAAAGTTTCCATTTAAGAAAACCCTAAGCCCTAATTTCGGGTTTCACTGAATTTCGCCCAAATTGGGCATTCCGCGGCCAAGCATCAATAGCCGGCCCTAGGGTTGGCAAACCCACGCCGGAAGTGACCGAAATTGGCCGGAGATCGGAGCTCAATCGAGCTCGCCACCCACGGCCATGAACAAACCCAAAAACCGAACCAAAACAGGGGAAACCGAGCCTTACCGGTCGGGTTGCGCGCGGAGGACGGTCGGAGCCTCACGTCGCCGCCGTCTGGTCGGCGAAAGTCAGAAAACGCCAGTGGTTCGTCGATCGTCGCCTCCTCCCTCGTCTCTCACGGCGTCGGGCTGGAGCTCGAACAACAGAATGGCCTTCGGGCCATTCTGTTGTTTTACTTCTTTTTTTTTTTTATTATTTATTAAATTAATAATAATTATTATTATGATTATAATAAACTAAAACTATTTCTTTAATTAATCTATCGATTCGGTCTCTCTTCAATTTCCTTATTTCTCCAAATATTCCAATTTAATCTTAGAGTTCTAACAAAACTCACCGTTCACAAAACGGACCTAATTTACTGATTTACCAAAATAGCCTTGGAGCAGAAACCCGAAAACTCGGGTGTTACAGATTAGGGTTTCGATAAAAATGTCGAATTAGGGCTCGTAATTAATAGGTTAGCCGTGATTAAGTATGTATTGAACGTATTTGACGTTATTGGACGAAGAAAAATCAATTTGTGAAAAAGTTAAAAATTGGTAAATTTCCGGGTTTTTGAGAAAAACTCGTTAATTGAGATTTCGGATTATCGAGCCTTAATTGACATTCTAAATGCTTTGATTAGCTAAGTTGGAATTTAGGAAATTCATTAGTTAAGGATTTTATAATTTGAACGTTTATAATTCAAATTGGTTTTAACGGTGGATATCGTGTTTTCCTCAGACACACGACTCCCGTGGACGAAGCTTGAGATTCTGCGCGCTCGAGGTAAGTTCTCGTGACTTGCTTGACCGAAAGGTCTACACCATACCTCGTCGTCGTATCAAGGATCCTTGAGGGTTCCTTGTTTTACGTTGTTTAGGTTGGGTAGTTAGGTTAGTTGTTTATAGGTTATGTTGTATTGTCTTGTTGATATGTATGCTGTTTGTTTACTTTCCGCTGATTAACTGTTCATGCATCACGTATTTCAAATGTCATAGAAAATGGATTTCCGCACGTGTTTTAAGAAAAGAAATGAACCTCTGTAATTAATGTACGAAATCTGTATCTGTATCTGGTTACGCGAGGTGGGGCTCAGGCATGGCTGTAGGGTTTGTGAGCATGTACCCCCTCCTCTAGGTGGAAAGTGGTAGTTCGACCGCGGAATGTATCCTTTCCATTTAGAGGGCTGATATCTCGGTAACAATCTGTCTGCGACGTAATGAAAATGAATCTGTAATCTGAATCTGTATCTGTTTCTGTATCTGAATCTGAGCATGTTTTCTGAATGGCATCTGCACGCATGCATCTGCATTTACGTAGCTTACTGAGATTTCAATATCTCATATGTGTCTGTATGGTGTAGGTGATATTCTAGGTGATATCGAACCAGGTGAGGACGGCGTTCTTCCTCCTGACGTCTGACGCAGTTGATGGATGACGGTCGTGGGAGTGCGCTGAGTAGTCGAGGCGCTTTTGACCTGTGGGGATCGTCTGTGTATGTATTCTGGGGGATATTTGGTTAATACGAATGCATAGAACATATTAGGTTGTTTGGATCTGGTTAGGGGTTAGATAACCTTTTGATGCTTTAAATGTTTTGGGCAATTGTATGTAAAACGTCTTTGTTTAAACTGTTTTGATAAACGTTATGAAATGTTTTGGTTTAAATGTTTAAGTTAAATGAAAATGTTTTGAAATGTTGTTTGTAGGTTGTTACGGATAGCTCGGTTTTTAGAGCTATCCACGCAGTTGGACTTCGCAAAGTCCAAAGCGAGTCGATTGAGTTTAGGTTATGTTTTAATCGGTTGAGTGCATGTGTGAGTTTTGGTGATTACTGTTGAAAGGAAGAAGGTGATTTGCTCTCTGGAGATCGGATTCCAGAGAACAAATAAATGTGCTTGAAGCTGAAAATTTTGAAGTGTTAAACTCTCGAAGGAAAAGAAGGATCGCTGCATAGTGTGCAGCGATCGATCTCTGCTTTTCAGCAGAGATCGATCGCTGCCCTTGATGTAGGCAGCAGCGATCGATCTCTGCTGAAAGCAGAGATCGATTGCTTGCTGCATGCAAGCATGCAGCGATCGATCTCTGTAAACTACAGAGATCGATCGCTTGCTGCCAATATGCAAGCAGCGATCGATCTCTGTAGTTTACAGAGATCGATCGCCCCCCTCCTTTTGGCAGCTAGTTCCGATTCTGCCCCTCTGTATTTAATGTTATTAAATGTTTAAATGATTTAAGTTTTATTAATAGTTTTAGTTTATATTTTAAATGATTTACCAAACGAACTTCGATTTCGATTCCGGTTTCGGCTTCGATTTCAATTCCGCTTTAACGTTAGGTTTTAAAGTTTTATTTAAAATGTAAAAATAAAAATGAAAAATTTATACGGAGAAAATGGGGTACGGACTTAGGGTCGTTACAAATGCCCCTGCAGCGTTCATGGACTTGATGAACCATGTTTTCAAGGAGTATTTGGACATGTTTGTTGTTATTTTCATCGACGACATTTTGATCTATTCTAAAACGAAGGAAGAACACGAGGAGCATCTAAGGATTGTTTTGAGGAGTCTGAGTCAACACTGTCTATATCCAAAGTTTTCTAAGTGTGAGTTCTGGCTGGACAAGGTCGGTTTTCTTGGCCATATCATATCACAGGAAGGAGTTTCTGTGGATCCGAGTAAAATTCAGGTAGTCAGGGATTGGCCACAGCCTAAAAACGTGCGTGAGGTACGTGGATTTCTCGGGTTGGCTGGCTATTATCGGAAGTTCATAGAGGGATTTTCGAAAGATTGCAGTTCCTCTCTCACGCTTGACTCAGAAGAATGAAAAGTTTATATGGTCGGCTGCTTGTGATGGGAGTTTTATGGAGTTGAAGCAGAAGTTGACCACAGCTCCAGTTCTAATGCTGCCTATTGAAGGTGATAAATTCAGTATTTACTGTGATGCATCTGGATTTGGACTTGGTTGTGTATTGATGCAGCAGGGTAGAGCTATTGCTTATACTTCTCGGCAGTTGAAGCCGTATGAACAGAACTATCCTACGCATGACCTAGAGTTAGCAGCCGTGGTTTTCGCACTGAAGATTTGGAGACATTACTTATATGGGCAGCAGTGCGAGATATTTTCGGACCACAAGAGCTTGAAGTATTTGTTTACGCAGAAGGAACTTAATATGCGGCAGAGAAGGTGGCTAGAGTTCGTCAAAGACTATGAGTTTGAGATTAAGTACCACCCGGGAAAGGCAAACAAGGTCGCTGATGCTTTGAGCTGAATGCCTACTGCGAGTCAGCCTTCACTTGCATCGATGTCGGTTACGTTGAGGTCTGAGATTGAGAAGTTTGATGCGGAGATTGTGGCAGAGTTGTCCAATATGCTCGCCAACATTTCTATCAGGCCGACTATTCTGGATAAGATACGAGAAGCTCAGAAGAAAGATGTGGAGTGTGAGGAGCTTTGATTGAGCATGACATCTGGAGACTTGTCTGATTTTAACTTGTCAGACGATGGTATTCTGAAGTTCAGGCATAGATGGTACGTGCCTAACGATGAAGAATTGAAGAAGAAGATTTTGGCCGAAGCACATTCTTCAGCTTACTCTGTGCACCCGGGGAGTACCAAGATGTACCGGGATTTAAAACAACACTTTTGGTGGCCGAACATGAAAAGAGAATTCGCCAAGTACGTGGAAACCTGTTTAGTTGGTCAACAGGTAAAGGCAGAACACTAGAGGCCGACCGGAACATTACAGCCACTGCCGATTCCAGAGTGGAAATGGGAGCAGATCTCCATGGATTTTATTGTGGGGCTCCCGATGACGACGAAAGGGCATGATGGCATCTGGGTGGTTGTGGATCGATTGACAAAGTCGGCTCACTTCTTATCTGTGAAGATGACATCTTCTATGGATCAGCTCACCGAGCTTTATGTGCAGGAGATTGTTAAACTGCATGGAGTACCAGTTTTGATTGTCTCAAATCGAGATCCGAGATTTACTTCAAAGTTCTGGAAGATTCTGCACAAGGCTATGGGAACTCAGCTAAATTTCAGCATGGCATTTCATCGTCAAACTGATGGTCAGACGGAGAGAACGAATCAGATTATGGAGGATATGCTCAGAGCTTGTGTGTTGGAATTTCAAGGATCGTGAAGTAGGTATTTGCCACTGATTGAGTTCTCTTACAATAATAGCTTCCAGGCTACCATCGGTATGGCTTCGTACGAGGCATTGTATGGTCGAAAGTGTAGGTCTCTGTTATATTGGAACGAGGTTAGCGAAGCTAGTATTGTTGGTCCCGAGATTCTATAGCAAACGGCAGAGAAGATTGCCGTTATCAGACAGCGTATTGAGATAGCTCAGAGCTGACAGAAGAGCTATGCTGATACTCGACGGAGAGAGTTGGAGTTCGAAGAAGGTGATGAGGTTTATTTGAAGATTTCTCTGTTCAAGGGAGTTATGCGATTCGGAAGAAAGGGCAAGCTAAGCCCTCAATATGTGGGGCCCTTCCCTATTCTGAAGAAAATCGGGAAGATGGCGTATCGACTGCAACTTCCGGCTTCAATGGAAGGTATCCACAATGTATTTCACGTATCTATGCTACGGAAGTGTTTGCGCGATCCATCGCATATCGTGGAGGTAAGAGAGATCGAGGTACAGCCTACCTTGACTTATTTGGAGAAACCAGTACGTATTTTGGAGTCCTCGATCAAGGTCTTGCGCAATAAAGAAATACCGCTAGTCAAAGTTTTGTGGCGGAATCATGACGTGGAAGAAGCTACTTGGGAAAGACAGCAGGATATGATGACTAAGTATCCTGAGTTATTTGTGTAATCAAATTTTGACAAAATTTAAATAAGGTGGGTGGAATGTAACACCCGGCTTTATGGGATTTTGTAATTATATATGTATAATGGCATTTTTGTAAATATGTCAAGTTGAGTCAGTTTCGCAAAAAGAAAGCGTTATTAGAATCCTAATTATTAATATGGATTTTAGGAAAAATTTCGAGAATTTTAGGAGTTGTAACACTAAATTACGAGAATTTCGTTTATCGTAATATAATGGACGTTTTAATAAAAATAGCAAACGAGGTCCGTTTTGCGAATGGACAGTTTTAATTGGGCCCAGATAATAAGTCAAAGTTATTGGTGAAATAAAGAAATTTGGAGAAAACCGAATCGTTAGACGATTAACGAAACAAAAGACGAATCAAATAGAAAATCAAATAAAGGGCAAAATGGTCATTTGACAAGTTAATTTTTATTAAAAACCACCTATCTCTTTCTTCCTCCCTCATTTTCTCTCTGCTTCTCACGAAAACACCAAAACCCTCCCATTTGGCGATTTCTTCCTCTCCTCACGGCGTTCTCCTCTTCCATCGACGAATCCTCTTCCGATCGACTCCGGCTCTTCACGTTTTCTTCTCCAATCAATGCCCTAGGTAAGGTCTTGTAGTTTTCGGACTTTAGTTTTCGATTTTTACGAAGTTAAAACGATTAGGGTTTCGTTTAGCGTTTTGTGAAAAACGAGATTTAGAGTTTGAAATCGATAGGTTTATTGTATTTATGAATATAATGGACGTATTGGTGGTTATTTGACGAAGTTAGTAGAATTATTGACGAATATTAGAGTTTTGGTTGGATTGAAAAACTTAGAAACTCCATTAATGGAGATTAGGAGTTTATGAGCACGAATTGCTCGACAAAATACCTCAATGAGCTAAATTAAAGTTTTAGGAGATTTTTTTAGTTAAGGGTTTCGTTAGTTTGGACGTTTAACGGTTTAAACTCGTTTTAACAACAAATGTTGTGAATTGCCTTAGGTGAACAACGCTCGTGGACGGAGCTAGAATTTGCAACGGACGCGAGGTAAGTTCTCGTGACTTATTATGGCCGATTGGCCTACACCGTACGTCGAAGTCTTGTCGAGGAACATTGGTGATTTGTTTGTTTAAATATTTTGGTTGGATAGTTAGGATTGGTTGCCTGTAGATGTTATGTTTTTATCGTCTTGATGGTACACATGTTGGTTGGTTACTTTATATATTGAATTGTTCATGCATCACGATTTTCGAACGAGCATAGAAAATAAATTTTAGCACTACGTTTTCAGGAAAAGTGGTGTGGCCCAAAAGGGGCCTATTTGTAATACCCGGTTGTACGGAATATTAATATTTTAATGTAAATGGTATTTTTGTAAATTTGACAAATCAAGTCTGTTTCGCGAAAAGAAGGCATTATTAGAATTCTAATACTTAATAAGGATTTTAAGAAAATTTCGGGAATTTTAGGAGTTGTAACGCTAATTTTACGAGAATTACTTTTATCGTAATATAAAGGATACTTTGATAAAAATAGTAAACGAGGTCCATTTTGTGAACGGACAGTTTTAATAGAACCCCAGTAATAAGTTGGATTTATTGGCAAAATAAGGAGATTTGGAGAAACCGAATCGTTAGACAATTAACGAAACGAAGGACGAAACAAATAGAAAATCAAAGGAATGGCGTTATGGTAATTTTGCAAGCCAAATTTAATAAAAACCTTATTTCCTCTCTTCTTCTCCCTCACTCACGATTTCTCTCTATGCTTTTGTTTTCCCTTCTCGCGGCGACATTTTCTTCCTCCGGCGATTTCTCACGCCGACGTCCGATTTCTCCTTCGTTTGTCTTCCGTTCTTCGTGTTTTCTCCTCCAATCAACGCTCTAGGTATGATTCTATAGTTTTGGGAGCTTATTGTTCGGTTTTTATGAAGTTTAACGGTTAGGGTTTCGTTTAGGGTTTTGTGAAAAATGCGATTTAGGGTTAGAAATCAGTAAGGTTATCGTAGTTATGAATATAATGGACGTATTGAACGTTATTGGACGAAGTCGAGTCGATTTATGAGAAATGTTAAAGTTAGAGAATTTTAAGAGTTTTCAGAAAAACTCGTTAATGGAAGTTTTGAGGTATCGAGCGTGGAATGCTCGATAAAATGCTTCAATGAATCAAATTAGGACTTTAAGGAATTTCCTTAGTTAAGGTTTTGTTAAATTTGGACGTTTAATAGTTTAAACTCGTTTTAACGACAAAATTTCAAAATTGCCTTAGGTGAACAACGCTCGTGGACGGAGCTTGGATTGCAACGGACACGAGGTAAGTTCTCGTGACTTACTTTGGCGGATTGGCCTACACCGTACGTCGAAGTCGTCTCGAGGAGCTTTGGCGATATGTTTGTTTAAATTGCTTTGGTTGGGTAGTTAGGTTTAGTTCTTTTATAGGTTATGTTTTTATAGTCTTGATGGTATACATGCTGTATGTTTAAATTATGCTATAAATTGTTCATGCATCACAATTTTGAATTATGCATAGAAAACGAATTTCCGCACTATGTTTTAAAGAAAATGGCGATGTGGCCTGAAATGGGGCTATTGATCTTTTGTGTAGATCGATTAAGGGTCTGTCACAATACCACATCTAATACGAACCGATGTATGTTTATGGTCATGCGAGGTGGGGCTCAGGCATGGCTGTGCGTGTTGCAAGCATGTACCCCCCTCCTCTAGGTGGAAAGGGTTGTCCAACCGCAAGATGTGCCCTCTCCATTTAGGGGGTTGAGATCTCGATGACAACCTATGTAAAAATAAGAAAATGTTGCATGATTTAAGAACTCATACGCACAGCATGCATTTGCATTTACGAAACTTGTTGAGCTTTAGCTCATTGATTGTCTGTATGGTGTAGGTGATCTTGACATAGGTGAGGACGAGATCCCTCCACCCGAGGAATGATGCAGTTGAAGGAGGATGGCCCGTGGGAGTGTGCTGGGCAGTCGAGACACTTTTTGACCCGTGGGGAAGGATGTAAAGGTATTTTGGGACACGATAGTTAGATCGTAAGAAAAATTGTATAGTAGAACATATTAGGATGTTTGGTTCTGGTTAGTTGAAAGATTAATGTATAAATATTTAGGCAAACGGTTTATAAAACGTTTTGTTAAGGTTTTTTTCTAGATTTTTATGAACTACTTGGTGATTTTAGCAGGAGGAAATGTTTAGTTTTTAAACCGAACCACGCGGTTCGTTTTTATGAAATCGGGTTATGTTTCAAATGTGTTTTGAGTCGTTTATTGGGTGAGTGACGAAATGTGAAAAGGGGTGAGGTTTGAGCTATTGTATGTTCACGTTTATGGAGTTATTTATGTTGAAGTCTAAGGGGTATATGTGGTGAGAAATATGTGCAGCGGAAGAGGAAAGAAAAGAAAGAATGGGAGAGGGAGGCAAACTCCCTGGAATTTGGATTCCAAGGAGGGTGGCGATCGATCTCCTAAGGAGGGGATCGATCGCCTCTTTGGTCGCACTCTCTGGAAAAATTCTAAAGAGTGTGGCGATCGATCGCCCAGCACTCTCTGGAAAAATTTCAAAGAGTGTGGCGATCGATTGCCCACAAAGGGGCGATCGATCGCCTGACCATTGATCGCTAGGCTGATCGATGGCCACAATGAGGGGCGAACGTTCGCCCCTCGATTTTCTTCACATGCGACCGATCGCCCCTATGTTTTTGGGACGAACGTCCCTTTTTGCCCCTGTTTTGTCTGTTTCTACTGCTTCATAGTTTTATATGTTTAATTTGTTTAATTTAATTGATTTTAAGAATTGTTTTAAATGATTTTCTAAACGACTTTAACGATTTCGTTTTCAATTTAAATTCTGCTCAAAAGTTATGAAAATGGTTTTCCGCTTAAACGTGAAACTTAAATTTTGTAGGATAAAAAAAAATACGGGAAAATATGGGTACAGTGTTAGGGTCGTTACACTATTGATCTATCGTGAAGGCTGAGAGGAGCTTGTCACGATATCACACCTAGTGAAACTAATATACGTAATCTGTTATCTGGTCATGCGAGGTGGGGTTCAGGCGTGGCTGTTACGGATGTAAGCATGCCCCCCCCCCCCTTCCCGCTATGTGGAAAGGGTTGTCCAACCGCTGGACGTGTCCTCTCCATCTAACGGGCTGAGATCTCGGTGACAATCTGTCTGCCACGATCTGTTATATTATGTTATGTAATCTGCATGATTTCTGAAACTCATATGCACAGCATGCATCTGCATTTACGAAACTTGCTGAGCCTTTAGCTCATAGTTGTCTGTATGGTGTAGGTGATTTTGAGACAGGTAGGACGAGATCCCTCCACCCGAGGAATGAGCAGTTGAAGAAAGATTGCCCGTGGGAGTGTGCTGGGCAGTCGGTGCGCATTTTGACCCGTGGGGATGTAAGTAAGTGTTTTAGGGATTTTGATGGATAGAAGTAGGGGTGGGCACGGGCCGGTTCGGTCCGGGTCCCAAGTCCGGACCAAACCCAGACCAAAATTTTGGGATTTTTTTTTCAAAGCCCAGAACCTGGACCTGAAATTTCGGTCCGGTCCTGGTTCGGTCCCGGTTCCTCCCATCTCTGTTTTTTTTTTAATCTAAAAAATGTTAAAACTAAATGAGGAAAGCTCCAAGTCTGTGAAAGCAAAGAAACTAACAGAGCAAAGAAGTCGATCCAATCCAGCAGAGAAAGCACAGCAAAGAAGTCGATCTGAGCAGGCTCGTGACAAAATCAAAGACAATAAACGAACAGAATAATTGAAGTCGAAAAACAAGAGAGAGATCCGAACAAAGAAAGATCAACAAGAAGAAAAAAGAACATAATAAGATCAAATAATTTCAGATGATTATCACTTACCACGCAAATTTATGATGACCCAATCTCTGTTTTTTTCCGTTCGATGAGAATGGCGGAGGGACGTCTGATCTAGAGAGAGAAGTGCAGAAGCAGAAGGAATTTGGGATGATTAGCAGAAAGAGGATGGAAAGAACGCAGGATTATCTGAAGCACTGCCTTCAAGTAGCTCAAGACAATGACTTTCTACACCTCATTGTCGACAACAAACCCAATGATCAAACCACCCGACGCCGGCAGTCTTTCGACTGTGATTCTCGTCTCACTCATCATCACCCAGAAATCGTCCGTCCCACTCATCAAGCACAGCTCAACGGCGGATTAATCCACCCCTACGAGGTATGTGTTGCTTGTTTTTTGTGGGTTTTCTGCGAATGGCGAAGGCGAGGGCGAGGCGAGGCGATTTGAGCAGGCGAATGGCGTGAGCATGAGGCGACTCGGGTGTTCGCCGTTTGAAGATCGGGACTTGGGTATTTAGGAATCGGTTGTTCTGGTTCTGGATTTAGGGATTTAAGAAGGAAGAACGAACTATGAAGCGAAGAAGGAAGAGTTACCGAAGACTTAAAACCGGTCCTTCGGTTCGGTCCCGATTCTTCGGGAATTAGACCTGTGGACCGAGGAACGGACCGTGGTCCGTCATCCTGGGACCGAACCCGGACCAAAACTGCCGGTCCGGTGTGGTTCTCGGTCCCCGGTCCGGTCCTGCCCACCCCTAGATAGAAGGATAGAAAATTGTATAGTGGATCATTTTAGGATGCTTGGTTCTAGATAATTGATAAAAAGATATTTGATGTTTTGGTAAACTTGTTTTATAAAACGTTTTACTAAGTTTTTATTTGGATTTTTATAGTAATGTTTGGAGACGTTTTAGATTAAGCATGGATATGCTCGAGTTTTAGAGCTATCCACGCAATTTGTTTTTATGAAATTTGGATACGTTTTAAATAAGTCTTGAGTCGGTTTTGGGGTGATTGGCGAAGTGAGGATTGAGTGAGGTTGAGAGTATTTGTTATGTTGAAGTTTTAGGAGAAAATGAGGAAGTAAAAATTGTTAAGTGTGCAAGGGAAGAAAATGAGAAAAGGGAGATGTATGCTCTCTGGAATTTTCAGATTCAAGAGAGCATGCCGATCGATCGCCTAAGGAGGTGATCGATCGGCAAGAAGAGTCGGCACTCTCTGGAAAATACAGAGAGTGTGCCGATCGATCGCCCAAAGAGGGCGATCGATCGGATGTTGATCGATCGCTGGGGCGATCGATCAGTTATATGTGAGGCGATCGATCGCCCCCATGTTTTACAACACAGTCCAATCGATCGGCTGAAATGGCCGATCAATCGGCCATGCTTTTTACGGGCAGAATGCCCATTCTGCCCCCTGTGTTTTGTGCCTTTAAGATTTTAATTTTTATCAATTGTTTTCTTATGTTTTCTCAAATAGTTTTCGATGGTTTTTAATTCTTCGAATGATTTCAACGATTTAAATTCAAAGGTAACGTAATAAAGATTACTTAGGCTTAAAAAGAAAAATTTTATACGGGAAATTAAGGGAATAGTGTAAGGGTCTCTACAGAAACTGCTCTTTAACCATAGCTATGGTCTTTCCTTCACCAAAATGGCCATCTAAACCTCGGTTGTGAGCTTCCTTAACGAGGCACTGCCTTATACTCCCATTGGGGACACATAGCTTTCCTCCCTTTAATAGATAGCCATCCATAAGATGATAATATCCTTTGGTTTTATCTAAACACTGAGTATAGTGTGGTCCAAAACCTGGATCCGAGTCATAATTGTCCTTGATCCACCCGAATCCAAAAAATCTAACTCCAAGTTTAATTAGGAGGGTACGTCTCCTAGACAATGCATCTGCTACTACATTGTTTTTTTCTTTAACATACATCAGAACACAAGGAAATCTCTCTAAGAACTCCACCCAATTTGCATGTCTTTTATTTAGTTTATTCTGACCCTTGATATACTTTAGGGATTCATGGTCAGTGTGCATAATGAACTGTTTGGACAAGAGATAATGTTACCACTGCTCTAATGTTCGTATGAAAGCATCAAACTTCTTGTCGTACGTGGAATAATTAAGCACAACTCCTTTGAGCTTTTCACTAAAGTATGCAAGTGGCCTTCCCTCTTGCATTAGTACGGCACAAATGCCAATTATAGAGGCATCACTTTTAATTTCAAAGACCTTATTGAAATTAAGAAGTGCCAGAATAGGTGAGTAGCACAACTGATCCTTAATTAGCTCAAAGCTATGTTGGCACGCAGGTGTCCATTCAAATTCTTTCCCCTTCTTCGTACAATCTGTAATCAAGGCTACGGTTGAACTAAAATCTTTGATAAACCTTCTATAGAATGAAGCTAATCCATGGAAGCTACGAATTTCGGATATTCCATTATGGGACAAGCCACTCCTTAATGGCCTTAATCTTTTCTTCATCCACTTCCATTCCGTTTTTAGAAATAACAAACTCTAGGAAGTACACTTTTTCTAAGGCGAAAGAACATTTGCTCAAGTTTCCAAACAACTTGGCTTCTCTAAGGGTTTGGAATAGGACGCTGAGGTGGTTCAAATGTTGTGGAAGATCCAGATTGTACACTAGTATATCATCAAAGTATAAAACCATGAATTTTCTGAGAAAATCTTTAAGTACGTGGTGCATTAATCTAATAAAGGTACTAGGTGCATTAGATAGTCCAAATGGCATAATGATGGGTAACAACCTGAAAATGAGCGAGTTATCACCCAAAGAGTAAGGGTTGCTCACTGGTCGGCTAACCCGAGAGCAATAAAATGTATTAGCATAAATGAAAAGGTTAAAGTGCTCAAAATGAAACGATTTCTTCAGACAAAATGAAGCTAAGAGATGGAAGATGAAGTACGTGTGAAGTGGTGATAATGTTCTGTGAAGAAAAATAAAGCATATGATAAAACCCTGAACCGGCCGAAAGAGGTATGGAGTTACCACTCGGCTAATGCTTCTTCCAATGAAGAAGACCGGCCTTTGGGAATGGTGTGACCTTCTATAACACCCGGTTCTTTATGGGATTTTTGTAATTATTATTTTAATATATGGTGGCATTTTTGTAAATATGTCAAATTATGTCCGTTTTGCGAACGGAAAGTGTTATTACGATCCTAATAATTAATATGAATTTTAAGAAAATTTCGAGAATTTTAGGAGTGGCAACGCTAATTTTATGAGAATTACGTTTCTCGTGATATAAAGGACGTTGTGGTAAAAATAGTAAACGATGTCTGATTTGCAAACAGAAAGTTTTAACAGAACCCTAGTAATAAGTCGAAGTTATTGGTAAATTAAGGAAATTTGGAGAAAACGGATAGTTAGTTAATTAACGAAACAAAGGACGAAACAAATAGAAAATCAAAGGAAGGGCAAAATGGTCATTTGACAAGTCAATATTATAAAATAAAACAAATCCTTTCTTCTTCTCCAAACTTCACGATTTCATTTTCTTTCTCCCCTTTGGCGATTTCTTTCTCCCGCGGCGTTCTCTCTTCTCCGGCGACGATTCGTCCTCTGATCGACTCGTTTTCTTCGCGATTTCTTCTCCAATCAACGCTCTAGGTAAGGTTATGTAGTTTTCGAACTTTAGTTTTCAATTTTCACAGAGATAAAACTGATTAGGGTTTCGTTTAGGGTTTTGTCAAAATGTAGATTTAGGGTTTGAGATCACTAGGTTTACTGTATTTATGAATATAATGGACGTATTGGGCGTATTGGACGAAGATTGATCGATTCGTTGTGAAATATTAGGGTTTGATGAGTTTTCGCGATTTTGGAAAACTTCGTTAATGGAGGTTTTGAGGTGTCGAGCGTGAATCACTCGATAAAATGCCTCAATGAGTTAAATTAGAGTTTTAGGAAATTTCTTTAGTTAAGGTTTTGTTAATTTGGACATTTAACGGTTTAAACTCGTTTTAACGACAAATTTTGTGAATTTGCCTTAGCTGAACAACGCTCGTGGACGAAGCTAGAATTACAACGGACGCGAGGTAAGTTCTCGTGACTTACTTTGGCCGATTGGCCTACACCGTACGTCGAAGTCGCGTCGAGGATCTTTGGCGATTTGTTTGTTTAAATGCTTTGGTTGGGTAATTAGGATTAGTTCTTTTATAGATTCTGTTTTTTATTGTCTCGATGGTATATATGTCGTATGTTTACTTTATGCATGTAACTGTCCATGCATCATGGTTTTTAATTATGCATAGAAAATGAATTTCCGCACTATGTTTTCATGAAAAGAGATGTGGCCTGAAAGGGGGCTATTGATCTATTGTGTAGGCCAAAAGGGGTATGTTACAATACCACATCGCGTAAAACGAAATGAACCTACGTAATCTGTTATCTTGTCATGCGAAGGTGGGGCTCAGGCACGGCTGTATACGGATGTAAGCGTGTAACCCCCCCCCCCCCTCCCCGGTTAGGTGGAGAGGGTTGTCCAATCGCGGGACGTGTCATCTCCATCTAATAGGCTGAGACCTCGGTGATATTCTGTCTACGACATCATGATAAGAAAATATTGCAAGATTTCTGAAACTCATATGCACAGCATGCATTTACATTTACGAAACTTGCTGAGCCTTTAGCTCATAGTTGTCTGTATGGTGTAGGTGATCTAGATACAGGTGATGACGAGATCCCTCCACCCGAGGAATGATCAGTTGAAGAACGATGGCCCGTGGGAGTGTGCTAGGTACAGTCGATGCGCCTTTTGACCCGTGGGGATGGATGTAAGTATTTTGGGGACACGATAGTTAGATCATAGAAGAAATTGTGTAGTTGAACATATTAGGATGTTTGGGAATTTGGATAGTGGATAGGTTTATGTTTAGGGTTTTTTAAACGTTTTGAAAACTTATTTTATAACTGCTTGGTAATTTCCTTTATAGGGATATGTTCGATTTTTAAACGGATCCATGCAGTTTGTTTTCACAAAATTTTTGTAACGACCCCGTTACACTATTCCTAATCTCCCGTATAAAATTTTTCTTTTTAAGCCTCTAAATCAATTAAAAACATCCTCGAAAACTTTTAAAGAAAATTCATTTATCATACAAAAACAATTTACATAAAACCACTCAACCTTCTATCATTCCTCAATTTATCAACTTATCGCTTCTTCACAATATCATTTCTATCTCTATTTCAATTATACATTTTACATAAACTTTCCAAATATTCATACGTTCTCATAACTCTGCCCAAAACCGACTCTAAACACGATTAAAATGAAGTACATTTTCATGAAAACGAACTGCATGGTTCCGTTTAAAAGTGTGACATATCCTCCTGTTTACAAAATCACCAAGCAGTTCATAAAAATCCAAATAAAAATCTTAACAAACGTTTTATAAAACAAATCTATCAACTAAACGTAACCAAACACCCTAAAATGTATCAACTATACAATTAAACTAAAAACATTCCCATAACGTTAAATTAATGGCTTAAACAAAACGTTTGAAACATCAACATAAAAATCTAACACCTAACCAAAACCAAGCATCCTAATATGTTCTATCTGTACAAATATTCTGTCTAGTCCACCTTCAGCCCAAAACATTCCAAAAACCCTCAAAACATCTAACCATGAGTCCCACGGGTCAAAATGCGCCTCGACTACGCCAACACACTCCGCGACCATCCTCCGTCAACTGCATCTCTCGTCCTCACCTATGTCGAAGTCACCTACACCATACAAACACACTATGAGATAAAAATCTCAGTAAGCTCTACGTAAATGAAAATGCGTGCTATGCATATGCTGTTCATAAACCATTCAATCGTTTTACCTTTTTGTTTTCCTTTTCGTTTACCTTTTCGTTAACCTTTTCGTTTACCTTTTCGTTTACCTTTTCGTTAACCTTTTCGTTTACCTTTTCGTTTACCTTTTCGTTAACCTTTTCGTTACCTTTTCGTTTACCTTTTCGTTTACCTTTTCGTTTACCTTTTCATTTCTCTTTTCGTTTACCTTTTCGTTTACCTTTTCATTTACATTTTCGTTAACCTTTTCGTTTATCTTTTCGTTAACCTTTTCGTTTACCTTTTCGTTTCTCTTTTCGTTTCCCATTTCATTTCCTCTTCATTAATCATGATGCATGAACAATTCATATCTTAAAGTAAACAACCACATATATACCATCAAGACGAAAACAACATAATCTATAAAATAACTAGTCCTAACTACCCATCCAAAACAATTTAAACAAATGCATCACCAAAACTCCTCGAGACAACATTCGACGTACGGTGTAGGCCAATCGGCCAAAGAAGATCACGAGAACTTACCTGTCGTCCGTAGCTCGCTGGGGATGCTCGGTTATCTGTCCACCTATGGCTCAACCTACGAAAAATATTCAAACTTTATTACACTCAAGGTTACATTCACCAATTTACTCTCAAACTACTATTTCTAGCCTAATCCAACTAAAACCTAATTAAACGGCCACTAATTCGGGTTTGGCAAAATCGACCCGAAACTTCGAACGTGCATAACTTTTGCGTCGGTTATCGGAATCAAATGATTCCAGCGGCCACGTACTCCTCTAATAACTTATTTTAATCTGCCAAAAGGAATTTTAAAATAAATAACCGGAACTAGGTCAAAAATCCAAAAACCCGAAACTGCCCTTAATCGGAAATTTCCCCCTTTCCGATTTTTCATCAAATTCCACCTATTTCCTCACCAATCGACCACCTACACCTTCAATTTGAATAATCTAACAAAATTCCTGAGCCACACTCATCAAAACCGAAATGCCCTAAATCGGTTTTTCACTGTTTTTCGCCCAAACGAGGCTCAACATGGCCAGGCGGCCAAAGCCGGACCAAGGGTCGGCAAACCCACGCCGGAAGTGACCTAAAACGGCCGGTGATCGGAGCCAAAACCAGCTCGTCACTGTCGGCCATGAACAAACCCGAAACAGGGTGAAAACCGAACCAAAACAGGGGAGAAACTGTGACGACCCGTCTTTCAACGGACTGATAAGGAACCACCCATTCTCCGCGGATCCTGGGGCTGACCTGGGCCGGAGGTGGGTAAAGCTCCGCGGATCCTGGGGCTGACCTGGGCCGGAGTGGTTTCTCCGTTGAAGCAGGGGCCGTTACGAACCCACATCGCTTGGGGAAGTACATGGAAATGAAACATATGTAAGAGATCCCTCCCAACATAGCAATACGCGTTTTGGAGCACAATTGACGACGGATCCCATAAGAACTCCGAAGTTAAGCGTGCTTCGGCGAGAGTAATTTCAGGTTGGGTGACCTTCCGGGAAGTTCTCGCCAAACAAAGCCGTGAGGGGAGGATATTGGGCTGCGGCCCAATCCCCAGAGCGGACAATATCTTGCTGGGATGAGGGGTCGTTACAAATGGTATCAGAGCCTGTACCCAACCGGAAATGTGGCCAACGAGGACGTTGGGCTCCCGAGGGGGGGTGATTGTGACGACCCGTCTTTCAACGGACTGATAAGGAACCACCCATTCTCCGCGGATCCTGGGGCTGACCTGGGCCGGAGTGGTTTCTCCGTTGAAGCAGGGGCCGTTACGAACCCACATCGCTTGGGGAAGTACATGGAAATGAAACATATGTAAGAGATCCCTCCCAACATAGCAAGACGCGTTTTGGAGCACAATTGACGACGGATCCCATAAGAACTCCAAAGTTAAGCGTGCTTCGGCGAGAGTAATTTCAGGTTGGGTGACCTTCCGGGAAGTTCTCGCCAAACAAAGCCGTGATGGGAGGATATTGGGCTGCGGCCCAATCCCCAGAGCAGACAATATCTTGCTGGGATGAGGGGTCGTTACAGAAACCGAGCCATACCGTCGGTTCATGCGCAGAGATAGGCCGGAACCTCCTGTCGCCGTCGTCTGGCCGGAGAACGCCGGTGTTCGTCGGAGGAGAGTCTCCGTTGTCTCCCTCGTCTCTCTCTCGGCGTCGGGCTGTTCTTCGCTCGCGGGGGGGCTTGGGCTCAACAGAATAGCTTCGGCTATTCTGTTGATTTTTATTTTATAAAATAAATAATGAAAATAATAATAATAATAATATTAATTCCTATTAAACATTAATATACTGTTTTGCTCTTCCGTAATTTTGTTAAATTCCGTATATCCCCACAAATTCACATTAATCGTTAGGACCCTAATAACACTTTCTTTTCGTAAAACGGACTTGATTAACTATTTTTACGAATTAATATACTAAAAAGGCTAAAACGAGAACTCTAGCATTACTCTTCTCGATTTGGGTTTCTAAAATTTCACTTCTTCTTCTACAAATCCCCATAAATTTCTAGGGTCCTAATAAAACTATCCGCTCGCAAAACGGACCTAATTTACTTATTTACGAAAATAGCCTTGGAGCGGAAACCCGAAAAACTCGGGTGTTACAGTTTTACCACGTTTTCAAATGTGTTTAGCGTAGGTTTTAAGTGATTGATGACATGAGAGGCGAGTGAGGTTATGAACGATTTTATGTTAAGATGTTGAGTATGTTTATTGAAGTTTAGGATTGAATGAAGAAAATTGTTAAGTGTGCAGAGGAGAAAGAAAACAGGAAGAAGTGGCTCTCTGGAATGGAAATTTCAGAGAACCTGTCGTTCGATCACCATCGATCGGCAGGTGATCGCCGCTCTCTGGATTTTCCAGAGAGTGGGGCGATCGATCGCCCTCTCATTTTTCTGGATCTGACATTTTTGCCCCTCCAATTGATGGTCGATTCCTTTTATGTTTTAATTCTGTTTTCTTTAATTGTTTTCCCCCTTTCTTTAATTTATTTTCTTTAAGTTTTCCTCACCTTAAATACGTTTTGTTTAATGATTTTCAAATGTTTTCCGCTTAAACGCTAAACTTAAAGTTTATAATAATAAAAAAAAATATAATACAGGAAAATTAAGGGTACAGTGTTAGGGTCGCTACACCTTCTCTTATGATTCCAACACCAAGGTGACTTGGATTAGAGTAAGGAGTAAGAGCTTTCAAGCCACTACACGCTTGGAAGCAATGGAGGTTCTCTCCAATCGGTTTAAGCAAACTGATACCTACCTTGGCACCAATCTAGGTAGAATTCCAATGGCACCAACCCTTGGAAGATTCTTCACCAAGACAACCTTGTCTTAATAAAAGATACCTCAATAGATTAATTTGGCAAAAGACCCATACAATGGCCAAGTGTCATGCTTAAATAGAGATCCTAGGGTAGCTAGGGTTCTGCAAGTTTGAATGTGAACCGTTGGATGAATGTGATGATGGGCGGCCAAGATGATTTGTGCTTGTGCTTCATCCTGTAACACATGGTTCTTTGGGTTTTCGGATTTTTGCTAAATAATGGACATTTTTGTAAATATGTCAAATTAAGTCCGTTTTGCGAGCAGAGAGCGTTGTTAGAATCCCAATAATTAATACGGATTTTAGGAGAAATATGAGAATTTTTGGAGTTGTAACGCTAAATTACGGGTTTTGTGTTGCTCGTAATAAAATGGGTATTTCGGTAAATATAGTAAACTAGGTTCGTTTTTCGAACGGAAAGTTTTAATGGAACCTTACTAACAAATTGAAATTTATGGTGAAATAAGGAAGTTTGAAAAAACTAAATCGTTAACAAAATAACAAAATAAGTGGAGAAACAAATAGAAAATCAGTAGAGGGGTGTTATGGTAATTTTCCAAGCCAAAATCTTTAATAAAACACAAACTTCCTCTACTTCCCCAGCACACACGCGATTTTCCTTCTGCAGAACCCTCCATCGGCGATTTTCATCTCCCTCGTGCGTTTCTCACTTCCGTCGACGAAAGCTCACTATCCAACGGTTCGTTCTTCGCGTTTTCTTCTCCAATCCTGACCCTAGGTAAAAGTCTATTGTTTTGGAGCGTTAGATTTCGGTTTTCGCGGAGTTATACGATTAGGGTTTCGTTTAGGATTTTGTTAAAAATGTAGATTTAGGTTTGAAATTGATAGGTTTAGCGTAGTTATGCCTCTAATCGACGTATTGATGTTTATTGGACGTAGTTAATCGGTTTATTAATGAATATTGGAGTTTTGGAGGTTTGGAGCTTTGGAAAACTCCATTAATAGAGGTTTTGAGGTGTCGAGCGCGAATTGCTCGATAAAATGCCTCAATGAGTTAAATTAGAGTTTTTGGAGGTTTTCTTAGTTAAGGATTCCGTTAGTATGGAAGTTTAACGGTTTAAACTCGGTTTTTAACAACGATTGTTGTGAATTGCCGAGGTGAACAACGCTTGTGGACGGAGCTTGAATTGCAACGGACGCGAGGTAAGTTCTCGTGACTTACTATGGCCGATTGGCCTACACTGTATGTCGAGCTCGTAGCTGAGGAGTATTGGTGAATAGTTTGTTTAAATGTTTTGGTTGGGTAGTTAGGATCAGCTTTTTTTATAGGTTATGCTTTTATCATCTCGATGGTACATATGTTGTATGTTTACTTTCCACATTTAACTGTTCATGCATCACGTATTTTAAAATAGCATGAAAATGGATTTCTGCACGTGTTTACGAAAAAGAAATGAACTAATGAAACGAATCTACGTAATCTGTTATCTGGTCATGTCGAGGTGGGGTTCAGGCATGGCTGTTTACGGATGTAAGCATGTTCCCCCCCCCCCAGGCATATGGAAAGGGCTGTCCAACAGCCGGACGTGCTCTCTCCATCTGACGGGCTGAGATCTCGGTGACATCTCTGTTATCTGCAATGATCTGTTTTGTTAAGTAATCTGCATGATTTTTGAACCTCATATGCACAGCATGCATCTGTATTTAAGAAACTTACTGAGCCTTTAGCTCATAGTTGTCTGTATGGTGTAGGTGATTTTGATACAGGTGAGGATGAGATCCCTCTACCCGATGAATAAGCAGTTGAAGAATGATGGCCCGTGGGAGTGTGCTGGGCAGTCGGTGTGCATTTTGACCCGTGGGGATGTAAGTAAGAGTTTTGAGGGTATTCGGGTTGTTTTGGGCTGATGGTGGATTAGATAGGATAATTGTATAATTAGAAACATTTTAGGTTATTTGGTATCTGGATAGTTAACGAATTGATATTTTGATATTTTATAAAACGTTTTGTTAAACCTGTCATTTAATGAACTGCTGGATTGTTGAATTTCTTAGGGGTTTTTGTTTGATTTTCAAATGGTTCCACGCAGTTCGTTTTCACGAGATTTTTATTACGTTTGAATGTGCGTCGAGTGGGTGATTTATGAGTTGAGGAGGTTACGAGAGTGTAGCGTATTTTGTGATGATTATGAAGTGTTTTAGTATGTATGTGATGTGGAAGTTTTAGGGGAGGAGAAGGGGAAGAATAAGGTGGCAGGGAAGAAGAGAAAAGAGAGAGGCAATTCCCTGGAAGCACTCTCTAGAAAATCCAGAGAGTGTGCCAATCGATCGCCCAAAGGGGCGATCGATCAGTTGGTGATCGATCGCAGGGGCGATCGATCGGCTCATGCTTTTCAGGGCAATTTGTCCCTTTTGCTCTCGCCTTTGCTATGTATTTTTCCTCTGTTTCTTTTATGCAATTTTAATTGATTTTAAGGGTTGTTTTAAACAATTTTCCAAACGATTTCAACTATTCAGATTCCGATTTAAAAAGTTTACTCAAGATTTATAGAAGAAAAATTTTGTACGGGAAATCCTAGGAATAGTTTAAGGGTCGCTACAGTTATCCAATGGTGAGGCTTCCTCCCTTGCAAATGTCATCAAGCATCCTCTTTGTGCCACGTCATCAATCCTTGTGAGCACTACCTCTTGTCTTTGCTTCTTCATCCAATGGTGAGGCTTCCTCCCTTGCAAATGTCATCAAGTGCCCTCTTTGTGCCACGTCATCAATCCTTGTGTCGACTACCAATTGTTCTTTGTGTGCTTCTTCTCCTTTTTGTCTTCTAATGGGTTTGGCTTCCCACATCAAGATAGTTCACTTTAACCCAAATTAGCTACCCACCATACAACTCTAAGGGCTAATGGTTTTTGCCAAAACATAAAATAAAACTAATGTTTGTTTAAAGAAAACCAACAGAAAATAAATTACAAGATTTATCTCCAGGAAGACAAATTCCCGCTTCTGCTAATCCAGCCAATTCGTTTCATCCCGTGCATCGAAAATGAGAGCATGAAGAGGTCGATCCTTGTCTTGAGAGCTAGGTGTCTATTCCAAGCCTTCAAAGGTTCCATCACCTACAAAAGAAATAAACTCATTAGTAAACAAGTTAAAATCATTATGGGCCTTGGTTATGGATTGGGCTTTGGTTTGGAACCTAGTAATGGGCCTATGCAGCACATCACATAACCATCCACTGGAACAACCCATACTTAGTATTGAAGGCGGTCTTTTATTCATCACCTTCTTTCATTCTGATTTGATAGTAACCACTTTTCAGGTCTATCTTTGTGAAAATTGATGCTCCACTGAGTTCATCAAGCATGTCCTCAAGCAGTGGAATAGGGAATCTGTATTTGATCGTAATCTGATTAACGACTCGGCTATCCACATACATCCTTATTGTTCCGTCCTTCTTTAGAACCAATAGGGATGGTACTGCACACGAGCTCATTGACTCTCTTATATAGCCCTTATCCAATAGGTCATGCACTTGATTTTACAATTCTTTTGTATCCTCAAGGTTCATTCGATATGCTGGACGATTAGGTAGTACAGCCCCAAGTTGTAGATCTATTTGATGCTAATTCCTCGAAGAGGCGGTAATCCTTGGGGTAGTTCTTCAAGGAAAAAATCTTGAAACTGGTTGAGTAAATTTTTTACGGGGTGAGGGATAACTCCTAGCTCCATAATTCTGTCTCAGAATAGTACCATGATTAGTGGATCTCCTCTTTTCACAGATGCTTCTAGTTCTTTCTTGGTCATAAAGAGACTAGCCTTGCTTTTTTCTTCTTTTATAGCAGCATCATCTTTAGTAATCTTTTCAGGAGTCAGTGATGCTAACTTAATTGTCTTATCTCCGAACTTGAAGGAGTAATAGTTAGAAAACCCATCTTGGTTTACTTTTCGATCGTATTGTGTAATGACCCGTAATCATTAAAACCTTTTTCTGTAAAACTTTGCAAAATATTTTGAAATATTTGCACTTCACTTTATTGACTCGAAACGTATAAACTTTATTCGTAAAACTTTGTAAAAAATTTGGTAAAATTTCCTTTAAAAAAAAAAAAAAATTCGTGAACAGTAACTGTGAACAATGTCGTGTGAAATGCGGCCAATCGATCGGCACTGTAGTGCAGATCGATCGGCACCCCCTTGGCCAAAATGTTCAGAAACGTGAAATTTGGCGATCAGTCGCCCAAAATCGACAACCGATCAGCACCTGTTTAGGTTTTTCATCTCCAAAACATCAAATTTTCAAGAAAACTTGTAAAACCTCTTTTAAAATTGTTTACAAACAATATTATCATTAAACATTCACACTCCATGCCTATAACATCATTTCTATAAACATGTAAACCAAAGTCATTGAAGAAAGGTGAATATGGAAAAGAAAAAGTATCCCATTGGAGCAGACCATTATACGTTGTATGAGGAAGTGGGGCATGGTGTTAGTGCTTCAGTGCGACGTACTCTTTGCAAACCTTTTAATGAGATTGTCGCCATCAAGATTCTTGATTTTGAACAGGACAATATCGATCTGGTAATCTCTAAATTTTGGTTATGTCTTATCAAAAGTTTCTAGGTTTTTCTCTTCTTCTGTTCGCGGATTGTATTCAAAAGAAAAGCCTGCATTTTTGTTACTAGTGAATTATAATTCTAAAGTTGGAAATCAGAATCAATTTGGATTGTGTAATCAATGCAAGAGTGTGTTTGTTTTGGAGTTGAATCAAACAATTTTAAACTTGCTGAAAAATCTGATGAAACCATCAGGATTGTTCATTTTGTTGATGATGGTAGTCGTATTACCCTTTTGCTAAGATGATGTGTGATGATGGGCTGACTAGAGAAAGTGGTGTTTTCTATATCTCGTGGATCAACAACTATTGTTGTAACAGGTCTAACCTGGTCAGATAGAATCTCTTCTAAGACAATCTTACTATAAGGTTTGTAATTTGTTATATAGTCATGTTCTAGAAATATGGCGTTTGTCGACACAAATACCTTATTATCTTGAGGACTATAAAACAAACCTCCTCTCATGTCTTTTGCATATCCAACAAACAGACAAACCTCAGTTCTTGGTTCCAACTTCCCAGTCTTACCTACTAGCACATGTGCTGGACATTCCCATATGCGAAAGTGTCTCAAACTAGGTTTGTGACCACTCGACAACTCTAAGGGTGTTTTAGGTATAGACTTAGATGGAACTACATTAAGTATGTAGGTTGCTGTTTGTAAGCATATTCCCAAAACGATTTTAGAAGAGATGAATAGCTCATCATGGATCTTACCGTATTAAGCAAAATTCGATTTCTTCTTTCAGCAACACCATTTTGCTGAGGCATGCCTGGTGCTGTTAGTTGGGATATTATCCTATGTTCTAACAAATAATCCTTGAATTCACTGTCAAGGAATTCACCTCCTCGATCTAATCGAAAGCACTTGATAGTCTTACCCAATTGGTTCTCTCCTTTAGCTTTAAATTCTTGAAATTTTCTAAAAGTTTCAGATTTAAACTGAATTAGATAAGTATATCCATATCTTGAGTAATCATCTATAAAGTCACAAAGTACACATAGCCACCTCTGGCCCGTGTAGATATTGGGCTACATACATCTGAATGTATTAGCTCAAGTATTTCTTGAGCCCTATGGCACTTTTGTGACGACCCTAATTCCGTACCCGACTTCCGTACTATATATATATATATTTTTTACACTTTTAAACTTTAACTGTACTTAAGGCGAAATCTAAATCGAAATCAAAATCGAAATAGAAATCGGAGTTCGTTTGAAACAATCGATAAAACCATTAAATTAACCATTAAAACTTAAAACAAACAAAACATTTAAAACTATTAATTAATAAATACAATCTCTTTTTTTTATATAAAACATGGCGATAAGTCGCCCCAAAATGGGCGATTGCAACAGGCGACTAATCGCCTGTTGCAGTCGCCACGCTCTCTGGATTTTCTCCAGAGAGCGTAGCCTGAACTTCGCCCAAGAGGCGATTGCTCGCCTCCCAGAGGCGAGCAATCGCCAGGCTCTCTGGATTTCTCCAGAGAGCCGAGCTTCTTCCTTCCTTCCCCCCCCCCCCCCCCCCCCCCCACCTTTTTCCTTTCTTCACCCTTCCACGCCCTGCACTTCACATACATAATCCAAAACATACAACACCCAAAACACTACAACTTCTTCTCCTTTCTCACACAAAATCTTCACCCAATCTTTACATACCTCCATAAAATACTTTCCAAACATAATATTTACTCAAACACTCAAAACCGACCCAATTCACGTTAAACATATCAAATTTCATAAAACGAACCGCGTGGTTCCTTTTAAAAGTTTAACATTTCCTCCCT
Source organism: Begonia masoniana (assembly GCA_022432975.1). Taxonomy (NCBI): domain Eukaryota; kingdom Viridiplantae; phylum Streptophyta; class Magnoliopsida; order Cucurbitales; family Begoniaceae; genus Begonia; species Begonia masoniana. The sequence continues at coordinate 17,730,816 of CM039506.1, forward strand.
GTTTGAAAAACATCAAAACACTATAAAACGCAGTGCATAATCTATTCAGTCATCAAACATCCAAAAATGTATCCAATTGTACGAAAAATCTATCAAATTCTACGATGGATCTATCAATTTCACCATTCACCCAAACGTCACCCAAAAACATCTAACCATGAGTCAATCCTGCCTAGCCAAAACACGCTCCGCCGCCACGAGCTCCGCCCATCGACCATCTACGCTTGATCATCGTAAGGTGGTTCCTCACCTTCGTTCTCGTCACCTACATCATACGATAAATACATTAAGCCTAATACTTAGTAAGGAGTGTGCTAAACATAACATTACATATATGCATGACATTCATAAAACATTTTCGTTTCGTTTCGTTAAACCATTTTCTTGCCCCGTGAGAATCATAACTTGTCCCGTGAGAAACACATGACTCGCCCCGTGAGAAACACTTGACTTGCCCCGTAAGAAACATACAACTTACCCCGTGAGAAACATACATCATTCTTAATTCATGATCGTTCGTTAACTCGACATTTCATAAAACATGTTCATAAATAGTTCGTATGCACTTTGATAAAACATGATGCATGAGGAACGACATACGTAGAAACGCCTATTGAATGACCACTAACAATTCGCTAAGGCACTACTTAAGCTAATCATCTTACCACCAACTCTTATAACTACCTAACTTCATCACAACAAACATAATCAACATCGTTACGACGTAGGGCCTTAGTGGCCGGAAACCTAACACTCACTTACCTGGCGTCTAGATATGCCGAGCACCGTCCTTTGAGCTTGGGTTACCTAGGGCATTTAACAACACATCATTAATATCAACTCTCAAACATCAAATCTAAACAAATCGGCGTCTCGAGCTAGGACAAATTCTTCTAAAATTCTAATTCATTTTTTTCGGGCATTTCATCGAGCACTTGGTGCTCACTAACTTCAAAACTCTATTAATGTCTTCCAAACCATTTTCAACAACCAATATTTAACCCTAATCAACTACCAAACACCGATAATCCATCCAACTCACTCAATAATCACCAATACTTCATCAATGTGTAATAATAAACAACCCTATCGATTTCTAGCTAAAAACCAACAATTCTCACCAAACCCTAAATCGAAATAAACCCTAAAACCACAAATAAACTTGTCTAGAGTGTATAGCTTACCTAAAAGATTATTTGGGGGAAGAAAACCCAGAGAAAACGCAGAAATCGGAGGAGTCGCGGGCGTTGGAAGATTGGCGACGGAGGAGAGAAAGAAAAATCGCCAAAGGGGAGAAGGAAATCGCGTAGGGAAGAAGAAATAAGGGAGGAAAGAGAGAGAAAGTTCTTTTAATTAAAAATATTTGACTTTCTAAATTACCTAATTGCCCTTATTTAATTTCTTAACTTAAATCACTATTTCATCCATCGGTTTAACTTCTCCAAAATTCCCTTATTCCTCCAAATATTTCTATTTATTCTTAGGGCCCTAACGAAACTTCTCGTTGGCCATTTGGACTTAATTTATTATTTCTACGAATTATCACTCTATATGCTTAAAATATTAAAATTCTAAACTTATGGCTCGAAATCCTTAAAATGAAATTTCTGGGTGTTACATCCTACCCTCCTTATTTAGAATTTTGTCCCCAAAATTTCATACCTGAACAAATCTGGATATCTGTCCATCATGTCCTGTTGTCGTTCCCACGTTGCTTCCTCTATGTTTTGATTTCTCCATAGTACTTTAACAAGAGGGATTGACTTATTACGCAGGACCTTAACCGAAGACTCCAAAATCTGTATCGGCCTTTCTTCATACGTCAAAGTTGGCCGTATCTCAAGATCAACTAGTTCTACCACGTGCGTAGGATCCCGTATACACTTTCTCAACATCGACACGTGGAAGACATTATGCACGCCCACCATAGACAACGGCAATTGAAGCCTATACGTTGTAGCTCCAATCTTTTCTGTAATCCGGAACGGTCCAACAAACCGTGGATTTAACTTCCCTCTCTTACCAAAGCGAACTACGCCCTTAAATGGTGAAACCTTCAAAAACACTTCGTCACCAACTACAAACTCCAATTCTCATCTTCTTCGATCAGCATAGTTCTTTTGGCGACTCTGTGCGGTCTCCATTCTTTGTCTAATCAAAGCAACCTTTTCAGATAACTGTTGTAAAATCTCAGGGCCGACCAACTTAGCTTCGCCCACTTCATCCCAATACAGCGGCGACCTACACTTTCTACCATAAAGCGCTTCGTACGGAGCCATACCAATCGTGGACTGATAACTGTTATTATAAGCAAATTCAATCAAAGGCAAGTATCGGCTCCACGACGACTGAAATTCTAACACACATGCCCTCAGCATATCCTCGAGTATCTGAATCGTTCTCTCAGATTGTCCGTCAGTCTGTGGGTGGAATGTCGTGCTAAAAGTCAATTTGGTACCCATAGCGCTTTGCAAACTTTTCCAAAACCTCGAGGTAAACCTGAGATCCCGATCTGAAACAATCGACGCAGGGACCCCGTGCAATCTAATAATCTCTTGGACATAAAGTTCTGCAAATTGATTCATCGTGTAAGTCATCTTTACATGCAAGAAATGAGCTGCTTTGGTCAATCTATCAACTACGACCCATATACTGTCGTGCCCTTTTACTGTCCTCGGTAATCCAACTACGAAATCCATTGCAATTTGATCCCACTTCCACTCGGGAATCGGTAGTGGTTGCAACATTCCACCTGGTCTTTGGTGCTCTGCTTTCACTTGTTGGCAGACAAGACAGGATTGTACATAATTGGCTACATCACGCTTCATGTTCGACCACCAATAGTACACTTTGAAATCTCGGTACATCTTGGTGTTACCTGGATGCACTGAGTACAACGACGAATGTGCCTCTGACATAACCAACTTCTTCAACTCTTCGTCCTTTGGAATGTACCAACGGTCTCGGAATCTCAGAATGCCCTCCATTGAGTAACTGAAATCAGAAGGTACAACTGATAATTTTGCTACAATAGCCATCTTTTCTTCCGTATCTAGCTGTTGAGCCTCTTTTATTTTGTCCAACAGAGTAGGCCGTATAGTCAAGTCAGCAAGCAGGGCCGAAAGTTCTGGAACTAACTCGAGTTCAAACCCCTGCATCTCCTTTTTCAATGAAGCTGACATACTGAAAGAAACTGATTCCTCTATCCTAGGCATCCTACTCAACGCATCTGCCACAGTATTTGCCTTTCCAGGATGATATTTGATTTCGAAGTCGTAGTCTTTCACAAACTCTAATCATCTTCTCTGTCTCATATTCAAGTCTTTCTGTGTAAACAGGTATTTTAAACTTTTGTGGTCCGAAAACACTTCACACTTCTGTCCGTAGAGGTAGTGTCTCCATATCTTTAACGCGAATACCACCGCTGCCAGTTCTAAATCATGCGTCGGGTAATTTTCCTCATAACTTTTCAATTGCCTGGAAGCATAGGCAATGACTTTTCCTTCCTGCATCAACACGCATCCCAATCCGACTTTGGACGCGTCACAGTAAATACAGTATACTCCATTGTCCACTGGTAGAGTCAGTAAAGGCGCTGTGGTTAACTTTTGCTTCAAGGTCTGAAAGCTCTCCTCACACGCCTTAGTCCACTCGTACTTCACTTCTTTCTTCGTTAAGTTCGTCAAAGGTTTGGCTATTACCGAAAACCCTTGGATAAATTTCTGATAATACCCTGCTAGGCCTACGAAACTCCGTACATCACTTGCATTTCTCGGTCGAGGCCATTCTCTTACCACCTATATCTTGGCCGGATCCACAGAAACACCTTCTTTTGAAATCACATGGCCTAAGAAATTCACCTGACTCAACCAGAATTCGCACTTAGAAAGCTTAGCATACAATTGGTGTCGTTTTAAAGTAGTCATAACGGCCTTCAAGTGCTCTGCATGTTCTTCGTCGTTTCGGGAATATACCAAGATGTCATCTATGAATACTATTACGAACTTATCCAAGAATTCCCGGAACACTCTATTCATGAGGTCCATAAACGCGGCTGGAGCATTGGTCAAGCCGAATGACATAACCATAAACTCGTAGTGCCCGTAGCGCGTTCTGAAGGCAGTCTTTGGTACATCCTCGGCTCTAATCTTCAACTGATAGTACCCAGAACGTAAATCGATCTTAGAAAATACCGTGGCCTTTTGTAACTGGTCAAATAGATCATCTATCCTCGGTGACGGGTATTTATTCTTTATGGTCAGCTTATTCAATTCGCGGTAATCCACGCACATTCTTAAGGAGCCATCTTTCTTCTTCACAAACAAAACCAGAGCGCCCCAAGGAGAAACGCTCGGCCGGACGAAGCCCTTGTCTGTTAGCTCTTTCAGCTGGACTTGCAACTCCCTCAGTTCAACTGGCGCCATTCTATAAGGATTCTTGGACACTGGCGCCGAACCAGGAATAATCTCAATTGTAAACTCCATTTCCCGATCCGGAGGCAAGCCAGGCAACTCGTCCAGAAACACTTCCTTAAAGTCCTTAACCACTTGGATGTCACATAACTTTTAACTTCTCTCGCATGCTTACTTCCTCCACACTTGCTATAAACCCATAACATCCATGCTTCATCGAGTACAAAGTATTTACGGGCGAGCTGGGTAACTCGTCTAGGAATACTTCAGTAAAATTCTCCTCTACCAAAATGTTATTCAACTTTAACTCATCTCGTTTCCTTACATCCACAATGCTTGCTACAAAATTGAAACATTGAGGTTTGGTAGAGTACCGGGCACTCATTGACAATACAAGAGGCATTTCCCTTGATCGGAGGGTTGCTGGGAAGTCGTAATTCTCCCTGCTCGAGGGTCTAAAATCTACTACTCCCGACCTGCAATTGATTGTGGCATAGTGCCTAAACAACCAATCCATGCCCAAGATTACATCGTACCCCTTCATACATATAACTATCAGGTTCGCATAAAATTGCCTACCACCAACAGACAATATTTCGCCCCGTATCGCCCGATCTGAGTGCAAATACTTACCGGAAGGCAACATAACACTATAACTATGATCAGCTTGGACGACATCTAATTTCCACTTAACTGCATACTTCTGTGCTATGAAGGAATGGGTTGCCCCAGTGTCAATTAGAACGTGAGTCGTGTTTCCACAAACCAAAATAGTACCTGTAATGACTGAAGGCTGAGCAGCTTCCTCGTCTTCAATCAGAGAAAAGATCCGGGAGGGACCGCCCGGTGGCTGCCTACTCGGCGCTAGGCAATCAATGGCCTTGTGGCCCACCTTATCGCATCGAAAACATCGCCCGCTATGCAATTTGCACTCCCCATGATGATTCTTTAGGCATGTAGGGCATAAAAGAGCTTGCGACGCCCCTTGCGGACGTTTACCCTTGTCTTGAAACCTAGGCGTCTCATTAGCCCATTTGACACCACGTTGCGCTTGTGGCTGCCAACCCTGATTTTGTTGTTGCGGTTGTCCATCTCTAACAAACCTTCTAGACACTTCTCTCTGTCGCTGAAGCTTCATTTCAATGTCATCTAATCCGAGAGCCCTTTCCACTATCTTATGGTAAGGCACGTCTTCGTCATCCACAGTCATCAACCCTTTCTGAATCTCTAATTTCAAACCTTGCACGAACTGGTGAATTTTGTTTTCCTCCTCATAGATCATATAGCCGGCATATCGAGACAGCAAATCAAACCTTCGTACATATTCAGCCACCATTCCCGTTTGGCGTAATTGAATGAACTCCACCTTCTTACTAGCCCGAAGAGTGCGACTGAAATACTTGTTGTAGAACACTGTTTTGAACCTTTCCCACCTCATAACTCCCACAGCAGTAGTAGCTTTAATCATATCCCACCAAAATATAGCATCCTTCTCTAAATTAAATGTGGCACACGTCACTTTGTCGGCTTCCTCCACTTTTGCATAGGCAAACATACTCTCAATCTTACGAATCCATTGTTCAGCGCTCGTAGATCCGAAGACTGACCATCGAAGGTAGGGGGCCTAAGTCGCCTGAATCTCTCCCCACTTTGATCCTGTGAGGTATTTCTTTGTCCATTTCCACTCCCATTTCCTTCTCGGTTTAATAAAATCACAATCTGTTCCGACTGTTGTTGTAATATATCCATAAATTGGTCCATAGGATTTTCTGGAGGCGGTCTAAGTGCTCTCGGCATTTTCTCGTTCCTAAACATATTAGACAACACAAAACAATGAATATCTAAGAATCATAATTAAACTTAAACACTTACAGTCGATGGAGAGTTCCCGTACGGCGGTGTGTTTGGCAGGCATTTCACAAAATCGATTTTAAAACTCCGTCCTCTCTGATACCATAACTGTGACGACCCTAATACCGTACCCGACTTCCGTACTATATTTTTTTTTTTGACACTTTTAAACTTTAACTGTACTTAAGGCGAAATCTAAATCGAAATCAAAATCGAAATAGAAATCGGAGTTCGTTTGAAACAATCGATAAAACCATTAAATTAACCATTAAAACTTAAAACAAACAAAACATTTAAAACTATTAATTAATAAATACAATCTCTTTTTTTTATATATATAAAACATGGCGATCAGTCGCCCCAAAAGGGGGCGACTGATCGCCCCATGGGCGATTGCAACAGGCGACTAATCGCCTGTTGCAGTCGCCACGCTCTCTGGATTTTCTCTAGAGAGCGTAGCCTGAACTTCGCCCAAGAGGCGAGCAATCGCTAGGCTCTCTGGATTTCTCCAGAGAGCCAAGCTTCTTCCTTCCCCCCCCCCCCCCCCCCCCCCCCCCAAATTTTTCCTTTCTTCACCCTTCCACGCCCTGCACTTCACATACATAATCCAAAACACACAACACCCAAAACACTACAACTTCTTCTCCTTTCTCACACAAAATCTTCACCCAATCTTTACATACCTCCATAAAATACTTTCCAAACATAATATTTACTCAAACACTCAAAACCGACCCAATTCACGTTAAACATATCAAATTTCATAAAACGAACCGCTTGGTTCCGTTTAAAAGTTTAACATTGCCTCCTTGTTTGAAAAAAATCAAAACACTATAAAACGCAGTGCATAATCTATTCAGTCATCAAACATCCAAAAATGTATCCAATTGTACGAAAAATCTATCAAATTCTACGATGGATCTATCAATTTCACCATTCACCCAAACGTCACCCAAAAACATCTAACCATAAGTCAATCATGCCTAGCCAAAACACGCTCCGCCGCCACGAGCTCCGCCCATCGACCATCTACGCTTGATCATCGTAAGGTGGTTCTCACCTTCGTTCTTGTCACCTACATCATACGATAAATACATTAAGCCTAATGCTTAGTAAGGAGTGTGCTAAACATAACATTACATATATGCATGACATTCATAAAACATTTTCGTTTCGTTTCGTTAAACCATTTTCTTACCCCGTGAGAATCATAACTTGCCCCGTGAGAAACACATGACTCGCCTCGTGAGAAACACTTGACTTGCCCCGTAAGAAACATACAACTTACCCCGTGAGAAACATACATCATTCTTAATTCATGATCGTTCGTTAACTCGATATTTCATAAAACATGTTCATAAATAGTTCGTATGCACTTTGATAAAACATGATGCATGAGGAACGACATACGTAGAAACGCCTATTGAACGACCACTAACAATTCGCTAAGGCACTACTTAAGCTACCCTGTCTTACCACCAACTCTTATAACTACCTAACTTCATCACAACAAACATAATCAACATCGTTACGACGTAGGGCCTTAGTGGCCGGAAACCTAACACTCACTTATCTGGCGTCCTAGATATACCGAGCACCGTCCTTTGAGCTTGGGTTACCTAGGGCATTTAACAACACATCATTAATATCGACTCTCAAACATCAAATCTAAACAAATCAACGTCTCGAGCTAAGACAAATTCTTCTAAAACTCTAATTCATTTCTTTCGAGCATTTCATCGAGCACTTGGTGCTCACTAACTTCAAAACTCCATTAATGTCTTCCAAACCATTTTCAACAACCAATATTTAACCCTAATCAACTACCAAACACCGATAATTCATCCAACTCACTCAATAATCACCAATACTTCATCAATGAGTAATAATAAACAACACTATCGATTTCTAGCTAAAAACCAACAATTCTCACCAAACCCTAAATCGAAATAAACCCTAAAACCACAAATAAACTTGTCTAGAGTGTAGAGCTTACCTAAAAGATTGATTTGGGGGAAGAAAAGTGTAGAGAAAACGCCAGAATCGGAGGAGTCGCCGGCGTTGGAAGATTGGCGACGGAGGAGAGAAAGAAAAATCGCCAAAGGGGAGAAGGAAATCGCGTAGGGAAGAAGAAATGAGGGAGGAAAGAGAGAGAAAGTCCTTTTATTTAAAAATATTTGACTTTCTAAATTACCTAATTGCCCTTAGTTAATTTCTTAACTTAAATCACTATTTCATCCATCGGTTTAACTTCTCCAAAATTCCCTTATTTCCTCCAAATATTTCTATTTATTCTTAGGGCCCTAACGAAACTTCCCGTTGGCCATTTGGACTTAATTTATTATTTCTACGAATTATCACTCTATAAATGCTTAAAATATTAAAATTCTAAACTTATGGCTCGAAATCCTTAAAATGAAATTTTTGGGTGTTACACATTTCCAATAAAGGACCTCTTCGTCATTTTACCTTTGGCCCTAGTGAGTTAGTTGCTCACCCCAAAAATCCTCCTCCATTTCCAAGTTATGATCGTGGAGGCTGATTTTGCAGCTGCTCGTTGAGGAGTGGATCCTGTTGTACTCTTTAATTTTTTAGTGTTATAATTTTTGTTCTGATGAGGAATTCCTTGATCATTTAATTTTCTTATTCTTGGTCTGTATTAAATTTGGGTGTTTAGTATTTTATTTGCTGCACAATATTTTATTAGATTATTTATTTTTGCACTATCTTATTTTTATGTGATCGTTATGTGAATTTCGACCAATTCTTTGTGGGTCAGTGCTTATTTTGTCTAAAGTCTTCTGTTGTCAAACCTAGCCTTGGGCTTAGCAGTCGCTCTCCGAGGATTTAGTCGTTCAACTCGTCATTTTTTGTCTAGACCTACCTCTGGGTCGTGATAAGTACAATATTGTCTACTTTGGGCTGAAATTCGCACAGATTTATTCTTGAAACTAGTTCAAAACGCATTGTACTAGGTAGAGAAGGAAAATCTACTTATAAACCATGTATTTTTCACCTTTTCAAGCAATGTGAAATTGTACACTCCCACTAGTATGGGTTGGACCCTCACATTGAGCACTTTTTACCTTCACATGGCAAACTGTCACACGTTTTATCTTGATGTCACTTGTTGGAACTAGTTTTAGCCCAATTGTATTGGATACTTGTTTGTTCTTATTTAAGTCTTCTACAGCAATAATTGAGATAACTAAATAAGAGAGCTTTGCGGTCTAATCCATTTTTGGGTCGAGTTGTTGTCCATTCTATCTCAGGTTTTCTTTGGGGCGTAATAGAAATTTTGGTATTAGAGCCAAGCTACCATTTTGAAAAGTGACGTCAATAAGACATAAAAGAGAATTGTAATTTTTGTGTGTAACATATGGAAATTTCAGAAATAAAATTAAATATTTCCTAAAATCAAATTTAATTACATATATTCAAATCTCCGAATTAGATTCTCCCATTATGCTAATTTAATTTTGAATTGATATTTATTTCTGGAAATTTTTTAAATTTAATGCAAATTAATGCAGCGTAATTGATTAGATTTAATTAGACTAAAAGCTGCAAACCGAAATTAGAAAGTAAGAAACTCCTTCATTCATTCCCACCGAATTCTTATTGAATTAGAGAGAAATCCAGAAACAGTTTCAATGGAAAGATTTACCCATATCTGCCGAACACCACACAAAATCCCTCCATTCATTTCAAATTTTCCTCTTCTTCTAAATAAACAAGTAGTTGGTGAGTAAAAATTTAAGAGATGATATAAGATGTTAACGCCATTGATGTCGACGGAGTACAGATACAACTTCCTCGTATTTTATCGAGAGAAGATGACGCAAATTCTTAGGAATCGATTACCTAGTTAGGGATATAAGCAATTTAGGGTCATGGTATCACTTGTAGGTCTTTCTCCTCTAACACCCCCACACCCCTTTGGTCTAGGACCTCACGGTGTTTTGATGTTTTGATTCAAAAGACCTAGCATTTGCTGCGTCAAATTGAGGATGACACCTCAAATTTCATTGAATTGTTCTTGGACATGCTAATTGACTTCCCTCATGTGAGGTTAAACTGCTTGTGCATTATCCTCGTCACGATTTTGAGATGAATTTACAGCGCTTCTTCTAGTCATCATTATTAGATACGATAAAAAAAAAAACTTAAGACTTTGATACCAAATGACGTGAAACAAAAACACGTCAGAAGCAAGTTGGTTGGCAAAGGTTACCAAGTTACAACCTTTAATGCACGACACCTTCGTTTAGAAAAAAAGAACTTCAACTAGGAATCGAGAGCATGTATAATTTTATAGAAAATATTCACCGGTGGAAATGGATGAGAAGATTGCTTCGAATTGACGAAGTGAGAGATATACTCACAAAAACTCAAAACTTCCGAAAACACAAAAAACAATGATTTTTAACCACAAAAAAAAAAAAAAAAAATCATCTACTTTCATTGATGTCTTGGTGGTGCTTAAATACACAAATTAAAATATAGTTCTATGAGGAAAAGAAAAACTAAAAAATATTTGAAAAAATGAAAGAATTCGAATAGATCTATCTCCAATCGAAACTAGTAATAAGAGAAATCTTTTTAAACTAGAGATAAAGATAGAACTGTTGCGTGAAAATTTTTGGATTGATATAGCGGCCATGCAAACACTCCTTTTATGATATTAATTTTAGCCTAGTCTTAAGGATTTCCGATGGGCTCTCCGTTAGTTTGTTTTTCACCTCTTCTTCTATCCTTCACAAGAGCACATGTTTAGGTCTCTCCGTATCCATTGCGTCAGGATCTTTATTTAACTTGTTTTGAAAATAATTATCTATAAAGTAATAAGCCACATAATGGTTAGAAAGTCTACGAATTTGTGATCTCGTGATTGGTCTTCGTGGCATATCATGTATCATTGTCATGATCAACGTACATGAATTCATTTATATAATTATTTTTTGTATCAAGATTCTCTAATAAAACATACATATGCAAATCAGTCGCATGCAACACATTTTGGTGCTTACTGGTTTGGTTCTAGTGATATTATCATTTTTCTCATGATGTATACTCAATGAGGACATTTAGTTGATTTCTCGTATGGTATATCACACATAAGAAAATATTACACTATTGGAGAAAAGATTACATTATTGGAGTCAAGTGTCAAACAAACCGTATATCCGCGTACATCTATAGCATGACAATGCTTAAACAATGAGTAATGGTAAACTAATATGAGTCTACCTCATTAATAAGACAACTACAATATCAATCACATATTAGTCAACTTGTCACATCTATGTGCTTATGTCCATATAAAGTAAATGTGTGAAACACATAGATATCATACTCTAAAACGTCAATGCATATAACGACGTTTTATTTATCTCGTCTTATTTACCAAATGTTGATTGAATAATGTGTCTATTGCATCACATATCCTTCCTAATTTCTTATACTTATGAAATAATTTACACAACTACTAACATGCATTGCTATTGTGACTTGCATGATCTAATGTTGTGGTGGTCACGTAATTTTACCACACCATATGCTACGACACCTAAACAATAACACCAATTAATCATCCACCCGAGAGATTGGTGCTACAACCCTAACTTCTTTGCGGCTCGATGCCAAAACAATCTACGATATTATTCATTCCAAGTATTGACATTGCATCCTCGACCATTGGGCGCTGCAGCACCCAAAACAGAACACTATTATTATCCAACCCAAAGCTGATGTTGATCTCCTAGCATTGCTGCGGTAGCACAAGTACACATGTTATACTAAATAGATTACTTGGCGTGTCTCTAAGTTTAGTTGCCATCTTGATATCAACCTAAATCATTCACCCTTTTTTTCATCCAACTAAAATTAATTCATCAAACAATACTTCAAAATTTCCATCCTTACCACAACTTCAACTTCAACTTCAACTAACTAAAAGTAATTCAAAGTGCAACTCATTGTTATCCTAAGCATACAATAACAACCTAGTTTTAGTTAAATCTGTAAGTTTGGATTTCTTACCTCTTGTCTGTTCACTATCAAGACTCTTTTATAAAGATCTTTAGGCAGTAGTCAATAATTCTCTCATTTCGTAGACGCTCAACCTTGCTTCATAAAAGTCTAGTATCTCGAGATCGGTGTGGGCGGGAGAGGCAAAGAGAGAAGAAATGGAGAGTTGACACATGATAAACCGATCGTCCTGATTTTATGAAGATTTCTGTGTTGTGGAAGCAATCAACATCAACTGTTATAATTGTCGTTTTGAGTCATTTTTCTTGCGAGTGTTATACCGGGGAAATCACTTCTCTATTAGTAAGCGGCGAGACTAGATTATTTCTTTTGAAGATAATTTATTCCTGTGTATTGGCTTAGAGAAGAATTCATTGCAACTCCATTGGTAAAACATTTGATTAGAGTAGTTTAGTAATTTCACAGATAAATTTAATTATTGAAATGCCATTTCAGGAGTGTTGTAACGTATAAGACATACTGTAATGTAATTTTAATATCCTTCTCTTTGAAAATTAATTTAAGAAAGCAAGTGTGATGCTCCTAGACGCAATTAAGCTTCAGCTCAACACAACATGGTTCCCTCCAGGAATGACCACACCGATTTTTGAATCAACATGATTTTATTCCCAGCATTGAACCAAATAAAACCAAGCCTTAGGATGTGAGCAACCAATTCAAAATTGAAGCGACACTTTTTTAAGTTTTCAGTCCTTCATAGATCTTTTTGAAAATCTTTTAGTTTTGGAGAGGTTGATGGGCTTTGCGTCTGACCAACTTGGGTTCGGCTATAGTTGGATTTGGTTTTTGAAAAACAAATCAGACCCAAACCAGGATAAACTCCTCACTTCGCTCTGATTTTGATTTCAATTGTTAGAAGTATAAAATTATAAAAAACATGTTTGATTCATAAATAAATACCAATACCTATCCTCCAAAGTCAACAGCTCAAACAAAACTTGCAGTTAGAAAATTGGATGTCTCTTCTAGTTGTATTTTCTCCGCTCCACAATCAGCTGGTTCTGAAGCTACTTATTGTATAGATGAACAAAGGTGAAGACAAAGAAACCAGCCATCTGCATTAAAATCACAGTGTTAACTCTTCCAAACTCCAATTATCTAACAATTTACAAGAAGAAAACATTAGTACTGTCATACCATTGAAAATGCCGCTCCATAGTAAGGATAAGCGGCAGGAATGAATCTCTCGTATTCATTGTGCCTAAAGGGTCGGACTGGAATCTGTAGATCAAAAGATACAAGCTATGTAGAGAGAGAGAGAGAGAGAGAGAGAGAGAGAGAGAGAGAGAGAGAGAGAGGAGATAATTTTCCAACATGGGATCCAATTCGCTTATAGACTATTAGCATCATTAATTTACTGCTAAAGAAATGGGTAGTTTTTCAGATTCTATAAAAAATAATAAGCAATAAACACCTTTCATTTTCTATGATTTTTAGAACCTTGAATAAACTGAAAAAAGAACTAAACTAAACTTCACTGCATGACTTCATGTACCTGCTTTGATAGAGTTAAGCTTGTGTACCCTAGCTTTTGGTACTCGACCTTGAATTGGAAAACCCCGTAAACATCTGGAACTTTGAATGTCGTAATATATTGACCCTAAAACAAGGCGTTAAATTTGAAAAATTGGTCTAGTGGGATGGTCACTACTGAATAAGACTCAACCATCAATTACCTTCTTGTTGGTAGACAAATTTTTCAAGACATAGGGACTCATCATGTAAAACTGCAGTTGAACATCATCAGCAACATATGGCTCCCAACTTGTGCCAGACCACTCATATATCTCAACAGAATATTCCTTGAACCCAATTCAAAACATGAGCCAAAATTATTTGATAAAAATTAGATTCCTTTTTACCATTAATTTATCACTAAAGTAAGATTACCAGATCGTCATTGATTCTGTAGATAGCTGGTTCATTTACTTCACCAAGTTTATTGTGTCTTACATTTACTGCCTACATGGTTAAAACATGTCATACTTAGGAGCAGAAAGGAGTAAGGAATAGTTTAATTGAATCAAAATGAAATAGAAAAATTTAACCACTACCAAGTATTATTTTATTTGTGAATACATCAGAATGATATAGAAATTGGCCTTACTTTAAGATGTCCTCTTTCATGGAAAATCCATTTGCTAAGTTCAGTCACAAACTGCTCATTGCCCGACTTGACATACCTGTAATCAGATTATAAATATCTTTTAGAAGAAGAATTCATTTTCATCAGTAATTACTTACATAATATTTCGAGATAAGAAAGATTCCTTTTTTTTTTTACAAGGCTATAGGAAAATGTTCATCTCAAATCTAGCTCTATCATTCATTAGATTCTTACCAATATTTTGTAGCAATATCAGAGAGAATTAAATAAGATAATTCCATGCTACCATGACCAGAAACGGGTTTAGGGGTATAGACTTGAGTTTCGTCTTTTAAAGTCCAAGCATCAAGTAAATGGATGCATCTAAAATTCAAGTATTCACTATGTTTTTTTTGTTCAAGAAAGTGCAGGTCCAATAACAGGAAAATTTCACAAATATAATATACTTCCTAATACATCCAGTGAGATTTTTGCATTTTTTTTTAATTAAAAAGTAAAATCATTTGGAAGGCTCGAGTATAACTCTATGCTTAGATCTTGTGATTGCATAGCATTATGGGATTAACTTGACGTCTTCATACGAAGGATTCTTCTATGTCTAGATATGTTAGGACGTATCCCTTTTTCTCCTTTCATATTTGAAAGAAATAGCTACTCACTGGTTATTTTGTTTATCCTTGGAGAAATTTCCTTATTTTCTAAATCATCGGGTGATAAAAATTACTTTTTACAAAAAACAAATGAAAACAATTTGAATCCTGTACAGACCTAGTTTGGTATAAATAATATATGTGATAACCAGTCATCGGTGAATAATGCATCTTCACTCGATCGCAAGAAATATGACGTAATATCTAAACTTTGATTCAATTATAATGTGTTTCAATCGATTATTGATCGACTGCAACATTTACAATCAGAAAATTTCACTTACTCATGTGTACTGCCTGCCTTCTGCACGCTGGATTTGAAAAATCTGGGAACAAAACAAAAGCTTCTCAATAGCAGAACATCGTAAGAAAAATAACTTCTATAAAGCATGGACACAGAACATAAGAAGAAAGCGAACACACATTTTTAACAAAGTAGGACATGGAAATGGATGGGCACATCTAATAAAAAAGCAATAGCACGCACACTCATTCTCACATATACCAATACACATTTATTTATTAAAATAACTAACACTATCAGTACATTTGACGCATAATGATGACGTTGAATAATATCAATAAAATGAAGCACTTGAAGAACATAAGTCAATGTTTTAGTTCAATATGCTTCTACAAGGAAACAACAAAAAATTGGAGCAGGAGAGAAAAAGCCATACTCAAGGGTGAGCAATCCCAAACGGAGAGGATGATTATGTGTTTCTCAATTTTTACACTCTGTTTTAAAATGGAATATATTTTTTTAAAAATATTGAATCAGCATGTCCTGGTGTATGTATCGAATTTACAAACCATCCCTGCAGCATGTCCAAACGGAGCATGAAACATGTCCAATTTAAAACTGAAATAAGAAAGCCGGCTCTCAACCGCATCAGAGTTTCATGCTTCCTAGGTTAATTTATAATATGCTTCAAATTTCATAAGAAAAGTTTCACGTTTCATGGAAAAAGTCATACCTGTTACTGAATAAACTCAATGATCCAGATATTAAAATTCGAGCATTGTTTCTCGCCTGAAAGGGGGAAAAGACAATTATAGACTTTTCTTATTCTTTGTCAACACACTGACAAAAAAAAATTTTTTTTTTGTTTGATAGTTTATATATCCGCCTCCATGGTAAGAATTTCAGCAAACAAAATTGCTGCCAACAGAAGTAAAACGTGCACTAAAGTAAAATGGAATTTATAGAATAATGACAAGAAAAATTAAGAAAGGAATGCATGTTAATGCAAAATCCTTTGACTAATTGTTCTCAGTAGTTGACATCAAACCCAGAGGCCAGAACCATTAAGAATCCCGTCTATCCAAACAAAAATATTAACTTACAAGATAACAATTTGTACCACAAAAAATCCAGCTTAAACCTTAAAAATGTATTTTCCAGCCAGCTAGGAATGAAAATATCAAAAACTAACAAAACATTCCTCAGTGTATAGACTACAGAAATTAGCTGGATTGTTAAAGACTCTGAAGCTGATAATACATGGAATGGATATCGAATTATACTATACCATATTGTAATTAAAATGAATAATTAATCCAAAAGATGACATTTATCCTCCTTATCCCACATCCCAATTCTCAAGAATATGCAATGATCATCAAAGATGACAGTGACTAAATTTTAACACACCTGACCGATAGAAACCAAGGAAATGGAAGATCCTATTTGTGATGGAGGACTTGATAATTTAGACTTGGGATTGTTAAAGACTCTGAAGCTGATAATACATGGAATGGATATCGAATTGTACTATACCATATTGTAATTAAAGTGAATAATTAATCCAAAAGATGACATTTATCCTCCTCATCCCACATCCCGATTCTCAAGAACATGCAATGATCATCAAAGTGATAAACCTTTTGTTAGGTTTAGGTATTCGAGAAGAAAAAAATAAAGTGTAAAGAAGGATTGGTTATTGACGCTTGACGGTTAAAAAATAAAGTGTAAAACTGTTAAGGGAAAAGAAATAAAAGGGGAGAGAGAAAGGGAAGTTAGGGGTGTTTTTTTTTAGTGGAGAAATCTGGGCAGGAGAGGTTGGGACTCTCGAAGAACCATATTCTGTAATTTTTCTTTCGATTTTAATAAAGATTTGGATCCGTAACACAAAGATGACAGTAACTAAATTTTAAAACACCTGAACGATAGAAACCAAGGAAATGGAAGATCCTATTTGTGATGGAGGGCTTGATAATTTAGACTTGGGATTGGCAGAATATGCAGAAGGAGAACTTGACAGAGCTTTCAGCACCTAAAATAAAATATAAGAGATTTAACATTTAAAATGACGATGTTAATATAAACCATAGGTAAGTACTTCAACAAAGCTAAATGTTTACCAAATTATTGGCGGGGTTTAATGTATGACTGATCCCCTGAAAAATTACTGGAGCCTGCAAATAGTCACCAAGTCAAAATGGTAATTATAATAAGAAAAAAAACAAAATATAGTATTGCATTCATAACAAGAAAGCAACATTATTTGAAATTCAAGGGCAAAAATGTCATCATCAAAGCATCAAGTTTTGCAACTTGAAGCAAACATGGCCAAACAATGAAAGTGTGGTGAGAAAATCTTGTATAAGCTGCAAAGTAACATTTATAAGAAATTTAAGAAAACCAATGAGCTTGTCATGATTTTCCTAAGCTATCATCTAGTATGACTGTATGAGGCGGGTGGAAAGTCATAGAAAATGAACACTTGATGAATACCTCCCAGTTAGATCATTTAAAAATTAAGGTACTTACCTCAACTTTGGCCTTTCCCAAAATTACATCAGACTTGATAAAATCATCACTTGCAATTAATGTGTGATCTCCTTCAAAGTTTGAAACTGCATAGCTAGTATGATCAATAACCACAGCCGCAGGGTCCTTTCATGCAAAAAACAACACAATTCTAAATTAGCATATAAAATTATACACAACGTAATCTACACCTAAAAAATCCATGGGATGCGTTATGGGCTGGAAAGAAAAAATATGCTACAATTAACTCTATACATGTTAACTTATCAAAGCAAAACTCTTTTCATGGGAAACAATCTAGAAAATAGATATTTCCTAATCTTTTGCCCACCTCATCAAAGTCAACCCCACATTCCGTGGCAATTTCTCGAATCAAATCAGATGCTTTAACATCTGCAGCGAGAACTAGATCGTGGCCAGAATCAACAAAGTCAAGAATAGCAACCTGATCAATGGATCCTCCAAAGCCTATAATTCCAAACTAGAAAAACTCAATCTTCGGGAAACTATGAAGGTTATAAATAAAAATAAATAAATAAAAGGAGAAGAAAATTCCAGGTAGGAATCGTAGTCGTAATTGTTTTAAAACTACTGAAAATGTACAAAGAATTAAAAATAGTTCACCATTGCAATTCTATAAAAATAATATGCAAAATCAAAACTTTTTGCCTCGTTTTATTTATTTTTTTTCTTCGATTCTTGTCGGAAACAAAACACGCAACAAATATATAAAATAATACAGTGAAATTGTACTTTTGACAGAAGAAAAAATGAAGACTTACGTTCAATTGTAGGAGAAAACAAGATCAAGGCATCATATAAATACTGGCCGTATCTCTGCAAAGCGATTTTTGGATCGTCAGCAAGCTTGAATTCTAGCTGGAAACCACGAGACTGTAGAGACTTAAAATAAAGAGAGTGAGAAGACTTGATCGCGAGGTCGTCGAGCAATACGAGGACTTTCCGATCCGTAGGACTTTCACGAGAGAAAGATTTGCAGAGAAATGGAAGAAGCTGCACGAAGGTTAGGAAGATTACGAGCTTCGACATTCTCAATCACGGCTTAGTGAGTACCAGAGTGCGAGAGAACGGGAGAAGAAGATCCCCAAAATCGAAGAGATCCCCTTTCAACTGTCGACTCGCGTCTCGCGACAATGTTCAGAAAATAAATTATTTTACAGATAGTCCTAAATCAATAGTAAATTACCTTAATACCCGTAGTTGGGGCAATTATATAATTAGCTAGTTTTACTATTTATACTCCAAAATAATTTTTTTATTTATTCAAAACCCATATAATGAAATTATAAAATGTTACCTCAAAGTATGTTTCATGCTTAAAAATGCTTCAAATGATAATATTTAGTAAATTTAGAGGAAATTTTTATGCTAAAATGATGCATTATTTTCTTTTAAGAAACTACTTTTTCGACCAATTTCTTATCGAAAGTATTGAAAACTGATTTGCAATAACTCATTTACATTTTAACAATCCATAAAAAGAAAAAAAGTGGACGGAGATTTGATTTGTGTAAATTGATTTTCTTAAGAAGATGCCAAGTAAATTACGAAATAATATGTCATAATTTATGGTACATTGCTCCATAAAATATCTAAAAATTTGACACAATTACATAATAACTAAAATTGTGCTTATGGTATGTAACCAAATTAGAACTAAACTAGAAATCTCAATTTGATTTACAACAAAAGTTCCTTTGACTACAAATTGGATTACCATTTTAAGAGTAAATAAACAATATGTTTACTAAATTATTTAATCCTTCAATTACTTATAGTATATACAATGAGAAACACTGACACGTCATATATGTTTAGTCAACTCCACAAAAGGAGAGTGAAAACTGCAATAAAAAGATTAATACCTCAATTCTTACAAAGAGTGAGAAATCAAAATACAAAACGTTGATTGCGAACAAAAAAAAGAATGGTGGGTTTTGTTTGTAAAGAATAAATAAAGAAAGACTAAAAGTTTTATAAATTAATTATTCAAAAATATCAAATGTATCTTAGAAAAAAAAAGCCTTAAAGTGAGCTTAAATAAGCTCTAGAGAATCAGAACTTCTACCCTTATTAGGAAAATAAAAATTACAATTTTAACTTTACTAAGACTCCTACTCAAACTAGGAAACCCTTACTCAAGTGACATTAAAATTAATCATAAAATAAATAAAACTAAAACTTGCTTGATCCATTGGATTAAACTTCAAAGGCCTAATCAAATTGAATTTTGTCTTCAAGCCTGAGTAAGAGAATGGACGTCTTTAGCAAAAACAAAGCTCTCTATTTTAGGCCTATTTGATGTAGCAAATAATGTTAATTTTTACAATTGAATTGGATTTTGTCCTCAAGACCAATTAAGAGAATGAAAATGAAACTTTATATTTTGCATCTATTTGATGTAGCAAATGATGTCAAATTTTTACTATCCACCAATTCTGAAAAGCTTGAGATGTATACTATCTTTATGAAGAATACTTTTTGCATGAGATTGTTAAGAATGTCAAATACATCAAATACTTCTCTACAGTCAGATTCTCGGCAGTTTTGAAATGCTTCATAAATCTCTTCAATTTGTACTTGATTCTCTAATTATGTTTTACCTTGAATTAATTCAGAATATAAGTGGATGGATGTGGTTGTTGTTGATAATCGAATGTTAATAATCAAATAAAGAAAAATAAACGTGAAAAAATAAGGACACCAAGTTTTACGTGGAAAACCCTTTTAGGGAAAAAACCAAGGATAGAGGAGAAATTCACTATAATGAAATCAATGTACAATTGAGTTTTGAGATTCAAGTATCTTATATAGAAAACATAAAACTCTAATATTGATATACGGGCCGATCCGGCCCAACTAGAATTCGGGTCACACTGAACTCTAACAATCTCCACCTTGACTCGAAATATACATGAGAAATATAAAATATTGATATACGGGT
This sequence comes from Begonia masoniana, assembly GCA_022432975.1. Lineage (NCBI taxonomy): Eukaryota > Viridiplantae > Streptophyta > Magnoliopsida > Cucurbitales > Begoniaceae > Begonia > Begonia masoniana. The sequence goes on from CM039506.1 coordinate 17,751,625, forward strand.
CCAATCCAGCCCAACTAAAATTCGGGTCACACTAACCTCTAACAATCTCCACCTTGACGCAATTCTACATGAGAAATTCAATGCAAGCTACTCGCCTCAACCCAAAGTGAATCCAAAACACTGAACTTTGGCGATCTCTATTTTCAAAGAAATTCTAGTGCAATAAAACAAATCTGCAAAACTCTATTAAAAACATAATATCTTCTTCCACAAAAGGCCCCTACTGGGCCAGCTCAGCAACTTATACCGATCAAGTTTAAGTCATGCTTAAACTTGAGAGACATTCTTGAGAAGAAATCACATCTCCTCCTCTATGGTATCACTAAGCTATCAAACTTGTCACAACGAACTGCATGTAAACGTGTTGAAGACTCCCCACTGGAATCGTACTCTCGAACACATTCAATGCATGACCCGCTGAACAAGTTTTACCATATCACCCCGGAGCTTTAACCTTTTCCATGGTTCTCTCTTTTGTGATACCAGTCTAACGTGAAACTGAAACAGATAACTAAACATCTATAATAGCCTAACTCGTCGGCTTTGATGCAGATCCTAACATGAATTTCACCTGAGAAACTGACTTCTTTCGAGTCTTCTCAAACATCCATTGTAACGACCCCGATTCCCAGCAAGATATTGTCCGCTCTGAGGATTGGGGCGCAGCCCAATATCCTCCCCTCACGGCTTTGTTTGGCGAGAACTTCCCGGAAGGTCACCCAACCTGGAATTGCTCTCGCCGAAGCACTTTTAACTTCGGAGTTCTTATGTGATCCGTTGAAAATTGTGCTCCAAAACGCGTCTTGCTATCTTGGGAGGGTCTCTTTACATATGTTTCATTTACATATACTTCCCCAAGCGATGTGGGATTATGACGACCCCTCTTTACGACCCGGGATTCGCCTATACTCGAGTCCGGGATTCGCCTACACTCGGCTTAGGTTCCGAGGTTTGCCCCGCAACCCGAGGTTTGCCCCGCAGTCGTACTCATATGTGCACATTCGGGTTATCACAATCACCCCCCCTCGGGGGCTCAACGTCCTCGTTGGCCACATTTTCGGTGGGTACAGGCTCTGATACCATTTGTAACGACCCCATTTCCCAGCAAGATATTGTCCGCTCTGGGGATTGGGCTGCAGCCCAATATCCTCCCCTCACGACTTTGTTTGCCGAGAACTTCCCGGAAGGTCACCCAACCTGGAATTGCTCTCACCGAATCACTTTTAATTTCGGAGTTCTTACGGTATCCGTTGCCAATTGTGCTCCAAAACGCGTCTTGCTATGTTGGGAGGGTCTCTTTACATATGTTTCATTTCCACATACTTCCCCAAGCGATGTGAGATTGTGACGACCCCCTTTTTACGACCCGTCACCTTTCGGTTCACCCGCGCGGACGTACCGCCATCCGGGTTCCGGTTCGTGCAGCCATCGTACCCATACGTGCATATTCGGGTCATCACAATCACCCCCCCTCGGGGTCCCAACGTCCTCGTTGGCCACATTTTCGGTTGGGTACAGGCTCTGATACCATTTGTAACGACCCAATTTCCCAGCAAGATATTGTCCGCTCTGAGGATTGGGCCGCAACCCAATATCCTCCCCTCAAGGCTTTGTTTGGCGAGAACTTCCCGAAAGGTCACCCAACCTAGAATTGCTCTCGCCGAAGCACTTTTAACTTTGGAGTTCTTATGTAATATCCGGCTCGTACGGATTTTTGGATTTAATATATTATATTAATATTCTAATAAAAATGACATTTTTGGTAAATATGTCAAATCAAGTCCGTCTCACGAAAAGAAAGCGTCATTTCGATCCTAACGACTAATTGGAATTTTAGGAAATTTACAGGATTTTTCGGAATAGTAACGCTATATTCCGAGTAATTACCTCTATCGTAATTTAATTGACGTTTTAGTAAAAATAGTAAATGAAGTCCAAATTGAGAACGAACAGTTTTAATAAAGCCCTGGCAACGAATAGGAGTAATCGGCAAAATATGGAGTTTTCAATAATCCGAATCGTTGGCCGATTAACGAAACGAAGGACGAAACAAATAGAATTAAGTGTTAAGGGCAAAATGGTAATTTGCCAAACCAAATTTATAAAAATAACACAAATCCTCTTCCTTCTTCATTTCTCTTCCTGCGTTAATTCCAGAGGCGATTTCTTCCTCTCTGCCCGCGAGAGTTCTTCAACGCCGACCTTCGTTTCTTCTCCCGTTTGTCTTCCGTTCTTCGTTATTTTTCCTCCTCCCGCTACCCTAGGTATGAATCTACGTTCTTAGAGCGTTTATTTCGAGTTTTACGGAGTTTGAACAATTTGGGTTTCGATTAGGTTTTCGTAAAAAACGCGAGTTAGGGTTTAAAATCGATAGGTTTGCTAAGTTTATGAATGTATTGAACGTATGGAACGTTATTTGACGAGTTTAAACCGATTTGTGGAAAAGTTGAAAATTGGGGATTTTCGGGTTTTTAGAGAAAAACTCGTAAATTGTAAATTGTGGTGCCGAGCGTAAATTGCTCGAGTAAATAGCTCAATGAATTGGATTAGAGCTTTAGGAGGTTTCCTTAGTTAAGGTTTTGTTGAATTCGGATGATTAGAAGTTTAAGCACGTGATATTGATGATCGTTGTGTTTTGTCTCAGACAAACAATGCTCGTGGACGGAGCTTGAGTTGCAACGGACGCGAGGTAAGTTCTCGTGATCTTCTCTGGCCGATTGGCCTACACCGTACTTCGATGTAGCGTCGAGGATCTTAATGGATTGTTTGTTTTAAATTGCTTTGGGTCGGGTAGATAGGTTTATAATTGTTATAGGTTATTCTAATTTGGTCTTGATGGTATGCATGTTGGTTGTTTAGTTTATGTTCATATCTGCTCATGCATCACGTGTTTTTAAAGATCATGAAAAATGAATTTCTGCACGATGTTTTAAAGTAAATGCAAAGAAAGAATGACCCTTCGGTATATAGTTTAAATGGCCCATCGGTATACAGTTTATAGCAAAGCAAAGCAAAGAAATCGGTATACAGTTTATAGCAAAGCAAAGCAAAGCAAAGTAAAGTAAAATAAAGTAAAGTAAAGTAAGGAAAACAATGCATGATTTACAGATTCATATGCACAGCACGCATTTGCATTTACTAGAGCTTACTGAGATTTTTATCTCATAGATGTCTGTATGGTGTAGGTGGTTACGAGGAAACAGGTGAGGACGAGCTTCCTCCTCCTGAGGCATGAGGCAGTTGACGAAAGATGGATTGCGGTGGTGTGTTGCGCAGTCGATGCTTTATCGACCCGTGGGGGAAGTATATACGTGTTTTGAGGGTTTGGGGGTTGTGTATGTATTTCGAGGATTATCTGGGTGTTTCTGGTTAAATTGTATAGACAATTATAATAGGATGTTTGGATCTGGATAGGGGTTAGAAAATGTTTTGGTAACTGTATGTAAAAGGCTTTGGTTTAACTGTTTTGATAAACGTTATGAAATGTTTTGATTCGTTTTGAAAATGTTATGGATATGCTCAGTTTTAGAGCTGTTTGGATCTGGATAGGGGTTAGAAAATGTTTTGGTAACTGTATGTAAAAGGCTTTGGTTTAACTGTTTTGATAAACGTTATGAAATGTTTTGATTCGTTTTGAAAATGTTATGGATATGCTCGGTTTTAGAGCTATCCACGCCATTTGTTTTTAGGAAGTTTTATCACGTATTGGAATAGTGAATAGTATGTTTAGTGATGATTGAGAATGAAATCGAAAGAATATTGAAGTGTTTAGGGTGCTAGAATGTGAAGGAGAAGGAGGGAGTTGCTCTCTGGAATCGGATTCCAGAGAGCTGTTTATATGTTTTGCTCTCTGTTGTGAGAAAAGAGAAGAAAAGGCAAAAATACAGAAGGGGAGGGTGTGGGTCGCTGCAAAGTGCAGCGCCCGATCGTTGCACAATGCAGCGATCGTGCGCTGCAAAGTGCAGCGCACACGGCGACCGTGCGCTGCAAATAGCAGCGCCCGGTCGCTGCGGCTTTTCGAGGGCAGAATTCCGATTCTGCCCTCCCTTTATTTTAATTATAATTTATATTAAATATAGTTTTTATTTAATTGTTTTAAATGATTTTAAAGTTAGATTTCAATTCCGATTTCGATTCCGGTTTCGATTTCGGTTTAGCTTCCACTTAAAGTTTAATTAAATTTATTAGGATTAAAAAAAAAATATATTGGGGAAAAACGGGTACAGTTTTAGGGGTCGCTACATCTTACGGGATCCGTTGCCAATTGTGCTCCAAAACGCGTCTTGCTATCTTGGGAGGGTCTCTTTACATATGTTTCATTTCCATATACTTCCCCAAGCGATGTGGGATTATGACGACCCCCTCTTTACGACCCGGGATTCGCCTATACTCGAATCCGGGATTCGCCTACACTCGGCTTAGGTCCCGAGGTTTGCCCCACAACCCGAGGTTTGCCCCACAGTCGTACTCATATGTGCACATTCGGGTCATCACAATCACCCCCCTCGGGGGCCCAACGTCCTCGTTGGCCACATTTTCGGTTGGGTACAGGCTCTGATATCATTTCTAACGACCTCATTTCCCAGCAAGATATTGTCCGCTCTGGGGATTGGGCCGCAGCCCAATATCCTCCTCTCACGGCTTTATTTGGCGAGAACTTCCCGGAAGGTCACCCAACCTGGAATTGCTCTCACCGAATCACTTTTAACTTCGGAGTTCTTACGGGATCCGTTGCCAATTGTGCTCCAAAACGCGTCTTGCTATGTTGGGAGGGTCTCTTTACATATGTTTCATTTCCACATACTTCCCCAAGCGATGTGGGATTGTGACAACCCCCTTTTTACGACTCGTCACCTTCCAGTTCACCCGCGCGGACGTACCGCCATCCGGGTTCCGGTTCGTGCAGCCATCGTACCCATACGTGCTTTGTTTGGCAAGAACTTCCTGGAAGGTCACCCAACCTGAAATTGTTCTCGCCAAAGCACTTTTAACTTCAGAGTTCTTAAATGATTAAGAACTCTGAATGCACGTATGAGTGTGTACCCATACGTGCATATTCGGAGTTCTTAATCATTTAAGAACTCCGAAGTTAAAAGTGTTTCGACGAGAGCAATTTCAGGTTGGGTGACCTTCTGAGAAGTTCTCGCCAAACAAAGCCGTGAGGGGAGGATATTGGGGGTTGGCCCAATCCCCAGAGCGGACAATATCTTGCTGGGAAAAATGGGTTGTTACAAATGGTATCAGAGCATGTACCCTACCGGAAATGTGGCCAACGAGGACGTTGGGCCCCCGAGGGGGGGTGATTGTGATGACCCGAATATGCACGTATGGGTACGATGGCTGCACGAACCGGAACCCGGATGGCGGTACGTCCGCGCGGGTGAACCGGAAGGTGAGGGGTCGTAAAAAGGGGGTTGTCACAATCCCACATCGCTTGGGGAAGTATGTGGAAATGAAACATATGTAAAGAGACCCTCCCAACATAGCAAGACGCGTTTTGGAGCACAATTGGCAACGGATCCCGTAAGAACTCCGAAGTTAAAAGTGATTCGGTGATAGCAATTCCAGGTTGGGTGACCTTCCGGGAAGTTCTCGCCAAACAAAGCCGTGAGGGGAGGATATTGGGCTGCGGCCCAATCCCCAGAGCGGACAATATCTTGCTGGGAAATGGGGTCGTTACATCCATTTAGAAGATGAATTCACAAACTTATCAGCCTTATTACCCGTCACTGTAAAACCCTGTAACACATACAAATTTACAGAATTCTGATGTCCCTTTAACATGACGAGAGCACCTCTACTGATATTCATAACTCCACCTACAACACTGTACTTGTACCCTTTTGTATCTACAACTCAATGAGATCAGATTCTTCTTCAACCCAGGAACATGTCGCACATTACACAATGTCCTCACAACTCAATCAAACATCCTGATTCTAATGGTACCAATACCAACTACCTTACAAAGTGTGTTATATTACCCATTAACATGGCACCTTCTGAAACGATCTCATATGTCGAAAACAAATTCCAATTATATCTCATATGAAACAAACAAGCTGTATTTAGAATCCAATCCTTGTTTGGGTTTGAGTTTCCTTTTGATACAACTAAAATATCTCCACCACTATAATCTTCTACTTCTGCGACAACTACTTCACTGAACATCATCGATTGTTTTCCATTCTGAATAGCTCTCTTAAAATTCTGCAATTCCTCGCACTCAGACTTAATGTGCTCCTTCTTTTGACTGAAGTAAAAGATTCTATCTTGGTTTCTTGACTTTAATCTGTCTTTCACACCTTGTACATCATCACTGCCTTTGTTATTTGACTATCTTGTTCTCACTCAAACGACTTGTCCCTCTTTTAGAGACTCGAATCCAATAACAATTTGCTTTATCTTCTCATTCATAACAAGATACCATAAACCTCTTTCAAAGATAGACTTTCTCTATTGTATAAGATTGTATCCCTGAAAGAACCATATGAAGTAAAGAACGACCGCAATAGAATTAACCCCCAAATCTTCCACATCGTACTTGCATCTCATAGTTTCCAAATCTGAAACTAACTCCTTGAGTGTGATCAAGTGTTATTCAACTTAACTATCTTTCATCAACTAATGAGAATATAAACGTTGCTTCAGATGCAACTTACTAGTTAGAATTTTTTTCATACATAACTGCTCCATTTTTACCATAATTTAGCGGCAGTTTTTTCATTGGTTTTATTGTCATGATTTTTGGCTAGACTTTTTATCTTGGTTAGGAGAGAAAGTATTCGTTATGTGCTTTATTTATATCATGAAAGTTTACGTTTTTCATTGAACAATCTATCATGATGTTTATTACTTAATTCGAATTGTGTCGATAGACTAATTTGATGTTACATGTTCCTATTGTATCGATAGGTAGATAGGGATTTTAAGATGCATGATTGATTAAATAAATTCAATTGTTGCAAAGTTGTTGACATTAATTTATTTGGCATTGAGAATAGGACTTCAAGAAAATTCGAATCAAGTTTTTATTATTTTAAAGTCGAAAGAAACTCTAGGTCGAATTTAACTAGGCAGTTCGATAGAACCAGAGAAAAATATTCATTCTCGCTGTTTTGTGAAAAATACTGTAGCTTTTTGTAGCATCGATAGTAAATTGTATGTAACGAGGAAATCGACCCTAACAAAGACTTTTACCATATTTATCTTCTTAATTCATTTCAAATTGAGTCTTTATTAATTATGAGTAATTTTATTTTATCATTCATTGCCACTCATCCATTTTCAGTATTTTCAATTTTATTTTTATAGAATTTTATATCAAATTAGATTTAGTTAAGAATATCCTCGTGGGATCGATTTTTACTTACTTTATTACTTCGTTAACGACACGTGCACTTGCGTTAGGTATAGAAAATCACTAACAGTAACGTCTCGAAAATTTAACTCATATTATCTCTTTGCTTTTTTTAAACATCTTTTGAGTTTGATATGATATACCATTTGAATTTACACATGTAAACATCCCCTTCTTATAAGTCCTCAAACTCAAACAAATATACATGATTAAGTTTTTCATTCAAAAAGAGTTGCAAGCGGAATACATTAACTATTTTTAAAACATTTATACCAAAATATGTCATGTATAGGCCTTTTTCCCATGGGTCAAAATCGCTATAACAACTCAAGCGCTCCACTATGGATATGCTTCTTTATTCTTCTTGATCAACATGCATATCATCCTTTACTTCCTCACCTACATCACAAGATTCAAACTATAAGCCTAATGCTCAACAAGTAATATATAATATGATATGAAAATGAAATTCTATTCTTTATAGAATATGAAGTTTCTAATTTCTTTCTTTTCTTTTTGTTTCATTAATATTTATCATTGTTGGAATCAATGCCACTAAAGCTGAAATCATTGGAGAATTCAATTCCGTCAATACTAAGATCATGTTTTACAATTAGAAGGGCGATCAATCCCCCCAAAGCTGAAATGTTTATCATTGGGGCTTCGTTCATCAAAGCTATTTTAATTAGGGAACTCGTCCACCAAAGCTATTTACATTAGGGCCTAAGCCACCAAAGTTGTGCCCATTGATGAACTTAACCACTAAAGCTTAATATCATTGAGGAAATTCATTTCCCAAAAGTTGCACATCATTGTTATTTCGTTTCTTCCTAGCAATTCGATGTAAAACATGCACATATAAATATTTTCTTTCCTTTCGTACGAAATGTTTACATGATGCATAAAAAACACTCATATTCATGCTAACAATAATCATTCCAGACTAATAAGATTTCATGTCATACTTCACATATCACGAAGTTCTATAACATGTTAACTACCAACTTTATCAAACATATCAACAACATAACATAAAACCCTAGAATCTTGTGATATAGGCTAAAATGGCTAAACACATGCACACAATACTTACATTAAGTTCTTTACATAATTTACAATAATTGATCAAAATGCTTTAGGAGTTGATAAACCTAGAACATATGAATTTCACCATTAGCATCATCATGCATCCACAATTTAAAACATGTATATCTCTTTCTATACTCATCCAATTTGAGTAATTCTTAAGCCAATGGTTCCCTAAATATGTGTACACTACACAAACTAAGCATGAATATTCAACAACATTGGCTTTGAACATAATGTAGCAATTCAATGCTTAATGAATCAGAATTTCAGAATATAGCTCACTGTTTTGCATGTACTTCAAAACCTCATATCTCATGGTATACATATTCAATTACTGCGATTCCAAAGTTCATAGTTCACTCAAGATGTCTACTTTAACATTGCCAAACCATTTAACAATTGGAAACCATTAGGTTAGGCTAATAATAACAAAACTGAAACTTTCTAGTTTTTTCATAGTTTTGAACGAACATGACATTATATGCTTAAACATGTATGGATTGACAATTTTTTTCATTTACAATCATAAGTATGATCTTATAACATGATTATATACTTTTTAAGCTAAAAGCAATGAGCATAGGACCATATACAACAACTTATCATACCATCACATAATACTCAAAATATAACATCTCTTGTATAACATTTTCGCCACCAAACAATAGAATTTATTCAACTCAAAAGAAAAGCTACATCTTACCTTCAATATCTATAGAGAAGCTTGAAATTTCGTGGGTGTCTTGGCTTTCAAATGAGAGCTATCTTTAGCTAAAATCAATTTTGTTAAGCGAGAGAAACAATGGACAAGGATGAGGTGCCAAAACATTGGTGTGATGAGTAAGCAACAGTGCTTTGTTGTTTTAAGCCGTCATTTCTCTCCTTCCTAATCATTAATGGATATACTTCATTTGACTTATCCACAAATTGTCACTCAAGCTTTAAAAATGAGTGAATATCCAACTTTTGGGCTTGACTCTTTAACTTACGGGCTTCCACACTTAGCCCACGAGCTTGCACCTATTTTTTTTATAAGAAACTTTACTCTTCTAAGAGCTCACTCCCCATTTAACTTTCCTTCATTTATTGATCTTTCTTAACCCTTAGTAGTTCACTAAATTTTCTACATTCAAATCTAAAATACACCTTACACCGTTTAACAACATAACACAAAACAATCAATATAAATTTAAACACAAGACATCATTTACATAAGAGAAATCATGCACTAAAATGTGTGGGTGTTAAAAGATCCCTTTTTTACGTCCTCCTATTTATTTTCTTGAGCGTTATTCTTTGTTCTGGTGACAAATTCTTTGTTGTTATTCTCCTTATTTGTCATTTGTATAAATTATTTGATATTTGATATTTTATTGCATGCACAATACTTATTGGATTCATTTAAGGTTTGGATTATCTTATTTTCATGTGGTCGCTATAGGGATTTCTGCCAATTCTTTGTGGACCATGACTTAATTAAATTAAAGTCTTCTGCTGTGACACCTAACCTTGGGTTGAGTGGTCGGGTTCTCTCCAATAATTGAGTCGCTCAACCCAGATAATGCCGAGGTAGAATAGACAACTATTTGGGGAAGGAAGGATTCAGATAATGCCGCGCATAACAAAGCTCATAACGCGTCGATCTACCGACTCCAGACCGAATAATCTGGGTTTAGTTGAAAACTTACATTATCCAGGAATCGTGGGGGTAGAGAGATTGAGCTTTCAAGAAAGTTCGCCGTCCATTTGCGATGATGATGTTTAAAAGCTAATTTAAAAACACTAACTAATTATGCAAAGGTGAAAGCTGCAAGGCAGCATTGCTTACGTTGGAGAAAGAGTAGATATACCCAACCAAAGAGCGCTTTCAGATACTTTTTCTCATATATTATAACAAGATGAATTACAGACCCTTATATATTCGGGTAGGGAGATTATTCTAGAAAGAATGTAAAAGAGAATAGAGTTAACGACTGCTACCATTTGTCGACAAAACACGAGTGGCAGTCCACTAAACAATACAACGCAGCTTAGAGTCTTCAACAACTACCATTTTATTCGGGAAAGGTCATTGCCTGCGCAGTGATAAATTCAAATTTACCTTCCATCTGTCAATCACATTGATGACAGCTTAACCTATCTGAAAACAACACGGTAATATTTCCAGTTATAAAGGGAATAAACAGTAAATATTCTAGAGAAAGAGAGGGAGACGGAAAAAACCAGAGTTTTGGGGTATTCACTCGTTGATCCAACGGCTATGGAAAGAGGAAAAAAGCTCTGTAAGTATTACTTCCTACTGTCATCATTTTGTTTAGAATAGCCGCAGACCCTTGACCAACTTCCAAGAAATTTAATCCAATAAATGAGAGTACATCGAGAGTGTCAAGATTTATAGGCGACAAATTGCCTCAAGATGACATTTTCCAAATATCATAAAGATTGAATACGAGGTTAGTGAAGTTACATGAAATAGTGTAAAATCAATATTCAGTTTCCAGCACCCCATCTATCAGTCCAAACTCCAATGCCTACAAAGAACATTATAAATATCAGTTGCAGGAAGTGCTCTAAGAAACTATATCTTTCTAATTTTAGTATCCAGATTGATGTGTTTTAAGAAGCTAGATTTGAAGTTTAGATAGGAAAATTACCTCGGACACAGACAGAAATCGATCCCTTTCAGTGTATTGTTGCACTTTTTCAAGAGATTGGCCGGTGAAAGCAGAATACATCTTGTCAATTTTCTGCATCATGCGATACATAATATATATTACCAAAGTCCAATATATTGACAAGAAAAACAACGCTTAGGATGTAAATGATTGCGCAACTACGAGGCTAAAACCCAAGAAATTCAGAAAGTAGGCAATCTGGTCAATTTTTAACCAGCCAAGGTCAACTATTAACCAGATTACAGCTTTTTTTTAACTGGAAACAAATTGTTTCGATTGGGTGCACAAGGACTGGAATAAGCAATATCCAAAATTATCCCCTTAATGAGAACAAGGAAACTGACATGACGAGATTGAACTGCTTCGTTCACTTGCCGCCTCACATCTTCCACATGACCCTGCACTCAGAAAGTTGACATTCCATTTCATCAGTAATGTTCACTCTTTTAAAACAAACGAATACCAAGCAGAAACTTGTGCTTGTGATTCTATTTCAAACAGTATTATTTACCCATTACTAGGACTGCCAAATCATATACAAAGGACAAGAAAATCTATTGGATGTTTTAATGTTAAAAAATTGACTGAGCGTGCTTTGGTAGCTCGTGATTAATAACTTTCTGACAGATTCGCTCTATTATTATTGCCTCCTATTCTCGAGGGAGTGATCGGGATTAAATTCCTACTTGTCTATGTTTACATAAGAGAATATTTCAAATAGCAATAGTTGGCATAAATATGTGGCATCCATTCCAGAATAGTCGTTCTTATTAAAACAATATTAACATGGTGCTGTGGAAAATGAGGAATAGTACAAAATTAATTTACCCCGCAGCCGCTTTGTGGTTGGTGTATCATTATACGGGCATTTGGCATGGCATAACGCATTCCCTTTTCTCCCCCCGCAAGGAGAAGAGCACCTTGACTTGCAGCAACACCAAAACATACCGTCCCAACCTTAGGTTTTATCTGAAAGCATGACACATCATAAGATGATTAGCACACATATATGAATATGTAGTGTAATAGTATACAACGTTGGAATTTGAAAAGTTAGCAGTTCGAGCGAGTGACTAATAGATCACTGGATACTCAGTAAAGATGAAACACAATGACAGGAACCTTCACCAATAAAATAAATAAATAAGAGGCACATTAAAAATAGAGAGATTATAACTTTACCCAAGACATACAGTCATAAATTGCTAGTATGGAATATGTGCTTCCACCAGGGCAGTTCAAATATATCTGATGGGATGAAAAATTTAATCCAGTTAGAAATCTGAATTTCAAGTTCTCGAATTTGCAGCACCCACAAAACTTAACAAGACTGAAAACAACAACTCACCAAGATATCTGAATCCTCATCAATGGTTGCTAGAGTGACAAGTTGGGATATAACACGTTGTGCCACCTGTGAGTTGACAGGTTGTCCAATAAAAATGATTCGGTTCCTAAATAGTACAGTTGAAAGGTCCAAAGGTCCCCCTGGTGTCATCACTGCAGGCATTAGGGGCGGATTCCCCTTCTTTGCTTCTATAACTCCATAACTGTATGAAACAACTTTAATGTGGAATAGCCTACGATTTACTATAAAAAAATAATCAAAATGAGAGGACAATTTTACTGGACATACTAAAAAAATGAAATTTAGGGTTGTTACAAGGCCAAATTTTATATTTTAGATAAGAACAAACAACAATATCAATGAGAAAGAAGATACAAGAGAGAAGGAGAGTCTTCAAAAGAAGAAAACAATTAATGCTATACAAGAGTCAGCCCATTGAAAAATAACAAAAAGAAGGGAGCATGCCTAGAAGACCATTTAGCCACAGGGAACTTATCTTTGTCCCACAAAATAGACACATCAACACAACAATCCTTCATAAACTAAAAAGTTTTTATAGCCGTAAAATTCACCAAAAAACAAAAAAAAAATAATGATCCACAAACCATAGAAGACGTGTCTTTGTAATTTAGATTTTAATGAAAATGGACTACAAAAAGGAAAAAGTAACACACTTGGTTGTATAAGCTAAATTGAGTTGGACGAAGAAGTAACAAATGCTTGCTAAAGTTGAAGTGAAGAAACAAGTAATTCAAAAAATGCTCTCTAAATATGATACATAAGAAGTACCACTTGGTAGCAGAAGCCATGAAAATATTATCTTAACTAATATATATATTACTTATGGGAAACATCTCAGTCGTCAAGATTAATAAACAACTACTGCTCAGATAAAAGGTTTCTCTCAAATACTTGTCAAACATGATCTTTTTTCAGCAAAATGATTTGTTTGATGAAGAAAAAGTTCGGTATACTTTCCTACAAAAGATGGAATAGTAAGGTTTCAAGCGATAACACATGTACATTCTGATAGAAAGTTGGTCCCCAAAATTATAAATTGCCAAATAAATAGAACTCCATATTGACAATTAAGCCAAAAGATGGGGATACCTTGTGCTGGAGTTACGATCTTTTTCGTTAATATTTAGAGGAATCCCACTAGATTTACTTGATAGTCCTTCAAAGAGAAATAAATTAGCAAATAGTTAGTGGTACTGCTAAAAAATAAACACATATGAACCATAGTATCTACATGATCAGGGAATCACCAAATATTGAACTCGAGAGATTAATGAATTAAATGACAGGAATTAGGACGTCTCAAACATGAAAATTTCATGTCAAATTAAGAATATACTGCAACTAAACCCAAATGAACCGAGCAGACTGAGGTGTAAAATAAAATTAGCAATTTCCAAAAATTGGCGAGGTTCTAGGTGTCCAAGTGCCGAACTAAAGCATTCTCGTTTACCTTACAGTTTTTTAACGAAAGCAACAAAACGAGAAATCCTCCGTGAAAAAGAAATACCAATTGAGGAAGAACCACCATAAGGACTGCGAAGGGCAGAGACTATCGATCTCAGCGAGTTTCTACACAAAAAGCAAGGCAAACGAACACAAAAAAAACTGGTTATTTGCGTTTATTAGTGAAGGAATGAACAAATTACTAGGTAAAGATATCGCACTACCTTGGACAGAAAATAGGAATATGAGAGGTTTTGCTGCGCGACGCGACTGAGAAGCTGAGAGAGGAAGTGAAAGCTGAAGCTACCATTTCGAGGGGAGAGAGAGAGAGAGCTAGAGAGACAGATATGAAAGTTTTCCTTCAGCAAAAAAAAAAAAAAAGGATTTTGGAAAGCCTACGGTGAAGTGTTCTGAGTTAGGGCTTTCATATTTCTCAACCCCATTTTATCTTCCCCCATCTCCCAAGCTACAACTCCATGTCAACAACAACAACAATAATAGAGAAATGAATTAATCAAAACTACCCTTCGTACTAATATTTTTTAAATTAAGGGAAAAAACCAATTATAGACATGTACTACGAGTTATTTTCAATTATAAACACAAACTATTAATTTTTACAATTCAAAACATGTACTTTGAATAATGTTCCAATTATAGACATGCCGGACGGACGGACTCACTCTCCGTCCGTCCGGACCTCATTTTCGCCAGACAGCGGACGGACGGTCTATATTACCGTCCGTCCGCTTAAATGAACGAATCATCTGCTGCCACGTCTTCCGGACGGACGGAAACTTTCAGCGTCCGTCCGCTGAAGCGGGTTGATCAAATTAACGAAAAACCTGCCACAAACTCCGAACGGACGGACTATTATACCGTCCGTCCGTAGTAGTTTTCAGTAAAAACCCTATAAGAACTACCGCGGTAGTTTTCGTAAAGTACCAATTCTAACCGCGGTAAGTTCGGTTTTCTCGATCTTCTTTGAGAACGGACGGACGCTGTTGTCTGCGTCCGTCCGGCCGATCTTCGGAAGAATACGGACGGACGGAATAATACCGTCCGTCCGCAGTTTGGCAAAATTCTCCGAAGCGGACGGACGGAAAAATACCGTCCGTCCGTAGTTTTGTAAATATTTTCTGCGGACGGACGCAAGATGCTCCGTCCGTCCGTTCTTTCGCAGTTTTGTTTTTTTGTTTTGAATGACACTTAACTTTATTTTCTATTCGTTTTTGCAGATACTCCTCGTAAATGGCTGATTATTCAGATGATTCGATTGACCTTTCAAACTCCGAAGATGAACTTCGATATCTAGATGATGTTTCGATAGATTATGATAAGGAGGATGAGGCCCCGATGTACGATGATATCCCGGACGATGATTATCTAGATGATGTTTCTATTGATTATGCTATGGAGGAGGAGGCCCTGATGTACGATGATATGGAGGAGGAAGATCCATATTTTGAGGATATGCCAGTAGACGAACATATTGAAGAGGAAGTGCAAGCTCCAATATACGAAGAAATGCCTTCATTTGATCACTTGGAGGCGGTTGGACTAGTACAAGTACATTCAGTATCGCAGACTCTAGATGATGAGCTTCGAGAACCGCTAAATTCAAAGGATGAAGAGGTGCAAAGTAGACAAATACGAGCGGCCAATTCAGGTGATTTTGTTGTGAGCAGAAAGTATGGCTCTTTACAGGAAATTAAGGATGAAATAAGTCAATATTCTATGAAAAAATGAGTTGATATAAAGATCGTTAACAGTTCAACGAAAAGGTTCACAGCAAAATGCCAAGGAGTAGGGTGTAAATGGCATTTGCATGCTTCGGTTATGCAAAATGAAGCGAGCTTCCAAATCAAAGCTTATTATAATGCACACAACAAATGTAAAAGGGAAAAGTCTAATCGACACGCAACGGTAAAGTGGTTGGCAACCACTTATGCGGATAGGTTCAAAAGTCAACCAGATTGGCCGATCGGTGATATTATCACCACCGTCAGGGTCGAGCGTCGAATTCACATTAAGCGTAGTCTTGCAAGAAGAGGAAGAGCCTATGCTAAAGAGCTTAATTACGGGAGAAACGAAGAACAACTCAAGCTACTTCGTCATTATGCAGCAGAAATTCTGAGATCAAATCCTGGTAGCACAGTCATAATAGATGGTGATTTGGTCGTTAGGAATAGAAAGGAGTATCAGATATACAAAAGAATGTATATGTGCCTAGCTGCTTGCAAAGCTGGTCTGTTGGAAATGGGAAGACCTGTAATATGCTTGGATGGATGTCATCTAAAGGGAGCTTGCCCTGGCCAACTACTAACTGCTGTAGGTATTGATGGCAACAATGGCATATATCCCATTGCTATTGCCAACGTGGAGGCAGAATGCACGGACTCGTGGACATGGTTTTTGACCTTATTGCGCAGCGACTTGGGCATTGGCCAAGGGAGAGGATGGACAGTAATCTCAGATCGACAAAAGGTATACATTGTTTGTATTAATCTTCTTTGAAGCATTTTGTTTATATTATTTTCTGCGGTTGTGTTGATTATGTTGTTGTTTTTAACTTCAGGGGTTAGTGGCTGCCGTGGACGATATATTTTGTGATGCCGAGCATCGTTTTTGTCTAAGGCATATGTATGCAAACTTCAAAGGCAGGTTTCTGGGCGTAATGTATAGAGATGCCTTGTGGAATGCAGCAAGGGCCACAAGAAGAGAAATTTTTGAGATTCATATGCGAAGGGTAAACGAGCTCAACACAAATGCATATGAATGGCTCCGAAGAACACCGCCAAGGTTTTGGGCAACTCACGCATTTTCAACAATTCCCAAGTGCGATTTGGGCCTTAACAATCTCAGTGAGTCTTTCAATGCATCTTTAGAGGAGGCCAGGAACATGCCTATCTTGACGATGTCACCCCCAGGCATCACTGCCTCGTCATCCCCCAGGCATCACTGCCTCGTCATCCCCCAGCATCAGTCTCAAAAAGGCTGTCACCCCCAGGCATCACTGCCTCGTCATCGGCATCATCGGCACCAAGGTGGACAGGATCAAAAGAATGAGCATCAATCCAAGTCTGTAAGATCTTTCTCGTCTCTCTTTGGTAATCCGAGATACCTTTGAGGTATTTCATGATCCTCCGTTCACTAGCTGCCACCGTATCTCGAATCTCCTGTCTGATAGCAGCTATATCTATGGGTGGTCCCCCTCGACGAGGGGGTTGCAACAGAGGAGGGGGTCGAACATCATCAGGCTCAGTCCAAACTCCATCTACCTCCCTTAGGCCCATCTTCACAAGATGAGACCTGCCGAAGGCATCAATCTGTCTCTGTGGAAGGAGCTGGGCCGCTCGTGGCATCTGAATCTGAAAATGCTGGATAATCTTCATAATCAGAACTGTGTAGGCGAGGTTCTTGTTGCGGGCCCGTGAGATCTCCCGCATGTGGCTCAGAATGACGAAGCCGGGGTCAAACTTCCTACCGCTGTACAATCTCTCCATGACATAGAGACACATGTAGCTGACGTGCTCTCTATGTCCTACGCGTGGCAGGATAGTGTGTGCGATGAGGTTGTGGAGGATGCGAGCCTTGACATTGAGCTCTCTGGCTATTGGCTTCACGAAGCCTTCAATATCAGCGTTCCTGTGAATCTGTCTACAGAACGCTGTACCCTCATCTGTTGCCAAGATAGGAAATGTCTTCAGGGCGTGGTAGTACCTCTCAGCGTCTTCTTCGTGAAAGCCAAGAATATCATTCACCACCTCAGGCGTAACTTCAAATTCTTGGCCCATGATATAGCTGGAGATAACTCCTTCCCTAGCAGTAATTGCTATGTTCGCATAGAATAAGCGAACTATCTTCTCGCAACTATCTCCATGCAGAGAGTATAGCCCTTGGAGTCCGATTCTGTCAAACATTTCTCGAATCTCGAAGGACTCCCACCCTGAAAATTGTAAATAACAAATGAATAAGACATATCAACAACTTATTGAATGAATAAATAATAACTGAGTGAAAATTTACCTGTAAAGTCGATTATCTTGGTCATAGAGACCTTCCTCTGTGGAATATCTAGGAAATACTGCTCTCGGCAATGTTCACTGCGAAAATCATGACTACTTTGCAGGTCTGCAAGCCGTGAGGATGATGCAGGGGGGAGTGGAGGCAGAGGACGTGCATCTGACGCCCGTTGAGCTGACTGTGTGGCCTGCGGCCGTTGCTCTGCGACCCTTGAAGCTGCTTGCGGGGTCGGGGGACGTTGCTCTGAACCCCTTGCAGAGGACTGTGGGGTCGGGGGATGTGAAACCCGTGGAGTGGGCTCTGTAGAAGGTGGAGCAGTCTTTTGACGCTTTGACTGTCCATCTTTCGACTTCGAACTTTGTTTTGATGTCGAAGCTCCATCTTTTCTGAAGTATGTCTGTTTGTCTACCATTCTTTACGATATGAAAATAGGAAACATCAAATATTAGCCACATGAAAATCAAATTTCGAACAAATACAAAACACAACAAACAGCATTGGTCCGGACGGACGTACCATTTCTGCGTCTGTCCGGAACTTCAAGGCGAATCAACCAGACGGACGGACTATTGGTTCGTCCGTCCGGATTGTTATGGATGATCCATCCGGACGGACGCACTAAAACTGCGTCCGTCCGGAGGATCATCGTAACTAAAACCTAGGGCAGGCCGATTTCTACCGATTTAACCATACAAACCGAGAAAAATCATTAGGAGATGGACCGAAAATATACCTGGTATGTTTTGCAGTCGACGATTTGGCAAGAGATTTGAAGAACGTTGATGGAAAAATCGAGTATTTCGAACGGTTTTTCGTCCGACCTAAAACTCGTCGATCTGTTATAATCGACGGAAACGGACGGACGGACTAAAGTGCGTCCGTCCGTAGAGTACATATGAATTCATACGGACGGACGGACTAATGTACGTCCGTCCGTAGGTCGAGAATTACAATACTTTTACCGGACGGACGGGGAAATGTTCCGTCCGTTCGTGCACGTGGCATCGTTTAATTGGCTTGACACGAACGGACGGACGGAAATATAGACCGTCCGTCCGCTGTCTGGCGAAAATGAGGTCCGGACGGACGGAGAGTGAGTGCGTCCGTCCGGCATGTCTATAATTGGAACATTATTCAAAGTACATGTTTTGAATTGAAAAAATTGATAGTTTGTGTTTATAATTGAAAATAACTCGTAGTACATGTCTATAATTGGTTTTTTCCCTTTAATTAAACATGAAAAATAAACTAATGTGGCCTTTTTAAATCCAATTTTAAAATTTGAAACTTAGAACTAACTTTGAAGAAATAATGAGGTTATAAATTAGGTGTGGAAATCTTTCAAATTTCGAGTAGCACAATATTAATAGTCAAGTCTGTGGGCTATATTCAAACATATCTTTGATTTTAACACTGAATTTTAATTATTAGAAGTTTGATATGATGTTCAATGAAACATTTGGACCGATCGGAGAGGGATTAGTGAGCTAAATGATTTTAAGCATGAAGTGTTGGAAGGGATATGTTAACGCTGTAAAAACACTTTGTAAAAAAGGTTATATTTATTTGGGTAATTGTCATTTTGACCCAGTACTTTGCTGGTAACAACAAGTGATATCATGTACCTTATTTTTTAACGATTAAAATCTCCTGCTGTCAACCGTTAACAATTTAAAAATCAAAATAAAAACACCATAAACTTTACACTTGTCAGTGCACTATCAACAGTTAACAATTTAAATCTTAAGAGTTAAAAAAAAGCCAACTTTACATGTGTCACTCTCTCTCTATTTTTATAATCTGAAAATACAATTTGGATGGAATGCAAGAACTCATATAACTATGTAGTTTGACAACATCGAGGATGAAGCAAACCTAATTCGTGATTATAGTACGAGAATGACGTCTTAATGCATCATTCTACTATTTTTGTTTCTAGTTAAGATGAACCAGACCACTCGTTTAAGCTGAAGAAGATAATCGGAGCTCGGAGGTCGACTGTGGCGTTGAGAGGAAAAGAGAGATTGTCAGAGAGAAAATGATTTTCACTATATATTTCATATCAATCAAATGATGTTTACATATATGAAAAAGTACTAAAGCTTATAACTAAACCACTAACTAAAACTTAGTAACTAGACTAACAGGATATGTCTTAACAGCCCCTTCAAGATCAAGACCGGAGGCCGAAGATCTTGGACACGAAATGATTGAACTTGAAAGGAGGAAGGGGTTTGGTTAAAGCATCAGCCAGTTGATTGTCAGAGGGGGTGAAACAGACTTGTAGCAAACGCTTAAGCACTTTCTCCCGAACAAAGTGATAATCGATCTCGACATGTTTAGACTTTGAGTGCATGACCGGATTGGAGGCCAAATAGGTGGCGCTTAAATTGTCACAAAGAATCAGGGTACCTCGGTGGAAGCAACACACAATTCGCTGAGTAAGGATTGTAACTAGAGCACCTCGGCAGCACAATTAGCAATACTGCGGTATTCAGATTCAGTGCTTGAACAAGAAAAGACTTTTTGTTTAGCCGAGGACAAGGAAATCAAGTTAGTTCCAGAAAGATGCAAAAACCGTCTGTACTTTTCCGATCGTCAGGGCAGGAAGCCCAGTCTGCTTTTGTAAAGCAAGTCAAATTACAGCTCTTTGAGGGTGAAAAGGAGATACCTAAGGACGGAGTGCTTTTGAGGTAGCGGAGAATCCGTTTGACAACCTGCTAGTGGACATCAGACAGTGCATGCATAAATTGAGAGACTTTGAAACGCAATATCTGGTCGAGTAAGACAACAGTATTGTAGGCCACTAACAATACTGCGATACAAATAACCATCTAGCAAGAGGGTACCTGAATGTTGGGATAAGATGGGTCTACCATCAGGGTAGGAACTGGATTACACGTATCCATATTTGCTCGGTGAAGGAGATCGTAGATATACTGAGATTGAGAGAAGCTCATACCGTGAGTAGTTCCGGTGACAGAAATTCCCAAAAAAAGGAGAGAGGGCCAAGATCCCGAATTGTAAACTGGGAATTAAGATAAGTAAGCAACCGATCCATAGGAATAGTAGAGCTGCTGGTTAAGATAATATCATCAACATAGACAAGAATAATCATAATGAAGGAGCTCGTGCGGCAAATAAAGAGGTAATAGTCAGACTTGGAGGTAGAGAAACCCCAATGTAGAAGAACATTATAAAGTTTGGTATACTAGGCCCGAGGAGACTGCTTAAAACTGTATAAAGCTTTATGCAGGAGACAGACAACCGAGGGATGAGAAGAACTGATAAAACCAGGAGGTTGCTGCATGAAGACTGTCTCGGTTAAGTCATCGTGTAAGAAGGCGTTGCGAATGTCGAGCTGTCTAATACTCCATCCATAAGACATGGCTAAAGATAACACTGTGCATACCGAGGTTGGTTTGACCACCGGGCTGAAAGTCTCATCATAATCGATGCCTTCAGTCTGATCATACCCTTTGGCTACGAGACGAGCCTTGTATCAGCTGATGGTACCATCAGAATGTAGTTTCGTCTTGAACACCCATTTGCAACCGATAATCTTGGTTCCAGGAGGAGGTGGAACTAAAGTCCACGTACGTGTGACATGTAAAGCAGATATTTCTTCCTGCATGGTAGCCAACCAGTGAGGGTGTTTGGAGGCTTGGAGAAAAGTTTTGGACACATAGAAGGGGGCAATGGTGAAGGCTTTAGGGCAAAAAATAATGGCTTTGTTGCGGGTCGTCATGGGATGAGCATTTTGCGGCAAGGGGGAAGGGATGGGGATCAGGAGGTTGAGGGAAGGGGAGGAGGGGGAGGTGGGTAGAGTGAGGTAAGTGGAGGAAGTAGTGGATGATAAGGTGGGTAAGGATGGTGGGGTTAGAGGTGTGGTGGAAGGTGAAGATGTGGGAGAGTAGGAAGGTGAGATGAAAGGAATAGAAAAAGAAAAGGGGTTGGAGAGAGAACTGGATTTGGGAATAGAGGAGAAAGGGAAACTGGACTCCACGAAGGTAGCATGCCGAGAAATGTAAAGTTTGTGAGAATGAGGGTCTAAACATATGTAGCCTTTATGATTGGAACTAGGACCAAGAAAGACACAAGGAAGTGACCGGGGCTATAATTTGTGTTTGTTGAAAAGTCGAAGTAGCGGGAAGCACATACAACCAAATACACGTAATGAGGAGTAATCAGGAGAGGAAAGGAAAAGACATTCGAAAGGAGACTTGTGGCGCAAAACAAGAGTAGGTAGCAAATTTATCAGAGAGGTGGTCGTGGCAAAAGCATAAGGCCAAAAATAGTGAGGAACGGAGGAATGGAAAAGCAAGGGTAGACCAGTTTCAACAACATGACGATTTTTCCATTCAACTCGACCATTCTGATTAGGAGTATAGGGACAAGATACACGATGATGGATACCTAGAGATTTAAACAAGGTGGAAAGGGATTGAAATTCGCCACCTCAATCAGATTGAATGGTTTTAATATGAACTCCAAACTGAGTAAGAACAAATTTATGAAATTGAGCAAAAATAGTGGAAAAGTGACTTTTTAATTTGATTGGGAAAAACCAAGTGAACCGAGTACAATCATCCACAAAGAGATCGAAATAGCGTATGTGATGGCCCGGATGTGTAAGTATGTGGACGATGGTTGCACGAACCGGAACTCGGATGGAGGTACGTCCATGCGGGCGAACCGGAAGGTGACGGGTCGTAAAAAGGGGGTCGTCACAATCCCACATCGCTTGGGGAAGTATGTGGAAATGAAACATATGTAAAGAGACCCTCCCAATTTAGTAAGACGCGTTTTGGAGCACAATTGACAACGGATCCCATAAGAACTCCAAAGTTAAAAGTGCTTTGGCGAGAGTAGTACCAGGTTGGGTGACCCACTGGGAAGTCATCGCCAAACAAAGCCGTGAGGAGAGGATATTGGGCTACGGCCCAATCCCCAGAGCGGACAATATCTTGCTGGGAAAAGGGGTCGTTATAAATGGTATCAGAGCCTGTACCCAACCGAAAATGTGGCTAACGAGGACGTTGGGCCCCCGAGGGGGGGGGGGGGGGTGATTGTGATGACCCAGATGTGTAAGTATGTGTATGATGGATGCACGAACCAGAACCAGAACCCGGATGGCGGTACATCTGCGCAGGCGAACCGGAAGGTGACGGGTCGTAAAAAGGGGGTCGTCACAATCCCACATCGCTTAGGAAAGTATGTGGAAATGAAACATATGTAAAGAGATTCTCCCAATATAGTAAGACGCGTTTTGGAGCATAATTGACAACGGATCCCATAAAAACTCTGAAGTTAAAAGTGCTTCGGCGATAGTAGTACCAGGTTGGGTGACCGACTGGGAAGTCCTCGTTAAACAAAGCCGTGAGGGGAGGATATTGGGCTACGGCCCAATCTCCAGAGTGGACAATATCTTGCTGAGAAAAGGGGTTTGTGATGACCCAAATGTGTAAGTATGTGTAAGATGGCTGCACGAACCGGAACTTGGATGGCGGTACGTCAGTGCGGGCGAACGGAAGGTGATGGGTCGTAAAAAGGGGGTCATCACAATCCCACATTGCTTGGGGAAGTATGTGAAAATGAAACATATGTAATGAGATCCTCCCAAGATAGTAAGACGCGTTTTGGAGCACAATTGACAACGGATCCCATAAGAACTCCGAAGTTAAAAGTGCTTCGGCGAGAGTAGTACCAGGTTGGGTGACCGACTGGAAAGTCCTCGCCAAACAAATCCGTGAGGGGAGGATATTGGGCTACGGCCTAATCCCCAAAGCGGACAATATCTTGCTGGGAAAATGGGTCATTACAAATGGTATCAAAGCCTGTACCCAACCGAAAATGTGGCCAACAAAGACGTTGGGCCCCCGAGGGGGGGTGATTGTGATGACCCAGATGTGTACGATGGCTGTACGAACTGGAACCTAGATAGCGGTACGTCCGTACGGGCAAACCGGAAGGTGACGGGTCGTAAAAAAGGGGTCGTCACAATCCCACATCGCTTGGAGAAGTATATGGAAATGAAACATAGGTAAAGAGATAATCCCAAGATAGCAAGACGTGTTTTGGAGCACAATTGACAACGGATCTCATAAGAACTCCGAAGTTAAAAGTACTTCGGCGAGAGTAGTACCAGGTTGGGTACCGACTGGGAAGTTCTCTCCAAACAAAGTCGTCAGGGGAGGATATTGGGCTACAGCCCAATCCCCAAAGCAGACAATATCTTGCTGAGAAAATGGGTCGTTACAGTGTACACCAGTAATAGAATTAATAGGGGACGGACCCCAAACGTCAGTGTGTACAATGTCAGAGGCAGCAAGTGCATTAGATTTGGAAATTTGAAAGGGTAAGCGATGAGATTTACTCATTGAACAAGAAATACAAACATGAGACCTATTGGTCGTTGGTACAGAGAGATTACAGGAAGTTAAAACACGCTGCAAAATATTGTGGGATGGATAGCCTAGCCTGTAATGCCAAAACAGAGAGGTGTCTGGAGCCGAGGAGGGACACTGAACTTGTAGTGTAATACCCGGCTGTACGAAATAATAATATTATATTATTATAATATTGTTTGATGATATTTTTGTAATTATGTCAAATCAGGTCTGTTTTACAAAAAGAAAACGTCATTTCGATCTTAACGGTTAATAGGAATTTTAAGGAAATTATGGGAATTTTCGGAGATTAAACGCTATATTCCGAGTAATTACATTTCTCGTAATATAAATGACATTTTAGTAAAAATAGTAAACGGGGTCCGAATTGCGAACGGACAGTTTTAATAAAGCCCTGACAATGAATAGGAGTTATTGGCAAAATATGGAGTTTTCGATAACCCGAATAGTTGGACGATTAACGAAACGAAGGACGAAATTAATATAGAAAACTAAGGAAGGGCAAATTAGTCCTTTTGCAAGTCAAATTTTAGTTAAAAATCAATTTCTTTTCTCTTCTATCAGCACTTAACGCAAATTCACTTCTCTCCCTCTCTGTTTTCTATTTTCTCTCTCGGTTCCTCACTGGCCGCCGGCGATTTCTCCAATCCGGCCTTCGATTCGAGCTCCGTTCGTTTCGTTTTCTTCTCGATTTCTCCTCCTTTCGCAACCTTAGGTAAGAGCCTACAATCTTAGAGCTTTTATTTCGACGTTTACGGCATTTTAGGCAGTTAGGGTTTCGATTAATTTTCGTTAAAAAAACGCGAATTAGGGTTCGTAATTAATAGGTTAGCCGTGATTAAGTATATATTGAACGTATTGAACGTTATTGGACGAAGTTAAATCAATTTGTGAAAAAGTTAAAATTTGTAGATTTTCGGGTTTTTAAGGAAAAACTCGTTAATTGAGGTTTTGGATTATCGAGCGTTAATTGACGTTATAAACGCTTCGATTAGCTAAGTTAAGAATTTAGGAAAATTCTTTAGTTAAGGTTTGTAATTTGGACGTCAATTGCTTAAATTGGTTTTAACGATGAATATCGTGTTTTGCCTCAGACACACGACTCCCGTGGACGAAGCTTGAAATTCCCCACGCTCAAGGTAAGTTCTCGTGACTTACTCTGGCCGATTGGCCTACACCGTACTTCGGTTTAGCGTCGAGGATCTCAATGGATTGTTTAGTTTTTAATTTGCTTTGGTTGGGTAGATAGGTTTATAGTTGTTATAGGTTATTCTATTTCGGTCTTGATGGTATGCATGTTGGATGTTTACTTTATGTTCTTATCTGTTCATGCATCACGTATTTCAAAT
Organism: Begonia masoniana; assembly: GCA_022432975.1. Lineage (NCBI taxonomy): Eukaryota > Viridiplantae > Streptophyta > Magnoliopsida > Cucurbitales > Begoniaceae > Begonia > Begonia masoniana. Next base: position 17,777,346 of record CM039506.1, read on the forward strand.
GTCATGAAAATGAATTTCTGCACGTGTTTTAAGAAAACGAATGAACCTCTGTAATGAACCTCTGTAATGAATAAACGTAATCTGTATCTGGTCACGCGAGGTGGGGCTCAGGCACGGCTGTACGTGTTGTAAGCGTGTACCCCCCTCCTCTAGCTGGAAAGAGTAGTCCGACCGCAGGATAGGCTCTCTCCGGTTAGTGGGTTGCGATCTCGGTGACAATCTGTCTGCGACGTAAAGAATCTGAATCTGAATCTGTATCTGTATCTGTATCTGAATCTGAGCATGTTTTCTGAATGGCATACGCACGCATGCATCAGCATTTACGAAGCTTACTGAGATTTCATTATCTCATAGATGTTTGTATGGTGTAGGTGACGTGATAGGTGATATTGAGCCAGGTGAGGACGACGTTCCTCCTCCTGATGTCTGATGCTATTGATGGAGAATGCTCGCGAGAGTGCGTTGGCGCAGTCGATGCTTAACCAGATCCGTGGGGATGTATGTATGGTGTTTTGAGGGTACTGGGATATTTTGAGGAAATATGTAAAATGTTAGAAGATATTAGGATGTTTGAATCTGACTAAATGTTAGGATTACGTTGATGTTTTAAACATTTTTGGAAATCTGCGTTTTTATAGTTTTTACTGGAACTGCTTGGAATTTAAAACAGGAAGATTAGACAACTTTTAAACGTATCCATGCAGTTCGTTTTTACGAAGGTTTAACGTATGTTTAACTTGTTTAATTGGAGTTGAATGAATGTAAAGAAGAGTAATGATTTTAGATTACAGAGAGCATTTTTATGAAGTGTTTCGCTCTCTGGATTGCTCTCTGGAATCACGTATTCCAGAGAGTATTTGTGTTAAAAGAGATGAGAAGAAAGAAGAAGAAGGGTGGGGTGATCGGGCGCTGCGCGAGGAGCACTTGCAGCGACTGATCGCTGCAAATTGCAGCGATCGTGCGCTGCAACATGATCGCTGCCCTATTTTCACATTAATTTCACGCACTGTTCACTGTTACTGTTCATGCACTGTTCACTGTTACTGTTCACGGGCACTGTTCACCGAAAAAAAAAAAAATATAAACATAAAAATAATTTGTTTTTAATAGTTTTTATTTAATTTATTTAATTTTTAAATGTTTATTTAAAATGATTTGTGTTTTGTTTTATTATAAAATAGATTACAGTTTATTGGGATAAAAAAAAAACAGTACGGGAAATACGGGAACAGTGTCTAGGTCGTTACAAATTATGGTATCAGAGCCCCCGGGTTTTAAAATCGGTTCTGTAGACTGCTCGACTGCACAGCCACTACGCGGACATCCTTCATCAACTGTAAGTCTGTTTATAGCTTTATTTGATTTTGTTTCTTAGGGTTATCTGTTTAATTTGTTTTAGGCTTTATACACTATGACTCGAGGAAGAGATCCTAGAGATGACGCGCTAGATCGATTTACGGAGTTGATAGATCGCCAGTCTCAGCATATGGACCGGCAAGCGCAACAAATTGCGGACTTAGTGAATCGGGAGAACCAGAGGACTCAGGACCTGGTAGTTCCAAGTAATCAGGGTATGCAAAGGTTCCAAGGCCTACGGCCTCCAGTATTCGACGGCCAATCATCGGATCCGACACGTGCCGAGGAATGGATCTGGGTGATGGAGGATATGTTAGGCTATGCAGAGGTAGGAAACGGGAGTAAGGTGGCTTACGCCACCTTTCACTTGGCATTAGATGCCCATTTCTGGTGGGATTCAATCAAAGCGACGACGGACGTATCAGTTATGACTTGGGATCGGTTCAGGTTTTTATTCTTCGATAAGTATTTCAGCCGCACAGTGAGGGCGACTAAGAGGAACGAATTTATGCAGCTGAAGCAGACAGGTTCGGTTGCTGATTAAATTCGGAGGTTCGAGGTATTATCCAGATTTGCACCTCGTCTTGTTAGCGATAATGAGGAGAAGGTGCACCAGTTTATGGAGGGACTTAATCCGGAGATCCAGATGCACGTGGTCGTTTCAGGTATTATCGATGTGCCCTTTTCTGACATCACAGCTAGAGCTCTGGATATCGAGGCTGCCAGAGCCACTTGTGTTAGGCCGAGGGAGCCAGCAAAGGGCTTCTTCCGAGAGATTTGTCCTCAGCCACAGAACCGAGGATGGCAGCCTAGAGCACAGCCGCCTCAGCAGCAGCCGAGGGGTGTGAAGAGACCTCTTGAGGGAGGTAACGATAGAGGCAAGGGAAAGCAAGTACAGGGGGCTCCTCAGATGCCATGGTGCCCCAAGTGCCAGAAGGAGCATAGTGGCGAGTGCCGAGTTGGCACGAACAAATGTTATAGATGTGGAGATATCGGCCACTTTGTCAGAGATTGTCCGCTGCAGGGCCGAGATCAGTTAGGCGGAGATCAGAGGAGAGTTACGCCGAGGATCTTCGCATTTATTGAGCCAGGCGACGTTGATGACGAGGCTCAACCTGCCGTGATTGCAGGTACTATTTTGCTTATGGGCGCTACTGTATTTACTTTGATGGATACTGGAGCTACGCACTCCTTCGTATCGACTGCATGTATGGCTAGATTGGGGCTAGAGTCTGAGTTAGCTGGGGTTGAGTATAGAGTGATGCTGCCTTCTGGAGAGCTTATGCAGTCAGAACGTATTCTCCAGGGCAACGTCATCTCAGTGGGGGATATTACCCTTTATGCTCGTTTGATAGTTATGGGCATAGAGCGGTATGAAATTATCTTAGGGATGGACTGGCTTGCGCAGCACTTCACCACCATCGATTGTCGATCCAGGATTGTGACCTTCCGACCCCCGGATAGAGCCGAGTTTTCCTATCAGGCGATGAACCGATTGAGTGGATCGCCTATCTTTTATTCTATGATGGTCAACGAGCAGTTCAAAGGTGCGTGCTCTATTTATTTGGCCTCTGTATTTGATTGTCAGTTGCTCAGCGGAGTAAAGCCGAGCGACATTCCTATTGTCAGAGAGTTCTCTGAGATATTCCTCGATGATCTTCCGGGATTGCCGCTGGACCGGGAGATTGAGTTTACTATTGATGTGTATCCGGACACAGCACCAAAGTTTAAAAATCCGTATCGGTTAGCACCAGCCGAGTTGAAAGAGCTGAAGACTCAGCTTGACGAGTTGTTAGAGAAAGGTTTTATTTGACCCAGTGTATCACCTGGGGTGCGCCCGTTCTGTTTGTCAAGAAGAAAGACGGGACCCTCAGGATGTGCATTGATTACAGGGAGCTGAATAAGCTCACAGTGAAGAATAAGTATCCACTGCCTCGGATCGATGACTTATTTGATCAGCTACAGGGTGCCCGAGTGTTTTCCAGGATCGACCTGCGCTCGGGTTATTATCAACTGAAGGTCCGGAGGGATGATATACCGAAGACGGCGTTCCGAACGAGGTATGGGCATTATGAGTTCCTTGTTATGTCTTTCGGACTTACTAATGCCCCTGCAGCGTTCATGGATTTGATGAACCGTGTCTTCAAGGAGTATCTGGACAAGTTCGTGGTAGTTTTCATCGACGATATTCTGATTTACTCCAAGACGAAGGAAGAACACGAGGAGCATCTGAGGATTGTTCTGAGTATTCTATGTGAGCGCCAGCTGTATCCAAAGTTTTCGAAGTGCGAGTTCTGGCTTGACAGTGTGAGCTTCCTTGGCCATATCATATCACAGGACGGAGTTTCTGTGGATCCGAGCAAGATTCAGGTGGTCAGAGATTGGCCACAGTCGAAGAACGTACGTGAGGTGCGTGGATTTCTCGGATTGGCCGGTTATTATCGGAAGTTTATAGAGGGATTCTCGAGGATCGCACTTCCCCTCACACGATTGACTCGGAAGAACGAGAGATTTGTATGGCCGTCTGCTTGTGATGACAGTTTTATGGAGTTAAAGCAGAGATTGACCACCGCTCCAGTACTGGCGCTACCTGTTGAAAGTGTCAGGTTCAGTATTTACTGCGATGCATCTGGAGTGGGACTGGGTTGTGTATTGATGCAGGAGGGTAAAGTTATTGCATATGCTTCTCGGCAGTTGAAGCCGTACGAGCAGAATTACCCTACGCACGACCTCGAGTTGGCAGCTGTGGTTTTCGCACTGAAGATATGGAGACATTATTTATATGGGCAGCAGTGCGAGATATTTTCTGACCACAAGAGCCTGAAGTACTTATTTACGCAGAAGGAGCTGAACATGCGACAGAGACGATGGCTTGAGTTTGTCAAAGATTACGATTTTGATATCAAGTACCATCCAGTAAAGGCGAATAAGGTTGCTGATGCCTTGAGTAGAGTGCCTTCTGCGAGTCAGCCTTCATTAGCAGCGATGTCAGTTATGCTGCGGTCTGAGATTGAGAGGTTTGACGTGGAGATAGTGGCAGAGTTGTCCAGTATGCTCACCAACATTTCTCTCAGGCCGACTATTCTGGATCGTATACGTGAGGCTCAGCAGAGTGATTCGGAGTGTATGGAGTTTCGATCCAGCATGACATTGGGAGTCTCGTCGGATTTCCATTTATCAGAGGATGGTATTCTGAAGTTCAGGCATAGATGGTACGTGCCCAGCGAAGGGGATCTGAGGAAGGAGATTTTGGCCGAGGCACATTCTTCGGCATATTCTGTGCACCCGGGAAGTACCAAGTTGTACCGAGATTTGAAACAACACTTCTGGTGGCCGAACATGAAGAGGGAGGTTGCCAAGTACGTTGAGACCTGTTTAGTATGTCAACAGGTGAAGGCAGAGCACCAGAGACCGGCCGGAACGTTATTGCCACTGCCGATTCCAGAGTGGAAGTGGGAGCAGATCTCCATGGATTTCATTGAGGGGCTCCCGAGGACGACGAAGGGCCATGATGGCATATGGGTTATTGTGGACCGATTGACAAAGTCGGCCTACTTCTTATCTGTGAGAATGGCATCTTCTATAGATCAGCTCGCCGAGCTTTATGTACGGGAGATCGTTAGACTTCACGGAGTGCCAGTTTCTGTTGTCTCAGACAGAGATCCGAGATTCACATCGAAGTTCTGGAAGAGTTTACACAGAGCTATGGGGACTCAGCTTAATTTCAGCATGGCATTCCATCCTCAGACTGATGGTCAGACAGAGAGGACGAATCAGATACTTGAGGATATGCTCAGGGCTTGTGTGCTGGAGTTTTAGGGCTCGTGGAGCCGATATTTGCCCCTAGTTGAGTTCTCGTACAACAACAGCTTCCAGGCTACCATCGGCATGGCACCGTACGAGGCGCTGTATGGTCGGAAGTGTAGATCTCCGTTATATTGGGACGAGGTTGGCGAGGCCAGCATCGTTGGTCCTGAGATTCTACAGCAGACGGCAGAGAAGATTGCCATTATCCGACAGCGTATTGAGGTAGCTCAGAGCAGGCAGAAGAGCTATGCTGACACACGACGGAGAGAGCTAGAGTTCGAAGAAGGTGACGAAGTTTATCTTAAAGTTTCTCCGTTCAAAGGTGTTGCGATATTTGGAAGGAGGGGTAAGTTGAACCCTCGTTATGTGAGGCCCTTTCCTATTCTAAAGAGGATCGGGAAGTTGGCGTATAGATTACAGCTTCCGGCTTCTATGGAGGGTATCCACGATGTATTCCACGTATCTATGCTTCGGAGATGTTTGCGTGATCCATCACATGCCGTGGAGACTACAGAGATCGAGGTACAGCCTACCTTGACTTACGAGGAGAGGCCGGTACGCATTTTGGAGTATTCTACCAAAGTTTTGCGCAACAAAGAGATTCCGCTGGTCAAAGTTTTGTGGCGGAACCACGAGGTGGAAGAGGCTACTTGGGAACGGCAGCAGGACATGATGACTAGATATCCTGAGCTGTTTGTGTAATTTTATTTTGTGGACAAAATTCTGAATAAGGAGGGTGGAATGTAATACCCGGCTGTACGAAATAATAATATTATATTATTATAATATTGTTTGATGGCATTTTTGTAATTATGTCAAATCAGGTCTGTTTTACGAAAAGAAAACGTCATTTCGATCTTAACGGTTAATAGGAATTTTAAGGAAATTATGGGAATTTTCGGAGATTAAACGCTATATTCCGAGTAATTACATTTCTCGTAATATAAATGACGTTTTAGTAAAAATAGTAAACGGGGTCCGAATTGCGAACTGACAGTTTTAATAAAGCCCTGACAATGAATAGGAGTTATTGGCAAAATATGGAGTTTTCGATAACCCGAATAGTAGGACGATTAACGAAACGAAGGACGAAATTAATATAGAAAACTAAGGAAGGGCAAATTAGTCCTTTTGCAAGTCAAATTTTAGTTAAAAATCAATTTCTTTTCTCTTCTCTCAGCACTTAACGCAAATTCACTTCTCTCCCTCTCTGTTTTCTATTTTCTCTCTCGGTTCCTCACTGGCCGCCGGCGATTTCTCCAATCCAGCCTCCGATTCGAGCTCCGTTCGTTTCGTTTTCTTCGCGATTTCTCCTCCTTTCGCAACCCTAGGTAAGAGCCTACAATCTTAGAGCTTTTATTTCGACGTTTACGGCGTTTTAGGCAGTTAGGGTTTCGATTAATTTTCGTTAAAAAAAACGCGAATTAGGGTTCGTAATTAATAGGTTAGCCGTGATTAAGTATATATTGAACATATTGGACGTTATTGGACGAAGTTAAATCAATTTGTGAAAAAGTTAAAATTTGTAGGTTTTCGGGTTTTTAAGGAAAAACTCGTTAATTGAGGTTTTGGATTATCGAGCGTTAATTGACGTTATAAACGCTTCGATTAGCTAAGTTAAGAATTTAGGAAAATTCTTTAGTTAAGGTTTGTAATTTGGACGTCAATTGCTTAAATTGGTTTTAACGATGAATATCGTGTTTTGCCTCAGACACACGACTCCCGTGGACGAAGCTTGAAATTCCCCACGCTCAAGGTAAGTTCTCGTGACTTACTCTGGCCGATTGGCCTACACCGTACTTCGGTTTAGCGTCGAGGATCTCAATGGATTCTTTAGTTTTTAATTTGCTTTGGTTGGGTAGATAGGTTTATAGTTGTTATAGGTTATTCTATTTCGGTCTTGATGGTATGCATGTTGGATGTTTACTTTATGTTCTTATCTGTTCATGCATCACGTATTTCAAATGTCATGAAAATGAATTTCTGCACGTGTTTTAAGAAAACGAATGAACCTCTGTAATGAACCTCTGTAATGAATAAACGTAATCTGTATCTGGTCACGCGAGGTGGGGCTCAGGCACGGCTGTACGTGTTGTAAGCGTGTACCCCCCTCCTCTAGCTGGAAAGAGTAGTCCGACCGCAGGATAGGCTCTCTCCGGTTAGTGGGTTGCGATCTCGGTGACAATCTGTCTGCGACGTAAAGAATCTGAATCTGAATCTGTATCTGTATCTGTATCTGAATCTGAGCATGTTTTCTGAATGGCATACGCACGCATGCATCAGCATTTACGAAGCTTACTGAGATTTCATTATCTCATAGATGTTTGTATGGTGTAGGTGACGTGATAGGTGATATTGAGCCAGGTGAGGACGACGTTCCTCCTCCTGATGTCTGATGCTATTGATGGAGAATGCTCGCGGGAGTGCGTTGGCGCAGTCGATGCTTAACTAGACCCATGGGGATGTATGTATGGTGTTTTGAGGGTACTGGGATATTTTGAGGAAATATGTAAAATGTTAGAAGATATTAGGATGTTTGAATCTGACTAAATGTTAGGATTACGTTGATGTTTTAAACATTTTTGGAAATCTGCGTTTTTATAGTTTTTACTGGAACTGCTTGGAATTTAAAACAGGAAGATTAGACAACTTTTAAACGTATCCATGCAGTTCGTTTTTACGAAGGTTTAACGTATGTTTAAGTTGTTTAATTGGAGTTGAATGAATGTAAAGAAGAGTAATGATTTTAGATTACAGAGAGCATTTTTATGAAGTGTTTCGCTCTCTGGATTGCTCTCTGGAATCACATATTCCAGAGAGTATTTGTGTTAAAAGAGATGAGAAGAAAGAAGAAGAAGGGTAGGGCGATCGGGCGCTGCGCGAGGAGCACTTGCAGCGATCGTGCGCTGCAATGTGCAGCGACTGATCGCTGCAAATTGCAGCGATCGTGCGCTGCAACATGATCGCTGCCCTATTTTTACATTAATTTCACGCACTGTTCACTGTTACTGTTCATGCACTGTTCACTGTTACTGTTCACAGGCACTGTTCACGGGCACTGTTCACCGAAAAAAAAAATATATAAATATAAAAATAATTTGTTTTTAATAGTTTTTATTTAATTTATTTAATTTTTAAATGTTTATTTAAAATGATTTGTGTTTTGTTTTATTATAAAATAGATTACAGTTTATTGGGATAAAAAAAAAATAGTACGAGAAATACGGGAACAGTGTCTGGGTCGTTACATGTAGGGCTCGCACTGGACAAAAAAAGGGAAGCTGATAAAGGCCATCAATGACTGAACCCCGAAAGAGAATGTTGAGCCTCGACCTGCAAGTCAACTCAAAGCTCGAAGGAGAAAGAGCGTTAGCTTCCTTGACGCATAAATCCAATAGATCCGAGAATACAGAATGTAAACGAAATATTAAAAGTGCTTGGATTAAAACGAAAATATTTTCGAGAATTGGCCAATAACCGCTATTTGGAGCGTTTTGGCAAGTGTTTTCTTCCAAGGAAGAGAACTCGATTCAAGGAATCGGTTAGGCCACTTCTTACCATTTTCCGATCTCAAAAGAAAGGAGAAGAAGATGGCAGATCCATTCTTACAAGCTCCAAGCTTGAAGATCGGTTTTTGGGGGCGCAACCCCTCGGTTGTTGTCAACCGAGCTTACCTGGGAAGCTCCTTGCTCCAAGCTTCTTCTGTCGAGAGAAGACAAATCCGCGGATGCTCATAAAAATCAACCAAAGAGTTACAATCACCAATGCTATGAATTTATAGTCCTAATGGTGGGCTAGGGTTTTGAGTGGGCTTGGGCCGTCATTTGGGCAAGCCATGTCTTCAACGTCAAGTGGGCCGAACCGTAAGCCAAACCACCAACTAAGCCTATCATTCATCTAATCCTAAAATGCCTAATCATGCATGCATATATAAAAATTAACAAAAAGGCCAACGTTTGCCAATAAGTTTTAAATAATAAAAATTACAAACATCACAGCTCGGGAAGACAAATTCCCATGTGAGCATTGGGCCGCCTCTCTAGTCCTTCCACATGAGGAGGTGCTTTGGTTGGTCAACGTCTCCAAGTTTAGTCTCCCACTTCAAGTTGGCCACGGTGTTCTCCAAGTCTTCACACAATCCATAACCTGCAAAAGAGACAAGTGTGTTAGTTAAGTTATTGATTCGGGCCTGAGATCGTGTAATGGGCCTATGGGGTACAACATCCTCCCCAGGTGACTGAGGATTTGACCTCAAATCCTTTAATTGAAGCCGCTCGGAGTTTTCTTCATCGCTTATATAGGGTGAGAGGTCCATGACATTGAGCGTTGCCGATACTCCGTAATCTTCTAGTAGTTCAATCTTATAAGCGTTGTTATTGATCCTCTGCAATACCTTGAAGGGTCCTTTTATCGGGAAATCTCTCTTTTCGTAGGTGCAACCAAACCAAATCTCATTCGTTGAAGATAACTTCTTTTCGGCCTTTGTTGACTCGCTTGGCCACGCTTGTATTTCTCTTCTTGATGGCTTGACGCACGCCCTTATGTAATTTCTTAATTTGTTCAGCCTTGCTCGTTCCTGACGGGTTGGCTAGTTCAGTAAATGGTAAAGGAACAAGGTCTAACGGTGTACAAGGATTAAACCCATAGGCAACTTCAAAGGGCGATTGCTCAGTAGTGGAATGAAGGGTGCGATTGTAAGCAAATTCCAATCCGGGAAGGAATACATCCCAATTGGATAGTTTCTTACCTACAATACTGCGTAAGAGGGAGCCTAAGGTTCTGTTAACAACTTCCGTTTGCCCATCAGTTTAGGGTGGAAAGATGTGCTAAAGCACAGCTTCGTCCCCAACTTCTTCCACAAAGTGGTCCAGAAGGAGCTTAAAAATTTAGTGTCCTGATCCGACACTATGGAACGTGGTATGCCATGCAGGCGAACAATTTCTTTGAAAAACAGGTCAGCTATAGAGAATGCATCATCCATTTTTGTACAAGGAATGAAATGTGCCATCTTAGAGAAACGATCGATAACCACCATGATCGAATCCTTATTATGAGCAGTTCGAGGCAAACCTCGAACGAAGTCCATACTAATTTCAGTCCAAGGGTGTGAGGGAACGGGTAAGGGCATGTATAAGTCTTGTGGTAGAACCTTACTCTTGACTTTCTTGCAAACGACGCATGTCTCCACCATGCGGTGCACGTCTCTTTTCATGTGTGGCCAATAAAAGTGTTCTTTAAGCATATCAAGGGTCTTCTTTTCCCTGAAATGACTCACTAATCCCCCACAATGGGCTTCTTTCACAAGACATCGCGGTAAACTCCCTTGTGGAATACATAATTTTTCCGCTCTCAATAAATAGCCGTCCATAAGTCGATAGTCTTCTTCGGCCTTTTCTTTGTACCTGGTGTAATAAGATCCGAAGTCAGGGTCGGATTTGTAATTATACTTGATCCATTCAAACCCAAAGAATCGAGTCCTTAACTCGGTAAGCAGAATACGGTTCCTTGAAAGTGCATCGGCGACTACATTATTCTCTCCTTAAACATATTTCAGAATATACGGAAACCTCTCCAAGAACTCAACCCATTTAGCATGCCTCTTGTTTAACTTGTGTTGACCCTTGATATATCGTAAAGCTTGGTGGTTAGTATGGATAATAAATTCTCTTGACAAGAGGTAATGTTGCCAGTGCTCTAATGCTCTAATAACGGCATAAAATTCCTTTTCATACGTGGAGTAATTGAGCACGGCTCCTTTCAGTTTCTCGCTAAAGTAAGCAATGGGTTTCCCCTCTTGCATGAGCACGGCTTCGATGCCAACTTCGGAAGCATCACTCTTAATTTCAAATGGTTTGTTAAAATCGAGGAGTGTTAACATAGGCGAGTGACATAACTTGTTCTTGATTAGCTCAAAGCTCTTTTGGCAAGCCGGGGTCCAAGTAAACTCTTTCCCCTTCTTAGTGCAATCAGTGAGCGGCGAGACTATTGAGCTAAAGTCTTTTATGAACCTTTTATAGAAAGAGGCCAGACATGGAAGCTACGTATTTCGGTTATGGAGTTGGGGGTAGGCCAGTCCTTAATGGCCTTGATCTTGTCAATATCGGCTTCCATGCCGTCTTTAGAAATGATAAACCCTAGGAAATAAACCTTGTCTTGCGCGAATGAGCATTTGCTTAAATTTCCAAATAATTGAGCTTTTCGGAGGGTTTGGAAAAGTAAACTAAGATGGTTGAGGTGTTGTGGAAGATCTACACTGTACACCAAAATATTGTCAAAATAGACAACAATAAATTTTCCTAGGAAATCTTTTAGCACGTAGTGCATGAGTCTCATGAAAGTACTGGGCGCGTTAAATAACCCGAAGGGCATCACCATCCACTCAAAAAGCCCAGACTTAGTCTTAAATGCCGTCTTCCACTCGTCACCTTCTTTCATTTTTATTTGGTGGTAACCACTCTTAAGGTCCACCTTAGAAAATATTGAGGCTCCACTGAGCTTGTCCAACATATCCTCGAGCCTAGGAATAGGGTACCTATATTTTATGGTAATTTGATTCACGGCTCGACTGTCAACGCACATCCTCATTGTGCCATCTTTCTTAGGAACCAATAGTGAGGGAACTGCACAGGGGCTCATGGACTCTCGTATATATCCTTTTTCCAACAATTCTTGTACTTGATCTTGAAGTTTTTTGGTCTCCTCGGGGTTCATTCTATAAGCCGGTCTATTAGGTAGCGTGGCACCGGTTATGAGATCAATTTGATGTTCTATACCACATAGAGGTGGTAATCCTTGATGCAGTTCCTCAGGAAACACGTCTTGAAATTGATTGAGTAACTTCTTTACAGGGTCAGAGATTACTCCTAGCTCCATAACTCTATCTCGAAATAGTACTAAGATAATGGGATCTCCACGAAGCACCGATGCCTCTATCTCCGATCTAGTCATGTAAAGATTAGCTTTATTCTTAGCTTCTTTTCTAGTGGCATCGTCTTTGGATATTTCTTCGGGGGTCAAGGGCACTAACTTAATTGTCTTACCACCAAACTTAAGGGAATAATAGTTGGAACGTCCCTCGTGGTGCACATTTCGATCAAATTGCCAGAGCCATCCAAGAAGCAAGTGGCTGGCACTCATGGGTACGACATCGCATAAAACAGAATCTTGATATTTCACCATGGAAAAATCTACTCTCACTTGTCGAGAGACCTTAACATCATCCCTATCATCTAACCATCGTAACTTATAAGGGTGGGGATGCGTAGTTGTCTCTAGTCCTAACTTCTGAACTAACTCATCGGATGCCATGTTGGCACAACTTCCTCCATCTATAATTAAAGAGCATATCTTATCCTTGATAAGACATCTACTGTGGAAGATATTCTCACGCTGACACTCCTCTCCTGAATTCTTAGTCAGGAGGACTCATCTCCTAACCATCAACAATGGTCCCTCAGGAGCGCGCACGACTTCATCCTCATTGTCACTATCCTCGACATCTTCGTCGCCTACTCTAACCTCGTGGTCATCCTTACTCTCAACCTCTCTCGTATCTTCCTTGATAATCATCACACGTCTGTTCGGGCACTGAGCCATGTAATGACCCAGACTGTGGCATTTATAGCACTTGATTTCTCTTGCTCTAGGTGGGTTGGCGTTATCAACTAAGGTTTTGCTAGTGGATTCCTTAAGTAGCCAACTGTGGTTAAAAGGCTTCTTTCCTTCAGCCTTGTCGAAGGGCTTGATTAGTTAGGGTGATTTAGGGGTGACCTTGGGAGGAATTTTGGGGGTGAAGTTAGGAGGGTAGGTGGATTTTCTCTTCCTATTAAGCTGTCGCTCAATCGTCATGGCCATATGAACTATTGCATCTAAGGACTCAGCCGGGTGAATTTCTACTGGATCTCTTATGTCTCTATTCAATCATCGAATGAATCTAGCAATAACCTGCTACTCGGGCTCTTCCATATCTACTCGTATCCTTAGAGTTTCAAATTCGGCTAGGTAATGATAGGCGACTGGTCTGTAAATGGGGGTTAGAAAACGCATGCGGAAGACAATGAAAATGAAACAACGATCGGTGCTCAAAGACACCCCAAAACAGACGCAAAAATAGAGGTGAACAGAGTGGAAATGCCAAAAAAGAAACATGCAAATAGAAGAGGTGGGTGTGTGGGATTCTTGGCTAGAAAGGACCAAGAATTACCTGCCTTGATCACCGGAGATTGGAAGGGACCCTTGCCGGTTCTTTGGGCAAAGGTTGTCGCTAAAGACAAAAGCTCAGTTTCTTGAAGAAGAGCTCCAGCAGAAGGGAAATGGCCTTGCCATTCGTTGCTCTTCCCTCAGAAACAACCGGCGGTGGAATGGAAGGTAACCCGTGGCTGGCCCAGAAGCTAAAAGCTTTGGGTGAGAAACTCATCCTTGCCAGAGACGGTTTCACAGCACCGGGAACAGGAATTCGTCCAGCTTCGCCTCACTACCGACTCAAGAATGAGCGATGAGAGGTAGAGGAAATAAGAGCTACTCCGAGCATCCAAAACTCGGGAAGCAATTCGGTGAAGCCTCAGGCGACAAACGCCGGCTACGCACCAGAGTACCTCACGGGTCTCTCTCTACGCAGAGGAAAAACTCTCTTTGGTTTCCAAAAATTCGAATCAATAGCTAAAAAAATTTACAGAGGAGGAAGAGAAGCTTAAATACAGGAAAAGAAACGAGAAGAAGGAGAACATAATGCGTCTGGAGATCATCGGGCAACGGCTACATTTCTAGCCGTTGGTGCGTTCTGCAGACGAAGGGCGGTTTGGTTCGTTGGGCAGAACTCCAGGGCCGGTTCAACTCAATGATTTTGGTTCAGCTTTGTTTCTCCTTTGGTTTGGCCGGTTCACTTGGTTCAGCCCTTGGTTTGGGCTGGTTCAGCTTGGTTCATCTCTTGGTTTGGCTGGTTCAGCTTGGTTTCTCACTTGGTTTGCCATCCTTTGAAGATTATTACAAAAATATACATTCTAAAAGGCTAAAGTTTGCCAATTAACGAGTTTTAAACAAAACTAAAGTTTCCTAAAAATATACAAAATAAATACAAGGCTCGGTTACATAATTTGAATTAAAGGAAAACAAATTCCTTCTTCAATGATTTTCTTCAAGCCTTGAGAAACCATTTACCTACAAAATTTCACAAGTCTATTAGATAGATAAAATAAATACTTACCTTGACTTGTGCTCAATGGATCGGGGCCGTGGGCATATCGTCCCCTCCCGGTTCTTGAGGATTTGACTTCAAATCCAATGGTGAATATCATGGAAAATGCTACAACACTTAGGATAAAAATTATTCGAAAAAAAGGCTTAAGCACAATTCATAGTAGGCACAAAACATAGTTATCCTAAAGTTGAAAAATCATTTTACCATCCACAATGGTCTCAAATAAATTTTATGAATAATTGTTCATTTCAACAATTTAGAAACAAGTATACATGATATTGGCATAAGATTCATGCTAGTATAATTGAACAATTTCATTTTCTAGCTAAGCTAGCAAATCAGTAGTGAACCATATGATAATCATCATTTTCAAAGAAAACAACACTTGGCTTCAAGTAATTCAAATCAACCTAAAAATAAGAGCTTAAAATCAAGCTTAGCATAATTTCAACTTAAATTCAAAACTCAAGAAAACAATTCTCCTTTTAAAGAGAGTTAGGATTTATCACTTCAAAAATAAGAGGCAACAATAATTTGATCACAAAATTATTCTCTAGTTCTTTTCAACAAATGGAATCAAGCTTAGACAAGGAACATGATATCCAAATTATAGCAAGAACTTACAAGAAAGATTTGATCAACCTACTATTCAATTAATTCCAAAGAAATTCAAGTAAGGTTTCATGGGTACATACCTTGTTGCCGAAAATTCATCCAACTCCTTTGTTTATCCCTTTCCAATGTTCATTAAGGAGTGAAAACTAAACAATTCTCAAAAGATAAAACAATATGCATATATATTTTTATTTTATCTTTACCTTGGTCAACAACAATTAAACTAATTGACCAAGCACTAGACTCTAAAGTGAGACTCTAAATTCACATCCAAAACATTTAATCAAACAGCACAACAAATCAAACAAGTAATCAAAGAAAATAAACTTGCAACTAATATCAATGATAAGTTATTGGGTCTAGGCAACCCTCTAGAACTTTTGTGGAAATCGTCACACTATCCCACACCCTTTATAGGTGACTGCCTCACACGGTGATCTGTCGGGCCCAATGGCCAGCGGTAAACCTCGGACAATACCAACAACCCACAGAGGAAAGCTCTTGGCCACAAACACAAATCACTCGACGGTACAAGTGAATTCTAAGTGACTAACAAGATAGTATATGACATGCTCTTGTTAAAAGGTCAGACTCAAGTTAACACAATCCTAAACAAAACAAAGACACTCAACTTGATGCAATCAAACAAGAGCTTAAAACAGAATTACAAAACATGGTGAAATAGAATTTGCCATGCTCTATTTAACATGCAATTTAGTTCATGCTTTTCATTCTAAATTTAACTTAACATCAAAGACTCAAAAACTTGACACTAAGCATCAATTAAACACAAGTTAGATGAATCATAATAGAAATCAAAAACAGATCCAAGAAACATAGCAAAACATAATTTTAAATCCAATTTTACAAGTAATTGACTCAATTTAATCAACCTAGCAATTCTAAATTAAGCATCAACTAAAAACAGAATTAAAACAAAGTTTAAAACACAAATAAGCATGGTAAAACATTTACATAACATTTTAGATGCTTTAAAGACATAAAACTGAGAATTGAAACTCAAAATAGTGCACAAAATACATAAAAACAGCCATAGAATTCTAAACAGAAAATAGCACAATCCACATACGAATAATTTGAAATTTTAACAAAGGTTAGTTCACAATATGATTAACATGCTGTAAAAATTTCAAATCAAAATTAATTATGAGCAGAGAATTATGTGAGTCCAAAGTAGCAACAAAAACCAGAAAAACTGAAAAATAGATTCTAAACAACTTAGATTCCTAAACAGAAACTAACACAATTCAACTCCAAATAACCTAAAATTTTAACAGATGATAGTTAACAATATGTTGAATATGCTGTAAAAATTTCAAATCAAAATTCATAGTGAGCAAAGAATTATGTAAGTCCAAAGTAGCAACAAAAACTAGAAAAACCAGAAAATTCTAAACCAGAATTTTAATCTAAACATCCTAAAAAAGTCTAAACAAAACAATGCCAATTTGGACAACAAATTAGCACATCAAACTCTCCTAAACATGAGACATCTAAAAAGATTAAACAAAACAAAATACATACTAAAACACATTTGGAAAATATCAAAACAACACAATAATTTCAGCAAAATGTAAACTAACATAAGAATTCAATTTTAGCACTCATTTTCTAATCTATTCTCTATGTAAATTAATTTTTGCCAACACAAACCTAAACAACTAAACATGGTTCTAAAAACAGAAACAAACATCCATAAACAATCACCTAAACGAAATAGAAATTAAGACTAAAAAACACAACAAATAGAACATGCTTTCACGAAAACATTCTGAGAATTAAACAGATACGGACCATGGTTAATTCATTCTAGCTAATCAGTAACATGAGATTAATATGGAAAAATCATATCAGATAATTGTCACAACAATGTACTTCAAAGAACAACAAGTTCAAACACATACAAACATAAAACACAAGTTACTCTTGGTCAACAGTTCCGAAGAGTCTCCCAACAAATTAGAAAATAAATACTAAACACAATTTGCTCTCGGTCAACAATTCCGAATAGTCTCCCAACAGAAAATGTAAACTAAAAGTAGACAGGAAAGTACCTTTTAAGCAAAGCATTTAACAGCTCCAAAATTGCCAGTTAAAGAGGTCTCTTGCCTTGGGAGATGGCTACAAACTGCACAACAAATGTTACAAAAATGCATGGTTCAATTATTAAACCTCTTCGCAATTTGAACACCAAATAAAACACCTAAACGTGCTTCTAAACAGATAGAAAAATAACAATAAAAACAGCAAGAAAACAATCAAACATCCTAAAATTTCTAAGTAATTATCTCCACCCTAAACAACTAGCAAAGAAAAACGTAATTGAAACACACAAGTCCTAAAAACAGCAAAAGGGGGAAATATGCACAAAATTTCTCAAAAACAGAACCTAAAAATAGAACCTAAAGTGATTCAACTCAATTCCATTTCATGGTCAGAAGTTCAAAATTGATTTTAACCATCCAAGAGTTAATACAAGTGAGACAACTATTAAGCAAATAATACCAACTCATTAGTGGTAAAAATTTTTTTTCTCTCTTCTCGGCTAAGCATAAAACCATATTAGTAGCTCAACTTAGCAACCAATTTTCACAAAAAAATTACACAGCAACAATACACTAAAAACAGTCATAAACATGCTCCTAAACATGAACATTCTACAAGACAAGCTAGGAAAATTTGGACACAAAGGAACCCAAAGGGTGCTGCAGAAACTTCAGCATTTCGGATCAAAATGTTGCAGCAAACCAGAAAACCAAAACAGAATAATATGCAGTAATTCTTCTTTCAAATTCTGAACAGAAAAATTGAACCTAAACACTAAAAATAGCAAGCTAAGATATATTATCATGCTTCAAATCAAGGCCAATTCAACGTGCAGTATATCCAAGAAATTACTATGCCTCTGCAAACTTCATCCGAACATAATTCTTAATTTACTAAGAACAGAACATGAAAACTGCAGCAAGCTAAACGTACTAATTAATCTAACCAGAACTAACATGCTATCATGATAAAACAAGCTGGTCAGGAAGAACAACATGCAGACACGACACAATAGATCTGAAACTCAAAAACCAGAGAAGGAACAAGCAGAAAAACGTTCTGAATTTTCTAAACAGAACATTAACAAAATCAACTTAAGCAGCAAAGATATACATGCGTGACTCAACACTTAAAACCATCCTAAAACAATCTAAACATCAAACTAAAAGACAAGCATGCTGACATAAAACAAAAACAAAGCAGAGAAGTCACTCCGTAGAACAGAACAGACGACAGAAAATTTGACATGCTGAACGATTTTGACAAACCATTCGGTCAACAAACAGAGCTGAGGAAAATGCATGCAAGTGGATGAAACATGATGATCATGCAACACTTAAAACACGACAACAATCATGTAGGACGAAAGACACAGGAAAGAACAGAACACAAACATGCAGACAGCAAAAACACAGAAACAAGGGATGAAATTTCAACCTGAAATTTGCAACCAATGGGCACTGAGTCTCTGATACCACTTGATAGGCTACTGGTCTATAAATGGGGGTTAGAAAACACATGTAGAAGACAATGAAAATGAAACAACGATCGGTGCTCGAAGACACCCCAAAACAGATGCAAAAATAGAGGTGAATAGAGTGAAAATGCCGAAAAAGAAACACGCAAATAGAAGAGGTGGGTGTGTGGGATTCTTGGCCAGAAAGGACCGAGAATTACCTGCCTTGATCACCGGAGATTGGAAGGGACCCTTGCCGGTTCTTTGGGCGAAGGTTGTTGCCAAAGACAGAAGCTCGGTTTCTTGAAGAAGAGATCCAGCAGAAGGGAAATGGCCTTGCCATTCATTGCTCCTCCCTCAGAAACAACTGGCGGTGGAATGGAAGGGAACCTGTGGCTGGCCCAGAAGCTGAGCTTTGGGTGAGAAACTCATCCTTGCCAGAGACGGTTTCACAGCACTGGGAATAGGAATTCGTCCAGCTTTGCCTCACTGCCAGCTCAAGAATGAGCGACGAGAGGGAGAGGAAATAAGAGCTACTCCGAGCATCCAAAACTCGGGAAGCAATTCGGTGAAGCCTCAGGCGACGAACACCGGCTACGCGCCAAGAACCTCACGGGTCTCTCTCTTCGCAGAGGAAAAACTCTCTTTGGTTTCCAAAAATTCGAATCAATAGCTAAAAAAAATTACAGAGGAGGAAGAGAAGCTTAAATACAGGAAAAAAAATGAGAAGAAGGAAAAGAGAACGCGTCTGGAGATCGTCGGGCAACAGCTACATTTCTAGTAGTTGGTGCGTTCTGCATACGAAGGGCGGTTTGGTTTGCTGGACAGAACTCCAAGGCCGGTTCAACTCAATGATTTTGGTTCAGCTTTGTTTCTCCTTTGGTTTGGCCGGTTCACTTGGTTCAGCTCTTGGTTTAGGTTGGTTCAGCTTGGTTCCTCTCTTGGTTTGGCTGGTTCAGTTTGATTCCTCACTTGGTTTGCCATTTTTTGAAGACTATTACAAAAATATACATTCTAAAAGGCTAAAGTTTGCCAATTAACAAGTTTTAAACAAAATTAAAGTTTCCTAAAAATATACAAATTAAATACAAGGCTCGGTTACATAATTTGAATTAAAGAAAACAAATTCCTTCTTCAATGATTTTCTCCAAGCCTTGAGAAACCATTTACCTACAAAATTTCACAAGTCCATTAGATAGATAAAATAAATACTTACTTTGACTTGTGATCAATGGATTGGGGCCGCGGGCATATCAGGTAAGCCTCAACGGATCGAGTTCCTTGTCGTAGGTTTTGGATTTGAAGAAAAAGATCTTGACGGTAATGGGTATGAATCTCTTAGTCATGAGTGACTTCATTGCTCTCCATGTAGTAATGGGGGTATCTTCTATCCGTTGTCTTTGACGCTTAATATTGGACCACCAGAGGGCCGCATATCCTGATAGCTGTACGGATACTAACTGGATCTTCACTTTATCAGAGTACTCATAGTAGTCGAAGACCTTTTCTACTTTATCAATCCATTCTAGAAAGGTATCTCCATCGCATGTTCCGTCGAATGGGGGTATATGTAGCTTGACATTTTTAAGGTCCTCATAATCCTTACGTCTACTTGGGCGAAAAGTTTCTTCTCCTTCTAATGTCCATTCTTCATCCTCTTCATAAAGCAGGTTTCTTCTCCTAGGATGCTTAGGTCTTTCTTCGTCCGAGGTTGGATCTGGTTCTTGAAATCGTCTCCTATGATTTCGAGGTGGAGGTTCTCGGGAAGTCTCATTTGGAATTCTCTTATTAAGGACTTCCATTACGTGTTGCATGCCAAGGGTTAAGTCTTTTAGTTGTTGACCTATATGGCTAACTTCTCCGCTAAGGCCATCTAATTGACCTTGCAAGCTTGACTCGCCTTCGTGAGTTTCGGCTTGGGAAGTATCGGAGTCCTTGTTTGAGTCTAGGTCTTTATCCAAGGTAGGTTCTTGTGCGATCTTACTTCATGTCTTCATTCTAAAGATTTAGCTTTGAAAGGGAATGAAGGAATGTGTTACTAAGTATTAGGAAGGAAATTTTAATTAGGTTTAAGTTGATCTTAAGTGTTAGGGAGGGAAAAAGGTGGATAGTAAACCTAACTAGAAATTTATCCTAGAATGACTTAGTGGGGCAGAAAAATTAGAACGCAATTTTATGGGCCTAAATGACATTTTTTGGGCCCGAAATGTGATTGTCCTAGGCGTATGACACTGTCGTAGAGCTCTTCGATAGCTTCGATTTACCAGGTGGCTCGTAAAAATCTGACACTTGTAGCCAAAGTTATGGCTGTTTTAAGCAAGAAAGGTTAAATTCATTAAAACAAACTACCCTACAATTCGTATCTTCACTAAACAACAGATTCAATCACTTTTTCTCTCATGCATGCTTAATAACATATCAAGAGATATTCTGGAATAACTATTATGCAAGGAATTTCATACAAACAGCAGATTATTTCCAAATTTCATACAAATAGTAGAATATTAAGAACAGCAATTAGCGATTATTTCCAAATATAATTTCGTGCAACATACGATTTTCGAATTTAAATTTCGTACAAGATACGATTTCTGAATATAATTTCGTGCAAGATTAAGGCAAAGAAATCGGTTTAGAACAAGAACATAATAGAACTTTAAAATAAAATAGATCTGGTGAAAACTCGCAAACCCAGAACAAGAACAGATACCAAATAAAACAGATCTGGTGTTTGCGAAAACTCGCAAACCCAAATAAGAAAAATCGAAAGGTAAGAAATTTCCAACCAATCGATTGTTAACCTTCAAGGGAAAGCCAATCATGGCTCTGATACTAGATGTTCAGCCTCGACCAGCAAGTCAACTCAAAGCTCGAAGGAGAAAGAGCGTTAGCTTCCTTGACGCATAAATCCAATAGATCCGAGAATACAGAATGTAAACGAAATATTAAAAGTGCTCGGATTGAAACGAAAATATTTCCGAGAATCGGCCAATAACCGCTATTTAGAGCATTTTGGCAAGAGTTTTCTTCCAAGGAAGAGAACTCGATTCAAGGAATCGGTTAGGCCACTTTTTACCGTTTTCCGATCTCAAAAGAAAGGAGAAGAAGATGGCAGGTCCGTTCTTATAAGCTACCAAGCTTGAAGATCAGTTTTCAGGGGCGCAACCCCTCGGTTGTTGTCAACTGAGCTTACCTTGGATGCTCCTTGCTCCAAGCTTCTTCTGTTGAGAGAAGACAAATTCACGGATGCTCATAAAAATCAACCAAAGAGTTACAATCACCAATGTAATGAATTTATAGTCCTAATGGTGGGCTAGGGTTTTGAGTGGGCTTGGGCCGTCATTTGGGCAAGCCATGTCTTAAACGTCAAGTGGGCCAAACCATAAGCCAAACCACCAACTAAGCCTATATTCATCTAATCCTAAAATGCCTAATCATGCATGCATATATAAAAATTAACAAAAAGACCAACGTTTGCCAATAAGTTTTAAATAATAAAAATTACAAATATCACAGCTCAGGAAGACAAATTCCCATGTGAGCATTGGGCCACCTCTCGAGTCCTTCCACATGAGGAGATGCTTCTGTTGGTCAACGTCTCCAAGTTTAATCTCCTACTTCAAGTTGGCCACGGTGTTCTCCAAGTCTTCACACGATCCATAACCTGCAAAAGAGACAAGTGTGTTAATTAAGTTATTGATTCGGGCCTGAGATCGTGTAATGGGCCTATGGGGCACAACAGAGAAGCTAGTGTGATTGTTGATCCTTGACACAGAAAAAGTTTGGATGAAATTCTACATAAACAGAATTATCGGTGCATAATTTGTGAACACTGATAAGATTATGAGACAGACGAGGAGAGTGGCAAACAATATTGAGCTGTAAAAGGCGAGGAAGTGCTGGAATGGAAACAGAACCAATTTGAGAAATAGAGAGAAGGTTACTGTTGGCAGTGGCGACAAAGGAGCATCCTGTGTAGGGTTGAGAATGATGAAAGAGAGACGCATTTGAGATGAGGTGATGGGTGGTGCCGGAATCCATCAACCACGGCGAAGCAGAGTAATCGGAGGATGGTGTAGGCAAAAGACCGGCGCTGGAGGTGGGAAGAGGAAAGTCGCAGAGTGATGAAGGAGATGAAGCATAAAAGGTCTGGGGTTGGTTTTCAGAGATAGGGTTGATGTAACACCCGAAAATTTTATCGCATAGATTTCCAAATATACGTAGTGTCTATAGTTACACTTATTCCATTAATGTAAGGAAATGTTTCTATTAAAGAAATTGAAAGAAATTACAAAATATAATAAATAAAGTGTAACACCACGAACCCGCCCCGGTTCGGTGCGCTACGTTACTCACTCAAACCGTGTTTAAAACGACGTTTAAAATAATTTTCGATAAATTTTTTGACTCGGTTTTCGGGTTTTACGAACCCTCGATTTTTGTTGGGAAGCGGCCCAAAATGCTTTTAAAATATGTCGGGAAATGTCGGGTAAAACAATTTAGAAATAGGAAACTATTAGAAAAAAATAAAAAAAAACATTTTTTTTTTCTTAAACAGTGGCGATCGATCGCCACCCTCTCTGGTAGCCAGAAAGGCTGGCGATCGCAAGCGATCGCTATTTTCTTAACAGTGGCGATCGATCGCCACCCTCTCTGGTAGCCACAATGCCAAAAAGGCTGGCGATCGCGCCCCTGATCGCCCCGACCTTCACCACTTCCCTTCAACTTTTCCCCAAGCTAAACACCTCTAAAAATTCTAAAATTTTAACCACACACTCCGGACACCCAAATCTTCAAGTCCCGTAAAAATCTCGGAAAACCAACTTAAAACGGATAAATAAAAAAATAACAAACATAACCCGACGTTACTTAGTTTAAAATCAAAACGGACGGCCACACCTTGACCCACAGAGCAAGACCGAAGGCACACGCCCTAACACAATCCTGGACGGCCAACCAAATCTCCCCCAATCGAGCGTAGAATCCTCATTGTGCCTTCAAGCACGAACATATCGAGGCATTCATACTTACGACACATTACGTACATTAACATAGCATCTCAAGTAAAATCTGTAACACCCCTAAATCCGTACCCTTTATTTACCCATATTTACCGTATAAATTTTTTATTTTCTTTTCCCTCATACAACCTTTCAATTTAAACTTTAATTTTATCCTTTAGCGGAACTAAATCGAAATTTAAAATCTAACTTCAAAACATTTAAAACGACTTAAAACAAATTAAATAAAAACTATTAAAACAAAACTTTACATTTAATAAAACTTGGGAGGGTAAAAACGTCTTCTATCGCGGAGAAAACAGCAGCAAACGCAGCGCCCAGTCGCTGCGTTTGCTGCCCGAACAGCAACCAGTCGCTGCCCATGAGCAGCGACTGATCGCTGCCCATGAGCAGCGCCCAGTCGCTGCCCATGTGCAGCGACTGATCGCTGCCATGGGCAGCGCCCAGTCGCTGCCATTGGCAGCAATTGGTCGCTGCCATTGGCAGCAATTGGTCGCTGCATGCAGCGCCCAGTCGCTGCCCATTTACAGCGATTGGTCGCTGCATGTTTGCAGCGATTCATCCCCTCGGTTTGCTCTCTGGAATCCGATTTCCAGAGAGCAAATACCTGCATTTCTTCTTCTTTCCAGAGAGCACATTTCTTCCTTTTCATTCACACTTTCCTTCGTTACTTTTCATGCCTAATATTCAGAACTCTTCAACAAAACATCTCTATCCTCAATTTATCAACTACAGAATAAACGAACCAAAATATACTCGAAAGCGTGATTAAAACGTAACGAACTTTCCTCAAAACAACTTGCGTGGATCCATTTAAACATCAAATACTTCCTCCTACTTAACAGAAAACAAATTCAGATAGTTCACCAAAACAGTTATAAACCAGGTTTTAAATCGTCCAAACATAAACCTATTAATTAACCAGACCAAACATCCTAATATATTCAGTTTACACAATTCATATCACATCCCCAAAACATATACCTACGTCCCCACGGGTCAAAACGCGCCTCGACCACTCAGCGCACTCCCACGGCCATCATCCATCAACCGATCATGCCTCGGGTGGAGGGATCTCATCCTCACCTGTGTAGAGGTCACCTACACCATAAACATAAGTCGTGAGCTTAAGGCTCAGTAAGTCTACGTGAATGCAATGCATGCTATGCGTGCAGTTCATAAAAACATGCCTCCTACCTTTTCGCTATTCATTTCATTTCATTTCATTTCTTATACTTATACTTATACTTCACCGTGGCCTCACTCTCGCTAGATAGGAACGGCACATCCCGCGATTGGATAGCCCCTCGTATCTAACCGGGGGGAAGACATGCTCCCCAAGCAGCCATGTCTGAACCACCACCACCGTCGACATCAGATTACAGACATTCATACTTATTCATTAACATTTTCCTTTTTCATAAAAACATGCATACAAATTCATTTTTCATGCCTTTCGGAAACCGTGATGCGTGAACATGTGCAATACTATAACATAAGCAGAATATAAACAAACAACATATGTACCATCAAGACAACAAACAAACGACCTATAAAACGATTAACCTAACTACCCCACCAAAGCAATTTAACAAACAATTCTCCAATTCCTCGATCAACAAAATCTATGGTGTAGGCCAATCGGCCAAACAAGTCGCGAAGACTTACCTGATGTCCTTAGCACGCCGAGCTCCGTCCACGAGCGTCGTTCGTCTGGGGCAAAACACAACTTTTTCTGTTAAAAACGATTTAAACTTCTAAACGTCCAATTTCAACAAAACTTAACTAAGGCAATTCCTAAAGTTCTAACTTAATTAATCGAAGCAATTAACGACGACTTTACGCTCGATAATTTGAAATTCCAATTACGAGTTATTTCTGAAAACCCGTAAATTCCTAAATTTATACCTTTTCACAAATTGAATTATCTTCGTCCAATAACGTCAAATACGTTCAATACATACTTAATCAAGGCTAACCTATTAATTACGAACCCTAATTCGCGTTTTTGACGAGATTTAATCGAAACCCTAATTATTTAAAATGCCGTAACCTTCGAAATAAAAGCTCTAAGAACGTAGATGCATACCGAGGGTAGCGAGAGGGGAAGAAATGACGAAGATCGGAGGAAGAACGGAGGAAAACGGAGCTCGAACGGAGTCGGAATCGCCGCGGCCGTGAGAGAGCTCGCTCTCTGTCGTTGAACACCAGAGAAGAAAGAGAGGAAATGTGAGGGAGAGAAGAAATTGTGATGTTTAAATAAATTTGATTTGTAAATTACCATTTTGCCCTTCTTACTTAAATCTATTTGTTTCGTCCTTCGTTTCGTTAATCGTCCAACGATTCGGATTCTCGAAAATTCCTTATTTTGCCAATAACTCATATTCGTCGTCAGGGCCTTATTAAAACTGTCCGTTCGCAAAACGGACCACGTTTACTATTTTTACTGAACCATCGTTTACTTTACGATAGCGTATTTATTCAGAACATAGCGTTTAAACTCCAAAAATTCCCAAAACTTCCTTAAAATTCTAATTACTTGTTAGGGTCATAATGACGCTTTCTCTTCGTGAAACGGATCTCGTTTACTAATTTTAATAAAACATCCATTACATTACGAGAAACATAATTACTCGGAATATTGCGTCACTATTCCGAAAATTCTCGTAATATTCTTAAAATTCCTATTAATCATTAGGATCGCAATAAAGCTTTCTGTTTGCGAAACCGACTTGATTTTACATAATTACTAAAAATGCCATATATAATATATTATATCAATATAATATATTAAATCCAAAATTCCGTACAAGCCGGATATTACAAAATCCCTCGCGGGGTGCTTAGCGAGCCACGAGCCCGACGAGACTATTCTACTCGAGACCAAGTTGCATAT
The DNA here is from genome assembly GCA_022432975.1 of Begonia masoniana. Classification (NCBI taxonomy): domain Eukaryota; kingdom Viridiplantae; phylum Streptophyta; class Magnoliopsida; order Cucurbitales; family Begoniaceae; genus Begonia; species Begonia masoniana. The sequence continues at coordinate 17,803,760 of CM039506.1, forward strand.
CAGTTTTCTTATCTTTCAATTCATTCTCGCCACTCAAGCATGTAAAACACGTGGTTTCATAGTTAGAAAACAATGATGCATGACACACGATGCATGACATAAATTAAAACATAGCAAACAACAAACATAGCAAACAAACAACCATTCCCTACCATTCTATGGTGTAGGCCCGAAGGCAACAAACAAGCACCACTACTTACCTGGTTGCTCCAGAAATGTATTGTCACTTCGTCCGACCGAATCACACGTTCGATCACCTAAAATAACGGAAACTTAGCTTGATAAGTTATCCATACAATCTAAGGAAATTTTCTATCTAAAACTAAAACTTACTTAAAACACATTTCTCTCACACACCATCAAACCCGATTTTTACACAATATTTACCGTCCAACTTCAAACGGCCACAACTTATTCGTTTCTCAATGGATTTCGACGTGCCACCCCAATCCGTAAACCTCTACACGTCTACTATCCATTGATACACTCAAATCAACCAAATAATTCACTTGGCCAGCCCGAAAATGTCAAAACAGAACTGGTGCACTTGAGGTTAAAAACCGGTTTCTCACACCTTCCACCCAAAACACCATTTCTCTCTAAAAACCACCTAAACAAATCTACCCAACAACTAAATCATCAAAATAGGAAAGAAATCTAACATTTAAACTCAAAATTCGGAATCCTGAAGTTAGGGTTTTCTAAATCTCGCAAAACTCACTCTAAACTCACTCTAAACTCACTAAAACACTCACAAATCAACACCTAAGTGAAACCAAACCAAAACCCATGCATTATTACCTTGCAACCTTGCAAACCCTTGATGAAAAGAAGATGCTGAAATGGAGGAGAGCACAATCGAAGAAGATGAAGGAGAAAAAGGAGGAAATCACCTTTTTAACCTAACCATTTTTTCTACTTTTGATTTCCCTCCTCACTTTTCTTTAAATTTGCAATCAAGCCCTTCCCTTTCACTCCTTTTCCTCCAATGTGAATGAAGTTTTTGCTCTCCATTTTCCTTCCTTTAATTTCATTAATTTTCCTTTACAAATTTCCTATTAGTTGTAATATGTGTTTGACTTTTCAACAATTCCTTTTTGAATTGTCAAACACCCTTTTTGTTTTCCCTTCTCATCCATTACTCTTTAATGCACAACATAAAACTTGTATAAGTAAACTCTCCTAACACGTTTAATCTAAGGCTACGCACGCTATCAAAATTTTTCGGGTGTTACAATCCACCCTCCTTACAAAAATTTTGTCCTCAAAATTTGCGTACCTGAAGAGCTTACGGTAACGCTCCATCATGTCTTGCTGTCGCTCCCACGTCACCTCCTCTACGTTGTGGTTGCGCCACAGCACCTTCACTAGTGGAATGTCTTTATTGCACAATTTCTTCACTGCATAATCCAAAATATCCACTGGTTTCTCCTCGTAAGACAGAGTAGGCTGCACATCGACCTCCTGCTGCAACACTAAGTGAGATGGATCCCTTAGGCACTTACGTAGCATAGATACGTGGAAAACATTGTGCACATTGTCCATCGAAGTAGGCAGCTCCAACTGATACGCCGTCTTTCCTACTCGCTTTACAATCGGGAACGGCCCCACATACCTCGGAGTCAACTTACCCCGCTTCCCGAACCTCATTACTCCCTTAAATGGCGAGATCTTCAGAAAAACCTCATCTCCAACTTCAAACTCTAGCTCCTGCCTCCTACCGTCTGCATAACTCTTTTGGCGACTCTGAGCTGTTAAAATACGCTGCCGAATAAATTTGATTTTTTCCGTAGTCTGCTGTACAATCTCAGGACCAATCAAACTAGATTCTCCGATTTCATCCCAATGAAGAGGCGATCTGCATTTCCTTCCGTAAAGAGTCTCGTATGGAGCCATACCAATAGTATCCTGATAACTATTGTTATACGAGAACTCCACCAAAGGTAGATACTTACTCCAGGAACCCTGAAACTCCAGCACACAAGCACGAAACATATCCTCAAGAATCTAAATAGTACACTCAGATTGTCCGTCCGTTTGAGGATGAAAAGCCGTGCTGAAATTCAACCGAGTTCCCATTGCCTTATGCAAACTCTTCCAAAATTGTGAAGTGAACCTCGGGTCCCTGTTCGATACAATCGAAATCGGCACTCCATGTAATCTCACAATCTCCTAAATATATAGTTCAGCAAACTGATCCATACTGTACGTCATCTTCACCGGTAGAAAATGGGCTGACTTCGTTAAACGATCTACGATCACGCATATGCCATCAAATCCCTTCGTCATCCTAGGCAATCCAATAACGAAGTCCATGGAAATCTGGTGTCATTTCCATTCAGGAACCGACAAAGGCTGCAACTTCCCAGCAGGTCTCTGATGTTTTGCCTTTACCTGCTGACAGATCAAACACGTCTCTACAAATTCAGCCACTGACTTCTTTATACTAGGCCACCAATAATATTGCTTAAGGTCTCTGTACATCTTTGTATTGCCAGGATGAACAGAAAACCTTGAAGAATGAGCTTCAACTAAAATCTCCCTCCGAAGCTGCTCATTGCTCGGAACGTACTATCTATTACGAAACTTCAAAATACCATCATCTGAGTAACTGAACTCCGTCCTATCATCAGACACCATACTCAGCTTAAATTTATTACACTCCAAATCTCCTTGCTGAGCTTCACGGATCTTCTCCAAAATAGTAGGTTTCAGAGATAAATCTGATAGCACAGTTGTAAAATTTGAAACCAACTCCAAATCAAACCTCTTAACCTCAGACCTTAAGGCCACAGTTATATCAGCTTCCAAAGTTGAAACTGAAGTCGATACATGGCTCAACGCATCAGCCACCACATTGGCCTTACCGGGGTAGTATTTAATCTCCAGATCATAATCCTTTACGAACTCTAACCACCGCCGCTGCCTCATATTCAGCTCTTTCTGAGTGAAGATATACTTCAGACTTTTGTTATCTGAATATACCTCGCACTGCTGACCATATAAATAATGCCTCTAGATCTTCAAAGCAAACACCACGGCAGCTAACTCTAAATCATGGGTTGGATAATTCTTCTCATAGGACTTCAACTGCCTGGAAGCATAGGCTATCACCTTATCATTCTGCATAAGCACACAGCCCAACCCAATTCGAGAGGCATCACAGTAAATACAGAACTTCTCCTCAGCTACCGGCAACGTCAAAACTGGAGCTTTAGTTAGTTTATGCTTCAGTGTCTAAAAACTCAATTCACATTCCTCTGACCATTCATACTTCACGTCCTTTCTTGTCAACCGAGTCATAGGGGCTGCTATTTTAGAAAACCCTTCAATAAATCTTCTGTAATAGCCCGCTAACCCCAGAAAACTCCGAATCTCGCTGACATTCTTCGGTTGAGGCCATTCATTAATCGACTAAATCTTGGCTAGATCCACTGATATTCCACCATTGGAAATTACGTGTCCAAAAAAATGCACCTTAGTCAACCAAAAGTCGCACTTCGAAAACTTGGCATATAACTGATGCCGCTTGAAAATCTCCAAAACAATTCTCAGATGCTCTTTATGCTCCTCTTCATCCTTTGAATAAACCAAAATATCATCGGTAAACACAATCAAGAATTTATCGAGATATTCTCGGAACACCCGATTCATCAAGTCCATAAATGCAGTTGGAGCATTCGTCAATCCGAACGACATAACCAGGAACTCATAATGTCCATATCGAGTCCTGAAAGCCATCTTCGGGATATCCTGCGATCTGACTTTCAACTAATAATACCCTGATCTCAGATCAATCTTAGAAAATATCTGAGCTCCCTGCAACTGATCAAACAAGTCATCTATCCTCGGCAACGGATACTTGTTTTTCACTGTTATCTTGTTCAGCTCCCGATAGTCAACGCACATTCGAAGTGACCCGTCTTTCTTCTTTACAAACAACACGGGCGCTCCCCAAGGCGAGAAACTAGGGCGTATAAAGCCCTTGTCAACCAATTCCTCCAACTGCTTCTTCAATTCTTTCAACTCGGGAGGAGCTAATCTGTAAGGATTCTTCAAAACAGGTTCAGCTCCAAGATACGTGTCAATAGCAAACTCGATTTCCCGGTCCAGAGGTAGACCAGGCAAATCATCCAGAAACACCTCAGGAAACTCACGAACAACTAAAACATCCTGAGGTTTAACTTCTACCAAAGAATGGACATCTACTATAGTTGCAATAAAAAAGATAAACTCACCCTAAACAGATTCTCGAGCATCCATCACTGAAAGCTTCTGTACATGTCTTAAAGACTTTAGTGTAAGCTTCTCACCATTCGGAGGATGAAAATTAACAGTCCCTGCTCTGCAGTTGATGGTGGCATGGTGACGGAACAACCAATCCATACCGAGTATAACATCATACCCGGTAATCCACATAACTATCAAGGTAGCTGGCAGTTGCTTCTTCCCGACTGATATCAAACCATCCTGCACTACCTGATCGGAATGCAGACACTCACCAGACGGCAAGAACACATCAAACATACAACCGGCAGGCTTCACTTCTAAGTTCAATTTTACTACAAACGAAGCGGCTACAAACGAATGGGATGCTCCTGAATCTATCAACGTAAATGCTGGCACTGAATTAACAATTACAGTACCTGAGATAACGGTAGCTCGATCCTTTCCCTCCGGCTCTATCATAGCGAAGATTCTGGGCATTGCCTTAACTGGTCCTTTCTTTGGTATAGGGCAATCCTTCGCGATGTGACCAGGTTCATTACAATTAAAACATCGATTCACTTTCGGCTTCGGGCAGTCTCGAAACATATGACCAGACTCAAAGCAGTTATAACATTTGCCTTCGTACTGTCCACATTCTCCAGGGTGAGACTTTAAACACTTTGGACATTGCTGAAACCATTTCTTCTGTTGTGGTTGTTGCTGAGGCTTCTTGCCACCCCTTTGATCTTTCAGATTTCCTCCAGGTCGTTTCGTACCTTGAAACTGAGAAGAGGATCCACCTCTGCTAAACTGTGCAGTAATATCCTTGAACATCCGTTTTGGTGCTTCAGCAGATTTAAGAATCTTACCAGCCGATACCTCCACTTCCAGAGCTTTAGCCACCACACGGTTAAACGGTATGCCATCAATCCCGAATGTCTTCACCAGCATCTCAACCTCTGGCTTCAAACCCTGCACAAACTGGAATATCTTATCTTCCTCTCTGCTGACTAGATGGCTGGCAAACTTGGACAATGCTTCAAACTGCTGAATATATTCTCCCACTGATCCGGTTTGCTTCAAGGCCATAAACTCTAATCTCTTTGCAGCTTGGACTATTCGGTTGTAATATTTATCATAAAACAGCTCCTTAAATTCTTCTCAGGTCATGCTCTGAATATCTGTCGTAGCTTTTACTGACCCCCACCAGCTTTTGGCACTTCTTGACAAGTGGAACGTCGCACATTTCACCTTGTTCTCTTCCTCCACCTCCGCCACAGTAAACATCTCTTCAACTGTACAAATCCAACTTTCAGCCACTGTCGGATTCGTAAGACGTCCTTCAAATGCCGGGGGCTTTAACCTTCTGAACCTCTCTCCGCTAGAGCCAACTCTAGAGCTTGACCCCGCTCCAAGGTTTCCCGGTAGTCCTTGATTCATAAAAATACCGAGCAACAGAGATTGCACTTTCAATAAATCCCTGAATTGTTTATTTGGGTCCTCAGGCAGTTCTGGTTCATTCCGGGGTCGTCCAGGTCGTCTAGGTGGTCCTTGGTTTCTAGGCATTTTCTAGTCCTGTAAAGGTTAGAAAATCTAATCTTAGAAAAGAAAACTAGCTAAAGTTAAAGAAATACTTACAGTCGGTGAAGCACGTTGCACAGCGGCCGGCATTGTCGGGTAATCCTTTGAACGTCTCGACCACTTTTGCTCTGATACCAACTTTGTAACACCCCGAACTCGTCCCAGTTCGGTGCGCTACGTTACTCACTCAAACCGTGTTTAAAACGACGTTTAAAATAATTTTTAATAAATTTTTCGACTCGGTTTTTGGGTTTTACGAACCCTCGATTTTTGTTGGGAAGCGGCCCAAAATGCTTTTAAATATGGTTGGAAATGTCGGGATAAAAACAATTTAGAAATAGAAAACTATTAGAAAAAAATAAAAAAAAAATATTTTTTTTTCTTAAACAGTTGCGATCGATCGCCATCCCTCTCTGGTAGCCAGAAAGGCTGGCGATCACGAGCGATCGTTATTTTCTTAACAGTGGCGATCGATCGCCACCCTCTCTGGTAGCCACAATGCCAAAGAGGCTGGCGATCGCGCCCCTGATCGCCCCGACCTTCACCACTTCCCTTCCACTTTTTCCCAAGCTAAACACCTCAAAAAATTCTAAAATTTTAACCACACACTCCCGACACTCAAATCTTTAAGTCCCGTAAAAATCTCGAAAAACCGACTTAAAACGGATAAATAAAAAAATAACAAACATAACCCGACGTTACTTAGTTTAAAATCAAAACGGACGGCGTAACCCCTAAAATTCGATAAACCAAAACCTGAAAATTTAAAACCAAAAACATACTATTCCAAACCCCAAAAACTTATGATCATTATGAAAATAGTTTCAACCACAATCGACTTATAAAACAAAATCATTTACAACAAAATTTCCAAAATAGTTAAAAGAGCATTTACAACAAACTTTCCATTTTTTTTCTAACTTAGTTTCAAAACAAATTCTTACCAAAATACTTATAAAAAAAAAAATCCATCCATCAAACACTTATAAAAATCCATCCATCAAAATGTTCACCTCCCACACTACCCGAGGAAACAGTGGTCCAGACGTCCCAACAATAGCCTGCACCGACGGACTCTGTACTCCTCCGACTGCAGCGTAATCCTCCGCGGTTTCGTCTATCTCACCTGTATAAAATTCTTCACCTACACCATAGAACACAAAAAGGTAAGCCTAACGCTTAGTAAGTAGGGAAATAATGCACATAACACACTAAATGCTCGACTCAACCCTAACATGCATTTTCTACACACTCCGTTGTTTGCTTCTCGTTCTGGTTACATTTATCTTCCACTTTCATGTGAATCAAGTAGGCACACGCTCCAACACAATCATGGATGGCCACACCTTGACCCACGGAGCAAGACCGGAGGCACACGCCCTAACACAATCCTGGACGGCCTAACCAAATCTCCCCCAATCGAGCGTAGAATCCTCATTGTGCCTTCAAGCACGAACATATCGAGGCATTCATACTCACGACACATTACGTACATTAACATAGCACCTCAAGTAAAATCCCTCGCGGGGTGCTCAGCGAGCCACGAGCCCGACGAGACTATTCTACTCGAGACCAAGTTGCATATCAATTTTCTTATCTTTCAATTCATTCTCGCCACTCAAGCATGCAAAACACGTGGTTTCGTAGTTAGAAAAAAATGATGCATGACACACGATGCATGACAAAAATTAAACATAGCAAACAACAAACATAGCAAACAAACAACCATTCCCTACCGTTCTATGATGTAGGCTCGAAGGCAACAAACAAGCACAACTACTTACCTAGTTGCTCCAGAAATGTATTGTCACTTCGTCCGACCCAATCATACGTTCGATCACCTAAAATAACTGAAACTTAGCTTGATAAGTTATCCATACAATCTAAGGAAATTTTCTATCTAAAACTAAAACTTACTTAAAACACATTTCTCTCACACACCACCAAACCCGATTTTTACACAATATTTACCGTCCAACTTCAAACGGCCATAACTTATTCGTTTCTCAACGAATTTCGACGTGCCACCCCAATCCGTAAACCTCTACACGTCTACTATCCATTAAACACTCAAATCAACCAAATAATTCACTTGGCCAACCCGAAAATGTCAAAACAGAACTGGTGCACTTGAGGTTAAAAACCGATTTCTCACACCTTCCACCCAAAATACCATTTCTCTCTAAAAACCACCTAAACTAATCTACCCAACAACTAAATCATCAAAATAGGAAAGAAATCTAACATTTAAACTCAAAGTTCGGAATCCTCAAGTTAGGGTTTTCTAAATCTCGCAAAACTCACTCTAAACTCACTAAAACACTCACAAATCAACACCTAAGTGAAAACAAACCAAAACCCATGCATTATTACCTTGCAACCTTGCAAACCCTTGATGAAAAGAAGAAAAGAAGATGCTGAAATGGAGGAGAGCACAATCGAAGAAGATGAAGGAGAAAAAGGAGGAAATCACCTTTTTAACCTAACCATTTTTTCTACTTTTGATTTCCCTCCTCACTTTTCTTTAAATTTGCAATCAAGCCCTTCCCTTTCACTCCTTTTCCTCCAACGTGAATGAAGTCTTTGCTCTCCATTTTCCTTCCTTTAATTTCATTAACTTTCCTTTAAAAATTTCCTATTGGTTGGAATATGTGTTTTACTTTTCAACAATTCCTTTTAGAATTATCAAACACCCTTTTTGTTTTCCCTTCTCATCCATTACTCTTTAATGCACAACATGAAACTTGTATAAGTAAACTCTCCTAACACGTCTAATCTAAGGCTATGCACGCTATCAAAATTTTCAGGGTGTTACATAAAGTAGAAGAGATAAGTGAAGGAAAAGGAAAAATAAGTATAAAGGAAAATGTTGTAGAGTCAAATAAGAGAGAGAGAGATGATAATTTCACGGTGAAGGGTAGAGTAAGAAGTATGAAGAATAGAAAAGGGTAGTATGAAGAATAGAAAAGAGTAGTGAGAATGATGATTTTTAATTTATTAATAGGGTTAGAAAAGTCAAAGGTAGATTGGTAAACCTCATACGTGAGGTTTTTACCCTTTTTGGAATGTATTAGGAGAAGAGAGAGGGAAAGTAATGGTGGAAAAGAAGACACATCATTTAATGAAGCTTACTTAACAAGTTTCTTCAACTTTTAAAGATAGTTTTCATACTTTAAGAGCCCTAGACAACAACGATTTCTCCTCCCTTGCTGAAGCTCTCTCTCCCTTGGCAACCCTCTTCATCCTCTCAAGAATTCAAGGTGAGTTGGATTTTACTAGGAATTATGTAAAATATTAGATAAATGCATGAAGGTTGTTGGTTGTTGTTGAGTTTTAGTGATGAGTCTTGAGCTTCAAGTTGGATATCCGAAATTTGGGTTTTCTTTTCTCAAATTCTTGCTTGTTTGATGATTAACAATGATGCAAGGCTATTCAATTGAGTAGAGATGAAAGAAAATAGAAATGTATGCATATTGTAGCAAATTTGGTAATTAGGTTTGAGAATTAGCAAAAACAGGGCAGGTTTCAAGTTTGGGCATCTTCGGCCAAACAATTGAGTTTTAATTGATACATGGATTGATCCCATGGAAAGTAGACGTATAGAGGTTTATGGAATGTGGTGGAACGTCTAAATTCGTTGAAAAACGAGTAAGTTATGGCCGATTGAAGTTTGGACACTAAAATAGTGGGAATTTCGGGTTTTATGTGTTATGTTTAAAGTTGGTTAAATTAGTTATTAGTTTTAGTTTAGGAAATTCTTTACAATTCTTAGAGTATTATTAAGTGATTTCCTTGTTATTATGCTAGGTTTACGAGTTGAGCCTTTGGCGTAACCGAAGAGAGTAAGTACGTGGCGGGAAACCAGGTAAGTAGTGGATTGTATGTTCTTGTTGCCTTCGGGCCTACACCATGGAATGGTAGGATATTTATTTATTTGGTTGTTTGTTTTATTTTGTGTTTAAGAATTTTATTGACATGCATCATTGTTTTGAACTACGAACCACGAGTTTTGAGCAGAGTTTTGGATGGTGAGCACAAAATGAAATGTGAATAGAGTTGGAGTTACCCTGTCGCATTAGGGTGCCACTTGCGAGGGACTCTATGAAAGAGTAGCCCAGTCGCGTTAGAGTGACACTTGCGGGGAATTCTATTTAGGGTGACACCTGCGAGGGACTCTATGAGAGTTGCCCAGTCGCGTTAGGGTGACACCTGCGAGGGACTCTATGAGAGTTGCCCAGTCGCGTTAGGGTGACACCTGCGAGGGACTAAATTTGAAGTTAAAATTGGAAGTTAGGGTGGCACCTGCGAGGGACTCTATGAGAGTTGCCCAGTCGCGTTAGGGTGACACCTGCGAGGGACTCTATGAGAGTTGCCCAGTCGCGTTAGGGTGACACCTGCGAGGGACTCTATGAGAGTTGCCCAGTCGCGTTAGGGTGACACCTGCGAGGGACTCTATGAGAGTTGCCCAGTCGCGTTAGGGTGACACCTGCGAGGGACTCTATGAGAGTTGCCCAGTCGCGTTAGGGTGACACCTGCGAGGGACTCTATGAGAGTTGCCCAGTCGCGTTAGGGTGACACCTGCGAGGGACTCTATGAGAGTTGCCCAGTCGCGTTAGGGTGACACCTGCGAGGGACTCTATGAGAGTTGCCCAGTCGCGTTAGGGTGACACCTGCGAGGGACTCTATGAGAGTTGCCCAGTCGCGTTAGGGTGACACCTGCGAGGGACTCTATGAGAGTTGCCCAGTCGCGTTAGGGTGACACCTGCGAGGGACTCTATGAGAGTTGCCCAGTCGCGTTAGGGTGACACCTGCGAGGGACTCTATGAGAGTTGCCCAGTCGCGTTAGGGTGACACCTGCGAGGGACTCTATGAGAGTTGCCCAGTCGCGTTAGGGTGACACCTGCGAGGGACTCTATGAGAGTTGCCCAGTCGCGTTAGGGTGACACCTGCGAGGGACTCTATGAGAGTTGCCCAGTCGCGTTAGGGTGACACCTGCGAGGGACTCTATGAGAGTTGCCCAGTCGCGTTAGGGTGACACCTGCGAGGGACTCTATGAGAGTTGCCCAGTCGCGTTAGGGTGACACCTGCGAGGGACTCTATGAGAGTTGCCCAGTCGCGTTAGGGTGACACCTGCGAGGGACTCTATGAGAGTTCTGTGCCTTCGGGCCTACACCATGGAACGGTAGGAATATTTATTTGTGTGGTTGTTTGTTTTATTTTGTGTTTAAGAATTTTATTGACATGCATCATTGTTTTGAACTACGAACCACGAGTTTTGAGCAGAGTTTTGGATGGTGAGCACAAAATGAAATGTGAATAGAGTTGGAGTTACCCTGTCGCATTAGGGTGCCACTTGCGAGGGACTCTATGAAAGAGTAGCCCAGTCGCGTTAGAGTGACACTTGCGGGGAATTCTATTGGAGACGTCCAATCGCGTTAGGGTGCTAGGTTAGCACTCATGAGAGGCTTTATGAAAGATAAAGAAAATGAAACGAGATAATTAGAGTTTGAGTCGCCTTGTCGCGTTAGGGTGACACGCGCGAGGGACTCTATGAGAGTTGCCCCGTCGCGTTAGGGTGACACCTGCGAGGGACTAAATTTGAAGTTAAAATTGGAAGTTAGGGTGGCACTCGCGAGGGACTCTATGAGAGTTGCCCAGTCGCGTTAGGGTGGCACCTGCGAGGGACTATGTTGGAGTCGCCCAGTCGCGTTACGGTGACACCTGCGAGGGACTCTATGAGAGTTGCCCAGTCGCGTTAGGGTGGGACCTGCGAGGGAGTATGTTGGGGTCGCCCAGTCGTGTTAGGGTGACATCTGCGAGGGACTCTATGAGAGTTGCCCAGTCGCGTTAGGGTGGCACCTGCGAGGGACTTTATGGGAGCCACCTAGTTACGTTAAGGTGTTAGGTTAGCATTGGTGAGGAACTCTATGATAGATTAATGAAACAATAACGAAACGAAAACAACCGAGTGAGTAGAAACTGCATTTTAGGGGTGAGTTGAGCATGCATTGTTTTGAATTGCATTACTCTCTACTTGCTAAGCTTTAAGATTATGTTTTGTGTTCTGTGGTGTAGGTGACGACGAGATTACAGGTGAGATAGATGAGGGAGCCCAGGACTAGGGAGTAGTCGGCGACGCACGGGCATGTTGGTGCGGGCAGTTGTTGGGGCGTCTCGACCATGGTCTTAGGGGAGATTTGTGGGATTCGATATTTCGGTAGTTTGTTGGCTTTTATTTGTATAAATGATAGGTAGTTTTAGAATTTTGTAAATGTTGTTTGAAATTGTTTTGAAACTCTTGTATAAATGCTTGATTTTCTGGTTTGGGGTTTTAGAAAATTTAGTCGTTTTGCTGCTTGATTTTTCGTAGAGTAAACAATGTTTGTTTTCAACTATTTTCACGTTTTTGCTGACATTTTAGAGTCAATTTTTTGGGATTTTCACATGTCGAGAAGTGGGAAATGTTGGGAAAAGTTTGAGATAAATTTTGGGTGATTTGGTGGGGTGTGGTTTGTAGAAAAGTGGAGAAAAGATGAAGGAGGGAGCTGCTGGCCGAGCTAGGGGGCGCGCAGGCTGAATCAGGCGGGCGCGGGGTGCTAGTTGGGCGTGTGCAGCGCCCAGCGCCGATTGATCGGCCAGCAGCGATCGCGCACCTGAGAGGGTGCCGATCGATCCGTGCCTGGCGCCGATCGATCGGCACCAGCGCGCACGTTGAGGCACGCGCGACACCTAAGAGGTGCCAACCCGAAATTTTTTCTAATTTTTGGTTTTTCAAAAATGTTTTGACCCAACCTTTTTTGACACGTTTTACACGTATTTTACGCACATTTTCCAACCATTTTCGAGGGTTCGAAAAACCTAAAAATCGAGTCGAAAGTTTATCAAAAATTATTTTAAATTTTGTTTTAAACGTGCAAAGAGTGAGCCAAGTAGCGCACCGAGCCGGGACGGGCTTGGGGGCATTACAGTTGAAGTGGGTTGGGTAGGGGGGATTGGGTTGGGGCTGGTGATAAGGGTGGTGGGTCGGATTATAATATGGTGGGCTAGATGGGTTACTGGGTAAGGAAATGGGTGTGGGTTAAAGGGAGGATGGGCTGGGGCAGGAGGCTGTAGGCCGGGTTCAGCCGGTGGTAACAGAACTGGGCGGAGTGGCCCGTTTTGTGGCAGATTTGGCAACGAGCCTTGAACGGGCGATTGGGCCGAGGAGGCTGGCCATAAAACGACCCAGACCCATGCTGTTGAAAACCAGAGGGGTCGTGTGATCGGAAGAAAGGCGATGGCGACGGCCAAGGAGTCCAAATCGGGCGAGTTGGTTGGACGTTGGCGGCATTGGCGACCATCTAATTTGTCAATGGAAGAGAGGCGGCAGAGTGTCGTCTTTCCAAACAAAAATCAAAGCTTTGCAGTAAGCTATGAATCTCCTCCAGAGGAGGTTGGTCCGGTCGATTGGAGACGGAGACGATGAAGGCATCATACTCGCTGCCAAGGCCGCTGAGAAAATATAATAACTGATCACGATACGACACAGGTTTGCCAATTTCTGCCAGGGTATTGCACAGATTCGTGATGGTCTGGATATATGCTGAAGCAGAGAGACCATCTTTCAAAACAGAGTGGAGTTGGTTTCTCAGTTCTATTATGTGTACTAATGAAGTAGAGGCAAAAGTTCGAGCGAGAGTGGCCCAGACTTCACTGGCGGTGTGGAGGGACACAATCTGAGGAAGTAAATCTTCCGAAATGGATCCAACTCAAAAGGAGGGCATTGTACTGCTGCTAGGTACTGAAATCAGGATTAGGTTGAGACGAAAGGGAATCAAGAAATGGCGGAAGTGGAGAAACAACTCATTCCAAAAGTTTTTCGATGCCATTAGCAGTAGCAACGATGAGCAGTTGAGTTTTCTAGAGAAGCTAGTTGGTGTTATTGAGCTTGATGGTTATGGTGTGATTGACAGGGGAAATGGAAGGAGCGAGGGTGAGAAAAAAGTTAAAGGGAAGTAGAGTTGGAAGATGCTATCTGATGTGCTTTGATACCAAGTTAAGATGAACCAGACCACTCATTTAAGCTGAAGAAGATGATCGGAGTTCGGAGGTCGACGATGGCGTTGAGAGGAAAAGAGAGATTGTCAGTGAGAAAATGATTTTCACTGTATATTTCATATCAATCAAATGATGTTTACATATATGAAAAAGGACTAAAGCTGATAACTAAACCACTAACTAAAACTTAGCAACTAGACTAACAAGATATGTCTTAACATTTCTAAGAACTATCTTTTTAAATATGTTTCTGATGAGTCATGGCCCTAGCTTGCTTTTTAAGTTCTAGAATTTTTTTTATATTAATATAATTTTATTATATTTTAATTGCAACTTGAATTTATTTATGATTTTAAAATTAATGAGATGACTATTAAAATTAGGGTTTCACTATTTTGTGAGGAAGTTTGATATTGAAAAAGACTTTGAATTTTCTCTCTAGACTTATCACTCACAATCTTTTTATATTTCTTGCGTGTGATGTGTACAATTTTTCTTATATGTTTACTTATTATCTCTTTATAAGTAACAATTAAGGTATTCTATATTTCATTAATGTTATATTTTTGGTTCTTATCTATCCATAGTGTAATACCCGGCTGTATGGAATATTAATATTTTAATAGTAAATGACATTTTTGTAAATATGTCAAATCAAGTTAGGTTTGCAAAAAGAAAGCATTATTAGAATCCTAATAATTAATGAGGATTTTAAGAAAATTTCGAGAATTTTAGGAGTTGTGACGATAATTTTACGAGAATTACGTTTATCGTAACATAAAGAATACTTCGGTAAAAATAGTAAACGAGGTCCGTTTTGCGAAACGGACAATTTTAATAGAACCCTAGTAATAAGTAGAATTTATTGGCGAAATAAGGAGATTTGGAGAACCGAATCGTTAGACAATTAACGAAACGAAGGACGAAACAAAATAGAAAATCAAAGGAAGGGCAAAAAGGTAATTTGCAAAGTCAAATTTAATTAAAAATCAAATCCTCTCCTCTTCTTCTCCAGTAAGCCACAATTTTCCTTTCTCTCTCTCCCTTTGCGATTTTCTCTCGGCGATTTCTTTCTCCTCACTGCGTTCCACTTTCTGGCGATCGATTCCTCCTCCGTTCGACTCGATTCTTCGTGTTTTCTTCCTCAAACTCGACCCTAGGTATGGTTCTAAAGTTTTAACAAAGTTTGTTTCAGTTTTTACGGAGTTTAAACAATTAGGGTTCTTTTAGGGTTTTGTGAAAAACGCGATTTAGGGTTAGAAATCAGTATGGTTATCGTAGTTATGAATATAAAGGACGTATTGAACGTTATTGGACGAAGTTAAATCGATTTAGGACGAATATTAGAGATTGCCAAATTTTCGAGTTTTGGGGAAAAACTTGTTAATGGCGGTTCGATGTATCAAGCGATAATTGGTTGTTAAAATGCTTCGAATAGTTAAGTTAGAATTTTAGAAATTTCCTTAGTTAAGGTTTCATTAAATTTGGACGTTAATAGTTCAAACTTGTTTTAACGACAAAATTGTGAAATTGCCTTAGGTGAACAACGCTCGTAGACGGAGCTTGGATTGCAACGGACACGAGGTAAGTTCTCGTGACTTACTCTGGCCGATAGGCCTACACCGTATGTCGAAGTCGTCTCGAGGAGTTTTGGTGATGTGCTTGTTTAATTGTTTCGGTTGGGTAGTTTAGGTTCGGTTGTTCTATAGGTTGTTTGCTATAGTGTTTTGATGGTATTCGTAGAGTTTTAATGGTATGCCTTTTATGTATGTTTAGGTTTATCTTGAACTATTCATGCATCACGGTTTTAAAAATGTCATGAAAATGAATTTATGCACGGATTTCATGAAAAGAATATGCATGTAAAGGCAAGTAAAGTATCACAGTAAATAACCATACATGGGGTTATTGGGGATGAGGTTCAGACCTGGCGTTTCGTGGTAAGCGGGTTTTCCTCCCTTCAGATGGTGTGGGCTGTCTAACCGCTAGACGTGCCCTATCCATCTGTCGAGCGTTTTCGATAACCATAGACTGACACGTACTGATATATGAATTGACATGGACGGTTTTCATAGCATTGAGCATACATGATCATGTATTAGCATTTACGTAGAACTTGCTGAGATTTTTATCTCATAGGTGTCGTTATGGTATAGGTGATCTTGACATAGGTGAGGACGAGATCCCTCCACCAGAGGGGTGATGCAGTTGACGGAGGATGGCTCGCGGGGGTGTGCTACGCAGTTGATGCTTAAACCTGACCCATGGGGATATATGTATGTGCTTCGAGGGTATTGGGATGTTTTGGGCAGATGATAGACTGAAATGCATAATTGTATAGTTAAAACATTTTAGGATGTTTGGTTCTGATTAGTTGATAGGTTACGTTTTGAGGTTTTTAAACGTTTTGTTAAGATTTCTGTTGAGATTTTATGAACTGCTTGGTGGTTTTAGCAGGAGGAAAAGTTTGGTTTTGAAATGGAACCACGCAGTTCGTTTTCATAAAAATGTATTTGGTTTTAATTGCGTTTTGAGTCGTTTATTTTGGGTGACTGGCGAAGTGTGAAATGGGTGAGATTTAAGTGATCGTATGTTACGTGTTTATGGGGTAGAGTACGAGGAAGTTTTAGAATGTGTTATGTGTATATGTATGTAGGGAAAAAGAAAGAGAAAAAGGAAAAGAAAGAAGGAGGAAAGAAATGGAAAAAGGGCGATGCAAGTCCTCTGGAAAATTTCTAGAGGACTTGGCGATCGATCGCCCACAGGGGGCAATCGATCGCCCCTTTGGTCGCCACGCTCTGGAAAAATTCCAGAGCGTGTGGCGAACGATCGCCTGGTGAACGATCGCGAGGCGAACGATCGCCTGGTGAACGATCGCGAGGCGATCGTTCACCGTTTTGAAAGGCGAACGTTCGCCCCTCTTGTTTTTGGATATGGGCGATCGATCGCCCCTCATTTTTAGGGACAAACATCCCTTTTTGCCCCTGCAATTGTTTTAATATATTGTTTTAAGTTTTATTTAAATTGTTTTTAAGTTTATTAAATGGTTTAAAAGCATAAACGGAAACGATTTCAATTTTTAACGTTTTATTTCCGCTCGAACGTTAGGTTTAAAGTTTTAAGTATAAAAAAAAAATAATACGGGAAATAAGGGTACCGTGTTAGGGTCGCTACACATAGATTCTTGGGTCAAGGTCCGGTAATCGTGTTTATTTTCAAAACTAATTTAAAAAAATTATTTTCTTTAGATTTTACTATTATTGATGAGGTTCATATCAGTTTCTAAAAACATATTATAATTCATTGTTTTCAACTATGTCATGTTCTTTTAAGTAGAAATCAAACATGGACTTCATCTTTTGATCTTTTTGTTGAAAACTTTATTTTTACTCTTCTAAGGATCAATTTGAAACTGTTCTTCAAATACAGTTTTTGAATACTTACTTTCAACTTGTTGTTTGTGCTATTGATCGATTAACTTTTCAGATACTATTTTTAGCAAGTGCTATACCGAACTCATTGCCGATTACTACAATCCCAATGCTTCGATATACTTGAAATTCTCCATACAAAGCCTACAAAATAGAATGGTTTTCAATCTAAATGAGTAGAGAAGAGAGTGGATAAAGTTGACGAATGATTGACAAAGGAGAAGAAAGACATTTGATGTGGAGAGCTCTGGAAATGCAGTCAGTACAACCGTTTGGTATGATCAGTGCATATCATGACCTGGTCTAGGGAGAGCTTACAATCTTGATGTATGATGCAACATTTTATAAAATGTGATAGTATACGAAGGAGATAGATGTGATTGAGAATATAGTACAGTTCAATAAGCATTTGAGACCTAAGATTAGCTCAAGATTGTTGAGTTTAGAGTTCAATTCTATTTTTGAGGTTTTGCTTGTGCTCAATGCGTTGAGACTAATTTTGATAGTATAAGAATGCGTTGAGACTAACTTTTGATAGTATAAGAGAGAAATGACATATAGCAAGCTAGTTAGAACAACATAACTAGGAAGGACCAATGGAAAAGGTTTCTAGGTATACTTATAAAGTCAATGGTTAAGAGGCCTTTGATTAGACATGATAGGTCGTCGCTTATGGTACCACTTCTTTCTTTAATACTAATGTACATGTGCTGTTTAGTTCGAACTAACACATTCTTTTGTTTCTGCATTGTTTGTGATATTGTTGGGTATCAAAGTTGAGGAGTTTCAATCTGCATTATTGTCGAAGACACTTTTCAATGCTAATAGTGAAATGTCTCATGTTTGTCGCTCTGTGTGTGTGATTGTTGATGATCACAAGTTGCCATTGGACTTGTCAGTTTTACCAATAGATCAGTTTGATATGATCTCAAGAGCATACTGACTGGGCCACTATTGATTGCTACGGAAAGAGTGTGACTCTTTAATAAGAAAATGACCAAGAATTATGTATCGTTTTAGTCCTAAAATGATCTCTACTAACCCTATTTTATGTATTTGTATGAGCGTACAAAAGATTCTAGAACACTATGGGTGTAACGCCTAAATTCTAAAATCCCCAATTAAATTACCCCAATTCAAAACCCTAATTTCAGAAACCCTAAAATTTTTTCCCAAAGTTAATTTATAAAATTCGAGCGATAAAACCATAAATTCAAAATAGTGCAAACCTATCTCCTTTAAATAGTAATTGAAATATTAAATATGCGGAAGTCTTTAAACAAAATTCAAACATAAAATAATTTTGTCAGGTACTTGAAATAAATGCAGAATTAAAACATTTCATAAATCTTTATAAAATTCGACATAATTTATCCAAAGCTTTCAACTTAAATAAAACTTGAAATACTTTCGAAAGACTGAAACATATTAATTCAATTTCTTTCCAAAAATATTTTTTTCTTCTACTGTATGCTCGCTTGCCTCTGGAGGGTTCTTGATCATAGTCATTTTTTCATTAGACATAAACTCACCTACATCACAAAATTATACAAAATATGAGATTTAACTTAGCAAGTAAAAATACTTGCAAGTGTCAAAATTAACATTTACTTTTATCGAATCCTGATTACAGACTGGTTGACACTCATTTCCCAACCTTAGACTTAGTTATCTCATTGTCGTTCAGGTTTTGTTAACTTACTTTCGATCAAGCTCACAATCTCATTGTCATTCAGACTTTTGCTATCACGTCAGTACCATTGTAATCATATGTTTAAGCTCACCATCTCATTGTCGTTCAAGATTTTACTATCACATATCTTACGTCATTTCATATGTTTAAGCTCACCATCTCATTGTTGTTCAGACTTTTGCTATCACGTATTTTTCGTCAATTCCATCATTTTCATACGCATACAATATGTCCTATCAATTTTATCTTATACTAATCTAAGTCAATGTCTAAACATGTGTACTCAAATATCAGTAACGTGTAAGAAATCAGTTATAAGAAAATAATATAAACTTTTGTGATGTAGGGCCATAGCCAAAATATTGAAAATGGTATTTTCACTTACTTGGATTTCGAGCGATTGGAGTTATCGTGATTTTTCCAATATCCAATATTTCAATAATTCATGTGATCGTGGATCGAATCAGGTCGATTTTGACAACCTCCAAGAATTTTTTCTACCTAAATAAAATTTTTAATATTATTTTTCCACTTTAATAAATCAATTTCAAAAGAATTTAGACAGAAATTCTTTACCGGTAAAATCTTAGATCATTTTGGTAAAATTCGGGACAGAATTTGAGTCAGGTTTGGTTCAGTTGAACCAGTTTTGGTTCGGTTTGTATGAATAGTGATGGTTGAGTGAACAGTATCGGTTCGGTTAGTTCAGTTCAAGGTAAGTGAACCGATTTGGTTTTTGTTGGGCCGATTCGGTTCGGTTCACTGTTGGTTTGGTTCAGTTCGAGTAAACCGGTTCAGGTTTATTTTATAAACCTGAACCTTTCTTTTTCTTCTTCCTCGCCTTCTTCTTCGCGATCAGAAACCAGAGAGAGAGAGATCGATGGAGAGTGAGAGTGAGAAACCGAGGAAGAGCGGGGAAAGATCAGGGTTCGGCCGTCATTGACAGAGGCCGAGTGAAGTTCGTCCATTGGGTTGGGGTTCGACCGAGAGAAATATTCACCAGAGGATGTTCAGCCGAAGGTTGAACTGATGCTGCTCGCGACGGTCGAAGGTCGGGTTGGTGTTTTCCAACGAGGTAAGTTTGTTTTTCTTTGTTTGAATAACCCTTTTCTGTCTGAAGAATCCAAGAGGGAATGAGAGATTTATTGGTGATTACCTCCTTCCCCGATCATCTAATTTATAGAAAATTTCTGAACATCCTTCTTAAATTTTGGACAAATTCGTAGGTGGATTAAGTAATGATAAATTTTCTGTTGGTTTTCCCTCCTACCCCAATTAAATTTTCCCAACTTCTTTTTCGGTTATTAAATTTTGTTGTTGTTACAATGGGAGTGTGTTTGTTATCGACTGTGACTATGTGGCAGTTGAGTAGGATCTTGATTTATCAGTAAGGGTTGATTATCTTGACGAATTTCTTGAGGATCTGTCAAGGTTGTTAACCGACTGTGAGATAGAATTTTGTATTGCTTTGGTTCTCAACACTACTCCATTACCTATCGCTTTGTACAAGGTGACTTTAGCTAAGTTAAGAAAGCTTCAAATGTAGTTGAAAGATTTACTACGAAATGTTTTTATTTGTAACAACTTGTTGTTGCTAGGTGAAGTGACTAGGAGTTTTGCACTCGAGATGACGAGAGTCTAGTAGCCAAAAACATCACTAGCTTATGCTCTGATCTGCTTAGATGCATGTGGTTCCAAATTAATGTCGGATAAAAAGGCTTTTGTTTATGGTTTTTCTTGCAATGATTAACACGAGGTGGTACTTGTGATATTTCGGTTTGACACATTTTTATTTGAGTTTTCTTTTGGAACTCATGTGTTGTTTTTGAAGAAGGATGTATTTCTTTCACCTACGGAAAGTTAAATTAGGTGATTATAATGAACAAGTATCCCTTATTGACAATTGATGAACTGTTAGATCAGTTGGGTGGATCTAGATACTTTTCTAAGATTTATTGAGGCTGGGTTATCTTCAGTTGGAGATCCGTGAGGAGGATACTCCTAAGATAGCTTTTTGAACATAGTATGATCATTTGATGCTTATGGTTCTACCATTTGAATTGACCAATGTCACAACTGCTTTTATGGATATAATGAATAGAGTTTTTAAGACCTACTTGGATTCATTTGTTGTGGTGTTTATCGATGACATATTGATTTATTCTAAAATACATGTGTAGGATATAGAACATCTAAAGATTGTTCTACAGACTTGAACGGATCATCAATTGTATGGTAAAGGAGAAAAGTGTAGTTTCTTTGTGTCGAACGTTAAATTTTCTCGGACATGTTATTTCTCAATACGATGTTTCACTGAAACTAAAAAAGATTGAGGTTGTATTGAATTAGAAGCTTCTAATAAATGTCAATGAAGTTCCAAGTTTCTTGTGTTAGCTAGTTATTATCATTTCTTGGTGGAGAACTTTCCATCCATTGCTTCAATATTGACGTAGTTTGTAACGCCCCCGAACCACCCCGGCTCGGTGCGCTACTTTGCTAACCCATATCACGTTTGAACATAATTTAAATAATTTTCCGACTATACTTTTGACTCTACAAAGTTAACGAAAACAAAAGAATTTAAAGCTAAGTCTCCCGAAGCACTATGATGTCATACCTAGCTGCCTAGACTCACTAATTTCCTTTACTCTAACCATTAAGCAACACGACATCTTCCCCGAAAATTTTGCAAAGTAACGCCTAAAAATGGCGCATCCAAATAGCTAAGTACTTGTATACGCATAAATCCTCAACCAGATCTAGAATATTCTTCCTCAACTATCCACTCAACAATCCAACATATAAAAACCTCCAAATAACAGTAAAGAGGAAACTAAAATACTAACATCCCTAAGTGAAGAGAATACACAGTATAGGGCAACACATCACCCTTAACTTAACTATAACTTTCCCACATTCCCCGAAAGACCATGGTTGAGTCACCCCGACAACTGCCCGCACCTGGCATGCTCCATGCGCCACCGACTGCCACCTAGTTCTGGGCTTCCTCATCTAGCTCACCTGATCTTGTCTTCACCTACACCACAGAACACACACAAACACACGTAAACTTACGCTTAGCAAGTAATGAATAGCAAGTAATGAAATACGAATATAAACAAGCACAAGGCACACACAACCCCCTAAACACATACAGTTTCTACACCCTACGTGTTGAAATCCTCTAGTGCGTCATACACTTTAACGACGAGACGTTAAATCCTCTAGTGCGTCATACACTTTAACGACGAGGCATTTAACTCTCTAGTGCCTACTCTAGCACATTAACGACAAGACGTTAATCCTCTAGTGCGTCATACACTTTAACGACGAGGCATTTAACTCTCTAGTGCCTACTCTAGCACATTAACGACAAGACGTTAATCCTCTAGTGCGTCATACACTTTAACGACGAGACATTTAACTCTCTAGTGCCTACTCTAGTACATTAACGACAAGACGTTAATCCTCTAGTGCGTCATACACTTTAACGACGAGGCATTTAACTCTCTAGTGCCTACTCTAGCACATTAACGACAAGACGTTAATCCTCTAGTGCGTCATACACTTTAACGACGAGGCATTTAACTCTCTAGTGCCTACTCTAGCACATTAACGACAAGACGTTAATCCTCTAGTGCGTCATACACTTTAACGACAAGGCATTTAACTCTCTAGTGCCTACTCTAGCACATTAACGACAAGACGTTAAATCCTCTAGTGCGTCATACACTTTAACGACGAGACATTTAACTCTCTAGTGCCTACTCTAGCACATTAACGACAAGACGTTAATCCTCTAGTGCGTCATACACTTTAACGACGAGGCATTTAACTCTCTAGTGCCTACTCTAGCACATTAACGACAAGACGTTAAATCCTCTAGTGCGTCATACACTTTAACGACGAGACGTTAAATCCTCTAGTGCGTCATACACTTTAACGACGAGGCATTTAACTCTCTAGTGCCTACTCTAGCACATTAACGACAAGACGTTAATCCTCTAGTGCGTCATACACTTTAACGACGAGGCATTTAACTCTCTAGTGCCTACTCTAGTACATTAACGACAAGACGTTAAATCCTCTAGTGCGTCATACACTTTAACGACGAGACGTTAAATCCTCTAGTGCGTCATACACTTTAACGACGAGGCATTTAACTCTCTAGTGCCTACTCTAGCACATTAACGACAAGACGTTAATCCTCTAGTGCGTCATACACTTTAACGACGAGGCATTTAACTCTCTAGTGCCTACTCTAGCACATTAACGACAAGACGTTAATCCTCTAGTGCGTCATACACTTTAACGACGAGGCATTTAACTCTCTAGTGCCTACTCTAGTACATTAACGACAAGACGTTAATCCTCTAGTGCGTCATACACTTTAACGACGAGGCATTTAACTCTCTAGTGCCTACTCTAGCACATTAACGACAAGACGTTAAATCCTCTAGTGCGTCATACACTTTAACGACGAGACATTTAACTCTCTAGTGCCTACTCTAGTACATTAACGACAAGACGTTAATCCTCTAGTGCGTCATACACTTTAACGACGAGGCATTTAACTCTCTAGTGCCTACTCTAGTACATTAACGACAAGACGTTAATCCTCTAGTGCGTCATACACTTTAACGACGAGGCATTTAACTCTCTAGTGCCTACTCTAGTACATTAACGACAAGATGTTAAATCCTCTAGTGCGTCATACACTTTAACGAAGAAGCATTTAACTCTCTAGTGCCTACTCTTACACATTTCATGCTACTCACACAACACTCAAACACCGAACAACAACACAACTATCAAACAATAAATCCTACCGTTCCACACAACACTCAAACTGTAACACCCGGGAAATTCTTACAACGCGCGTAGCCTTAGATAGGTTATGTTACGTAGTAAAATTAGAGTGAAAACTTGGAAGAGGAATTTGAGAAAAAATAAAATGATAAGGTAATTGTTTAATAAATAATTATTTTAAACTAATTGGTTAATTAATTTGTGTTCGGATATTCTAATTGGAGAACTTAAGCCGTGTATAGTGTGAAGGTCAGTTTATGAAAATTTATAATTTAAGAACGGGATTTAACGGAATTTTTGGAAGAGCATAATAGTAATGTTAGTTTTATTATTATTATATTTATAAAAAAAACATAAAAATAAAACGACAGAATGGCCGAAGCCATTCTGTCGTTCGAGTCGCGCGAGAATAGGGGAGAAGAGGGAGGGCGACCATCGACAGAGCGCGACGATCACCGGCGATTCTGACATTCTCCGACCAGACGACGACGATGAGCGGTTTCCGGTTGTCTCCGCACACGAACTGACAGGTTAGACCCGATTTGTTCCCTGTTTCGGTTCGGTTTTAGGCCGTGAGTGACGAGCCGGATTTTGCTCCGATCACTGGCCAATTTTGGTCACCTCAGGCGTGGGTTTGCCGACCCTTGGACCGGCTTTCATCGCCTGGCCATGATGAGCCCGTTTGGGCGAAAAATCAGAGAGCTCGATTTGGGCATTTTTGATTTTATGTATGTAGCCTCGGGATTTTGGTTAGATTATTCTAATTGAGGGTGTGGGTGGTCGATTGGTGAGGAATCGGAGGAGAATTGGTGAAAAATTGAAAAAAGGGAATTTTTTCGGTTAAAGGGCAGTTCGGGTTTTTTGATTTTTGACCCAGCTACGGACATTTGTTTTAAGATTCCTTTTGGCAAATTAAACTAGGTTATTAGAGGAGTGCGTGGCCACTAGAATCGTTCAATTCTGTTAACCGACGCAAAAGTTACGCATGTTCAAAGTTTTGGGTCGGTTTTTACTGAACCCAAATTAGTGGCTCGTTTAGTTAGATTTTAGTTGGATTAAGCTAGAAATAGTAGTTTGGGAGTAATTGGTGAATGTAGGCTTGGTTTTAATGGAGTTTGAAGTTGGACAGTAAAATTGGCGTAAAACCGGGTTTTGAATGTTTAGGTTGAATTGTGTTATAGTTTTAGTTAGTTTAGGTTTAAGAATGTCTTTAAAGTTTACTAAATTAAGTTTCGTTATTTTAGGTGATCGAGTGATTGAATTATCGGACGAAGTGGACAATTGAGTTTTGAGCAACAATGTAAGTAGTGGACCGCTTGTGTTTTGCCTTCGGGCCTACACTATGGAACGGTAGGGAAATTGTTTGCTTGGTTGTTTATTTTGTCTTGTGTTGTGAATTGTATGTGACATGCATCATGGTTTTCAAACTACGAAATACGTGTTTTGAGCATCGTTTGCAAATTGTGAAAGTGAACTGTAAAGATATGTGAGGCAATGTGGTTTTGTGAGTCACCTCATTGCGAATTAGTGTCTGAAAGTATGACAGTTTCGTGAGGTGTTTGTGTGAGTCACCTCGTCACGAATTAGTGTCTGAAAGTATGACAGTTCGGGAGGTGTCTCTCGGTGAGTTGATAATGAACGAGGTTCATTGATCGACGTGGGAGAAGATCATGTATGGCCGTCCCGTGTGTGAACACGATGTGTGCCTCGGATCTGGCTCTGAGTGGTTAACGCGTGACCATCCTGTTAGGATAGGTATCCGCTTGATGCACAAGTGAAAGTGTTGAGTAATGAAACAAGAACGAGTTGAACACAACCGAGAGTTAGAAATCGCATGTATTAGGGTTGTGTGTGAGGGTTGTTTGTGCAGTGTGCATTGTGTTTTCGTATGCATTATTCCATACTTACTAAGCATTAGGCTTACATTTTGTGTTCCGTGGTGTAGGTGTCGACTGGAGTACAGGTAAGGGCCTTAAGGAAAGCTAAGATTGGGACGTAGTTGGTGATGTACGGGGCATGCCGGTGCAGGCAGTTGTCGGGGCGTCTCGACCATGGTCTTCGGGGGGAGATGTGGGACTTTGTATTTTGGGTAGTTTATTGTAGATGTCTGTTGATGTTTTAAAGTTATTGTATAGCTATTGGTATTTGTTGTATATAGTCATAGATAAGGGTGATGTGTCCCCCTATATTGTGAATTTTCTTCATTTAGGGATGTTAGTATTAAAGTTTCCCCTTTTACTATTATTTGGAGATTTCGTATGCTGGATAGTTGAGTGATTAGTTGAGTAAGAATATTCTGGATCTGGTTGGGAATTGGTTTGTGTGCAGGTACTTAGCATTTTGGAGGCGCCATTTTCAGGCATTACTTTGTCAAAATTTTGGGAGACTTAGAGTTAAATTCCGTAGTGTCCGGTTTTTTTTTATGTCTTAGGGTTCACGAATGTTATTTTAACGCGGGATAGTTTAGCAAAATAGCGCACCGAGCCCGGGCGGGTTCGGGGGCATTACACAAACACCAAAAAACAACACAACTATCAAACAATAAATCCTACCGTTCCACACAACACTCAAACACCAAACAACAACACAATTATCAAACAATAAATCCTACCATTCCACACAACACTCAAACACCAAACAACAACACAATTATCAAACAACAAATCCTACCGTTCCACACAACACTCAAACACCAAACAACAACACAACTATCAAACAATAAATTCTATCGTTCCGTGGTGTAGGCCCGAAGGCGACAAAGCACACAATCCATTACTTACCTGGCGTCCTAGCTCGCTGGATTTGGCACATCACATCTCCTATGGCTCGATCTACGACAAATATGCAAATCTCATTAAAATCAAGCCTACATTCACCAATTACTCTCAAACTACTATTTTTAGCCTAATCCAACTAAAACCTAACTAAACGGGCCACTAATTGGGGTTTGGTAAAAACCGACCTGAAACTTCAAACGTGTGTAACTTTCGCATTGGTTATCGGAATCAAACGATTCCAGCGGCCACGTACTTCTCTAATAACCTATTTTAACCTGTCAAAAGGAAATTTAAAACAAACGACCACAACTAGGTCAAAATTGGCAAAACCCGATTCTGCCCTAAACTGAAAATTTCCCTTTTCTAGTTTTTCATCAATTCTCATCCAATTCCTCACCAATCAACTACCCTCACACCCAATTAACATAATCTAACCAAAATTAGAAGACTTCATGCAACAAAACCAGAAATGCCCGAACATGGCTTCCTGATTTTTGCCCAAATAGGGCTCCTCACGGCCAGGCAACTAAAGCCGGACCAAGGGTCGGCAAACCCACACCGGAAACAATCAAAAACCACCGGTGATCAGAGCCAAAACTGGCTCGTCACTCACGGCCTCGAACAGAGAGGAAAACAGGGGAAAATCGAGCTTACCCGTCTGTTTGTGCGCGGAGACAGGCCGGAACTCGCTCGCCGCCTTCGCCTGACCGGAAAACCTCAAAAATCAGCCGTGAACCAGTCGCCAATCGTCGCTCACTTCTCTCCTTCGCCGTTTGGTCATCGGCGCTCGAGCAAGAACAATAGAATGGCTTCGGCCATTCTGTTGTTTTAATTAATAATAATAATAATAATATTAATAATAATAATAATAATAATCTATCCTATTAAACAGTAATACAAATTACATCTCCTCCCATACAATCAACCGTTAAATTTCTATAATTAACTCTCACCCCATACCCGGCTAATTCAACCAAATTTATTCACTTTTCTTTTAAATTAATTAAAACAACTATTTTATTAAACAACCACCTTATCTTTTATTTTCTCTCCCATTTTTCCTTTAAAAATCTCGGGTGTTACATAGTTGACCAAGAAAGATGTTAAGTTCGAATGAGATGAGAAGTGTGAGTTGACATTTGAGAACCTGAAGCACAAATTGAGTATTACACTATTGATTGTGCTTGATAGTGAGCTACCATATACAGTTAATATTGATACATTAGACATTGAATTGGGATGTGTGTTGATGTAGCAAAATAAAATTAGTACTTATGCATCTCGAAAGTTAAAGAGTCATGAGCATAATTACTCCATTTATGACTTGGAGTTGGCAATAGTAATTGAAGACGTGGGGAAGTTATCTGTATGGTGTAATGTTGAAGTTTTTCTCATATCCCAAGAGTTTATCTTTTCACATAGTATGATTTGAATCTCAAACATATTAGATGAATGGAGTAAATGAAACACTATGGTTTTACCTTACCATCAAGGCTAATGTTGTGACAGATGCATTGAGTCAGGATTCTCAATATCATGGTTCTATTTCTTGTATGGGTTACAGATGACTCTTCTGCAGCATGTAAAGGGAATGCAGATCCATGATATTGAGCTTAAACAGAGTTTGCAAAATAGTGAGCAACATGACAGTTGGAAAAATTAGTGTTGATGGGTCTATGTTCTTCAAATGCAAAGTGGTGGTGCTTAATGATCTAAATTTAAGACACTATTTTAGTTAAGAGTATGTCAAGATTTATCATTCATCTTGGTAGTACTAAGATGCACTATGACTTGAAGTGTCAATATTGGTGGACTAAAATAAAGTGTAATGTGGCAAAGTACGTGGCCAGATGTTTGATATGTCAACAGATTAATGCTGCACGTTGGGGATCTACTAGATTACTATAGCATTTGCCTATTCTAGAGTGAAAATAAGATAGAATTATCATGAATTTTGGAACCAAATTGCCAAGGGCTGTGCAAACATAGGTGCAATTTGTGTTATTATTGACTATAGACCAAGTTTGCTCATTTTATTATAATGAGGATGTATTTCTCTCTATCAAAGTTAAGTCAAGCAGAGAACATCGTTCATCTACATAGTGTTCCATCCAACATAGTTTCTATTAGAGTTCCAAGATTTACATAAAAAATTCTAGATAGTTTTACATAAAGCATTGAGTATCAAGATGAATCTTAGTATTACACATCATTGGACAGATGGAGAGAATGCTTCAAATTCTTGACGATATGTTGATATCCTGTATATTTTGGTGATAGTTGAGTAAATCATCTTCCATTGGTCAAGTTTGTTTATAAAAATAGTTACTAGACTATTATTGATGAATCATCTTATGTAATAATTAGGATTTAAAAATTCTAAATTCAAATTCAAATCCCCAAATCAATTCAAAATTTGGTTTCGAAATTCTCAAAATCAAATCAAGTCAAACCTAATCTCATTTTCTTCTCTGAAAATCAGATAAAAATCAAGGTAAAATCGGATGAACCCAGCCTGAAAATCGTCAAAGAACAGAGAAGTTCAGATTTTGCAGCTCAGCAAATCTGAGCTTAAATCGGATGTTGGGGGAAACTTCATTCAGTTTCTCCTTTGGAAATCGAGGAGGAGCAGATGACAGCCTGAAAAATCCAAGCTGAACTCGGATTTCTCAGAGGAGTGGGGTGCAAACCTCTCCTATAAATAAAGGTGATTGTTGTTGAAGGAAATCACACTAACAGCTCTCTCCCTCCTAGGTTCTTCAAGTAGAGAAGAACTTACCTCGGTTTTTAGTCACCGGTGAAGTTTTGAGAAGGTAATAGCTCTGACCAGCGAGATTCGAGCATCTCTTCGACAAACCCTCTTTGACGCGACAAAAGCCTTCTCGGCCAAGCTTCACTTTGCGACAGTGGCGTAAGATTTCTCATCCTCTATCTTTAACTTTCTTGCTCTGTCTCTCTCTTACACACTCTCTCTCTGTAACACCCGGTTTCGTTTAACCAAGTTTACTTTATCAAATTATAGTGGATGTTTTATGGATGAAATTGGGAGAATTAGTGATTAGGTTAATAAATGAGTGAGTAAGGGCATGATGGTAATTTGAGATATTATATTGGATAACGTATTTAATGGAGGTTTAATGAGGTTAGCCGCCACTGTTCTCTCATTTTCCTTTCTCGGTATTCAGCTCAAGCCCAGCAGAACTCCAGGCGATTTTCCTCTCCGATCTTCATTCCTCAAACTAGGTAAGTTTTCCCTTCGTTTTCTTGAGATTTTTGTGGCTAGATAGCAGAGAGAGTGCAATGTGTGCATTTTTGATAATGCTGTGAGTGAGTTGAGTTCAGGTTTAGTGTTGAGCCGAGAATGTACGATGACCAGAGTTTCCAAACTAGCTCCTTAGGTTTCTAAATGATATAGGGTAAGGTTAGTGATGATCTAATCGGTATTCTACTTATGACATTAGGTGAGTAGGGCTTCCAGGGTAGTTGAGACCGAGCGAATTCCAGGAGACCAGGTAAGTGAAGTTTGCTTGTGCCTTCGGGCCTACATCACAAAACGTTAGGATTTATGTTTACTTGAATGTGTCTGTATGTTATGCATCATGTGTTAAAAGTAAACGAAAATGAATTTGAATGCATGTTGGCATGGTAAGAAATGATTATAATGAAACAGCTATGTGAATCAGATTTACTGTTAAGGGAATTAATCCGCCCTTAATGAGTTAGTGGATATTTATACTTTAGCAGAGTCGATCCAACTCCCAAATTCACAGGGGGATCTGAATGTGTATCAGATTTACTGTTAAGGGAATTAATCCGCCCCTTAATGAGTCAGTGGATATTTATACTTTGGGAGAGTTGATCCAACTCCCAATTTCACAGGGGGATCTGAATAGAAACGATGCACGAACAACTGAGTTGAGAAAGTAGAAATTGCATGTTTAGGAATTCATATTTCAGCATTTTATTTCATTACTGCTTTACTTACTTAGCATTAGGCTAATAGATGAGTTTTGTGATGTAGGTGAAGAAGTGACAGCAGGTGTGTTTACTGAGTTTGCTGAGGACTAGACTGGTTGGAGGAGTGCATCTATGAAACAATCTGGCAGTTGATGGGGCGGTTTAACTAATGTCAGTTGGTGTAAAAGTTTAGTTGACAATGTTTCAATCTAATTATGCTGAGTTTTCATGACAGTAGTGGTTTCAATATTTTGAATACGTTTTTTTTTTATTTTTCTGATAATAGTATTCTGTTGGGTTTTAATGTTGGTTCTTAGTAGATTTTGAGTAATGCAATGATTTGAATTGTTTCTGAATGGTTTCAGTGAAGTAAGTAAATTCCTTTCTGTAGTCAGGGTTGTGTTTGTATAGCAAGGGGTAGTTGAAATGTCGCTCTGTTCTCTATCGGTGGATGATGTCTATCGGAAGATGTCTTCAGTAAAGCCATCAGAAGATATAAGTAGAAAATTTGTCGTTTAGTGATCGGGAGATGACTAGTGTTAAATCTATCGGAAGATGTAGGAAGTAATTTTTTCGTTTAGTGATCGGGAGATGTCGAGTGTTAAATCTATCGGAAGATGTAGGAAGTAATTTTGTCGTTTGTGATCAGTATATGTAGTTTGTTCTATCTGATGATGTGAGTTAAAGTCTTTTGTCGTTTTGTGGTCTGCAGAGGCGGGATGAATGAATCATCCGGCTTACGTCATCGGTAGATACAAGTACAAAACTCGTCGTTTTGCGATCGGCAGAAGCTGGAAGAATGATTCCTCCGGCTGAAGTCATCGGGGGAAACCTTCAGTTTTGTTTCTGCCCTTTTTCGTTGACTTTGATCGGCGGCAGATGCGTTTGACTTTTGAAACTTTTAAAGTATTTCGCGATTTAAACCTTTACTTTCTTTGGCCGATTATTCCTTAACTTCACAACTGATTATTCAGGCATTGTTCTATTGTTTTGTTTAACTCTATTTTGCTCAAATGATTTCCGCTGCAAGTTTTTAAAGGTTTTGAGGTTTTAGAAAATGTCAAATTTTGACCTTCGAGCGAAGTTTTAAATTTGGTCCAAAGTTTCTTAGTTATGCTCGGGTTTATGAGTAACAAACCGGGTTCGGAAAACTCAGGGCGTTACAGTATGGTATTAGAGACATTCAGTTAAACTGTTCAAAAGATTACTCATCAATGCCAATCGTCACATGGAAGTACTCCAACAACTGTAAGTGTTTATGTTAGCCTTAGTTATTAGATGTTTATGAGAGTAGTTAACCCCGTGCAGGAAATCTAGTAAGATGTCTAGACGACCATGAAGACCAAGAGTACCAAGGGAGATACCGAACCCGGGACGTGAAGAGGATCCTAGTGTGATTAGGCAACTGACAGATTTGGTGCGTCAACAAACTGATTTAGTGCGTCAACAGTCTGATCAACTAGGGGTACTGTTGAACCGAGAGGTGCAAAGAAGTGCCAACTCGGGTTCTAGCAATGAATATTCCGGAGATAGATTCCGGAGGCTTCAGCCGCCCACGTTTGATGGAAAATCATCCAACCTGATTGTGGCTGAAGAGTGGCTTAGGAAAATTGAGAGCATGTTCCGATGTGCCAACGTCGGAGAAGGAGACAAGGTCACGTTGACAACATTCCATTTGGCTGGTGATGCTCAACTCTGGTGGGAGACAATGGAGACCACCACTGACGTTCTGGTCATGACTTAGTCAAAGTTCAAGGACATCTTCTATGAGAAATATTTTAACAGCACCGTACAGGCTGCAAAGAAGGTAGAGTTCATGAGCTTGAAGCAGACAGGGTCTGTGGCTGAGTACATTAGACAATTTAAGTCCCTGTCCAGGTTTGCTGGACACCTTGTCCACAGGAATGAAGATAAGGTGTTCCAATTTATGAATGGACTGGAGCCAGAGATGTACAGAGGAGTCAAGTTTTCGGGTTTTAAAGGTTTACCTCAGTGAAGTTGTGTCCACAGCTTTAGAGGTGGAAGAAGCAGAGGTGAAGTGTGCTAGAGCAAGAGAAATCCCACAGAAGTTTATCTAACCACATCATCAGAGTGGAACAAAAAGACCTGGTGAAAGCCAGAACAGTCAAGGATCTGGAAAGAAAGTATCGGATACTAAGAGATTTCCCTAGTGTCCTAAGTGTTTGAAGAACCACCCGGGCGAGTGCAGATTGGACTTTGGGAAGTGTTTCAACTGTGAGGAGGTTGGACATACGATCAAGGAATGCCCGAAGCGTAGGATCACCAGATGCTACATTTGTAACAAGGTCGGCCATATCAGCAGAGACTGCCCAGTCCCTAAGAGTGGCCCTGCTATGATTAAACCAAGGATATTTTCCATGATGGAGTCGGGTGAGGAACAGCCCGCTGTTGTGTCAGGTACTATATTGATCAACTCTGTGCCTGCTTTTACTTTAATAGATTCTGGCGCAACGCATTTATTTATAGCATCTGCATTTGCTGTTAAGTTAGATGTACAGTTTACCCCTTCCATGCATGTATTTAATGTTGCATTACCCTCTGGTGAGCGCATGCACTCTAACCAAGTGGTGCTTGACAGTGAAGTGTTAGTAGGGAATGTAAGTCTACCTGCTGATCTTATTATTATGGATATAGTGGGATTTGATGTAATCCTAGGAATGGACTGGTTGTTTAAACACCACGCCACAATTGATTGTAGGACTGGAATAGTTAGCTTCCAACCCCCTGGTAGTTTGAAACATACCTTTCAAGCTTCAAAGAAGAGTAAGAAAATGGCTGTAATGACTTCTATTAACACTAGGCCTTCCCCATATGGAAAGTACTTGTGTTTCTTAGCGAGCGTTCTAGACACACAACAGGTAGAAAAAGGCAAATCCTCAAAATGTCTTAATTGTCCAAGACTTTCCTGAAGTATTTTTAGATGACCTTCCTGGTTTACCACCAGATAGGGAAATTGAATTCGTTGTAGATGTTTACCCCGGCGCCGAGCCTGTGTCTAAAAATCCATATAGACTAGCACCTACAGAACTTAAGGAATTGAAGAAACAGTTGGAGGATTTATTGGAGAAAGGGTTCATACGCCCAAGCTTTTCACCGTGGGGTGCACCTGTCTTTTTTGTCAAAAAGAAAGATGGATCAATGCGAATGTGCATCGATTATAGGGAATTGAACAAGTTAACTGTCAAGAACATGTATCCCTTGCCAATGATTGATGATTTATTCGACCAACTAAAGGGTGCAAGAGTTTTCTCTAAGATTGACCTTTGGTCCGGTTATTACCAGTTGAAGTTAAATCTGAGGATATCCCTAATACAGCTTTTTGTACAAGGTATGGACATTATGAGTTTTTGGTTATGTCATTTGGATTGACTAATGCACCAGCAGCCTTTATGGTTCTCATGAATAGAGTGTTTCATGAGTATTTGGACAAGTTTGTTATTGTGTTTATAGATGACATTCTAATCTATTCTAGTACTAAGGATGAGCATGCAAGACATTTGAGTTTGGTGTTAGGAGTACTTAAACAGCACCAACTTTATTCTAAGTTTTCCAAGTGCGAGTTTTGGTTGGACAGAGTTCACTTTCTTGGTCATGTGATCTCTGGAGATGGGATATTTGTCGATCCAGCCAAGGTTCAAGCAGTTAAGAAGTGGCCCCAACCGAAGAATGTTACTGACATACGGAGTTTCCTTGGATTAGTAGGATATTACAGAAAGTTTATTGAAGGATTCTCAAAGATTGCAACACCCCTCACTCAACTAACAAGGAAAAATATGAAGTACGTGTGGACTGAGGGTTGTGAGCATAGTTTTCAGACCTTGAAACAGAAACTAACCTAATGCTCCAATTTTGACCATTCCTGTTGAAAATGGTAAATTTAGTATCTATTGTGATGCGTCCAAGATTGGTCTTGGATGTGTGTTGATGCAAGATAGTAAGGTAATAGCCTATGCTTCTAGACAGTTGAAAACACATGAGAAGAATTACCCTACACATGACCTGGAGTTAGCTGCAGTGGTATTTGCACTTAAGATTAGGAGGCATTACTTGTATGGACAATCTTGTGAGATATTTTCAGATCATAAGAGCCTGAAGTATATCTTCACCCAGAAGGAATTAAATATGAGGCAACGCCGATGGTTGGAATTTGTAAAGGACTATGATTTCGAGATTAAATACCATCCCGGCAAAGCAAATGTTGTGGCAGATGCTTTAAGTAGAGTAACAACACCAACCCCAACTATGGTTTTCAATATACTGTTAGCCCTAGAGTCAGAATTCTAAAGGTTCAATCTAGAAGCAGTGTCCAGTGTATCAGCTATACTTTCAGCCATAACCTTTAAAGCCTACCATTCTAGAGAAAATAAAGGAAGCTCAGACGAATGATGATGAGTGTAACAAGTACAAGTTAAGCATGGATTCTACGGACAAGTCAGATTTTAACCATTCTACCGATGGAATCCTTAAGTTTAGAAATAGATGGTTTTTTCCTGCCATTAAGGAACTTCGTGATGAGATTCTTTCTGAAGCACACTCTTCTAGGTCCTCTGTACACCCTGGGAGTACAAAGATGTACAAGGATCTTAAACAGCATTATTGGTGGCCAGGCATGAAACGAAGTGTGGCAGAATATGTAGAATTGTGTTTGTGCTGTCAGCAGATTAAGGCTGAGTATCAGAGACCCTCAGGGACATTGCAACCCTTACCAGTTCCTGAATGGAAGTGGGAGCAAATAACTATAGATTTTGTTGTTGGATTACCTAGGACAGCAAAGGGACATGATGCAATTTGGGTGATAGTAGACCGACTAACCAAATCAGCTCATTTCCTACCTATAAGGGGGACTTACTTGATGGATCAGCTTGCTGAGTTGTATGTGCATGAAGTTGTTAGACTGCATGGAGTTCCAAGTTCTATAGTTTCAGACCGAGACTCTAGATTTACGTCTAAGTTTTGGAAGAGCTTGCACAAGGCTATGGGAACACAGCTTAGTTTTAGCACAGCTTTTCACCCTCAAACAGATGGACAATCCGAGAGAACTATTCAGACATTAGAGGATATGCTTTGTGCAAGCATATTGGATTTTCAAGGTTCTTGGAGCAAGTATCTATCCATAGTAGAATTCTCTTACAAAAACAGTTTTCAGGCAACCATAGGAATGACACCTTATGTGGCATTGTATGGACGAAAATGCAGATGACCTTTGTACTGGGATGAAGTTGGAGAAGCACAGTTGCTTGGTCCTGACATTGTGCAACAAACTGTTGAGAAGGTTGCCCTCATTCGACAGAAAATTTTGGCAGCTCAGAGTCGACAGAAGAGTTATGCAAATTGCAGGCGTAGAGAATTGGAATTTGTGATTGGTGATGAAGTTTTTCTCAAGGTGTCACCATTCAAAGGAGTCGTGAGATTTGGAAAAAGAGGAAAGTTGAACCCCAGATTCATTGGACCATTATTGATCTTGAAAAGGATTGGGAAGACAGCCTACCAGTTACAGTTACCAACCTCTATGGAAGGAATACATAATGTGTTTCATGTCTCCATGCTTAAGAAATGTGTACGAGATCCATCTCAGATTGTGGAACAGCAGAGTATTGAAGTTCATCCTACTCTTACATATGAAGAGAAACCAGTAAGGATCTTAAACTATGCAGTGAAGGTATTGCGCAACAAAGAGGTTCCACTAGTGAAAGTCTTATGGCACAACCATAACATAGATGAGACAACTTGGGAGCGCCAACAGGACATGATGGACCTATATCCAGAATTATTTAGGTACTGAATTTTGAGGACAAAATTCTTTTAAGGAGGGTAGATTGTAACACCCGGTTTCGTTTAACCAAGTTTACTTTATCAAATTATAGTGGATGTTTTATGGATGAAATTGGGAGAATTAGTGATTAGGTTAATAAATGAATGAGTAAGGGCATGATGGTAATTTGAGATATTATATTGGATAACGTATTTAATGGAGGGTATAATGAGGTTTAGTCGCCACTGTTATCTTATTTTCTTTTCTCGGTATTCAGCTTAAGCTCAGCAGAACTCTAGGCGATTTTCCTCTCCGATCTTCATTCCTCAAACTAGGTAAGTTTTCCCTTCGTTTTCTTGAGATTTTTGTGGCTAGATAGCAGGAGAGAGTGCAATGTGTGCATTTTTGATAATGCTGTGTGTGAGTTGAGTTCGGGTTTAGTGTTGAGCTGAGAATGTACGATGACCAGAGTTTCCAAACTAGCTCCTTAGGTTTCTGAATGATATAGGATAAGGTTAATGATGATCTAATCGGTATTCTACTTATGACATTAGGTGAGTAGGGCTTCCAGGATAGTTGAGACCGAGCGAATTCCAGGAGACCAGGTAAGTGAAGTTTGCTTGTGCCTTCGGGCCTACATCACAAAACGTTAGGATTTATGTTTACTTGAATGTGTCTGTATGTTATGCATCATGTGTTAAAAGTAAACGAAAATGAATTTGAATGCATGTTGGCATGGTAAGGAATGAACATAATGAAACAACAATGTGAATCAGATTTACTGTTAAGGGAATTAATCCAACCCTTAATGAGTTAGTGGATATTTATACTTTGGGAGAGTTGATCCAACTCCCAAATTCACAGGGGGATCTGAATGTGTATCAGATTTACTGTTAAGGGAATTAATCTGCCCCTTAATGAGTCAGTAGATATTTATACTTTGGGAGAGTTGATCCAACTCCCAATTTCACTGGGGGATCTGAATAGAAACGATGCACGAACAACTGAGTTGAGAAAGTAGAAATTGCATGTTTAGGAATTCATATTTCAGTATTTCATTTCATTACTGCTTTACTTTCTTAGCATTAGGCTAATAGATGAGTTTTGTGATGTAGGTGAAGAAGTGACAGCAGGTGTGTTTACTGAGTTTTCTGAGGACTAGACTGGTTGGAGGGGTGCATCTATGCAACAATCTGTCAGTTGATTGGGCGGTTTAACTGATGTTAGTTGGTGTAAAGGTTTAGTTGACAATGTTTCAATTTAAGTATGCTGATTTTTCATGACAGTAGTGGTTTCAATATTTTGAATACGTTTTTTTTTATTTTTTTGATAATAGTATTCTGTTGGGTTTTAATGTTGGTTCTTACTGGATTTTGAGTAATGAAATGATTTGAATTGTTTCTGAATGGTTTCAGTGAAGTAAGTAAATTCCTTTCTGTAGTCAGGGTTGTGTTTGTATAGCAAGGGGTAGTTGAAATGTCGCTCTGTTCTCTATCGGTGGATGATGTCTATCGGAAGATATCTTCAGTAAAGCCATCGGAAGATATAAGTAGAAAATTTGTCGTTTAGTGATCGGGAGATGACTAGTGTTAAATCTATCGGAAGATGTAGGAAGTAATTTTGTCGTTTAGTGATCGGGAGATGTCGAGTGTTAAATCTATCGGAAGATGTAGGAAGTAATTTTGTCGTTTGTGATCGGTATATGTAGTTTGTTCTATCGGATGATGTGAGTTAAAGTCTTTTGTCGTTTTGTGGTCGGCAGAGGCGGGATGAATGAATCATCCGGCTTACGTCATCGGTAGATACAAGTAGCAAAACTCGTCGTTTTGCGATCGGCAGAAGTTGGAAGAATGATTCCTCCATCTGACGTCATCGGGGGAAACCTTCAAATTTGTTTCTGCCCTTTTTCGTTGACTTTGATCGGCGGCAGATGCGTTTGACTTTTGAAACTTTTAAAGTATTTCGCGATTTAAACCTTTACTTCCTTTGGCCGATTATTCCTTAACTTCACAACTGATTATTCATGCATTGTTCTATTGTTTTGTTTAACTTTATTTTGCTCAAATGATTTCCGCTGCAAGTTTTTAAAGGTTTTGAGGTTTTAGAAAATGTCAAATTTTGACCTTCGAGCGAAGTTTTAAATTTGGTCCAAAGTTTCTTAGTTATGTTCGGGTTTATGAGTAACAAACCGGGTTCGGAAAACTCGGGGCGTTACACTCTCTCTATATAGAACAGACAAAGAAGAAAAAGGAGGAACGAGTTTTGTTTCTTTTAGAATCAAACTATGAACCAGGAACCAAACCAGAAACAGTTCAATTTGATCAGTCAAACCGAACCAGCCCAACTGAATCGAACCGTCCAGCCGAACTAGATCCGGTCCAACTGAACTGGACCAACCCAAATTTCATCCTGAATCCGATCGAATCAATCTAAGAATTTACCGGTAACGAATTTCTGCCTAAAATATTATGAAATGAATTTATTAAAGTGGAAAATTAATACTAAATATCTTATTTAGGCAAGAAAAGTTCTGGAAGTCATTCAAATCGATCTAATTCAACTCTACTCGACCTAAGTATACACGTAAGAAATTCTGCCCACATTCTTTTAGAAATTGGATTTATTTAAGTAGGAATTTAATACCAAGTATTTTATTAAGGCAGAATATTATTTGGAATATTGGAGAATCTCAATGACCCTAAAATCTCAGAATCCAAGTAAGTGAAAATACCATGTTTTCAACATTTTGGCTACGACCCTACATTTCAAAATCTATGTTATTTTTTTATTATTGTTTATTATTTTATTATATGTTTTCGATATTTGAGCATCCATCTTTAGGCATTGACATAGAATTGTATAAAGATAAAATTTGTAGGACATTTTGTATGTGTATGAATATGATGGAATTGACAGAAAATACGTGATAGCAAAAGCCTGAAGTGGGCAGAAGTGGGCATTATGTTTTGTCGTTTGTGACCGGTTGATGTCTCCTATTGGGCGATGTTCCTGAGTCATGTGAAATGCTTATGTCCATCGGTAGATGTCTACCACCGAGCAATGTCTTTGAGTATTGTTTTAAAAAAAATATATAACATAGAGAGTAAACATAGTATGAATGATCTAAGAAAGTTATGAATCGGTTTCAGCCTTAATGGGGTCGTTACAGACTCGCAGTAGGCATTCGGCTCAATGCATCAGCGACCTTGTTCACCTTTCCTGGATGGTACTTAATCTCAAACTCATAGTTTTGATGAACTCTAACCACCTTCTCTGTTGCATATTCAGTTCTTTCTGCGTAAACAAATAATTCAGACTTTTGTGGTCGAAAATATCTCGCACTGCTGCCCATATAAATAATGTCTCCAAATCTTCAGTGCGAAAACCACGGCTGCTAACTCCAGGTCGTGCGTAGGATAGTTCTGCTCATACGGCTTCAACTGCCGAGAAGCATACGCGATAACATTTCCTTCCTGCATCAATAAACAACCAAGACCCACACCAGACGCATCACAGTAAATACTGAATTTATTACCTTCAACAGGTAGCGTTAAAACTGGATCTGTGGTCAACTTCTGCTTCAACTCCATAAAACTCCCATCACAAGCAGCCGACCATATAAACCTCTCATTCTTCCGAGTTAAGCGTGAGAGAGGAACTGCAATTTTCGAGAATCCCTTTATGAACTTCCGATAATAGCCAGCCAACCCGAGAAATCCATGCACCTCACGCACGTTTTTAGGCTGTGGCCAATCTCTGATCACCTGAATTTTGCTCAGATCCACAGAAACCCCTTCCTGTGATATAATATGGCCAAGAAAACTGACCCTGTCCAGCCAAAACTCGCATTTGGAGAACTTTGGATATAGCTGGTGTCGTTGCAAAATTCCTAGAACAATCCGTAATTGCTCTTCATGCTCCTCCTTCGTCTTAGAATAAATCAAAATGTCGTCGATGAATACTACAACGAACTTGTCTAGATAATCCTTGAAGATGCGGTTCATCAAATCCATGAACGCTGCAGGGGCATTAGTAAGTCCAAAAGACATAACAAGAAACTCATAATGCCCCTACCTCGTTCGGAACGCCATTTTTTGAACATCTTCCTTCCAGACTTTTAACTGATAGTAACCCGAGCGTAGGTCAATCTTGGAAAACACTCGAGCACCTTGCAACTGATCAAACAAATCATCTATCCGGGGTAGTGGATACTTGTTCTTCACTGTAAGCTTATTCAGCTCTCTGTAATCCACACACATCCTGAGAGTCCCGTCTTTCTTCTTGAGGAATAGAACGGGCGCACCCCAAGGTGAAAAACTGGGTTGGATGAAACCCTTATCCAGCAACTCCTCAAGCTGAGTTTTCAACTCTCTCAATTCAGCAGGCGCCAATCTATATGGGTTCTTAGACACTGGCGCGGAGCTCGGATATACATCAATGACAAATTCGATCTCCCTGTCCAGCGGTAATCCGGGAAGATCATCAAGGAATATCTCAAAGAATTCTTTGACTATAGGAATGTCACTCGGCTTTACTCCACTGAGCAACTGAATATCAACTATTGTGGCCAAATAAATTGAGCACTGACCTTTAAACTATTCGTTGACCTTCATGGAATAGGAAGTAGGCGACCCACTCCACCTGCGCATCGCTTGATAAGCAAACTCGGCTTTACCCGGGGGTCGAAAAGTCACAATCCCGGATCGACAATCGATGGTGGCGAAGTGCTGTGAAAGCTAGTCCATCCCTAAGATAAGATCGTATCGCTCTATGCTCATAACTATCAGACAAGCATAAAGGGTAGCATCCCCCACTGAGACGACATTGCCCTGGAGAATACGATCCGACTGCATATGATCTCCCGAAGGCAGCATCACTCTATACTCGACCTCTGCTAACTTAGACGCTAACCCCAATCTAGCCATGCAAGCAGTTGAAATAAATGAGTGCGTAGCTCTAGTGTCTATCAGCGAAAATACAGCTACGCCCATAATCAATAGTACCTGCTATCACGGAAGGCTGAGCCTCATCGTCGATTTCACCAGGATCGATAAATGCAAAGATCCTCGGCATAACCCTCCTCTAGTTGGTGCCTGACTGCTCACGGCCCTGCTTCGGGCAATCTTTAATGAAGTTGCCAACTACTCCACACCGATAGCACTTATTCGTGCCCACTCTGTACTCTCC
Organism: Begonia masoniana; assembly: GCA_022432975.1. Taxonomy (NCBI): domain Eukaryota; kingdom Viridiplantae; phylum Streptophyta; class Magnoliopsida; order Cucurbitales; family Begoniaceae; genus Begonia; species Begonia masoniana. The sequence goes on from CM039506.1 coordinate 17,845,214, forward strand.
ACTGTGCTCTTTCTGGCACTTAGGGCACAAAGGCAACTGAGAAACCCCTTGTACCTGTTTGCCTTTCCCTCGATCATTGCCTCCCTCTAAAGGCCTTTTAACGCCCCGTTGTTGTTGTTGTGGGTGTTCTCTCGGTTGCCAGCCTTTACTTTTGAGCTGTGGGTGGATCCCACGAAAGAAACCTCTAGCTAGCTCCCTTGGTTTAAAAGAACTCTTATCAACAGCCTCAATCTCAAGTGCCCTAGCCACAATCTCATCGTAGGATACATTCCGCACCCCTGATATTGTAAGACTCTTCCGAATTTCTTGGCCAAGCCCTTGTACAAATCTGCGTACCTTGTCCTCATTGACACTAACCTGAAGCGGCGCGAATCGGGACAGGCCCTCAAACCTCCTCACATAGTCGGCAATTGAACCAACCTGCCGCAATTGCATAAACTCTACCATCTTCCCCTCCCGCACTGTATGGCTGAAATACTTCTCATAAAATACCATTTTGAAACGCTCCCAACTCATAGTCGTCACATCTGTGGTTGCCTTGATGGAATCCCACCAGAATCGGGCATCCAATGCTAAGTGGTAACTCACTAACGCAACCTTCTCTCCGTCCTCAATGCTTGCGTAGGCCAGCATGTCCTCCATGGTTCGAATCCACTCCTCGGCTGAAGAGGGATCCGTAGATTGTCCGTTGAACACAGGAGGTTGGAGCTTCTGAAATCTCTCCATTCCTCGATTACCCGGAGTCGCTGTCTCCCGAGCTCTAGCACCTTCACGGTCTATTAGGGTGCCCAGCTGCTGGGACTGTCTCTCCATTTGTTGGGCCTGTCGCTCCATATGTTGGGACTGTTGGGCAATAAAATCCTTAAGGTGGTCTATCGTATCTTCCCTATCATCTCGGTCATTTCCTCGACGCACCATATTTCTATAACTCCTATAAAGGTTAAAAGCAAATAGCTCTAAGAAATCGAAATCAAATAAAACTTTTAAACATACTTACATTTGAGGAACGATGTCCGCGTAGTGGCTGTGCAGTCGAGCAGTCTACAGAACCATTTTTAAAACCCGGGAGCTCTGATACCATAAACTGTAGCGACCCTAATCCTGTACCCTTATTTTCCCGTATTATTTTTTTTATCCTTATTAATTCGTGGACTAAATTGTTAAAATCGTTCGAAAGCTATTTTGAAAACCACTTAAACAAAACTTAAAACAATTGAAATAAAGCTTAAAACAATTATTAAACAATTAAAACATCGGCCAAAGCTTGGAGGGCAGAAGGGACAATTGTCCCAAATCATGCGGGGGTGATCGATCGCCCCTTTGGCAGGCGATTGATCGCCCATTTACAAATGAGGGGGGCTATCAATCGCCCCACATATGGGCGATCGATTGCCCCGCTCTCTAGAAAATCCAGAGAGCGGCGATCACCCTGCCGATCGATGGCGATCGATCGGCAGGTTCTCTGCCTCTTCTTCTTTTTCTTTTATTCTTTTCCCTGCATAAACATACACCTAACACACCATTAAACTAAACACTTCACCACATTTTCATTCAAAACCTCCTACATTTTTATACATTTCTCCATTTCATAAATCACAAAACCTACCCAAAACTTAGCCAAAAACATAGTGAAAATTGATAAAAACAAACTGCGTGGATCCGTTTAAAACTAAACTTTTCCTCCTGTTTTAAAACACCAAGCAGTTTACAAATAGGTTTCAAAAACATCAAAACGTAACCCTATCAACTATCCAGATTCCCAACATCCTAATATTTTCAACTACACAATTATCAAACTATCGTGTTCCCAAAACATACATTTATTTCCCCACGGGTCAAAAAGGCGCCTCGACTGTCCAGCACACTCCCATGGGCCATCCTCTTTCAACTGCATCATTCCTCGGGTGGAGGGAATCTCGTCCTCACCTATGTCAAGATCACTTACACTATACAGACAATCTATGAGGTAAAGGCTCAGCAAGTTTCGTAAATGCAAATGCATGTTGTGCGTATGACCGAGATCTCAACCCGCTAAATGGAGAGGGCACATCCGGCGGTTGGACAACCCTTTCCACCTAGCGGAGGGGGGTACATGCTTGCAACACGTACAGCCATGCCTGAGCCCCACCTTGCATGACCATAAACATACATGGGTTCTTATTAGATGTGGTATTGTGACCGACCCTTCTCAGCCTTCACAATAGGTCAATAGCCCCCTTTCGGGCCACATCGCCATTTTCTTTAAAATGTAGTGCGGAAATTCATTTTCTATGCGTAATTGAAAACAGTGATGCATGGACAATTATGTGCTTAAAGTAAATATACAGCATATGTACCATCGAGACAATAAAAGCAATTAAAAGCATATCCTATAAAAGAACTAATCCTAACTACCCAACCAAAGTGTTTAAACAAACAATTCCACAATAACCCTCGACGCGACTTTGATATACGGTGTAGGCCTATCGGCCAGAGTAAGTCACGAGAACTTACCTTGTGCGCGTTGAACTTCAAGCTCCGTCCACGAGTATTGTTTACTTAAAGCAAATTCACAATATTATCGTTAAAACGCGTTTAAACCTTAAACGTCCAAATTAACGAAATCCTTAACTAAGGAAATTTCTAAAATTCTAACTTAACTAATCGAGGTATTCTAACAACAATTAACGCTCGATACCTCGAAACCTGCCATTAACGAGTTTTTCAAAAAACCCCTAAATTTCTCTAACCCTAAAATTTCTCACGAATCCATTTAACTTCGTCCAATAACGCTCGATACTTCCATTACATTCACAACTACAGTAAACCTATCGATTTCAAACCCTAAATCACGTTTTTCACAAAACCCTAAACGAAACCCTAACCGTTAAACGACTCGAAAACTATGAATAATCTTTCCAAAACCGTAGAACCTTACCTAGAATGTCGTTTGGAGGAGAAAACACGAAGAACAGACGTCAATCGGAGGAAGAACTGGCGTCGGAAATGGAGGTCGTCGTTGGGAAGGCGATAAAAGTTGCTTGGAGGAAAAATCGCAGAGGAGGGAAACCGTGAATGAGGGAGAAAAGAAGGAGAATTTTGTTTTTAATTAAAATTGACTTGGCAAATTACCTTTTTGCCCTTCCTTCGATTTTCTATTAGTTTCATCCTTTGTTTCGTTAATTGTCTAACTATTCGGTTTCTCCAAATCTCCTTATTTGGCCAATAAATCCAACTTATTACTAGGGTTCCATTAAAACTGTCCGTTCACAAAACGGACCTCATTTACTATTTTTACCACAATATCCTTTATATTACGAGAAACGTAATTCTCGTAAAATTAGCGTTACACTCCTAAAATTCCCAAAATTTTCTCAAAATCTATATTAATTATTAGAATCATAATAACGCTTTCTTTTCACGAAACCGACTTAATTTGACATAATTACAAAAATACCATTATATATATATATTTACAAATCCCGTAACGAATTGGGTATTACAGTAGTAGAGTAATATAGTAGATAATTCAGTCAACAGATAATTCAGTCAAACTAAAACACCCCCAAACTTAAAATCAACATTGTCCTCAATGTATGCAAAACATACAAGAAAAATAAGAAAAGGATTAGGGTACTTCAAGATGAGCCTGGCATGTCGTCGTCCTCGTCCTCTGGTGGAGGGGTATATGGCTGAAGTAAATGCTCTGGATAAGATGGAAAAGGTGGACTCGATTGTGTTGAGTATCCCTGATGAGCATTGAACGCTTCTATGTATTGAGCCGTAAATTGAGCCTGCTCTAGATGGCTGTGACTGGAGATCCAGTACGCGCCGCTCCGTTTGAGATTAACGGGTCATTAACATTTCCACCATGTGCCCAAGATCATCCAAAGTGTAAGAACGTGGAGGAATGGCTGAAGAGGAAGAGGCACCTTGGTCTTGTGGTGGAGCGGAAGTACTTTCATAATGCTGCTTTGTGCGAGCTTCTCGATGAGCTTGTCGTGCATGTGCCAAGGCATAATTTACATAGGGAAAGAATTGGGAATTAGGATTACGCCGTACTCAAGGCAAAGGCAGCGGTTGAGGAGGGATAACAACATTAACATTGTAACACCCGGTTCTATCGAACCAGCTTTTTATTATTAATGGTATATGTTTTATTTTGCAATAATTAATGTAGGGTTATTGAGTGACTAGGCAGGGGCATAAGAGTCAAATAGGAAATTTCAAAAGTGGATAACGTATTTAAGGAAGAGGTTTGGATTTAATGCACTGTAGCTGCCACTCTTTCCCTATTTTTTTTCCTCTCTCGGTATTCAGCTCAAGCAGCAGAGCTCTCTAGGCGATTCTTCCATTCGATTTTTTCTCCAACTAGGTGAGTTCTATTTTGAATCCTTGCTGCATTGGTAGCTATCGATGATTTGGGGAGTGTATAAAAGTGAGTTTCGAGAATGTTGTGAGCGAACTAGTACGGGTTTTGTGGTAATCGGGAATGTACAATGAACTAAGCTCCTAAACTAGTTTCCTTAGGCTTTTGGATAGTGTAGAATGAGGTTTAGTAAAATCTAATCGATAATCTGTCCATGGTTTTAGGTTGAGTAAGCTCCCAAGGTAGGTTGCAACACCGAGCATTTTCAGGAGAGCCAGGTAAGTGAAGTATGCTTGTGCCTTCGGGCCTACATCACAAAACATTAGGATTGTGTTTACTCGAATGCGTCTGTATGTTATGCATCATATTTTAAAAGTATACAAAAATGAATTTGAATGCATGTTGGCATGGTAAGGAATGAACATAATGAAACAGCTATGTGAATCAGTTTTACTGTTAAAGGAAATCATCCGCCCCTTAATGAGAAAGTGGATATTTAGACTTTGGGAAATTTGATCCGCTTCCCATCGAACAGGGGGATCGAAAACAGCTAAGTGAATCAGATTTACTGTTAAGGGAATTAATCCGCCCCTTAATGAGTCAGTGGATGTTTATAATTTGGGAAAGTTGATCCAACTCCCAATTTCACAGGGGGATCTGAACAGAAACGATGCATGAACAACTGAGATGAGAAATTAGAAATTGCATGTTTAGGAATTCATATTTCAGCATTTCATTTCATTACTGCTTAACTTACTTAGCATTAGGCTAATAGATGAGTTTTGTGATGTAGGTGAAGAAGTGACAGCAGGTGTGTTTACTGAGTTTGCTGAAGACTAGACTGGTTGGAGGAGTGCATCTATGTAACAATCTGGCAGTTGATGGGCGGTTTAACTTATGTCAGTTGGTGTAAAGGTTTAGTTGACAATGTTTCAATCTAATTATGCTGAGTTTTCATGACAGTAGTGGTTTCAATATTTTGAAAACGTTTCGAGGTTTTTCTAATAATAGTATTTTGTTGGGTTTTAATGTTGGTCCTTACTGGATTTTGAGTAATGCAATGATTTGAATTGTTTCTGAATGGTTTCAGTGAAGTAAGTAAATTCCTTTATGTAGTTAGAGTTGTGTCTGTATAGCAAGAAGTAGTTGAAATGTCGCTCTGTTCTCTATCAGTAGATGATGTCTATCGGCAGATGTTGAGTTGTTGTTCTGTTGTCTATCGGATGATGTCTTCAGTAAAGTCATCGAATGATGTATTCAGTGGAAGCCATCGGAAGATATAAGTAGGAAATTTGTCGTTTTGTGATCGGGTGATGTCGAATGTTAAATCCATCGTAAGATATAAGTAGAAAATTTGTCGTTTAGTGATCGGGTGATGCCGTGTAGTAAACCTACCCGATGATGTAGGATGTAATTTGTCATTTAGATGATCGGGTGATGCCTTGTATTAAACGTACCGGATGATGTAGGATGTAATTTGTCGTTTAGCGATCGGGTGATGCCGTGTATTAAACCTACCGGATGATGTAGGATGTAATTTGTCGTTTAGTGATCGGGTGATGTCGTGTATTAAACCTACCGGATGATGTGGTAGAAGTTTTATCGTTTAGTGATCGGTATATGTAGCTTGTTCTATCGGAAGACGAGAGTAAAAGATTTGTCGTCTTGTGGTCGGTCGAGATTCGGATAATTGATTCATCCGGCTGACGTCATCGGTGGAAGCCTTCGGTTTGTTTCTGCCCTTCTCGTTGACTTTGTTCAGCGGACGATGTGTTTGACTTTTATAAACTTTAAGTATTTCATGTCTAAGCCTTCATCTCTTCCGGCCGAATTATTTTCTTAATATTTTAATTGATATTTCAAGCGCTGTTTTATAATTTTGCTTAACTTTGCTTTGCTCAAAGATTTTCCGCTGCAAGTTTTTTTTTTTTATGTTTTAGCAAACGTTCAAATTGGACTTTTGAACGAAGTTTTAGATTTGGTCCGAAATTTTCTTAGTTATGTTCGGGTTTATGAGTAGCAAGCCGAGTTCAGAAAACTCGGGGTGTTACAGACATCATGCTCATCGAATCCCAAACCATTGTCTCGGGCGGTCCCATAAGGCCAAGTTGCGATGCGTGCAATATTCGGTGAACTGTACACCGCCGGCTGGATCCATGGTTCGTCGGTGGAGTTCATAAGGACATTGGCGGCTGCGCATAGATGTGTGATAGAACCGGGTGTACATGCCCACCAGTGCCCGACCCTTTACCGCATGAGATAATGATTTGGTGGATTAGCTGCCCGACATTGATTGACTGCCTTGTGAGAATGCAGTAGAGCACCACTACCCGTTCTTTAGTTAATTCTGATTTCTGCGAAGTGTGCATTAAGTTGCCTCGGATAAATTTGCACCATACTTGTGCGTAGCGATTGAGGCAGCTTGAGATAATGTGAAGGTCGTCCGGTGCGTCATTGTCTAGGCCCAAATAAGTATTGATGGCTTAAGCTGAAAAATTGATGAGTTTATTCTGAACTCTTACTGGCCCCTCAGTGTTGCTTGCTTTGGTATTGGCATAAAATTCGCGAACGGCATTCACGTTCGCGTCACCTCCTAGAACAGCAAGTGTCTCCCATCGTCGTCCTTGGAGTGTGGTCAAAATGTGTCAGTCATGCTCTGAAGGTTGGAATTGCACTTCACATATAATCGCTTTGTCTTTGGTCTTGAATTCCTTAAAATAATTGGCCGTGGCGGGGCTGATAAATGAGTGTTGGATGGGGTTGAAAGCTACTGAACAAGTAGTGGCTCGTGATCGTTTTGGCGGCATTGTGGAATAGCTCACAAAATGTAGAACCTATTACTGCACACAAGAGAAACACAGCCAATCCACCATATACACCCGTATAACAGTTAAACTCATTAGATAGGCAAGTAGTCAAGCTAGAGAGAACGAAATGCAAAATTGAAAATTCTACTTGACTCAGGCATTTCAGCAAACACATAGTGGGCATGTGTAAAAATCGTGAAGACACACACTAAACAAGAACCGTAACTAGCCTCAGACTGAATCAAAAAAATAAAAAATCATTCGCACATAGGCTATCACAGCATGAAGAGGATAAACATATGCCACAGATTTTCTAAGTATAATCAAAACCAAAGCAGGGAGAATATAATGCGAAAATTCGGAAATGTCTACGAGCGAGACCTAGGAAACAAAACAAACGCAGCCAGAGAAGTGTACCTGGTATCGTGAGAGAAGCCGATTGTGTGTTTCAGAAAATGGCAGAAGGAAAGAACAACAAGTGGCGCCGAATGCTCGCAGGTGCGTAGGGAGAAAAATGGTTTAGGGATTTCAGTCAGAGAGAAGGGAAAATGAGGGTCGCGAACGCTCGCCAGTCTTAAATGAAAATTAGAAGCACCGATCGCTCGCTCTTTGGAGCCGATCGATCGGCACCTCTTCTGTTTTGAAAAATAAAATAGGCGTGCTACGCCGAATGATCGCCAGATTAAGCGAACGTTCGGCACCCTCTCTGTTTCAGAGAACCGAAAATTCCTTTTTTTTTTTTAACTAAAAATACAAACTACTTCTATGAAAATGAAATAACGGAAATTAGAACGGATAACGAAAATACGAAAAAAATGAAAAATGACAATAAAAATAAAAATAAAATAGAAAAGAAAAATAAATGACTAATGGGTTACCTTCCACCGAGTGCGTGTTTTAACGTCATCAGCTTGACGATGTGCGGCGTCAAAATTAATTGAGAAGGAGAACGGAGTTTGCACTGTCGAATACACCGCCCCAATACGATTTTAATCTTTGACTGTTAACCTTGAAAGTAGATTGATCTTCACCTTGAATTTCAACAGCACCATGAGGAAACACTTTAATAACCGTGAATGGACCTGACCATTGTGATTTGAGTTTTCCGGGAAATAACCGAAGTCGAGAATTAAATAATAGTACTTGCTGGCCTGGTGAAAATTCTTTCAGGACAATATGTTTATCATGCCACACCTTTGTCTTTTCTTTATAAATTCTCGAGTTCTCATAAGCTTCTCATCAAAATTTATCAAGCTCGTTTAACTGTAATAATTGTGCTTCACCAGCTGCTTGTGACTCCATGTTGATTTTCTTAATAGCCCATAAAGCTCGATGCTCTAATTCCACTGGAAGATGACATGCTTTGCCAAACTCCAAACGATAAGGGAACATACCTAAAGGTGTTTTAAAAGCTGTTCTATATGCTCAAAGAGAATCATCTAGCTTTCGGGACCAATCCTTACGAGATGAACTTACCGTTTTTTCCAGAATTTGCTTGATTTCTCTATTCGAAACCTCGGTTTGACCATTAGATTGCGGATGATAACCGAGAGCCTTGCGATGCTTTACACCATATTTCAACAATAAAGCTTCGAATTGCTTATTACAAAAATGCGTACCTTCATCACTGATAATAGCCCGAGGAGTACCGAATCGTGTAAAAATATTTTTGCGAAGAAAATTGAGTACCACTTTACCGTCATTAGTTGGGGTAGCAGAAGCCTCCACCCATTTGGATACATAATCGACCGCCAAGAGAATATATTTGTGATTGAAAGAAGTAGGAAACAGTCCCATGAAATCGATTCCCCAAACATCAAATAATTCAACCTCCAGAATATTGGTCAATGGCATCTCATCTCGACGTGATATATTGCCAGTACGTTGGCAGCGGTCACAGGACATAGCAAACAAATGAACGTCCTTAAAAAGGGTAGGCAAAAAGAAACCACATTATAATACCTTTGCTGTTGTTCTCTTGCCACCAAAATGGCCCCCACACTCGAGTGAATGACAATGCTTTAAAATATCTTCCACCTCGTCTTCCGGAATACACCGTCGTATAACCTGATCCGCACAATGCTTGTAAAGAAAAGGGATCATCCCAATAATATCTTTTAAGCATCAGCGAAAAAATTCTTCCTCTTATAAGCTGAAGGCTCGACAGGCAGAACACCACTAGCAAGGAAATTGACAATATCGGTGTACCATGGTGTATTATCGACGTGAAAAAGTTGTTCATCTGGAAAGGTATCAACAATAGGTACTCCACCATCTGTCGCATGTTCTTGAGGTTCGAGTCTTGACAGGTGATCTGCCACTAGGTTTTCTGTGCCCTTTTTATCTCTAATTTCCAGATCGAACTCTTGTAGTAGTAAAACACATCGAATGAGGCGAGGCTTTGCATCCTTCTTAACCATAAGGTATTTAATGGCTGAATGATCAGTGAAAACTATTACCTTATATTACCAATAAGGTATGGCCGAAATTTATCAAAAGCAAAGACCACTGCAAGTAATTCCTTTTCTGTGGTGGCATAATTCAACTGGGCATCATTGAGGACGCGACTGGCGTAATAAATAGTGTGAAACAGTTTATCTTTGCGCTGCCCCAAAAATGCTCCAATGGCAAAGTCGCTTGCATCGCTCATGATTTCAAATGGAAGATCCCAATCTGGTGCTACAACAATGGGTGCAGAAGTGAGCTTCTCTTTCAATAAATTGAATGCAACTAAACACGCGTCATCAAAATAGAACTCTACACCTTTTTCCAGCAAATTACATAATGGCTTGGTGATCTTGCTAAAGTCTTTGATGAATCTGCGATAAAATCCAGCATGTCCAAAAAAACTCCTCATTCCCTTAACTGAAATAGGTGGTGGTAGCTTCTCAATCATATCAATCTTGGCATGATCCACTTCAATCCCTTTGGATGATATCCGATGGCCTAATACAATACCCTCACGTACCATGAAATGGCATTTTTCCCAATTTAACACCAAATTTGTTTCCGCACAACGTTGAAGCACCATATTCAGATTTTCCAAACAATGATCAAAAGAAGACCCAAAAACAGAAAAATCATCCATGAATACCTCAATAATGCGTTCGACCATGTTAGAAAATATTGCTATCATGCATCGTTGAAAAGTGGCCGAAGCGTTACAAAGACCAAAGGGCATCCGTCGAAATGCAAAGGTGCCGTACAGGCAAGTAAATGTAGTTTTCTCTTGGTCTTCGGGAGCTATGGCAATTTGATTGTATCCAGAGGAACCATCAAGAAAACAATAAAAGTCGTGGCCTGCGAGCCTGTCAAGCATCTGATCAATAAATGTGTAATACCCGAAGGTACGGAATCCTATTTATTTAATTATTTAATATATTTAAATTGGCATTTTCGTAAATATGTCAAACTAGGTCCGTTTTACGAAAAGAAAGCATCATTAGAATCCTAACGAGTAATAAGAATTTTAAGGAAATTATGGGAATTTTCGGAATAGTAATGCTATATTCCGAATATTTATGTTTCTCGTAAAACGGATGGGGTTTTAATAAAAATAGTAAATGAGGTCCAAATTGCAAACGGACAGTTTTAATAAATCACAAACAATGAATAGGAGTTATTGGCAAAATATGGAAATTAGGAAAAGTCGAATGGCTGGACGATTAACGAACCGAAGGAAGAAAAAAACTAAGGAAGGGCATTTTAGTAATTTTGTCAAATAAATTTTATAAAAATCACTTAAACCTTTCTTTTCAATTCATTTTGCTTCTTCAGTTTTCCAGAGAGCCCTCGCGAAGAACTCCTTCCCTGCCCGCGGCGATCCTCAGCATTCCGACTCCGTTTTTCTTTCCGATCGTTTCGATTCCTTCGTAGTTTTTCCTCCAATCGACGTTCTCGGTAAGTCTCTGTGGTTTTAGAACGTTAAATCTTTGATTTCGTAACGTTTTAGACAATTAGGGTTTCGGTAATTTTCCGTTAAAAACGCGAATTAGGACTCGTAATTAATAGGTTAGCCGCAATTAAGTATATATTAAACGTATTTGACGTTATTGGACGAAGTTGGAGCAATTTGTGAAAAAGTTTAAAATCCGAGAATTTTCGAGTTTTCGAGGAATTTCGTAAATCGAGAATTGAAGTGTCGAGCGTGAATTGCTCTAATAAATGGCTCGATAAATTGGATTAGAACTTTAAGAAGTTTCCGTAGTTAAGGTTTTGTAAATTTGGACAATCGTTAATTTAAATGCGTTTTAACGGTAAACGTTCTGAATTTGCTTAGGCAAACAGTGCTCGTGGACGAAGCTTGGATTGCAGCGTGCACGAGGTAAGTTCTCGTGATACCTTTCCGGCCGATAGGCCTACACCTTACATCAAAGTCGTTTCGAGGATTTTGATGACGCGCTAGTTTATATTGCTTTGGTTTGGGTAGTTAGGTTTATTTTGCTTTGTAGATTTACGTTCCACAGTCTTGATGGTATGCATGCTTAGTGTTTATTTTATGATATAGAAATGTTCATGCATCACGTGGTTTAAAGAAAAGCATGAAAATGAATTTCCGCACGATGTTTTAACTTGGCGATGTGGCCTGGAGAGGGGCAGGACCTACTGTGGAGGCCGATTACGGGCTGGTCACAGTACCACATCTATTATGTACTCACAATGTGGCCTGGAGAGGGGCGGGACCTACTGTGGAGGCCGACTACGGGCTGGTCACAGTACCACATTTATTATGCACTCATACGATGGTCATGCGAGGTGGGGCTCAGGCACGGCTGTACGTGTTGTAAGCGTGTACCCCCCTCTTCTAACTAGAAAGAGTAGTCCGCCCGCTGGATGTGCTCTCTCTAGTTAGGAGGATTAGATCTCGGTGATCCCTAATGAATAAGTAAAGAAAATGCTGCATGGTTTCCAACTCACACGCATAGCATAGCATGTAGTTGCATTTACTAGAGCTTACTGAGATTTTTATCTCATAGTGTGTTCTGTATGGTGTAGGTGACTTAGACATCGAGGTACCAGGTGAGGACGAGGTCCCTCCTCCTGAGGCGTGAGTCCAGTTGACGGAGGATGGCTGTGGTGGTGTGCTGGCGCAGTCGAGGCTTCACTGACCCGTGGGGTGTACGTATAGATTTTGAGGGTTTATGAATGTTTTGGGCTGTTATTGTATAGACATATTAGGGTGTTTGGATCTGGTTAGGGGTTAGATAACATTCTGATATTTTGATAAGTGTATATGGAAAACGTTTTGGAAATGCTTTTATTGGTATTTGTATTGGTCCGGGTATGCTCGACTTTTAGAGCTATCCACGCAGTTGGATTTCGCAGAGTCCGCTGTAAGTTGATATATTTTAGGATACGTTTTGGGTGGAGTTGAAGTAGTATGTTATGGGGTTTAATTGTGTTTATTGATGGAGTTAAGTAAGGAAGATTGCTCTCTGGAATCGAAATCCAGAGAGCATTTGATATTGAGCTTGCTCTCTGGAATTCCAGAGAGCACTGCATAGAAATGGTGAAGGAAAGAAATGGTGAAGGAAGAGAAGAAGAAGTGGAGGAAACGGAGGGCCAGCGCTTGATCGCTCGAGGTGATCGCTGCTAGCTGCAGCGATTGCAGCGCCTGGTCGCTGCATGCTGCAGCGACCAGTCGCTGCTTCTTCTCCTGGCCGAATGACAGAACTGCCCTCCCCTTTTGTTTTACTTTTAAATTGTTTTAAATTATAGTTTTAGTTAATTGTTTTAATAGTTTTAAAGGTTTTATTTAAATCGTTTTAAAAGTTAGATTTCAATTCCGATTTCGATTCTGGTTTCGATTTCGGTTTAGGTTCTAGTTAGAGATTATTTAAAGATATTAGGATAAAACGAAAAATGAAAAATTTACACAGTAATTACGGGTACAGTATTAGGGTCGTTACAAAACGGTAGCGGCAAGTGATTTTTCGAGTAGCCTTGTTTAATTTCCTGTAATCCATACATATGCGCCAACCGATAACAGTGCGAGTCGGAATTAGCTCATTATTTGCATTTTGCACAATTGTCATCCCGCCCTTTTTCGGTTCAACTTGAGGACTGTCAGAAATTGGATATATCACCCCGGCATCTAACCACTTTAAGATTTCTTTGCGCACTACTTCTTTCATGGTGGGGTTGAGACGTCGTTGGTGTTCCACTGATGGCTTGTGACCTTCCTCCATAAGAATTCTATGTATACAAAAAGATGAGCTTATTCCCTTTAAATCTGCCAAACTCCACGCCGATTTGAATTTTTGGAGAACTCGGAGTAATTTCTCTTCTTCTTCTGTAGATAAATCAGCGAAAATGATTACCGGTAATGAAGATGGGGCCTGTAAGTATGCATATTTTAAATGGGCAGGCAGTGTCTTCAGTTCTAACACCAGTGGTTGCTCAATGGATGGTAACGTGCGTGATGGGCCTTCCCCCAAATTTTCATAATACTTCCTCTTATTCGGCTCAAATGAGTCCATCCACATTGCATAACAACGGGCGTCCTTGTCCTCTTCCAGAAAATAATTCTGCTCAAACATACATGCTTCTAAAGGGTCATCTCGTTGACATGCAACTTCATCTATTGTGGACTCAGTAACTTCAACACGAAAAACATCACTGCTATCCCCTGGATACTACATAGCTTTAAAGACATTAAATTTGACTTCTTCATCCTGCACTCTCAAACTCAATTCACCTTTTTGTACATCAATAAGTGCACGACCCGTAGCAAGGAATGGTCGACCTAAAATAATTGGCACATTTCGATCTTCTTCCATATCAAGCACAATAAAATCAGCAGGGAATATGAATTTGTCAACTTTTACGAGCACATCTTCAATGATTCCTCTCGGGTGTTTAATAGAGCGATCAGCCATCAATAATGTAACCCCAGTCGGCTTAGCTTCGCCTAGATCGAGTTTCCAGAATATAGACAAAGGCATCAAATTGATACTCGCTCCCAAATCGCATAGTGCCCTGGTAAATACAGAATTGCCAATCTCGCAGGGTACCGTAAAACTTCCCGGATCTTTTAATTTTTGAGGGAGTTTCTTCTGAATGATTGCGCTGCACTCTTTTGAAAGAGCAATAATACCACACTCTTCTATTTTCCTCTTGTGAGAGTGTATATCTTTCATAAATTTTGTATAACTCGGCATTTGCTCCAACACATCGGCAAACGGAATATTAATATGGAGCTTCTTGAAAACATCGAGGAATTGAGAAAATTGTTTATCCAGCTTTACATTTTTCAATCTTTGTGGAAACGGTACCAGAGGTGGTGGATGAGATGGTGGTGACTTGTGAACTTCACCGGCATTGGGCTCCTCATTAATAGCCTATGGCACGTGTTTCTCCTTTTGCAATGGATTCAACTACGGTTCCCTTTCGAGTGGTGATTGCATTACAATGGTCTTTCGGATTCACCTCTGTGTTACTGGGTAGTGAACTTGAGGCCTTCCATTAATAACGCTTGCAAACTGACCTAATTGATTTTCAAGACTACGAATCTGAGCTGATTGATTTTGCATAACAGTACGAGTCTCGGTCATAAACTGCATAAGGGCTGTTTCAAGATCATTTTTCTTTTCAACTGGTTGAGATGGACCGGGTTGAGATGGTTGAGGCATTTGCATCGCATTTTGAGAATTCCTCTATGAAAAATTCGGGTGTTGTCGCCATCTTGGGTTATAAGTGTTGGAATTGGGATTACTTTGCCGATTAAAATTACCCATATAGTTAGCTTGCTCTACGGGTTCACTCGACATAGGATTGCCCTCTTGACATTTTTCACTCAAATGTGGTCCTTGACACCATTGACAAGTTAACTGTTGATGTTTTCCTTACACTCGCGGCCATATGAGATTCTTAGAATTGTTTAGCTAATGAAGCAACTTGTAGAGTTAAAGCTTTCACAGCCTCAAGTTCAGGAGTACCCGTTGTGCGCTTCATAATTGATCGCTCCACTGGATATTAGTCATTATTAAGCGCTAATTCCTCTAATAGATCATAAGCGGCTTCCTCAGTTTGTCTCATTAAAGCACCACCTGCAGCTGCATTGACTAAAGTTTTTCGTAGATGAAGAAAGTCCCACATAAAAAGTTTGAATATGCATCCATCTCGGTAAGCCATGGTTAGTACACTTGCGTAACATATCATTGAAGCGTGCTCATGCCTCATATAATGTTTCCCATCAAATTGACTGAAGTTGATTATCTTATTGCGAAGTTTAGCAGTCTTCTCAAAAGGAAAGAACTTAGATAAAAATTTCTGGCATAACTCTTCCCAAGTAGTAATAGAATTAGCTGGCAGAGAGTTAAGCCAATTCTTTGCATGATCCCGTAATGAGAATGGAAATAAACGAAGCCTCACTGCATCATCCCCACATTATGATATCTAAAAGTGTCGCACACTTTTAAAAAATTGACAATATGTTCCTTGGGGTCCTCAGAAGGTAATCCACTAAACTGAAATTGCTGAATCATGTGCAAGGTCCCCGACTTAATTTCAAAGTTAGCAGCAATAGTCGGTTTTGAATAGCTGAGTGCACTCCGGATACAGTAGGTATAACATAATCCAGTAAGGTACGGGTCTCAGCATTCACAAGTGGATAATTTTCAATATTGTCTGCCCTGTTATCTCCTATAATGACACGCGCTGATTGAATAACTGCTCTTCTCTCTTTATGATGTTGTCGACACGTACGCTCGATCTCAAGATTGAGTGGGAGAAGACTAGTGTTTCCTTCTTTACGCATGCATGTGAAAATAACACGAAAAGAAACAAATAAAATAGATATAATTCAAAATAAAACTAAAAATAATTAATTCGATATCAATAATAAAGTCCCTGGCAACGGCGTCAAAAACTTGTTGTGAAAAATAGTTCGCAAGTGTACGAGTTGCAACAAGTAATACAGTGATAACTAGAGTGTCGAACCCACGAGGACTTGTAATTAATAATCGAAATAATTAATCTTAATTCTAAATTGAATACACGTTTTATGGTTTCAAAGATTGGAATTAAAATAAACAATTAAAATAGCAAAACAGATAAAATGAAATTAAATCAAATTGATAAAAGCCTAGGTACTACGATTTCACCAAGACAACAGTTATTTCAGTTCTTTGTAACTAAATTCATAAATATTCTTCCTATGTTGATGATCGATTTCGCTAAATTCTAATACAATCTCTCTCGAGCATTGCGTAGTTTATCTGATTAATGGGTTATCACTTCTCAGTCTCAAATCCTACATTAATCAAATACAAGTAAATCAAGAAATCACAATGATCACATCAATACTGTAACTATATCTAGCATACGTATATTTATGACATTAATTTTATTGCGCGGGTATTTATCACCTCTCGATCTCAAAACACCCCAAAATTCATGTAAAGATTGGCTAGAAATTTACAGGCTTTAAGAATAGAAATTAAATGTGCCAACAATATTGGAAGAAATATTCATAAAATATAATTAAACGAAGAACATAAAATAATCATCGTCTGGCAACATCGTAGCCCTAAAATAAAAAGTTAGTTCATACTAGATGAGAAGAAAACAACAATATAATTGAAAGTAAACATAGTTTTAACAAAAGAAATTAAATAAAAACACTGAATAATAGCAAACTCTTCGTCAATCTATGAATAATCGCCTCAAAATTGCCTGAATGCTTCTTGCTTGCCAAAATCGCCGAATGCCTCTCTACCTTCTGCTCTGTGGAAAAATTCGCCGAATGAATTATGTCTCCTCTTTTTAGGTTTTTAATTCCTTCTCTTTGATATATCAATGGACGAGATTTAATGTTCCTTTCGATTAATGGTGCAGATTAAAAGGATCAGCTTTCCAAAATCATCGGCGATCGATTGCAGGAATGTGGCGATCGATCGCCCCTTGTTTCCTTATTTTTCTTCAGCCGATCAAGTGCGGCGAACGATCACTTCTTCTTTGTATTAACTTTCCTCCTTTTCAGCCGATCGATCTCTAAAGTGTGGCGATCGATCGGCACCTTCTCTGTTTTGCACAATTAATCTTCTCTTCAGCCGATCAATCGCCTGGAATGAGCGATCGATCGGCACCTATTCTGTGTGTAGTTTTGTCAATTCATTGTAAATTTCTGCCGATCAATCGCAGCAATGAGCGATCGATCGGCATGTTTTCTGTTTCTCTCCTTCCATCAATTTTCACTTCTTTCTTTTCTTTCAATTTTTGTTCTTCTTCTTCGTTTCTTTCTCCCCCCTGTTCTAATTAAATCTATTGCACACTTACACAAAATTCGTCAAATTCCTTCAAACACTTGAGAAAAGCTTATCAAATCAAATGTAAAAAGTATAAATAAGTGTGTAAAATACACACTTATCAGGAAGCCAATGGATTGAGAAAGAAGGAGAACTCTGGCTGAAATGAAAGGATTTATGTGATCGATCGACAGTAAGCAAATATCCTAGCCTTATGATGAGGATTATCACCAAAAAATTACAGTTTTCACATGAATGGTTAAATTATGTAGCAATTCCTAACCAGTATTGGATCAGAGAAGGGAGGCTGAAGGTTTCGTTGGACTTCAAAGTCTAGATTTTCATTCTGATAAGGAAAATTGATTGTTTTCCTTTGAAATATTAATGGTAGAGTCTAAAACTTTAATTGGTAAACTCGTTGTAGAGAGATCAAGTTGGAGTTCAATCTAAAGTTGCACTTGGAGTTGGTAGAATTAGCGATCAACCGAGGATGTAGAAGCAATTTTTCCTTTTGAAATTGTTGGTATTTTGATGCAATGATAAAGTTTTTAGGTTTGAGTCATGTTTATATGGATAAAATTCGTGTTTTAATGTTATTATGTGATAGATTGGAAATCTAGTGGAAAAGCTGATCGAAAACATGAAAAATTCATTGAGAAATTGGTGAAAATCCAAGCTCATTGTTAGAGAAGAAGATGCCAAGCTGCGGTTTAGCGAAATGATGAGCTACAACTCAGACAGTTTTGGGCTATGGCTCAGGTAGTGTTGGTCACGACTCAGGTTGAGCAGACCACGGTTCATGGCCTTTTTTTTTTTTTTTTTTTTTTTTTTTTTTTTTTTTTTTTTTTTTTTTTTTTTTTTTTTTTTTTTTTTTTTTTTTTTTTTTTTTTTTTTTTTTTTTTTTTTTTTTTTTTTTTTTTTTTTTTTTTTTTTTTTTTTTTTTTTTTTTTTTTTTTTTTTTTTTTTTTTTTTTTTTTTTTTTTTTTTTTTTTTTTTTTTTTTTTTTTTTTTTTTTTTTTTTTTTTTTTTTTTTTTTTTTTTTTTTTTTTTTTTTTTTTTTTTTTTTTTTTTTTTTTTTTTTTTTTTTTTTTTTTTTTTTTTTTTTTTTTTTTTTTTTTTTTTTTTTTTTTTTTTTTTTTTTTTTTTTTTTTTTTTTTTTTTTTTTTTTTTTTTTTTTTTTTTTTTTTTTTTTTTTTTTTTTTTTTTTTTTTTTTTTTTTTTTTTTTTTTTTTTTTTTTTTTTTTTTTTTTTTTTTTTTTTTTTTTTTTTTTTTTTTTTTTTCAAATTTGGTTTTGTTTATTTTTGCACATGCCTTTTTTGGGCCAAACATTTGGTTTTCGACCAAATCGTCCTTTGTTTGTTTCTAACCCTTAATTTGAGACTTAAAATATAGAAATTCAATCATGATGTTGATGATGATATTATGATTCTATATCAAGATATAGAATATTGGTCTGGATAAGTTATTGGGCTTCCCTAGATTGTTTGAGCTTTGAGCAGTGATAGGTTAGTTTGAAGTAGAGATTTATTTTTATATCTAGTATAGAAACAATTTTTTATAAAAGTTATTTTGAGACGAGTCTCATATAAAATGACATGTCCATTTGTATGACTTGTCCGTTATCATATTATATATGTATTTTTCACTAGAATTACTTTTATTGAGCATGCACATGATGGATCATCTTGGTCGTGTGAACCGAGTTTGAGATCCTGTTTGCATTATGCGCATTTAATTGTTGAATGATGGAATTGCTTATTGTTAATTAGAGTATCGGGACAACTGAATTTGTTGTGTCATTGAGCGCAAAACACTAAACCTGATTAGTGTTTTTCGTGGCTTTTATAATCGTCGATTATCGTCGTTATTATTATATATGCGTATGACATGGTATGCTCGGAGTCTGTGAATGACTCAATTTTCACTAAAATCTTCATATTATACAGTATGAACCTATTTTAAGTATGTACCACACTATAGTAGATTGTTTTAACACTTGACATTCTGCATGTTTTCTAATCAATTTTATAAAATGCTTTATACATAACATGTTCATTTATTGTTCTTAAATCAGACGCTCAATATAAAACTTCATTCCTACAGAGTTTAGTTGAATTACCCCCAAATTACCCTTCTATTTTAAGTTTTAAATACTTTTTTGAGATTTTTTATTTTAGTGAGGTTAGAATACTTTTAGATATTTATTTTTTTTTTCAAATTTGGTTTAGTTTATTTTTGCACAGTTGGTGAACCTTATCATGATATCTTAGTGTGGTTAGATCTATGTGTTAGCTTAGTTTCATTGGTCCCGGCTAAAGTATATTATTAAGACATTTGCAACTATTCAATAAATTAACGTTAATGGTCAGGTGATTCAGTTCACTTTTAAGTCGCCTCATTCTCTATTTTTTTAGGATCCTTTTCAGGGCATGACAATGTCACTGTTGAACCATAGCCAAAGGTGTTTGGGCTTTGAATTTCTTTAATTTGTTGTTTGATTCTTTAGGTCTTGTGTTGCGAGTCAATTGATTCTACCAATAGTTGGATAGTCTGATCTCCTTAAGGGTCGAATTGTTTCCCATTTCTGTCGCAGCCCAACATAATTATTATGACTTAATATTTTCTTTAGTTTGTAACACAAGAACTAAAAATTGCACACTTACATTCCATAAATTTCAATCTTATGCCAAAAGTTTTGAAATTGTAAATTTAACCAGAGACAACATCTTCATTCTACCTTCAAAAACGTTCACATGTTATACATAACGTTCACATGTTACACATGGTTAGAATCATTTGTGAGTAGATAGATGACTGGAAACACTAAAAACGTGCCGTAGAATATAAATTATCCCTCTTCTTTTATTATAAAAAGTGAGCAAAATCTGCATAATGGTACATCTATATCAATATATTATTCCATTTGCCAAAGGCAATTGACTTTTGAATGACCTTTTAAAGCGTCAATGTAATTATATGTACAAGCGATTTCATACATGATCCGAATAGAATGAATAACAGTGAACAGTAAAATGAATGTAAATAAGTTGACCTTTTTTCTTCGATTTTTTTTTTTAAATTTAATAAATTAATGCTTAAGGCGTTGACTAAAAAGGAAAGTGACAGAAGAGCAATCTAATGGGGTGGGTTGTCTCTTTCAGTTGTAATTAAACTGAAAAGGCCAGCAATTCCCACTTCATTTGGATTTCTTTAATGATTTCAACTAAGCCAGATAGCCATATTTATAGTTTTATACTACAACTAATCTGCCGTACGTGTAGCCTGTCTTTGTCTTATGCGTGCATCACCAATAATTTGATAATATATTTTAGCGTCACCTGCTTGTGCAAAGCAATCACATAGATAGTAGTATTTTTTTAAGAGTAATAAAAAAAACAAATTGTTGTGGAAGTCGTGTTGTGAAGAAGAGGACTTTTTATTTTGGCAAGTCTATCCGTCTTGTCTTGCTGCAATAACCGAGCTGAGTTGTTTCTATTAAAATAAACAAGATGAGCTCACTCTGATCTGGTTCTCTAAGGCTTCCTTTGCAGAGCACTCGAATACCTTACGTTGGGCAATTAGACTCTTTTCGAGGGCCGGATAGCTTCTCCAGGTATTTTTGTCGCGGTTCCCTTCCGGGTCATTAGCTTGACGAGTCAGGACATTCTGGAGTAGACTTGCTCATTTAAGGATAAGGCGAGAAGCTACTTAAGAAAACACACGTGCATAATCTATGAAAGTCAGCCTTCTTACAAAAAAGTCAATTTTAAGCACACATCTCTAATGGATTTTTTAAAACATTTGACTAGTGATCGTGGAATCGAAGAACATGAACTTCACGTAATTGAGGGAGGGAATCTGAACGAAATTATGAACATTACAATTTAAAACAACACATTTTCTTGCTCTTTTCAATGCCATGAAACAACACTCTAAATAAATACTCTTATTCTAGCTTTACTTTTCGTTCGTGCGATTGGGCACTTCATCACTATACAATTGTTTTTCCCTATTTTAAGATTTCTTCGTCGTGCCATCTAGTCACAAAATGTGGATTCATCGTGAAAAATAATAAAAACCCTACGTGAAAGAAGACCAAACCCTTCGTTATTCTAAGCAGTGAACCTCGTTAGTGTATCATATTCTTCTTCAAAGAAGGAAGAACATGCATGTGAATGAGAAAGAGAGAAGCCAAAAATTTGAAAAGATAACAGAGAGGGAGAAAGAGGTCTTTGGATCTGCGAAAAAAAGAGATAAAAAAATGAAAAGAAAAAGTTTTAGGGTGATTTCTTTACATTAGAGAGTTTCTAAGTTAAAAATAATATTGTCTGTTTAATAGTTCTAGTTTTAAACTACAATGAGTGGCTTCGAATTTGCAAATTTCTTGGTAGAATTTATTTTAAACATAAGAAATACGCAGCTAGGAATACAATTGGTACAAGAAGAACCACTTTGAATTAGTCAATAAATGCTGAAAATAAAAGAGTGTGACAGACATGAATCTGTAACTTAATTAATCACAAAACTAAAAGGTAATAGACAATTTATAAATGCAAAATTTGTTGTTTGTAGCATGAACTTTGATATATCACCGTTGAAGCTGACAACAACGTAATAAATAGTTTTAAAATATCCGTGAGTGATGGCCTCAAATAGTTGTTTATTCTTGGATTTAGTCAACCCTAGGCAAGGCCAACAAAGTACTTAAGTGCATGTGATCTTTGCTTTACACGTACATTTTTATTGGATCTAGAAAATAAATTATAAATTTGAGGGTACTTTTCAGATTTAACCCTACAAATTAGCCTATAAAATGACGATATGAAGCAAGGGGTGGGAGAGGCAGACAGCAGCCATGAAACCCACAACTTTCTCTCTCCTCCTTCTCTCCTTTCTACTGGTATGCATCTGTCTAACTCTACGAAAATGAAATTTAAGTCTGATTTTTCTTTAAATTCTTTTTTTGGATTCTGTTTATGTGAAACAGTTTGCTGATTTAAGCTACGGAAGGAAAGATCAGGGGGAGTACTGGAAGAGCGTGATGAACAACCAGCCAGTCCCAAAGGCTATAGAAGATCTCTTTTATACAAACCCTTCTTCTCTTAAAGATCATCAGGCTCGTTTTGTGACTAACTTTGATCCTAATCCTAATGCTATCATATATCACTCCCATGACCCTTGATTTTAGTGTAGTTCATGTTTGTATTTGGAAGAAATGATTTGTATAATATCAAGTAGGATATCTCTTCTTCTTCAGCAGCATGTCGTGTATCTTGTTACGGTTAATCTTTTTCCTTCTAAAAATGAATTGAAGCTCACTCGATCCCCAGCCAATGAATACCTTCTTATTTGATTTCATCTATTTTTTCATTTTCAAATATATTCAATCCGTGTAATATTTATTTCATTTTCATGTAATTTCAAAGGTTATTCCAATTATAATTATTTATTTTTGTTTATTTAAATAATATTTATTTATTTTAGTTTATTTAAATAATACTTATTTATTATAAGTTATTCAAATTATAATTATTTATTTGTTTCAGTTTATTTTAAAAAAACAAAAATAAAATTAGACAGAGTTTCGTTTGTTTTATGATTCCTCCATAGCTATCTTCAAACAATTTCTGTAAATTCAAATCACAAATATATACCTAGTAATCAGATTCCAGTACAAATAATCTACATCAAGAAATAAAATTAAAGTACATCAAATTTACAGACGAAAAGTAAAGTACATAAAATGAAATACAACATCTAAACTATACTACTCAGATGGGATATCGTCGTTTTCGGGCACCATCCTCCTAGTGAGCTCTCTAAAGGTCTCATTGAGATAGTCCTGTGACTCAACCACCTTTTGTAGGCTCACGGCGAGCTCCTCGACACTGCCTATGAGGAACTCCATCCTCTGCTCCCTCTGTTGCTCCATCTGCTGTTGCATCTGATACCTCTGGTCTAGCTGCTGTTGCTACATCTGGTATCTCTGATCCAGCTGTTGATGCATCTGGTACATATGCTGCATCTGTTGCTGCATCTCATATATCTGCTATATATGTTGCATCATGTCCTATCTACTATCAGTCTGAAGGGCAAATGGTAGCATGGTCACGGTGGCGGGGGCGTCCTCCTCCATCAGAACATCCCGAGATGTGGAGGCCCCGAGATCTCCCTTCAGCATCCAAGACCCGGTGAATTCGACTAGGCCTGTTCGAGTCAAATGAAGCCTGTCAAATACATCGATGGATCTCAGAGCTCTCCTTTGCTCTACAGTGGGTAGCTGAACCTGAGATTGCTCCATGATCTTCCAAATCAGTGTTCCGTACGGCAGATTTCTGTTTCGTGTTCACCCGATCTCTTCCATGTGCCATAAAATCATGTATGCAGCGTCAAACATCGTGCCGCTGTACAGCTTCTCCAAGACATAGAGATCTATCAAGCTTACTAGATCTCTATGTCCAACCCTAGGCAGTAAGGTGTGGCTGATTAGGTTGTGAACAACTAGAGCTTTTACATTCAATTTCTTTTGACTTCGGTTTGATGAAGGCTGTAATTTTCAAATTCTGATGAATCTGACTAAGGACATGCAGGCCATCTGCTGATATTGCAAAATCACACTTTCGGGAAGCGTGATAGTATTTGACTACGTCTTCTGTGATAAATCCCAACAGTTTGTTCACATCACCTGCACCCACGATAATATAAGTACCAAATAGGTACGTCTTCAAGTACTCATTTCTTCCGGTAGTGGTCAAGTTCGCGTAAAATAAGTAAATTATTTTGTCGGAGCTGTCTCCCGGCATATCGTAGTAGACCGGAGATGCGGTCAAACATCGCCTTGATCTCTAAAGTATCCCAACCGCTGAAGTTGACAGTCTTACCATAAATAATCGAGGGGATTGACATATCCCACTCGAACTGCTGTTGATACACCTAGTTTCAAAATTCCATTGACAAATAACCAGGCGGCGGTCACGACACTTGATCCGGAGCACCTTGCGACGAAGGTGCCTGATTTGATGGGCTAGCTTGTGTCGGGGGGGGGGGGGGGGGGAGCCTTTCATTTGAAAAAAATTTTTGGGCCCATTGCAAAACGTAGGGTTTTGGATTTTTGGCAATTAGGAGGCTTGGGTTTGAGATTTTTGACGATTAGGCAGCTCGACTTTCGAATTTTTGCAGATTTAGAGGCTCGATTTCATATTTTTGACAGTGGAGGCCTTGAGTTTTGGATGATGAGACTTCGGATTTTGGGATTTGGTCAGTGAGCACTGAGATTTGAGGATTTTCAGTGACAATAATCACGGATTCGGTGATTTTTCTCTCGGTTTCAGACGAAGGAGGGTGCACAAGGGGCTAATGTTATATATACTATCAGGAGATTGACCCCCCCCCCCCCCCCCCCATTTGAGGAAGAACGCCCCCCGTTATGGCCCCCCGAGTCTTGGACACGACCCTCTGCGCTTCAGGACAAGGCCCCCCGTTTTAAAATTGCTCTGTAACACTGGGGGCCAAGCTAAAATGAACGGCCCCCCATGTTTTTCCACGTGCAACACACGTGCGCGATGGTTCTACACCACCGCGTCAACCACCGAATAGAATGAGGTGCCGCACTTGGAGAACAGTCCCCCGTTCTCTTTGTAAAATACAGAACGGGGGACTATCGGGCGTTCGTTGTTAAATTGTTAGATTTTTGATATTTTTAGGCTTGTTTTGTTAGGGTTAATACTTTAAGGGGGGTTTAAATCGATACTTTGAGGTTCAAAATGGTTTTTATCTATTTTTTTTTGGAGAAATGAGGACAGTTTCTTAGAAAAAAAGACATTTATATTCCCACTTTGAAACAAGTTCTGTTATTGAAGATTTCTTTTGGTAGTTCGTCAACTCTTGGTTAAGTTATAAATCCAGGCATGTATAGACAGTGCAAAGGCTGATGAAGCATAGAAATTAATGAGATAATTTGGTGATTATCTAAAAATTTGGTAAGTGCTTTTGAGAGTGCACTTTTGATAAAATTGCACGTGTAGCACATGACATAAACTCAAAGGTATGTGAACACTAGAAATTAAGGGTGGAATCGGTTCGGGTTGACCGGCTAAACCGAACCAATGATTATGTCTTATTTGGTTCGCTTTCAATTTTAGAAATATTGATTTTGGAACCGAGCGGAGTAAAATCAAAGTTCTCGGGTTGTTTTTTCAAAAACTGATCGTAACTGAACTGAACTGAACTGAACCGATATATTAATATTTACCTATGTTATTTACTTTTAATTTTAAAAATTATAAAAAAAAATTTGACCAAACTGAACCACATGGGACTAAATTAACAACAATTGAGTTCAAATTGAAAAAAATCTAAAACTAAAACCTAATTGGAACCAAATCGAGAGATGCTGAAAAAAATCCAACTCTGTCATATTGAGTTCTCTCTCTCTCTCTCTCTCTCTCTCTCTGCGCGTGCAGATCACAACCAAATACTTCCCCCATAACTCCCCTATTTCTTCTTCATGATCATTATCCTTCTAAAATTAACAATTCTGATTTTTCCTCTTCATCGTCATCTCCTTCTCAGATTATTAGTTCTAATTTATAAAAATAAAAATACTCTTTCTCACTCCTCTACTTTCTCTAATCTCTCTTTCTGCTCGACCACAGAAAACTCTCTCTTCACAATTCTTTGACCATATTCTCCTTCTCGTTGATAGGAGTTTCTGGGAATATAAAAGTAACCAATTTTATCTAATCCAAATTCTGTTACAATGACTAAAAGAGATTTTGGAGAACTTGAGAAAACTTTGTCTTCATGGTGGCATTTGTAACTCCTTCAATATCTTTCTCATCTTATAGCATGACATACACAAAATGTAAAAGCAACATATGCAACTTCATAGATAGATAGAGTCATAATTTGTCGTTTCTTCAAACTCCAAATAAAAGTTGTAGCACTCACGTAGAAAACAAAACCTGTTGTGTTCTTCCGATCATCTATATCTCCACCCCCAATTAATATCACTATACTGACAACATTAAATTCATAAAAAAAGGAATAACGCAAGCCAAAACCAATTATACCTTTGATATATCGAAGAATCCACTTCGCTGCCTTGAAATGTGTTATGGTAGTGACTTCATGAATCAACTGACCAGTCTAACTCCTAAAAGAATATCAGGTCTTGTGTAAAGTAAACACCTCAAACTTCCAACAAGAATCTTGAAAGTTGTAGAATCAATTTTCTCTCATTCCTAAATTTTTGATAGTTTCACTCCACATGCCACTAGAGTGTTCACGAGATGACAATTGTAACGACCTCTTATCCCAGCAAGATATTGTCCGCTCTGGGGATTGAGCTGTAACCCAATATCCTCCCCTCACAGCTTTGTTTGGCGAAGGACTTTCCAGTTGGTCACCCAACCTGGTACTACTCTCGCCGAAGCATTTTTAACTTCAGGAGTTCTTATGGGATCCGTTGTCAATTGTGCTCCAAAACACGTCTTACTATCTTGGGAGGGTTTCCTTACATATATTTCATTTCCACATACTTTCCCGGCGATGTGGGATTGTGATGACCCCCTTTTTACAACCCGGGATTCGCCTATACTCGAGTCCAGGGATTCGCCTACACTCGGCTTAGGTCTCGAGATTTGCCCCGCAGTCGTACTCATATGTGCACATTCGGGTCATCACAATCACCATCCCTTAGGGGCCCAACATCCTCGTTGGCCACATTTCTGGTTGGATACAGGCTCTTATACCATTTGTAACGACCCCTTATCCCAGCAAGATATTATCCTCTCTGGGGATTGGGCTGTAGCCTAATATCCTCCCCTCACGGCTTTGTTTGGCGAGGACTTCCCAGTCGGTCACCCAACCTAGTACTACTCTCGCCGAAGCACTTTTAACTTCGGAGTTCTTATGGGATCCTGTTGTCAATTGTGCTCCAGTAACGCCCGGTTCTTTTTTAGGTCTTAGATTTTTAGCTATGCAATGACATTTTCGTAAATAAAGGCAATTAAGCCGTTTCACGAATGGAAAGTTCTATTGGAACTCTATGAATGAATAGGAGTCTCTGGAGGAATAAGAGAATTTTTGGAGATGTAATGACGGTTTTACGAGTTTTGATATTTCTCGCAATTTAAGGGTATTTTAGTAAATATAGCAAACGAGGTCTGTTTTGTAAACGAAAGTTTTATTAGAACCCTGGTGATAAATTAGAATATTTGGTGAAATAAGGAAATTTTGGAGGAACGAAATCGATATGTGAAATAACGGATTTAGTTGAGAGTTGAGTATAAGGGTAATATGGTAAATTGCAAAGTCAATATTTTATAAAAACAAAATACCTCTCTCTTCCCTCCCCCATTTTCACGATTCTTCTTCTTCTAGAGGGTTTTTCTCCCTTCTCTGCGTTTCCTCTCCTCCGCGGTGATTTCCTTATTCGGTCAACAATTCCACCTCTTAGCGATTGGTTTTCTTCCTCCATTTCCTTCCAATATTAAAGCCCTAGGTATGGTACGAGTACTCTGGACCGTTAATTTCTGATTTTTAGGGTTTAAAACGGTTAGGATTTTTGTTTAGGGTTTTGAGAAATTATAGGTTTATGTTAGAAATTGTTAGGTTTGCTGTATTATTAACTTACGATGATAGATTGAGGGTTTTCATCGATAGTTAGGTTGAAATCGGTGGTTAAACGATATAATTTCCATTAAATCTAGATTATGGAATTTGCGAGCGCCATGTGTTCGATAGAATGCCTGAACGGCATAAATTAAGTTTTAGGAAATTTCTCTTAGCTAGGAGTTTCATTTGGCCTTTAGAACGGTTTGTTTGGATTTAGCTTTATTGACCCAATTGTGAAATGTCTTAGGTAACGAAGTTCAAAAAATGGACGCTCGATTTGCTAAAGACGTCAGGTAAGTTCTCGTGACTTACTGTGGCTGATTGGCCTACACCATAAGTCGAGTTTTGACGTTGAGGATTATTTGGTGATATTTATGTTTATATGCTTTGGTTGGGTAGTTTAGGGTTAGTTGTTTTGTAGGTTACGTTTGTATTGTTTTGATGGTACGCACGTTGTATGTTTATGTTACGCTTTTATTGTCATGCATCATCGTTTTACAAACATCATGAAAAATAAATTTATGAATGGATTTCACGAAAGAAAATGAAATGTGATGACTTACATAGACGAATGAAAATGAGACGACTAAGACGACTGAAATGAGAGGACTAAGACGACTGAAATGAGACGACTGAAATGTGACGACTAATACGAACTGATAAATGAAATGAATGCATGAAAGTTATGAAAATTGAATATACATGTTCATGCATTGTTACTTACGTAGAACTTACTGAGATTTATCTCATAGGCGTCTTTATGGTGTAGGTGAACTCGAAACAGGTGAGGAAGACATTCCTCCGCTCGATGAACACGCAGGTTGAAGAAGGGTACCCGTGGGAGTGCGCTGTGCAGTCGAGGCGATTTTGACCCGTGGGGATGTATATAAGTATTTTTGGGGATATGTTAATTAGAAATGATCGATGATTGTATAAGGAGAATTAGATGGGTTGAAGGGTGACTCGTTAGGAGATGTATATGTTTTGATGTTTTGGAAACCCATTTTATAAACTGCTTTTGAAAAGTATTCTATTGAAGATATACTGGACTGCTTGGTGATTTTAAACTCGTAGGGATTATTTGATTTTCAAACGGATCCATGCAGTTCGTCTTTATGAAGTTCCACTATTTTTTTATTATGTTTTGAGTAGGTTTGGTGGCTGAGGAATTAAAGAATGAATGAGGTTAAGAGTGATTTATAATGAAGTGTTTAAGTGTGTTTAGGTGTAGTTGAAGTGAGAAAAGGAAAGGAGAGAAGAATTGTGATATGTGTGTGAAGGATGAAGGATGCAGGGAGAGAAGAAGGCAGGCCCTCTGGACTTAAAAATCCAGAGGGGGTTCGCCGATCGATCGCCAAGGAGGGCGATTGATCGGCACCCCTGCTGGCCATATGTGTTCTGGAAACAGAACGCTGGCCGATCGATCGGCCATTGATGGGGCGATCGATCGCCTACAGAAGGGGCGATCGATCGCCTATGTTAATTGCTGAATCGGGCGAATTTGCCCCTTTCCAATTGTTTTCTGAAGCTTTATTTTATTATGTGTAAATATTATTTTCGTTAAATGATTTTCACGCGATTTCAACGACTTAGACTTCGATTTAAAGTTATTAAAGTCAAAATTTACTTAATGTTTTAAAAAGAAAAATTTTACGGGAATTTTAAAGGGGTTAGAACTAGGGACGTTTCAGCTCCAAAACGCGTCTTACTATCTTGGGAGGGTTTCCTTACATATGTTTCATTTTCACATACTTCCCCAAGCGATGTGAGATTGTAACGACCCCCTTTTTACGACCCGAGATTCGCCTATACTCAAGTCCAGGATTCGCTTACACTCAGCTGAGGTCCCGAGGTTTGCCCCGCAACCCGAGGTTTGTAACGCCCCGAATTAATCAACCCGGTTCTCTACTCACACTCACTAAACTGAACTAGAAAATTTAAAAAAAAATAAAACTTTACCCATCGATATAAAACATTATCGTTTAAACGATTAAAATAATTTTAGCGGAAGACATTTACGTAAAACAGAGTCATTACGAAAACAAACTAACAAACCTTTAAATATAAAATCTTTCGCAACATCTCTGCGACAACTACAGCCAGTTCAACTCTACTGGATGATCTTGCACCCACAGAGTCTGTCGTCACAACCTTGGATGACGTACTCATCTACAACTCTGGACGACAAACTCTGGATAAGCGACTTTAGATGACGCGACTCTGGACGACAACTTTGGACAACTGTTCCTCATTGTCCACGGCTACATAGACTTATTGTCTACGGATTATCATCCACAGTCTTACTTAGACTTATCGCCCACAGACCACGTCACTTTAACGTCCCGGGTCCACGTGACTTCATCGTCCACGGGTTACATAAACCCATCGTCCACGGCTACATAGACTTATTATCTACGGATTGTCGTCCACGGACTTACTTAAATTTATCCTCCGACCACGTGACTTTATCGTCCATGGTCCACGTGACTACTTACTTTGGACGACAACTTTGGACGATATCATTTCACTGACAGTTTGGACGACTGTTTTGTTCACAGAATAGAATACTATTTTCACTTTCAACTTTAGACGATGTTCTCGTCCACGACTTTGGACGAGAATTCATCCACAACCCTAGACGACATTCCAACAACTAAACAATACTTTAACCGATTATGCACTAATTAGTGGACGATTCTGACTACTAAGAGGACATATAAAATTTGTCAGCAACCATTCAAAACAACCTAAATCCATTTCTTACTCAAATCTAGAAAAAACTACAGTTAGAACTGACCATGTTTCATAACCAGAATAATTTCAAACAAACTTAACAAAACATTAAAACAACCGCTGTCATTAAAATTCTCAGCACACATTAGCTAAACATTTGTCCACTAAGTTCCACACATACTACCATTGGTTTAACCACCTCATCAGTGCACCAGATCGTGGCATGAATGCGCTCTACCAACTGCACCTATTCTTCATTATACTCAGAGAATTCACCTGTAGTCACCTCAGCACCTACATCACAAAACTCATCTATTAGCCTAATGCTAAATAAGTAGAGCAATAATGAAATGAAATGCTGAAACATAAATCCTATTCATATTGTTTCTACTCTCATAGTTTATGTTGTATTTATGTTCATTCCCTGTTGATCCCCTGTTCGATGGGAAGCAGATGAATTTTCCTAAAGCATACATCCTCTGACTCGATTAATGGGCGGATTAGTTCCCTTAATAGCTATTCTTGATCCCCCTGTTCGATGGGAAGTGGATCATTTTTCCCAAAGTACAAATATCCTCTGTTCTCGATTAAGGTGCGGATTAATTCCTTTAATAGTTAAACTGATTCAATCTGCTCATGTCTTACCATGCTATTATATATATAAATACATTTTCGTATTCTTTAAAAAACATGATATATGCCAACTAAAAATCATTCAAACATACATATATCCTACTGTTTTGTGATGTAGGCCCGAAGGCACACACATACTCTACTTACCTGGTCTCCTGAAAAATGTTTAGGTTGTAAGCTACTTCGAGAGTTGCTCACCTAGAATGGAGGAATCGGGCGGAAATTACCGGGAGTAGCCTGTTGAGTTGAGCACCGAAAAGGAAGAGAAGGAGAAGAGTAAAGTGGCGGCTGCTATGCATTAATCACAGAACCCTTTCCTTAAATACGTTATCCATAAATAAATCCCCAATTACTATTATGCCTTTGCCTAGTCACTCATTAACCTAACCACTATTTCTCCCTATTTCTTCCATAAAACGTACACCATTAGTTGATAAAGTAAATTGGTTCAATAGAACCAGGTGTTACAATCTACCTCCCTTAAAAGAATTTTGTCCTCAAAATTCAGTACCTGAATAATTCTGGATGCTAGTCCATCATGTCCTGCTGACGTTCCCAAGTTGCCTCCTCTACGTTCTAGTTATGCCATAAAACTTTCACTAGTGGAACCTCTTTGTTGCGTAAAACTTTCACTGCATAGTCTAGGATCTCTACTGGTCTCTCCTCATAGGTAAGAGTAGGATGAATTTCAATATTCTGCTGTTCAATAACCTGAGATGGATTCCGCATACACTTCTTCAGCATAGAAACGTGGAACACATTATGAATTCCTTCCATAGAGGCAGGCAATTGTAACTGATAAGCTGTCTTCCCAATCCTCTTCAAGATTGAGAATGGCCCGATATATCTGATGTTCAACTTGCCTCTCTTGCTAAATCTCACAACTCCTTTGAACGGTGAAACTTTAAGAAAAACTTCATCACCAACTTCAATTCCAAATCTCTACATCTTCTATCGGCATAGCTTTTCTGCCAGCTTTGAGCTGTCAAGATTTGCTGTCGGATAAGGGCAACCTTCTCTACTGTCTGTTGCACGATATCAGAACCAATCAAATGTGCTTCTCCAACTTCATCCCAGTACAATGGAGATCTGCACCTTCGCCCATATAATGCCTTGTACGGTGCCATACCTATTGTCGCCTGAAAACTGTTGTTATAAGAAAATTCCACCAACGATAGGTACTTACTCCAAGAACCCTGGAATTCTAATACGCATGCTCGAAGCATGTCCTATAGTGTTTGAATAGTCCTCTCAGATTGTCCGTCAATTTGAGGGTGAAAAGCCGTACTAAAATTGAGCTGCGTACCCATAGCCTTGTGCAGACTCTTCCAGAACTTTGATGTAAACCTAGAATCTCGATCTGATACTATTGTGATAGGAACTTAATGCAATCGTACAATCTCATGCACATACAGCTCAGCGAGCTGATCCATAGAGTATGTCATCTTCATCGGCAGGAAATGGACAGATTTAGTTAGACGATCAACTATGACCCATATTCCATGATGACCCCTTGCTGTCTGAGGTAACCCCACAACAAAATCCATCGTTATTTGTTCCTATTTCCATTCGAGAAGTGGTAATGGTTGCAATGTTTCTGAAGGTCTCTGATGTTCAGCTTTTATCTGTTGACAAGTCAAACACGATCCTACGTACTCCGCCACACTTTCTTTCATATTTGGCCACCAATAATGTTGTCTAAGATCTCTGTACATTTTCGTACTTCCAGGATAAACAGAGAATCTAGAAGAATGAGCTTTCGAAAGTATCTCTTTTCGAAGTTCTTCATTAGCCGGAACAAACCATCTATTCCGAAATTTAAGAATTCTGTCGTCAGCATAGTTGAAATCCGATTTATCAGTAGAATCCATGCTTAACTTGTACTTGTTGCACTCAACATCATTCGCTTGAACTTCCTTTATTCTCTCCAGAATAGTAGGCTTCAAGGATATAGCAGAAAGTATAGCTGACACGCTGGACACTGCTTCCAGATTGAATTTTTGGAATTCAGACTCCAAAGCTAACGACATGTCAATAATCATTGCCAAGGTTGGCATTGTCATTCTGCTCAACGTATCAGCCACTACATTCGTCTTGCCGGGGTGGTATTTGATCTCAAAATCGTAGTCCTTAACAAATTCCAACCACCGACGTTGCCTCATGTTTAACTCTTTCTGAGTGAAAATATATTTCAAACTTTATAATCTGAAAATATTTTACTAGGTTGTCCATATAAGTAATGCCTCTAAATTTTCAAAGCAAAAACCACCGCAGCTAACTCCAAGTCGTGTGTAGGATAATTCTTCTCATGCGTTTTCAGCTGTCTAGAAGTATAAGCTATTACCTTTCCATCTTGCATCAACACACAGCCAATACCAACTTTGGAAGCATCACAATAAATGCTAAACTTTCCATTCTGAACAGGAAGAGTTAATATTGAGGCATTAGTCAATCTCTGTTTCAAAGTCTAAAAACTGTACTCACATTCTTCAGTCCATACATACTTCGTGTTTTTCCTTGTTAACCAAGTGAGGGGTGTTGCAATTTTTGAGAATCCTTCAATAAATTTCCTGTAATATCCTGCCAATCCAAGGAAGCTCCGAATATCTGTAACATTCCTCGGTTGGGGCCATTCCTTGACTGCTTGAACCTTGGCTGGATCGACAGATATCCCATCTCCCGAGATAACATGACCCAGAAAGTGAACATTGGTCCAACCAAAACTCACACTTGGAAAACTTGGCATAAAGTTGGTGATGTTTAGTTCTTCTAACACCAAGTTCAGATGCTTTGCATGCTCATCCTTAGTACGTGAATAGATTAAAATATCATCAATAAACACTATAACAAATTTATCTAAATACTCGTGAAACACCATATTCATAAGATCCATGAAGGCTGTAGGTGCGTTTGTCAATCCAAAAGATATTACCAAAAATTCATAATGTTCATACCACATGCGAAAGACGGTCTTTGGAATATTTTCATATTTGACTTTCAATTGGTAATAACCGGACCTTAGGTCAATCTTAGAGAAGACTCGCGCACCATGGAGTTGGTCGAATAAATCATCAATCCTTGGTAGTGGATACTTGTTTTTATAGTTAACTTATTCAATTCCCGATAATCAACGCATATACGCAATGATCCATCCTTCTTCTTAATAAAAAGGACTGGTGCACCTAAAGGTGAAAAGCTAGGGCGTATGAACCCTTTTTCCAGCAGTTCCTCCAACTTTGTCTTTAACTCTCTAAGCTCCGTTGGTGCTAATCTATATGGATTCTTGGATACAGGCTCAGCGCCTGGGTAAACATCTATAACAAAGTCGATTTCCCAATCTGGTGGCAAACCAGGAAGGTCATCCAGAAATACTTCTGGGAAGTCTCGGACAACTAAGACATTTTGAAGACTCGCTCCTCCTACAAATTGCATGTCTATAACACTGGCCAAAAAGCATAAATACTTCCCACATGGAGAAGGCCTAGTGTTGATAGGAGTCATAACAGACATCCTCTTACCCTTCTTCAAAGCTTGAAAAGTGGGTTTCAAACCACCTAGGGGGTTGAAAACTAACTATCCCAGATCTACAATCAATTGTGGCATAATGTTTGAACAGTCAGTCCATTCCCAGGATTACATCAAATCCAAAAAACTCCACGATAATGAGATCAGCAGGTAGATTCATGCTTTCCACTGACACCACACTATCAAGCATCACTTGGTGAGAAGTGCAAGCATTCACCGGAAGGTAACGCGACATTAAACACGTGCTCAGTTGGCGTAGGCCGTAAATCCAACTTGACGGCAAACGCAGACGCTATAAAAGAATGTGTTGCTACCAGAATCTATTAAAGTAAAAGCAGGCATAGAGTTGATCAATATAGTACCTGACACTACAGCGGGCTAGTCATCGTCACCTGTCTCCATCATGGAGAATATCCTCGGCTTCAACTTAGCAGGGCCACTCTTTAAAGCTGGACAATCCCTGTTAACATGGCTAACTTTATTACAGTTGTAGCATCGAATGACTCTAGGCTTCAGGCAATCCTTGAACGTGTGTCTGATCTCCTCACAGTTGAAGCACTTTCCTGAACTAAGTCTGCACTCTCCCGGGTGATATCTCAAGCATTTTGGGCATTGAGGAAATCTCATGGTGTCTTGGACTTTCTTCTCTCTTCCTTGAATGTCTTGGCCTTCACTGGGCCTCCTCATCCCTCGTTGTTGGTGGGGCTGAATGAACTTTCGTGGAGAATCTCTTGGTCCAATACACTTCATTTCTGCTTCTTCCACTTCCAATGCCATGGACACAACTTCACTGTAAGACAAGTCTTTAATACCAGAAATCTTGACCCCTATGTAAATCTCTGGCTTCAGTCCATGCACAAATTGAAAAACTTTATCTTCATTCCTGTGTACAAGGTGTTTAACAAACCTGGACAGGGACTCAAATTGTCTCTTGTACTTAGACACGGACCCCGTCTGTTTCAAATGCAGAAACTCCACTTTGTTTGAAGTCTTGACAGTGCTGTTAAAGTATTTCTCATAGAAAACTTCCTTGAATTGCGCCAAAGACATTGCCAGGTCATCAGTGGTGGTCTCCATCATTTCCCACCAAAGCTGAGCATTACTGGCCAAATGGAACGTTGCCCAAGTGACTTTGTCTCTTTCTCCAATATTGACATATTTGAACATACTCTCAATCTTCTTAAGCCATTCCTCGGCAACAATCGCGTTGGATGACTGTCCATCAAACGTGGGCAGGCTGTAGTCTCCGGAATCTGTCTCCTGGTTGCTCATTGCTGGAACTCGAGTTGGAACTCCCTTGTGCGTCTCGGTTCAATAGTAGTCCCAATTGATCAGACTGCTGACGCACCAAATCTGTCAGCTGCCTAATCACACTAAGATCCTCCTCACTTCTCGGATTGGGTATCTCTCTCGGTACTCTTGGTCTTCCTGATCGTCTAGACATTTTGCTATATTCCTGGACAAGGTTATTTACTCTCAGAAATATCTAATAACTAAAGTTAACATAAACACTTACAATTGTTGGAGTACTCCCACGCGACGATCGGTACTGATAATTAATCTTCTGAACGGTTTAACCAAATTTCTCCTGATACCATACTGTAACGCCCCTGTAACACCCCGAGTTTTCTGAACCCGGTTTGTTACTCATAAACTCGAACATAACTAAGAAACTTTGGACCAAATTTAAAATTTCGCTCAAAGGTCAAAATTTGACATTTTCTAAAATCCTCAAAACATTTAGAGACTTGCAGCGGAAATCATTTGAACGAAAATAGAGTTAAACAAAACTATAGAACAATGTTTGAATAATCAGTTGAGATGTTAAGGAACAATCGGCCAAAAGAATTAAAGGTTTAAATCGCAAAATACTTTAAAAGTTGCAAAAGTCAAACTCATCTGCCGCTATACAAAGTCAACAAAAGAGTAGAAATAAAGCTGAAGGTTTCCACCGATGACGTCAGCCGGAGGAGTCATCCTTCAAGCTTCAGCCGATCGCAAAACGATAAGTTTTGCTACTGCATCTACCGATGACGTCAGCCGGATGATTCGTTCATCCCGCCTCAGCCGGTCACTAGACGACAAGTCTTTTACTCACATCTTCCGGTAGGTAAAATACTCGACATCATCCGGTTACAAAACGACAAATTACATCTTACATCTTCCAATGGATTTAACACACGACATCCACCGGTGACTAAACGACAAAACTTCTACTACATCATCCGATGGATTTAACACTCAACATTCATCGGTGACTAAACGACAAAACTTCAACAACATCATCCGATGGATTTAACACTCGACATCCACCGGTCACTAAACGACAAATTTTCTACTTATATCTTCCGATGGCTTCCATTGAAGACATCTTCGATAGACAACAGAACAACAACTCAGCATCTGCCGATAGACATAGTCTATCAAAAGAGAACAGAACGACATTTTAACTATTCCTTGCTATGCAAACACAACTCTAACTACGAAAAGAAATTTACTTACTTCACTGAAACCATTCAAAAACATTTCAAATCATTGCATTACTCAAATCCAGTAAGAACCAATGTTAAAACTCAACAAAATACTATTATCAGAAAAATCTCAAAGACGTATTCAAAATATTGAAACCACTACTGTCATG
Source organism: Begonia masoniana (assembly GCA_022432975.1). Taxonomy (NCBI): domain Eukaryota; kingdom Viridiplantae; phylum Streptophyta; class Magnoliopsida; order Cucurbitales; family Begoniaceae; genus Begonia; species Begonia masoniana. The sequence continues at coordinate 17,882,766 of CM039506.1, forward strand.
AAATCTCAACACACTTAAATTGAAACTATTGTCAACTAAACCTTCAAACAAACAGACATCAGTTAAACCGCTTCATCAGGATACCAAAGAGTGGCATGAATGTGCTTCAACAACTTCGCCTAATCCTCAGTAAATTCAGAGAACTCTCCAGTAGTTACCTCAACACCTACATCACAAAACTCATCTATTAGCCTAATGCTAAGCAAGTAAAGTAATAATGAGATGATATGCTGAAATATAAAACCTAAACATGCAGTTTCTACTTTCTCATCTCAGTTGTACATTCGTTCATTTACTGATCTGATCCCTCGGTTCTCTTGGGAGTGTGATCAATTCTCCCAATGTTATACATCCTCTACTCGATTAAGGGGCAGATGAATTCCCTTAATAGCTATTCTGATCCCTCAGTTCCCTTGGGAGTGGGATCAATTCTCCCAATGTTATACATCCTCTACTCGATTAAGGGGCCGATGAATTCCCTTAATAGCTATTACATTTCAATCTGTACTTGCCTTTCCATACAACTACATATAAATTCATTTTCGTATTCTTTCAAAAGCATGATGCATAAAACGCAGAAAATACTCAAGCATGCATAAACCTACTGTTTTGTGATGTAGGCCCGAAGGCACACACAATACTTCACTTACCTGGATTTCTGGTGGATACTCGGTTAGGAGTTACTTCGGAATTGCTTACCTAGAACCATAAACAGAGCATTAAGCCAATCCTTACTAATCCTCATTCTAAAGCATTCAGAAAACCTAAGTGGACAGTTGGGAGTTCTATTCACTGAGCATTCCGAAATTTTATACTAAACCTGAATCTACTCTCATTCATGGCAAATCGCAAAATACGTGTCTACAATCTCCACTCAATCATCCCTAGTCACTAAATCAGTAAGAGATCAAGATAGAACTCACCTAAATTAGAGAAAGGAATCGGGAAGGAAGTCGCCTGGGGAGCTCTGCTAAGTTGAGCTGAAAACCGAGAGTGAGAATAAACAGTGGCGGCTAAACCTCAATAAATTCTTCTTTATATAGGTTAGCCACTACTAATTTATAATTACCAAAATGCCCTTACTTATTCCTTCATTAACCTAATAAGTAATTCCTCCCAATAACATCTATAAAACATTCACTACAAGTTAGTAAAATAAATAGTTCAATGAAACCGGGTGTTACAATCTACCCTCCTTAAAAGAATTTTGTCCCCAAAATTCAGTACCTGAATAATTCTAGATGTTTGTCCATCATGTCTTGTTGGTGCTCCCAAGTTGTCTCCTCAATATTCTGGTTACGCCACAAGACCTTCACCAATGGAACTTCTTTGTTGCGCAATACCTTCACTGCATAATCTAAGATCTTTACTGGTTTCTCTTCATAGGCAAGGGTAGGATGAATCTTAAAGTCTTGCTGTTCCATGACTTGGTTTGGATCCCTTATGCACTTTTTCAACATAGAAACGTGGAATACATCATGTATCCCTTCCATAGAAGTTGGTAGTTTTAACTGGTAAGCTGCTCTCCCAATCCTCTTCAGAATCGTGAACGGTCCAATGAACCTGGGGTTCAACTTGCCTCTCTTTCCAAATCTCACAACTTCTTTTAAATGGTGATACCTTAAGAAAAACTTCATCACCTAATTTAAACTCTAATTCTCTACGCCTCATGTTCAATTCTTTCTGTGTGAAAATATACTTCAGACTTTTGTGGTCTGAAAATATCTCGCAAGACTGTCCATACAAGTAATGTCTCCAAATCTTTAGTGCAAAAACCACCGCAGCTAATTCTAAGTCATGCGTAAGGTAATTCTTCTCATGAGCTTTTCAACTGTCTAGAGGCATAAGTTATTACTTTACCATCCTGCATCAACACACAACCTAGACCAATTTTGGAAGCATCACAATAAATGCTAAACTTACCATTATCGACAAGAAGGGTCAGAATTGGAGCATTGGTCAGTTTCTGTTTCAAGGTCTGAAAACTATGCTCACAATCCTCAGTCCACACATATTTCACGTTCTTTCTAGTTATTCGAGTGAGGGATGTTGCAATCTTTGAGAATCCTTCAATAAATTTCCTGTAATACCCAGCCAATCCAAGGAAGCTTCGGATATCAGTAGCACTTTTCGGTTGGGGCCACTCCTTAACTGCTTGGACCTTGGCTGGATCAACAGCTATACCACTTCCTGAAATAACATGTCCTAAAAAGTGAACTTGGTCCAGCCAAAACTCACACTTAGAGAACTTGGCATATAGTTGGTGCTGCCCCAGTAATCCTAACACCAAGCTCAAGTGTCTTGCATGCTCCTCCTTGGTTCGTGAGTAGATCAGAATGTCGTCGATAAACACAGTGACAAATTTATCCAAAAATTCATGAAACACTCTATTCATGAGATCCATAAAGGCTGCGGGTGCGTTTGTCAATCCAAAGGACATAACCAAAAACTCATAATGCCTATATCTTGTGCGAAAGGCTGTCTTAGGAATATCTTCAGGCTTGACCTTCAATTGGTAGTAACCTGACCTCAGGTCAATTTTAGAGAAAACTCGTGCACCCTTGAGCTGATTGAATAAGTCATCAATCCTTGGCAATGGATACTTGTTCTTGACAGTTAACTTATTCAATTCCCTATAATCAATGCACATACGCATTGTTCCATCTTTCTTTTTAACAAAAAGGACAGGTGCACCCTATGGTGAAAAGCTAGGGCGTATGAACCCTTTCTCCAACAGGTCCTCCAACTACTTCTTTAATTCTTTAAGTTCTGTTGGTGCTAATCTATATGGATTTTTAGACACAGGCTCGGCACCGGGGTAAACATCTACAACAAATTCAATTTCTCTATCTGGTGGCAAGCCAGGAAGGTCATCTAGGAATACTTATGGAAAATCTTGGACAACTAAAACATCTTGGGGACTTGCTTTTCCCACAAGTTGTGTGTCTAAGACACTAGCCAAAAAGCACAAATACTCTCTGCATGGGGAGGGTCTACAATTGACAGAAGTCATCACAATCATCTCTTTACTCTTCTTCAGAGCTTGGAAGGTATGGTTTAAACCACCAGGGGGTTGAAAACTAACAATTCCAGTCCTACAATCTATTGTGGCATAATGCTTAAACAGCCAATCCATCCCTAGGATCACATCAAATCCCATTATGTCCATAATAATGAGATCGGCAGGCAAATTCATGTTTCCTACTAATACAACACTATCAGGCATCACTTGGTTAGAGTGCATGCGTTCGCCAGAGGGTAAGACAACATTAAACACATGCTCAGTAGGGGGTAAGCTTTACATCTAACTTATCAGCAAATGTTGATGCTATGAATGAATGTGTTGCACCAGAATCTATCAATGTAAAAGCGGGTAAAGAGTTGACCAGTATAGTACCTGACACAACAGCAGGTTGTTCATCATCGCCTGACTCCACCATGGAGAATATCCTTGGCTTTATCATAGCAGGGCTATTCTTCAAGACCGGGCAGTCCCTGTTAAGGTGACCAACTTTGCCACAAGTTGAAACACCGAGTGACCATGGGCCTCGGGCAATCCCTGAATGCAGTGTCCAACTTCTTCGCAATTGAAGCACTTTCCCGAACAAAACCTGCATTCACCCAGGTGACTTTTCAGACACTTCAGGCACTAGGGATACTTCTTGTTATCCGGTACCTTCCTCCCTGATCCTTGGCTACTCTGGCCTTCATTTGGCCTCTTCATTCCTCTCTGTTGTTGGGGTTGGACGAACTTTCGCGGGGCTTCCTTCGGTCCAGAACATTTCATTTCGGCTTCCTCCACCTCCAAGGCCGTGGACACAACTTCACTGAAAGGTAAACCTTTAAAACCCGAAAACTTGACTCCTCTGTACAGCTCTAGCTTCAGTCCATTCATAAATTGAAACACTTTATCTTCATTTATGTGAACAAGGTGTCCAGAAAACCTGGACAAGGACTCAAATTGTCTAACGTACTCTGCCACAGACCCTATCTGTTTCAAGCTCATGAACTCCACCTTCTTTGCGGCCTGAACGGTGCTTTTAAAATATTTTTCAAAGAAGGTGTCCTTGAACTGAGACCAAGTCATATTCAGAATATCAGTGGTGGCCTCAATTGTCTCCCACCAAAGTTGGGCGTCTCCAGCAAAATGAAACGTTGCCAGAGTGACCTTGTCTCCTTCTCCGACGTTGGCACATCGGAGCATGCTTTCGATCTTCCTCAACCACTTTTTAGCAACAATCGGGTTAGATGATTTTCCATCAAATGTGGGCGGCTGAAGCCTCCAGAATCGGTCTCCTGAATGTTCATTGCTAGAACCCGAGTTGGCACTCCCTTTAACTTCTCGGCTCAGCAACACTCCTAACTGATCGGACTGCTGATGCACTAAGTCTGTTTGCTGACGTACCAAATCTGTCAGCTGTCTAATAACACTAGGTTCCTCCTCACTCCTCAAGTTTGGCATTTCCCTTGGTATTCTAGGTCTTCCTGGGCGTCTGGCCATTATACTGAATTCCTGTACAAGGTTAACTACTTTTATAAACATCTAATTACTAAGGCTAACATAAACACTTACAGTTGTTGAAGTACTTCAATGCAACGATTGGCACTGATGAGTAATCTTTTGAACGGTTTAACTGAATGTCTCTGATACCATACTATAACGCCCCGAGTTTTCTGAACCCAATTTTTTACTCATAAACTCGAATATAACTAAGAAACTTTGGACCAAATTTAAAATTTCGCTCGAAGGTCAAAATTTGACATTTTCTAAAACCTCAAAACATTTAGAGACTTGCAGTGGAAATCATTTGAACGAAAATAGAGTTAAACAAAACTATAGAACAATGTTTGAATAATCAGTTGAGATGTTAAGGAACAATCGGCCAAAAGAATTAAAGGTTTAAATCGCGAAATACTTTAAAAGTTGCAAAAGTCAAACTCATCTGCCGCTGTACAAAGTCAACAAAAGAGTAGAAATAAAGCTGAAGGTTTCCACCGATGACGTCAGCCGGAGGAGTCATCCTTCAAGCTTCAACCGATCGCAAAACGACAAGTTTTGCTGCTGCATCTACCGATGACGTCAGCCGGATGATTCGTTCATCCCGCCTCAGCCGATCACTAGACGACAAGTCTTTTACTCACATCTTCCGGTAGGTAAAATACTCGACATCATCCGGTTACAAAACGACAAATTACATCCTACATCTTCCAATGGATTTAACACACGACATCCACCGGTGACTAAACGACAAAACTTCTACTACATCATCCGATGGATTTAACACTCAACATTCACCGGTGACAAAACTTCAACTACATCATCCAATGGATTTAACACTCGACATCCACCGGTCACTAAACGACAAATTTTCTACTTATATCTTCCGATGGCTTCCATTGAAGACATCTTTCGATAGACAACAGAACAACAACTCAGCATCTGCCGATAGACATCGTCTATCAAAAGAGAACAGAGCGACATTTCAACTACTCCTTGCTATGCAAACACAACTCTAACTACGAAAAGAAATTTACTTACTTCACTGAAACCATTCAGAAACAATTCAAATAATTGCATTACTCAAATCCAGTAAGAACCAATGTTAAAACTCAACAAAATACTATTATCAGAAAAATAATATTATCAGAAAAATCTCAAAGACGTATTCAAAATATTGAAACCACTACTGTCATGAAATCTCAACACATTTAAAATAAACATTGTCAACTAAACCTTCACACTAACAGACATCAGTTAAACCGCCTCATCAGGATACCAAAGTGTGGCATGAATGTGCTTCAACAACTTTGCCTAATCCTTAGTAAATTCAGAGAACTCTCCAGTAGTTACCTCAACACCTATATCACAAAACTCATCTATTAGCCTAATGCTAAGCAAGTAAAGCAATAATGAGATGATATGCTGAAACATAAAACCTAAACATGCAGTTTCTACTTTCTCATCTCAGTTGTACATTCATTCATTTATTGATCTGATCCCTCGGTTCCCTTGGGAGTGGGATCAATTCTTCCAATGTTATACATCCTCTACTCGATTAAGGGGCGGATGAATTCCCTTAATAGCTATTCTGATCCCTCAGTTTCCTTGGGAGTGGGATCAATTCTCCCAATGTTATACATCCTCTACTCAATTAAGGGGCGGATGAATTCCCTTAATAGCTATTACATTTCAATCTGTTCTTGCCTTTCCATACCACTACATATAAATTCATTTTCGTATTCTTTCAAAAGCATGACGCATAACACGCAGAAAATACTCAAGTAACCTACTGTTTTGTGATGTAGGCCCGAAGGCACACACAATACTTCACTTACCTGGATTTCTGGTGGATACTCGGTTAGGAGTTGCTTCAGTAATTGCTTACCTAGAACGATAAACAGAGCATTAAGCCAATCCTTACTAATCCTCATTCTAAAGCATTCAAAAAACCTAAGTGGACAGTTGGGAGTTCTATTCACTGAGCATTCCGAAATTTTATACCTAAACCCGAATCTACTCTCATTCATGGCAAATCGCAAAATACGGTGTCTACAATCTCCACTCAATCATCCCTAGTCACTAAATCAGTAAGAGATCAAGGTAGAACTCACATAAATTGGAGAAAGGAATCGGGAAGGAAGTCGCCTGGGGAGCTCTGCTAAGTTGAGCTGAAAATCGATAGTGAGAATAAACAGTGGCGGCTAAACCTCAATAAATTCTTCTTTATATAGGTTATCCACTACTAATTTATAATTACCAAAATGCCCTTACTTACTCCTTCATTAACCTAATCAGTAATTCCTCCCAATAACATCTATAAAACATTCACTACAAGTTAGTAAAATAAATAGTTCAATGAAACCGGGTGTTACAGCCCTGAATTAATCAACCCGGTTCGCTACTCACACTCACTAAACTGAACTAGAAAATTTTTAAAAAATAAAATTTTACCCATCGATATAAAATATTATCGTTTAAATGATTAAAATAATTTTAGCGGAAGACATTTACGTAAAACAGAGTCATTACAAAAACAGACTAACAAACCTTTAAATATAAAAGCTTTCAAAAATTCTTTGCGACAACTACAGCCAGTTCAACTCTACTGGGCGGTCTGGCGCCCACAGAGTCTGTCGTCACAACCTTGGACGACGTACTCGTCTACGACTTTGGACGACGAACTCTGGATAAGTGACTTTAGACGACGCGACTCTGGACAACAACTTTGGACAACTGTTCCTCGTCGTCCACGGCTACATAGACTTATTGTCTACGAATTATCGTCCACAGTCTTACTTAGACTTATCGCCCACAGACCACGTGACTTTAACGTCCCGGGTCCACGTGACTTCATCGTCCACGGGTTACATACACCCATCGTCCACGGCTTCATAGACTTATTATCTACGGATTGTCGTCCACGAACTTACTTAAATTTATCATTCACGGACCACGTGACTTTATCATCCACGGTCCACGTGACTACTTACTTTGGACGACAACTTTGGACGATATCATTTCACTTACAGTTTGGACGACTGTTTTGTCACAGAACAGATGACTGTTTTCACTTACAACTTTGGAGGATGTTCTCGTCCACGATTGTGGACGAGAATTCATCCACAACCCTAGACGACATTCCCAACAACTAAACAATACTTTAACAGATTATGCACTAATCAATGGACGATTCTAACTACTAAGAGGACTTGTAAAATTTTTCAGCAACCATTCAAAACAACCTAAATCCATTTCTTACTCAAATCCAGAAAAAACTACACTTAGAACCGACCATGTTTCATAACCAGAATAATTTCAAACAAACTTAACAAAACATTAAAACAACCGCTATCATTATAATTGTCAGCACACATTAGCTAAACATTTGTCCACTAAGTTCCACACATACTACCATTGGTTTAACCACCTCATCAGTGCACCAGATCGTGGCATGAATGCGCTCTACCAACTGCACCTATTCTTCATTATACTCAGAGAATTCACCTGTAGTCACCTCAGCACCTACATCACAAAACTCATCTATTAGCCTAATGCTAAATAAGTAGAGCAATAATGAAATGAAATGCTGAAACATAAACCCTATTCATGTTGTTTCTACTCTCATAGTTTATGTTGTATTTATGTCCGTTTCCTGTTGATCCCCCTGTTCGATGGGAAGTGGATCAATTTTCCCAAAGCATACATCCTCTGACTCAATTAAGGGGCAGATTAGTTCCCTTAATAGCTGTTCTTGATCCCCCTATTCGATGGGAAGTGGATCATTTTTTCCAAAGTACAAATATCTTCTGTTCTTGATTAAGGGGCGGATTAATTCCTTTAATAGTTAAACTGATTCAATCTGCTCATGCCTTACCATGCTATTGTATATATAAATGCATTTTCGTATTCTTTCAAAAACATGATACATGTCAAACTAAAAATCATACAAACATACATATATCCTACTGTTTTGTGATGTAGGCCCGAAGGCACACACATACTCTACTTACTGGTCTCCTAGAAAATGTTTGGTTGTAAGCTACTTCGAGAGTTGTTCACCTAGAATGGAGGAATCGGGCGGAAATCACCGGGAGTAGCCTGCTGAGCTGAGCACCGAAAAGGAAGAGAAGGAGAAGTGTAAAGTGGTGCCTGCTATGCATTAATCACAGAACCCTTTCCTTAAATACGTTATCCACAATTAAATCCCCAATTACTATTATGCCCTTGCCTAGTCACTCATTAACCTAACCACTATTTCTCCCAATTTCTTCCATAAAATGTACACCATTAGTTGATAAAGTAAATTGGTTCAATAGAACCAGGTATTACAGGTTTGCCTCGCAGTCGTACTCATACGTGCACATTCGGGTCATCACAACAATTCTCCAACTTGAACTTTTTAAAAATCACTCTAGCAAAATCTTTTTGAGATATGAAAATACCATTATCTCTTTCATTAATCTTCATGCCAAGATAGTACGACACTATACCAATATCCGTCATCTCGAACTTTTTGGTCATTGTTTGCTTGAATTTTTCTTACATACTCGAATTATTTCCTAAAAAAATCAAACTATCAACATACAAACAAACAAATAAATAAGATATCTTCATTTCACGTACCTAACATAAAGAGGGCACATATGAGCATTTTGTAAACTCAATTTTGATAAAGTACGTCTCAATTAGAATATTTCAAGCTCTTATAACTTATTTTAGACCATACAATGCTTTCTTCAACGTCACTACTTTGTCTTCATAGTCGTTGATAACATACTATTGAGGTTGTTCTATGTAAACTTCTTCAAAAACTCTATTTAAATATGCCAATTTGACATCCGTTTGATAAATATTCCAACTCTTTTGAGTCGCTAGTGAAATAATCACTTAGATAATTTCTAGGCGAGCAACATGAGCAAATACGACATATTCGATACTTGGATGTTGACTGTATGCTTTCACCACTAACCTAATTTTGTATTTCTCCACTTCTTCTTTTGCATCTTTTCTTTAAAGACACATTGCACACCAATGGGCTTTTGGCCTTATAGAATGGTTGCTAACTCTCACATTCTTCTTAATTGATGCAATTTTCTCGTACATGACAATATTCTATTTTTCATCTTTCACGGCTTCTTCAAATACTAAGGGCTTAAAATTGACAAAGTGACAAAAGAGAGTTACATCTTCACTAATATTTTGTGTTACCTCAAATATCTTGAGACTTCTCATACGAAACTCTCTTTCACTTCAGCTTCTACTGGAAGAAGATGAAGAAAGCGTGTCTAATATTGTTGGTGATCTTGGTAGTGTCACGGGCTCTTGAACTTCTCTACTTTGCTCCTTTTCATGAAAGAAAGGAAAGAATTCATATATCTCATCACTCAAATACCAAGAATCTTCTTCATAAAATTTCATGTCTCTGCTAATAATTCTCTTCCCAGACTTGGATCACAGAGCTTGTAGCCTTTGGAACATTGATCATAACTGATAAAGAGGTATTTCTTGCTTTTATCAGCAAATTTTGATCTCTCTTGATCATGCAAATAACCCATGCTTCCAAAAACTCTCAAATGGGAAGCAATTGGTTTTCTTCAACTTCATGCTTCTTGAGGTTTTTTTGTCCCACAATCTTCCCTTCGAGCACTTATTTGATAGGTTTACGGCATAATCAACTGCTTCTGCCCATAATACTTTCAATATTTTCTTGGTTTTCAACATACTTCTCGCCACTTTGAGAATGATCAAATTCTTTCTTTCAACTATGTCATTTTGTTGAGGAGATCTTGGAATTGTCAGGAATCATTGGATGTCATTGGTTTCACATAACTCATTAAACTCGTTGTATATAAAGTCATCTTCTCTATCTAATCTCTAGATTTTAATGAAATGATTATTTTGTTTTTCTATATATGCTTTAAATTTTTAAAAGTACTGAAAACTTGAGATTTCTCTTTCAATAAGAAAACCCAAGTTTTTATGCTAAACTCATCAATGAAGATGACAAAAATACTAATCTTTACCGAATGAGAGAGCCTTAATCAGTTTGCATACATTAGCATTAACAAGTGGAAGTGTTTTACTTACTCTTGATGTCATCTTCTTTGAAAAACTCTTTTGAAATTGCTTGCCAGGAAGACACTCTTTTCATAACTGGTCTGGTTGGTCTATGAACTGCAGACCTTAATATTTTTTTTGACCCAATAACTTCAAGCCACCAAAATTTAGATGGCTGAGTCAAGTTTCAAAGCTAGGAGGTGTTCTTCACACTAGCTTCCAGGCATCTAGCAACGTCAGCTTGGAAATTCATGAAAAACATTCCTTTCTTTGTCATCGGTACATTTGTGATCGTATTCTATCATCTTGAAGTAAGAGACTATAATCCTTCTTGTGAACCTTGTAATTTTTCTCGAAGAGTTGTCTCAAGGCAAAATGTTGTTATTTATACTTAAAACATAGTAAACATTGCTAATAAGTTGATGACTACCATTTTTAATACAAATTAAAATCGTACATTTGCCTTCAATTTGAATTTTGGAGTTGTCTCCAAATGTGACTAATGTGGCCATCGAGTTATTGATCTCCATAAATTTGCTCTTATCAGCTACACATGTGATTGCTTTCCGCTTTGTTTAAATATCACACGTTACTCTTGCTTCGTTCTCCTCTTTTGTAACCAAAAAAAAAATTTAGTTTGCCTATTCTTTTTTGGCATAATTATTGTTTCTTTGACATTCTGAGCAAAACTCCAACAATCATTAGCATAATGTCTGTGTTAATTGATCTACTAGCATGGCTTTGTTTATCATGCTCTCTCATGAAATGACTTTTCTCTTCAATGTTGAGATTTTGACATTCTTGACCTCTTTCTCCATGTTGTCTACGTCTCTGCATCTTCTTTCTCGTTGGCTTCTCCCACTTTCATTCTATTTTCCTTCATCAAGAGGTTGGGGCCCGAAAATTACGCGATTGACTTATCCTTCTTCTTGTAGATTTTCTTTTTCATGAGTTTGTAAAGAACCCATGAGTTGGTCGACTGTTAAAGTAGCTAAATCATTGGACTTCTCGATAGCTATGACCACATAATTGAACTTTGAATCCAATGAGCGAATAACTTTTTTAATGACACAAAAGTCTTCCATTCTTTCTTCATATGTCTTCATTTGGTATAACTTATGTAACGCCCCCGAACCCACCCGGGCTCGGTGCGCTACTTGACTCACACTCACCACTTTTAAAAAAATGTTTAAAATAAAATCCGATAAAATTTTGACTCGATTTTTGGATTTTTTGAACCCTAAAAAATGGTTGGAAAACGTGCATAAAATACGTGCCAAACATGTCGGAAAAGATCGGGTTAAAACATTTTTGAAATAGGAAAAATTTTTAAAAAAATCAAAATGGCCCATCCATGGTGCCACGTGCGCGCCAGCTGCACCTACAACCCCATGTGCGCTGGTGCCCATCGATCGGCGCCAGGCACCAATCGATCAGAACCCTCTCAGGTGCGCGATCACCATCTGCCGATCGATCGGCACTGGGTGCTGGGCACGCCCACGCATCGTGCGCCTGCTGCGTGCCCCCGCCTGGAGCCAATGCGCCACTGACCTAGCCTGCGCGCCAGCACTCCGGCCACCAGCACCCATTCTTCCATTTCTCCATTTTTCTTCAAACCACACACCATCAAATCATCTATACTTACTCCAAACTTTTCCCAACATTCTCGACTCCTTGACACATAAAATTCTTGGAAAACTAACTTCAAAATGACAGAGAAAACGTGAAAACAAGTGAAAACCGACGTCATTTACTATACGAAAAACTGAGCAGCATAATGTTTAATTTTTTTTATAAAACCCAAAACCTAAAAAAAAAGTTTACAACAAATCCCCAAAATAAACACAACAAAAAGTATACTAATCTACTACATGTTCACGATCAAAACATAACTCTACCCCACCTCCCAGCAACGAAATGGTCGAGACGCCCCAACAAATGCCCGCACCGGCATACCACGTGCATCGCCGACTTCGTCCTAATCCAGGCTTTCCACATAGATCTCACCTGCTATCACGTCGTCACCTACACCACAGAACACAAAACGTAAGCCTATTACTTAGCAGTAGGGAATAATGCATACAAAAACATGATGCACACTCAACTCCTAACACATGCAGTTTCTAACTCTTGGTTGTTTTCATTCCATTCTCATTTCACTAATCGTAGACGTACATCTCTCGTTGAAATCAGTTCTACTCGAGACACTTAGTCGTACATCTCTCATAGAATTCAATTCTACTCGAGACACTCAGGCGTACATCTATCGTAGAAATCAGTTCTACTCAAGACACTCAGGCGTACATCTCTCATAGAATTCAATTCTACTGGAGACACTCAGGCGTACATCTCTAGTAGAAATCAGTTCTACTCGAGACACTTAGGCGTACATCTCTCGTAGAGACACTTAGGCGTACATCTCTCATAGAATTTAATTCTACTCGAGACACTCAGGCGTACATCACTCGTAGAAATCAGTTCTACTCGAGACACTTAGGCGTACATCTCTCGTAGAGACACATCTCTCATAGAATTCAATTCTACTCGAGACACTCAGGCGTATATCTCTTGTAGAGACACAGTTGCATATCTTACATTCCATACTCACAATTCAAAACATGTCAAAACTCGTATTTTCGTAGTTCGAAACCATGATGCATGTCACGCAATGCTCATCATAAAACAACACACAACAAACAGACAAATCCCTACCGTTCCATGGTGTAGGCCCGAAGGTAAAACACAAATGTCCTCTACTTACCTGGCTTCCTCGCATGATGTATCAGGTTACTCCGAGTACACCAATCACTTGCTCGTTAACCTAACATTCATAGAGGAAAATAACTTAGAAATTATTAATCTAACTCTAAGGAATGCATAAACTATAACTAACCATAGACCACTCTAACTATAAGGCCCTAAATCAAAATTCCAGAATTTTCCCTTAATACACTGCTCAAACTTCAATCAACCATAACTTACTCATTTTTCAACGGATTTAGACGTGCCACCCCATTCCGTAAACTTCTACACGTCTACAATCCATTGAAACCATCAAATTTAACAACTAAACAAGTTGGCCAATTCGAAACCCTAAAAACAGAATCGGTACACATTGATTCCCCAAGTTTTTCACTAACTTCCACAAAAATTTTAATTTATCCCTAAAAACAACCTAAACTAATCTATCTAACATCTATGTAACGACCCTTACACTATTCCCTTATTTTCCCATATTATTATTTTTTATCTTTATAAACTTCGTAACGTTTGAGTGGAAATTTAAATTGAAATCGAAATCGTTAACATTGTTTAGAAAAATCGTTTAAAACAAATCTTAAATCAATTAAATAAAACAATTATTTAATACAATTAAAAACCTTTAAAACAATCGGCCAGCGAAACAAGACAAAAACAGGGCAAAAGGGACAAATCGTCCCATGACCATGCAGGGGCGATCGATCGCCCAAAACAGGCGATCGATCTCCCTAAGCGATCGCCAATTTTTGCCCAATGATCGCCTCTCCAGGCAATCGCTCGGCACACGCTCTGGAATTTCTTCCAGAGCATGACCAAGAGGGGCGATCGGTCGCCCTCCCTGGCAATCGATCGCCAAGTCCTCTGGAATCCGAAATTCCAGAGGACTTTCATCCCTCTTTTTTTTTTCTTTTCATCCCCTGCATAAAAACTTAACACTTAACCCTTTTCTTCATTCATCTTCCATACATTTCATAACAACCTTTCTCCCCCCTACGTACAAATCCCACTTCACTAATCCCTCGTTTAACGACTCAAAAATGCATTTTAAAACGTGGTAAGACTTTATGAAAACCAACCGCGTGGATATGTTTAAAAGCCGAACATATCCCTATAAAGTAAAATTACCAAGCAGTTACAAAACAAGTTTTCAAAACGTTTAAAAACTTCAAAACGTAAACCTATCAACTAGTCCAGATCCAAAGATCCTATAATGTTCTATCTGTACAAATATTTTACCTAAACATTTTCTATCCAAAATAACCCAAAATACCTACATACGTCCCCACGGGTCAAAATTACGCACCGACTGCCAACGCACTCCCACGGGCCATTCTTCCTCAATGTGCTCATACTTCAGGCGGAGGGACGTCTTCCTCACCTGTCTCAAAGTCACCTACACCATAGAATTAAACATGTGAGCTAGAGGCTCAGTAAATCTAAGTGAATGCATGTGAATGCTAATGCTATGCATGTACAGTTCATAAATTATGCGTCCTACCTTTTCGCTATTCATTTCATTTATGTCACCGGGGCTTCTCTCTCACTAGATAGGAGCGGCACATCCGACGATTGGATAGCTCCTCGTATCTAACCGGGGAGAAAACATGCTTCATCCGACAGCCATGTCTGAACCACCGCCACCGACGTGACCATCATTACATTCATTTACCTTTTCGTTATCATTTTCCTTTTTATGAAAATATGCATAAAAATCTCATTTTCATGCCGTTTGAAAACAATGATGCGTGAACTAATATTATGCCATGAACGAAATAGAAACATACAAACTTTTTATGAAAATATGCATAAAAATCTCATTTTCATGCCGTTTGAAAACAATGATGCGTGAACTAATATTATGCCATGAACGAAATAGAAACATACAAACAATAAACTAAACAATTAACAACCTAACCAAACCTAAAACTAACTACCTGTTCTAATTACCCAACACAACAAACATCTCCAATTCCTCGATCGACATAGTCTTATGGTGTAGGCCAATCGGTCAAACAAATCACAGAGACTTACCTCGCATCCGTTGCACACCAAGCTCGTCCACGAGCGTTGTTCACCTAAGGCAATTCACAACAAATTGCGATTAAATTGAGTCTAAACCTTAAATCTCGAAAACTACTAACTCCTAGCTAAAGGAAATCTCCTAAACTCTAAAACACCTCGTTGAGGCATTTTATTGAGCAACTCGTGCTCGTGAATTTCCAAACCTCCATTAATGGAGTTTTTAAACTTCCAACAACCCAAAACCTTAATAACTCTCATTAATTCAAATAACTCCTACCAACAACCATAAATACGCCCCTTAGAGCCATAAATACAGTTAACCTATCTATTTCAAACTCTATTCCACGTTTTTAGCAAAACCCTAAACGAAACCCTAATCCGTTTAAACCCTAAAAATCAAAATCTAACGTACCAAAACTATAGATTCGTACCTAGGGTCGAGGAAGGAGAAGGAAACGTGAAGAGTCGAGTCGCCAGAGGAGGAGAATCGTCGGCGTTGAAGAAAAATGGAGGGAGGCGATGAAAATCGCCAAGAGGGAGAGAGATATGCAGGAGAAGGAGAATTCGCGTGGGTGAGAGGGGAGAATGAGGGAGTTGTTAATTTTAATTAAAATTGGTTTTTCCAATTACCAATTTGCCCCTCCATTAACTCTCTATTTGTTTCTCCACTAATTTCGTTATTTATCCAACGATTCGTTTTCTGTAAATTTTCATATTTCTCCCAAAATTCTAACTTATTATTACGGCTTCATTAAAACTTTCCGTTCGCAAAACGGACTTAATTTGACGTATTTACAAAAATGCCGTTTATATTGAAATAAAATCAAATCCCGTAAAGCCGGGTGTTACAATCTAAACCATCAAAAATAGGAAGAGAACTAGCCAATTAAACCATAAATTCGGACACCTCCATTGGGAAACCCTAACCAAATCCCACAAAAACCACTCAAAAACACTAAAAATCATCAAAGAGATGTATCCAACTAAAAACCCAATAAAAACGAACCTTAAAACCCTTGAAAAATTGAAGAAGAAGGTGGAAGATGTCTTCAATGGTGGCTGGTTTCGTGGAAAGAAAGGAGGAAGAAAAAATGATTTTTGCTTTCAACCACTTAAACATTCAAATTTATAACAAACACTTTTCTTACCTCTTAATTTCTTCCACCAAATTTCACTATATTAAAAATTAACCTCACCTTTTCTTTTTCCTTCTTAAACCAACGTGGAGGCTCACTCTGTAACACCTGGTTTTACGAGATTTTATTTACTCCAATATAAAATGTGGCATTTTAGTAAATATGTCAATTTAAGTCCGTTTGGCGAACGGAAAGTTTTAATGGAGCCCTAACAAAAAATTAGAATTTATAGTGAAATAAGGAAATTTAGAGAAAACGGATCGATGGATCAATTAACGAAATAAGCAATGAAACAAATAGAAGATAAAAGGGAGGGCAAAATGGTCATTCAATAGGTTAAATTTTAATAAAAATCACATTTCTCTCCCTCCCTCCACACTTCACGATTTCTCCTGCATATTTCCTCCTCAACGGCGACTCTCCCTCCCTCTCACGCGTTTCCTTCCTCCGGCGACTGACACTCCTCCGATCGACTTCCGTTCTTCTCGTTTTCTTCTCCAATCACAGCCCTATGTAAGATTCTATAGTTTTCAAACGTTAGATTTCGGTGTTTGTAGAGTTATACGATTAGGGTTTCGTTAGGGTTTTGTCAAAAACATGGATTTAGGTTTAAAATCGATAGGTTTATCGTGATTACACCTCTAATGGATGTATTAGCGATTATTGGACGTAGTTAGTAGGTTTATTGATGAATATGGGAGTTTTTGGTTGTTGGATAACTTTGAAACTTCATTAATGAAGGTTTGAGTATGTCGAGCGTGAATTGCTCAATAAAATGCCTCAATGAGTTAAAATAGAGTTTTAGAAAATTTCCTTTAGCTAGGAGTTCCATTTGTTTTCAAAGTTCGATGATTTAGGCTCGGTTTAATGCCGTGTGTTGTGAAATGTTTTAGGTGAACAACGCTCGTGGACGGTGCTCGGTGGGCTACGGACGGGAGGTAAGTCTTCGTGACTTACTTGGCCGATTGGCCTACACCCTGAGAGTAGTTGTTGATCGAGGTCTTGGTGAATCCGAACGTTTTTGGGAGATAGGATGGGTAGCTAGGGTGTTACTATTATAAAATGCTCGTTCTAGGTTTTATTTACTATTTTTCGTTCATTGTATGTTTGTTGCATCGTTCACACACATGCATCACACTTTTTCAAATTAGCATGAAAATGAGTTTCTGCATGGTTTTATGAAAAGAAATGAATTAATGTAAAGAAACGAATGCACGTAATCCCGGTCATGATGAGGTGGGGTTCAGACATGGCTGTCTAGTTGGTGAAGCATGTTTTCCCGCCGGTAGATGGAAAGGGCTGTCTAACCGCCAGACGTGCCGCCCTCTCCATCTGGTGAGAGTAGACCTCGGTGACATCCCATTATGTAACTAAATGTTCCCGATGATTGCATGATTTTACGAACGACGTATGCACAGCACGCATTCACATTTACGTAGATTTACTGAGCCTTAAGCTCATAGAATGCCTCTGTGGTGTAGGTGATTTCGATACATGTGCGGACGACGTTCCTCCACCCGATGATAAGTAGGTTGTGGAGGATGGCCCGTGGGACTGCGTTGGGTAGTCGACGCGTATTTTGACCCGTGGAGACATCACGTAGGTATTTTGGGATTTTTATAGTTAGAAACATCGATAAATGTATAGGGGGTTCAGTTGGGTTGCTGGGTGATTAGCTAGAAAACTTACATGTTTTGCTGTTTTGGATTTTATGAATTCCTTTGGTGAAGTCTTTTATTGAAATTATACTGGAACTGCTTGGTTGTTAAGTTTCATAGGGGATTTCATAGGGGATTTATTCAGTTTTTAAATTGATCCACGCAGTTCGTTTTCAGGAAAATTTACTTCGTTCTAAACATTTTGAGTCGTGTTCATAGTGATCGGTGGATTGAAGGAATGAATGAGGTTATGAATTATTTTATGTTGAAGTGTATGTTATGAGTTGTATTTAGAAATAAATTGATGAAGTGATGAAGGTTGGGAGCGAAATGGTGAAGTGTGTGTGTGTGCAGGTTTTGAGAGTGTTGAAGGAAAGAAACGGGGAAGGAAAATGGGATAGCCGATCGAACGCCAAAAAGGGGGTGTTCGAACGTAGAATTCTCTGGAAAACCAGAGAGCTCCCCGATCGTTCGCCAACAAAGGGGCAAATGATCGGCTCTTGAAGGCTACGTTTTGGAGCAATACCAGAATGGCAGCCGATCGATCGCCAAATAGGGGTGATCGATCAGCTATCTATGAGCCGATCAATCGGCTGTCAAGTGGTCGATCGATCGCCCCTTTGTTCTTCTTGAGCCGATCGATCGCCCCTTCATTTTCTTGTTTTGGACATGTTTGCCCTCGGAATTTTGCAACGCATTTCTCCTCTGTTTTAATACATTGTTTTACTCAAATGATTTATGTAAACAATTCCAATAATTTGAGACTTCGATTTAGAGGTTTAGAAGTCAAAATTTATTTAAGGTTTAGAAAAGAAAGAAAAATTTTACGGTAAATTAAGGGTACGGATTAGGGGACGCTACACACTCCTTTAAATCCCTAACCTTTTCTTTCCATACTTAACACTTTATTTCTTCCCATTGGTCCATAATTTTTATTGACTTTTCAAACTTCTTTAGTCTTATGACTTTTCAACACTCTTGTCTCTTCATTTCCTTCATTCCAACGTTGAAGCTTCTATTTCCTTCCCCTTTTGTTCACTTTTAATTACCTCTAAGTCAATTCAACTCAACCCCAATTTCTAACCACTTAAATCTAGGGTTTCCTTTTAACTTCCTCTTCCAATTTCACTTACACTCAAGAGCTTAGAAAAACTCTAGGACTAACATTAAACTCTCACGACATACCTTAACTAGGGCTATGCACGTATATGAAATACCCGGGTATTACAATCCACCCTCTTTACAAAAATTTTATCCTCAAAATTTGTAGCCTTGTTATTCCTCAACTTACCTACTCCAAGCTACCCTCCTAACTTTTAAGTTGCATTGCTAAATCTCAACTACGATACGGCCTTAATCATCTATTGAGGAATAGTTTTAAATTTCTTAACTATGCCCTCCATAGCTCACTTACATTTACGTCCATTGACTTTAACTCGAGCACTCATCACTTAGATTCTTAAACTCCTTTATCCTAATTTCAAATCTAGCTTTTCCTCGAGTTAAGTTCACTTAATTCCTCACTTCATACTTCAGTGTCTATCAACACGTACTTAACCTATTCAAGCCCTCAATACATTTTTAATCTCGTAACGCTAAAACCTACTGAGTAAACTTCTTACCCTAAGTTCTCACTTTCAAATTCCCCTCTCTTTTACTTGCACCTATTTTCCTCAAGCAATCAAGACATTTTATAGGTTATTCTAACACATCTTCGTATTCAAAGCTCACACTATTTAAATCTATCCCCCATTTTTTTTTCAAAGTGTACCTTGAGTCCTCATATTTACATTCACTACACTATTTGTCCAACTTTTACTTCAGTCATCAACAAACACTCTCAAATTATTAGATCTAAACTAACTCTTTCCCGACTTTACACTCGACACCATAAATGATGTTTACGCACTTCATTTCGACCCCAAAATTTCAAATTAAAACTTCCATAATTCTCCCGAATTAACCCTACTCCTAAGTTCCCTCGTAGAATCTCCGTGTGAATTTTCTTTCATTCCTGTCCAATATCCTCTAAATTCCTCAGCTTCACACGGAATACTAAATCCTTATTGACTAATCTCCTCACTTACCTCTTTCCCATGTCCCTTCGAAACCTCGAATGTAATCTAGTCATCCTTCTAGCTTACATCTCTCAACCTCTATTTTCTTACCCATACTCTAATATTACTCGAGTTCTAGTTTACATCCCACTAGTTTACATACCACTCTTAAGCTCGCCAAAGCTTGCCAATCCTAACTTCATCTATTTATGAAATCATTGGTTCCGAGTTCGTTACATACGGGTTGAACCTTCGAACTTTCTAACTTATCCTTATCCCTAATGCACATGAACATTTTTCGTGTGAGTTCCCGTCCCTCTCACTTAAAATTTCTGTATCTTCTCAAATTGCACATTACCAAACACTTAAGATCTAAACCTCAATTTCTAACCTTCCTCTTCCTATACAATACTACTTCTAAACTCATTCCCAAGTTTCTCAACTCTTATACAAATCTCAAAGTTCACTCGGGATTCTCTCCAAAATTTACTAATTACTCTATTCTCTTAAATTCTTATATCTATTCCGAACCTTTATCTCCTAAGCTATATTGCTCTAATTACTTTCTAACAAACTGTATACCGAAGGGTCATTACTTTACTGTACTTTGCTTTGCTATAAACTGTATACCGAAGGGTCATTACTTTACTGTACTTTGCTTTGCTATAAACTGTATACCGAAGGGTCATTACTTTACTGTACTTTGCTTTGCTTTGCTATAAACTGTATACCGAAGGGTCATTACTTTACTGTACTTTGCTTTGCTATAAACTGTATACCGAAGGGTCATTACTTTACTGTACTTTGCTTTGCTATAAACTGTATACCGAAGGGTCATTACTTTACTGTACTTTGCTTTGCTATAAACTGTATACCGAAGGGTCATTACTTTACTGTACTTTGCTTTGCTATAAACTGTATACCGAAGGGTCATTACTTTACTGTACTTTGCTTTGCTTTGCTATAAACTGTATACCGAAGGGTCATTACTTTACTGTACTTTGCTTTGCTATAAACTGTATACCGAAGGGTCATTACTTTACTGTACTTTGCTTTGCTATAAACTGTATACCGAAGGGTCATTACTTTACTGTACTTTGCTTTGCTATAAACTGTATACCGAAGGGTCATTACTTTACTGTACTTTGCTTTGCTATAAACTGTATACCGAAGGGTCATTACTTTACTGTACTTTGCTTTGCTATAAACTGTATACCGAAGGGTCATTACTTTACTGTACTTTGCTTTGCTTTGCTATAAACTGTATACCGAAGGGTCATTACTTTACTGTACTTTGCTTTGCTTTGCTATAAACTGTATACCGAAGGGTCATTACTTTACTGTACTTTGCTTTGCTTTGCTATAAACTGTATACCGAAGGGTCATTACTTTACTGTACTTTGCTTTGCTATAAACTGTATACCGAAGGGTCATTACTTTACTGTACTTTGCTTTGCTTTGCTATAAACTGTATACCGAAGGGTCATTACTTTACTGTACTTTGCTTTGCTATAAACTGTATACCGAAGGGTCATTACTTTACTGTACTTTGCTTTGCTATAAACTGTATACCGAAGGGTCATTACTTTACTGTACTTTGCTTTGCTTTGCTATAAACTGTATACCGAAGGGTCATTACTTTACTGTACTTTGCTTTGCTATAAACTGTATACCGAAGGGTCATTACTTTACTGTACTTTGCTTTGCTATAAACTGTATACCGAAGGGTCATTACTTTACTGTACTTTGCTTTGCTATAAACTGTATACCGAAGGGTCATTACTTTACTGTACTTTGCTTTGCTATAAACTGTATACCGAAGGGTCATTACTTTACTGTACTTTGCTTTGCTTTGCTATAAACTGTATACCGAAGGGTCATTACTTTACTGTACTTTGCTTTGCTATAAACTGTATACCGAAGGGTCATTACTTTACTGTACTTTGCTTTGCTATAAACTGTATACCGAAGGGTCATTACTTTACTGTACTTTGCTTTGCTATAAACTGTATACCGAAGGGTCATTACTTTACTGTACTTTGCTTTGCTATAAACTGTATACCGAAGGGTCATTACTTTACTGTACTTTGCTTTGCTATAAACTGTATACCGAAGGGTCATTACTTTACTGTACTTTGCTTTGCTATAAACTGTATACCGAAGGGTCATTACTTTACTGTACTTTGCTTTGCTATAAACTGTATACCGAAGGGTCATTACTTTACTGTACTTTGCTTTGCTATAAACTGTATACCGAAGGGTCATTACTTTACTGTACTTTGCTTTGCTATAAACTGTATACCGAAGGGTCATTACTTTACTGTACTTTGCTTTGCTATAAACTGTATACCGAAGGGTCATTACTTTACTGTACTTTGCTTTGCTATAAACTGTATACCGAAGGGTCATTACTTTACTGTACTTTGCTTTGCTATAAACTGTATACCGAAGGGTCATTACTTTACTGTACTTTGCTTTGCTATAAACTGTATACCGAAGGGTCATTACTTTACTGTACTTTGCTTTGCTATAAACTGTATACCGAAGGGTCATTACTTTACTGTACTTTGCTTTGCTATAAACTGTATACCGAAGGGTCATTACTTTACTGTACTTTGCTTTGCTATAAACTGTATACCGAAGGGTCATTACTTTACTGTACTTTGCTTTGCTATAAACTGTATACCGAAGGGTCATTACTTTACTGTACTTTGCTTTGCTATAAACTGTATACCGAAGGGTCATTACTTTACTGTACTTTGCTTTGCTATAAACTGTATACCGAAGGGTCATTACTTTACTGTACTTTGCTTTGCTATAAACTGTATACCGAAGGGTCATTACTTTACTGTACTTTGCTTTGCTATAAACTGTATACCGAAGGGTCATTACTTTACTGTACTTTGCTTTGCTATAAACTGTATACCGAAGGGTCATTTAAACTGTATACCGTAGGGTCATTCTTTCTTTGCATTTACTTTAAAACATCGTGCAGAAATTCATTTTCGTGATCTTTTAAAACACGTGATGCATGAACAGATATGAACATGATATAGCCTATACAATACAATAAACAAGCAACATGTATACCATCCAGACCAAACAGAATAACCTATAACAATTTAAAACCTAACTACCCGACCAAAGCAATTAAAACAAACAATCCATTAAGATCCTCGACGCTACATCGAAGTACGGTGTAGGCCAATCGGCCAGAGAAGATCACGAGAACTTACCTGTCGTCCGTAGTTTGTTGGTTTTGGCACGTCACGTCACATATGGCTCGACCTATGTCAAACATTCAAGCTTCATTAAAATCAAGCCTACATTCACCAATTACTCTCAAATCACTATTTCTAGTCTAATCCAATTAAAACCTAATTAAACGGCCACTAATTTGGGTTCGGTAAAAACCGACCTAAACTTCGAACGCGCGTAATTTTCGCGTCGGTTATCGGAATCAAACGATTCCAGCGGCCACGTACTCCTCTAATAACCTATTTTAATCTGCCAAAAGGAATTTTAAAACAAATAACCCGAACTAGGTCAATTTATCAAAAACCCGAAACTGCCCTTTTCTCGGAAAATCCCCCTTTTTGATTCTTCATCACATTCCATCAATTTCTTCACCAATCTATCCTCCTAACATCCAATTAACATAAACTAACCTAAAATCGAAGTTTCCATTTAAGAAAACCCTAAGCCTAATTCGGGTTCACTGAATTTTCGCTCAAATTGAGCAATTCACGGCCAAGCAACAATAGCCGGCGTTAAGCTCGGCCATTTGACGCCAAGAACGGCCAAAAGCCGCCAGACATCGGAGCTCAATCGAGCTCATCCCTCTCGGCCTTAAACAGGGACAGAACAGGGCGAAACCGTGTCATACCTGCTGGTTTAGTGCGCGAGAATGGACCGGAGCCACACGTCGCCGCCGTCTGGCCAGAAGGCGCCGATGTTCGTCGGTGAACGGCGCCGCGTCGCCGTCGTCGCTTCCCGTCTCCCCTGTTCTCGCTCGCGGGGCTCGGGTTCGAACAACAGAATGGCCTTCGGGCCATTCTGTTGTTTATGTTTTATTTATTTTTTTTAATAATAATAATAATAATAATAATTATAATAACAATAATACTCTATTTTATTGAACGTCACTACCTCTCGTGTTTTCAACTGTCTCGAATTTCTTATTTCGCCGATAAATCCAACTTATTATCTGGGTTCTATTAAAACTGTCCGTTCGTAAATCGGACCTCGTTTACTATTTTTACTAAAATTATATTACAAGAAACGTAATTAATCGAAATATAGCGTTGTTACTCCGAAAATTCTCGTAATTTCCTTAAAATTCCAATTAATCGATAGGATCCTAATAACGCTTTCTTTTCGTAAAACGGACCTGATTTAGCATATTTACAAAAACGCCACTTATTTTAAAATAATAATATTCCGTAAAGCGGGGTATTACATTCCATCCACCTTATTTAAAATTTTGTCCTCAAAATTTGTTATACCACATAGTCCTTGATACCAACATCTCATGTCATGTGGCAGTATATCTCAATTCTTTTTCTTTATTTACGGTCATCCTTAACCAAAACTCCCCCAACATCGGCGTTACATTCGTATTTTCTACTCTCGATTGGACTGTGTACGTCCTTACTCAAGGATTTAGCACAATTATATCCTTAATTTACCACTCGATTCACCTAAACTTCTCAGTAATTTCGTTGGCTCAATCCATAATCGAAACGTATACCAACTCAAATTTCTACATTCTATCAAGTAACGATCCTTCATAACTATATCACCCATAAGATTCCCTAATCACCTACATTCTTAGGCAACCCATTGACCGCTGTAGGCTTCTCGACTAAGCTCCCATCACTATTCATCATCAAAATATCTACAAGTCTAAACGAGCCTAACCGAGAGCTAAAGTCCTCACTCTTTTATCGCATTTCAATACAACTCTCATCTTCCCTCAAACTAAGTTCATTTAGTTCTTTAAAATTTTTCTCAACTTTACTCATTCCAACGTTACCCTTGTAATTATGGTTGCAATACCCTCCCCAATTACACCATGGCCCTAGCCACCTATCGGTACTGACAATTTCTACACATCCCTAAGGTTCTAAATCTTTCTAACTATACACTTTATCGTTCAATCACTCCTACACCCATTGACTTCACTTAGTCAATCATCAATTAATCTCCCAAACTTCACCCTTTTTAACTTACCATGTTTCTTTCACTTGTTCTCAAGCCCATATATCATTGCTCCCTCTCATCCAATATGCTCCAATTTCCACAACCTCCATTACTTGACTTTTATATTAATCTCCCTTTTTGATCTAGTGAATTTTCTCACTTACCCGTATGATATAATCCTAAGCTCAAGTCTACCTAACCGCCCATTTTATTTTTTGCATCACATAGTCCTTATTTATCTTAAGTTGCGATCTTCCTCACACACTTAAGTTTATTTACCTTAACCTTAGCTATTTATAAAATCATTGGCTTCGACTTCATTACATACGGGTCGAGCCTTCGAAATTTCTAATTTAATCTTATTCCTAATGTACTTGATAACTCACCAATCCCTCAATTTGCACGACTTCACACTCTGGCTTTAATTCAAATTTAAACACTTTGTTTAATTAACCATTGGCCTACACTTATTCTTGATATCCCATCAAGACTTCCTCGAAAGTTACTAACTAATTTACTATCCTATCATTCGTTATAGTCAGGCTCTAAATATTCTATTTGGCTTCATTATGTCAATTTATCCAACGGTCCTCTTGTTAGCAAACTTGTTGTATGTATATTTACACTCTAATCCAAATCTCTTAAAATTCTCAAACCTTGCCCTACGATTTTCTAAAACTTAGAAATATCTCTTCCTTAAGGTATGCCTTTCTAGTTCCTCGAGCACTGATGTTCCTACATCCTTTTGTTCCCCTTAGTCAGGTTCCACTTATTCCACTTGGCTTCTGCACAATGACTCATCTAACAGTCTTTTTGTTTGCAAACTTGTTGCAGATGAGTTTACGCCTTCGTCCCAATTCTCCTCAAGTCCTCAAATCCTACCCTTTCATTCCCTAATAATTTGAAACACCTCTTCTTTAATGATAACCTTCCTAGTTCTTCGAACACTAATACTTCTACCTTCATCCCAGAGGCAGCTTCATGTTGTGGCTCCTAACTTAAATTGCACCAACTATAGGTTTACAACTTAACTCCTATATCTTTTGCTTCATAATTCAATCAAGCAATCCTAACTGCCTGACATGTCCACAACTCGTCGATTATTTTTAACTTCGCTAGACCTCCCACCTAATAAGTCGATTGTAATCTTCTCACAGATTAATATCTTCCTTTGTGGATTAGTCTTCTAAGGCATCTTTGGTGGTACTCATTTCCTAGAGAACAACAACTTCGGTATCTAGAGTATCACCATGCACATGACTTCAATTCTCTAACGTTTCGGGATTTAATAACTTTCCAACTCGGAGTAATTCTCCTTATTCTTTGCCTCCATATCGGTCGATACGACCACTCCTATCCGATCACTTAAATCTTACGTCCGCGACTTGTATCAATCTGTCACATCTTTCTACGCCACAACCATAATGGTCACTCTCATATCCCATCCACAATACACTAGGTAAGCTCTGGAATATGATTTTTTTATCTAGATACTTCAACCTTTTTCATGGATCCAGGGTATACAAGTTCTTACTAAATCTTCTTACTTGCTTAATTGCACTTAGTATACCTCGAGAAACTAAAACATCTCCAAATGCATTCTACATTTTATCTTAAATTACCCCCTTAATGTCTTACACTTCAAAACTTTAAGGGTTTGAGTTTCATCAACTAGGGTTCATTTTTCTATAAATTTAAATCTTACATCTCATAAGCTACATCCTTTTTACGGTAATTCAATTCTAAGTGTGCAACTTCCTGTGGATCTAGGTTATTTAAATTTCTGCTAATTGTACGTACTAACGGTACCCTGACAATCTAGAATATTTCCTGGTAAATCTTACATCTAAACTTCAAATTCCTCCTCGATTGACCATATTCTAAACCCTAAGGTCTGTCAAGTAGGGTTTAGTTCCATTTATTTAAGCCTTATATCCCGTAAGTTATACTCCTCTCTATTTTTAAGTTTACTTCAGCCCATCACACAATTACCATCTCCACAATTTTATCTCCATACTACATTCCCACACAACTATTCTTCATTCATTAATTGTCGAAATAAAACTATACCTGGAACAATTGATGGTTGGCCGTTATCCTCGTCTTTGTTCGGGGTAGTTACCCTCGGTGTAACCTTCTTCTTATCCCTATCAGGTCTTGGGCACTCCTTGAAGTAATGACCAATCACTCCACATCGAAAGCACTTATCTGTGCCCAATCTACAATTGCCATAGTGCTCCTTCTAGCATTCAGGACACAGAGGCTTTCCAGAAGTTCCTCGCACACGCTTCTGTCGGCTTTGTTTAATTCCTTCATTGCTCATCCTCCTCGTACCGTGGTTACTTGTGCCCACCACTCCTTGGGTCCTTGGGCCTTCTCGGCTTGTTAATATCCCGAGCTGACGAGATTGCCTATCTATGAGCTGAGCTTGTTGGTCTATATGTTGGGACTGGCGATCTATTAACTCCATAAGTCGATCTAGCGCGTCGTCTCTAGGATCCTTTCCTCGAACCATTTTCATATAAATCCTATAACAATCAAAACAATAATCCTAAGAAATAAAATCAAATAAGGCTATAAACAGACCTACAGTTGATGAAGGATGTCCTCGTAGTGGCTGTGCAGTCGAGCAGTCTACAGAACCGATTTTAAAACTCGGGGGCTCTGATACCATAATTGTAACGACCCTCAAATTATTCCCAATTTCCCGTACGAAATTTTTCTTTTTAAGCCTCTAAATCAATTAAAAACATCCTCGAAAACCTTTAAAGAAAATTCATTTATTATACAAAAACAGTTTACATAAAACCACTCAACCTTCTATCATTCCTCAATTTATCAACTTATCACTTCTTCACAATATCATTTCTATCTCCATTTCAATTATACATTTTACATAAACTTTCCAAACATTCATATGTTCTCGTAACTCTGCCCAAAACCGACTCGAAACACAACTATAACAAAGTACATTTTCACGAAAACGAACTGCATGGTTCCGTTTAAAAGTGTGACATATCCTCCTGTTTACAAAATCACCAAGCAGTTCATAAAAATCCAAATAAAAACCTTAACAAACATTTTATAAAACAAATCAACTAAACAGAATCAATCACCCAAAAACGTACCAACTACTAATTAAACTAAAAACATTTCCATAACGTTAAATTAATGATTTAAACAAAACATTTGAAACATCAACATAAAAATCTAACACCTAACTAGAACCAAGCATTCTAAAATGATCTAACAGTACAATTATCCATTTTTAATCCATCAACGTCAAAATATCAACCTATCAACTATACAGTTTCATCTAACTAACCCATCATTAACCCAAAACCTCTCAATACCATTACTTACATCCCCACGGGTCTGGTAAGCATCGACTGCGCCAGCACACCACCGCAGCCATCCTCCGTCAACTGAATTATGCCTCAGGTGGAGGGAGCTCGTCCTCACCTGTTTCCTCGTAAACACCTACACCATACAGACATCTATGAGATAAAAATCTCAGTATGCTCTAGTAAATGCAAATGCATGCTATGCATGTGACTTTATAAATAATGCTTTGATTTCTTTACTTTACTTTGCTTTGCTTTGCTTTGCTTTGCTTTGCTATAAACTGTATACCGAAGGGTCATTACTTTACTGTACTTTGCTTTGCTATAAACTGTATACCGAAGGGTCATTACTTTACTGTACTTTGCTTTGCTATAAACTGTATACCGAAGGGTCATTTAAACTGTATACCGTAGGGTCATTCTTTCTTTGCATTTACTTTAAAACATCGTGCAGAAATTCATTTTCGTGATCTTTTAAAACACGTGATGCATGAACAGATATGAACATGATATAACTATACAATACAATAAACAAGCAACATGTATACCATCCAGACCAAAACAGAATAACCTATAACAATTTAAAACCTAACTACCCGACCAAAGCAATTAAAACAAACAATCCATTAAGATCCTCGACGCTACATCGAAGTACGGTGTAGGCCAATCGGCCAGAGAAGATCACGAGAACTTACCTGTCGTCCGTAGTTTGTTGGTTTTGGCACGTCACGTCACATATGGCTCGACCTATGTCAAACATTCAAGCTTCATTAAATCAAGCCTACATTCACCAATTACTCTCAAATCACTATTTCTAGTCTAATCCAATTAAAACCTAATTAAACGGCCACTAATTTGGGTTCGGTAAAAACCGACCTAAAACTTCGAACGCGCGTAATTTTCGCGTCGGTTATCGGAATCGAACGATTCTAGCGGCCACGTACTCCTCTAATAACCTATTTTAATCTGCCAAAAGGAATTTTAAAACAAATAACCGGAACTAGGTCAATTTATCAAAAACCCGAAACTGCCCTTTTCCCGGAAAATCCCCCTTTTTGATTCTTCATCACATTCCATCAATTTCTTCACCAATCTATCCTCCTAACATCCAATTAACATAAACTAACCTAAAATCGAAGTTTCCATTTAAGAAAACCCTAAGCCTAATTCGGGTTCACTGAATTTTCGCTCAAATTGAGCAATTCACGGCCAAGCAACAATAGCCGGCGTTAAGCTCGGCCATTTGACGCCAAGAACGGCCAAAAGCCGCCAGACATCGGTGCTCAATCGAGCTCATCCCTCTCGGCCTTAAACAGGGACAGAACAGGGCGAAATCGTGTCATACCTGCTGGTTTAGTGCGCGAGAATGGACCGGAGCCACACGTCGCCGCCGTCTGGCCGGAAGGCGCCGATGTTCGTCGGTGAACGGCGCTGCGTCGCCGTCGTCGCTTCCCGTCTCCCCTGTTCTCGCTCGCGGGGCTCGGGTTCGAACAGCAGAATGGCCTTCGGGCCATTCTGTTGTTTATGTTTTATTTATTTATTTTTTTTAATAATAATAATAATAATAATTATAATAACAATAATACTCTATTTTATTGAACGTCACTACCTCTCGTGTTTTCAACTGTCTCGAATTTCTTATTTCGCCGATAAATCCAACTTATTATCTCGGTTCTATTAAAACTGTCCGTTCGTAAATCGGACCTCGTTTACTATTTTTACTAAAATTATATTACGAGAAACGTAATTAATCGAAATATAGCGTTGTTACTCCGAAAATTCTCGTAATTTCCTTAAAATTCCAATTAATCGATAGGATCCTAATAACGCTTTCTTTTCGTAAAACAGACCTGATTTAGCATATTTACAAAAAGGCCACTTATTTTAAAATAATAATATTCCGTAAAGCGGGGTATTACACTAAGGTAACAATCCTAAGCATACAATTCTTACAAACACACTAAGTTATTTATATTAACACATAGCTCTCTCATTCTAAGGTCTACCTCGCCTTCCATTTAACCCAACATATCCCATACCAACTGGCTCAATCATGGCAAGGATTCAGGGTGTCACTTTGGTTGGATCCTTATTTGATGCAGGGCAATTCTTGGCTATGTGTTCGGGTTCGTTGCACTTGAAGCACCGGGCAATCTTTGGCTTTGCACAGTCTCGGGAAAAATGGCCAGATTCGAAACAATTGTAACATTTGCCATCATATTGTCCACACTCTCCTGGATGGACTTTTAAGCACTCAAGACATTGCAGATACCCTCTCTTTCACAGTTGTTTCGACTTCTTTCCTTCTCTCAGATCATTCAAGTACTCGCTCGATCTTTTAGGTCCTTGAGACTGTGACGAAGATACGCCAACCATTCCATATATTTCCACATCCTTATTTCCTTCCAACATCGGAGACTTCAACCTTCTAAATTTTGCCCCACTAGAACTCGCTCCAACATTTCCTTGTTCTCCTTGATTAATGAGCGATCCAATCAACGCAGCTTGCCTAACAACCAACTCCAAAAGCTGCTTATTTGACTCCTCAAGTTCCTTTCTCGGTTGCCTTGGGTTCCTCGACATTTTGGTTCTAATCTTGAAAAGGGTTAAAACAAATCTAATCTTAGATATATACTAACTAAAGGAAAGAAATACTTACAGTGGGTAAAGCACGTGGCATGGCGGCCGGCATTGTACGGTAATCCTTTGAACGACTCGACAATTTTTGCTCTGATACCAACTTGTAACGTCCCCGAACCCACCCCGACTTGGTGCGCTACTTGGCTCACACTCACCACGTTTAAAACAACGTTTAAAATAAAATCTGATAAAATTTTGACTCGATTTTTGGGTTTTTTGAACCCTCGAAAATAGTTGGAAAACGTGCGTAAAATACGCGCCAAACATGTCGGAAAAGATCAGGTTAAAACATTTTTGAAATAGAAAAATTTTTTAAAAAAATAAAAGTCGCCCATCCATGGCGCCACGCGCGCGCCAGCTGTGCGCACCGCTCGCACAACTCTGCGCGCGCTGGTGCCGATCGATCAGTGCCAAGCGCTGATTGATCGGCACCCTCTCGGGTGTGCGATCACCATCTATCGATCGATCTGCGCACAGAGCTGATCGATCGGCGCTGGGCGCTCCCACGCAGCGCGCATCGTGCGCCTGCTGCGCACCCCTGCCCGGTGCCAGCGCGCCACTGAGTTGGCCTGCGCGCCACCACTCCGGCCACCAGCACCCATTTTTTCATTTCTCCATTTTTCTTCAAACCGCACACCACCAAATCATCTAAAACTTACCCCAAACTTTTCCTGACATCCCAGACTCCTTAACACATAAAGTTCTCAGAAAACCGACTCCAAAACGACAGCAAAAGCGTGAAAACAAGTGAAAACCGACGTCGTTTACTATACAAAAACCGAGCAGCATAACGTTTAATTTTTTTATAAAACCCAAAACCTAGAAACAAAGTTGACAAAAAATCCCCAAAATAAACACAACAAAAGTATACTAATCTACTACATGTTCACGATCAAAACATAACTCTACCCCACCTCCCAGCAACGAAATGGTAGAGACGCCCGAGCAAATGTCCGCACCGGCATACCACATGCATCGTCGACTGCGTCCTAATCCTGGCTTTCCACATAGATCTCACCTCCTATCACGTCGTCACCTACACCACAGAACACAAAACGTAAGCCTATTGCTTAGCAAGTAGGGAATAATGCATACAAAAACATAATGCACACTCAACTTGATGTAATCAAAGGAGCAACCAAGGACAATCAAGAAGCAATAGGGAGTCAAGATCCATTGATGAACATAGGAGGGACCTAAGATATTAGAGATCTTAGACCCAACACGCAATGCGGAATTCAAAGGGAATAATGCCTTTATTGATTCAAAAGAACAAGAAGAAGGAACTTGACCCCAATCGAAAGTTAACGATGAACCGAAGTTATCAGAAAGTAGTTAGACCCGAACCAAACTCGTTTGTTGAACCTAAGCTTATCAAGTTCGATCTTTCAAGAATACACTAGAAGAAGATCAAGTTCTAATCCAAGAACTTAAGAAGAGAATTATAAGGATCTCACCTCAAAGAAAAGCTTCATAAAATCAATTCATTCAAAAGTTCCTAAAATCTATTACAAGTCCTCCCTTAATAGGCAAAGGGATAAATCTAATAAGGCAATAACATAATTAGAAATAATCAAATATCCTAATTAGACAATAGAAAAGTTTCTAAAAAAAGAAAAGTAAAATTGTAATTTGGAAAGTAGTGCAAGTGGATGGTGACCGCGACAATTAGGTTTAAGTAGCATGAGCCCTGAGTTAATTCAGATTATGGGCCTAGCCCAATGGTGTGGCACGTGTAGAACTTTGAAGTTAAAAACTCTTGGGCTAGAGCAATGCCATATTGGGTGCCATGTTGGAAGTCTTTATTTTTGAGACATCTCTTACGTTTTGGGCTTCTTTTCCAATCCTGCTTCTTCGTCAACACTTAATAAGATTATGGCCCGTTGCATATGTTGTGATGATTCCTTTTCTTGGATGATTTAATTAAAATTTATAGTCTTTTGTTTATTTTTCTTGTTCTTGATCTCGACATTGGTTCTCTTATGTTCATCAATGGATCTCGACTCCCTATTGATTCTTGATTGGTCCTTGGTTTGCTCATTTGATTACTCATTCCCTCCTCTTTGAAAAGATTTGGCCTCGAATCGCATCAAACAAAATAGTCACTAACATTAAAAGTAGCGCTTACATTACCATATTCATTCGGTAAGTCAATCTTGTGAGCATTGTCGTTGATGCGTTCCAACACTTGAAGTGAAGGTTCTTTTACTTCATCAAACGCATTACTAAGTCCTAATTACGCGTCCATGAAGCTTATTGGGTCCTCAATACACTTCGTTCTCATCACTTCAAGTTAAAGCCTTGAAGGTGAAATGGATAACTTCGGTTGTAACAACAAGTCATGTAACAGTCAACCTCATTAGCTTGATACGTTCAGTTCTTTTGAACAAATCGATTGAAGTGAAGGTTCTTTTACTTCATCAAACGCATTACTAAGTCCTAATTACGCGTCCATGAAGCTTATTGGGTCCTCAATACACTTCGTTCTCATCACTTCAAGTTAAAGCCTTGAAGGTGAAATGGATAACTTCGGTTGTAACAACAAGTCATGTAACAGTCAACCTCATTAGCTTGATACGTTCAGTTCTTTTGAACAAATCGATTGAAGTGAAGGTTCTTTTACTTCATCAAACGCATTACTAAGTCCTAATTACGCGTCCATGAAGCTTATTGGGTCCTCAATACACTTCGTTCTCATCACTTCAAGTTAAAGCCTTGAAGGTGAAATGGATAACTTCGGTTGTAACAACAAGTCATGTAACAGTCAACCTCATTAGCTTGATACGTTCAGTTCTTTTGAACAAATCGATTGAAGTGAAGGTTCTTTTACTTCATCAAACGCATTACTAAGTCCTAATTACGCGTCCATGAAGCTTATTGGGTCCTCAATACACTTCGTTCTCATCACTTCAAGTTAAAGCCTTGAAGGTGAAATGGATAACTTCGGTTGTAACAACAAGTCATGTAACAGTCAACCTCATTAGCTTGATACGTTCAGTTCTTTTGAACAAATCGATTGAAGTGAAGGTTCTTTTACTTCATCAAACGCATTACTAAGTCCTAATTACGCGTCCATGAAGCTTATTGGGTCCTCAATACACTTCGTTCTCATCACTTCAAGTTAAAGCCTTGAAGGTGAAATGGATAACTTCGGTTGTAACAACAAGTCATGTAACAGTCAACCTCATTAGCTTGATACGTTCAGTTCTTTTGAACAAATCGATTGAAGTGAAGGTTCTTTTACTTCATCAAACGCATTACTAAGTCCTAATTACGCGTCCATGAAGCTTATTGGGTCCTCAATACACTTCGTTCTCATCACTTCAAGTTAAAGCCTTGAAGGTGAAATGGATAACTTCGGTTGTAACAACAAGTCATGTAACAGTCAACCTCATTAGCTTGATACGTTCAGTTCTTTTGAACAAATCGATTGAAGTGAAGGTTCTTTTACTTCATCAAACGCATTACTAAGTCCTAATTACGCGTCCATGAAGCTTATTGGGTCCTCAATACACTTCGTTCTCATCACTTCAAGTTAAAGCCTTGAAGGTGAAATGGATAACTTCGGTTGTAACAACAAGTCATGTAACAGTCAACCTCATTAGCTTGATACGTTCAGTTCTTTTGAACAAATCGATTGAAGTGAAGGTTCTTTTACTTCATCAAACGCATTACTAAGTCCTAATTACGCGTCCATGAAGCTTATTGGGTCCTCAATACACTTCGTTCTCATCACTTCAAGTTAAAGCCTTGAAGGTGAAATGGATAACTTCGGTTGTAACAACAAGTCATGTAACAGTCAACCTCATTAGCTTGATACGTTCAGTTCTTTTGAACAAATCGATTGAAGTGAAGGTTCTTTTACTTCATCAAACGCATTACTAAGTCCTAATTACGCGTCCATGAAGCTTATTGGGTCCTCAATACACTTCGTTCTCATCACTTCAAGTTAAAGCCTTGAAGGTGAAATGGATAACTTCGGTTGTAACAACAAGTCATGTAACAGTCAACCTCATTAGCTTGATACGTTCAGTTCTTTTGAACAAATCGATTGAAGTGAAGGTTCTTTTACTTCATCAACACATTTGTTTTCATTGAATTTGTTTCCTCTCTCCCAAATCGTTTTTTATCTCTTTTCTCTCGATTTTTTCTCTCTTTGTGCTCCCTCAGTTGTTCAAACCCCTTGGACTCTTTCAACTATTTTTCTTTCTCCACTTGCTTTTTCTATTTGGCTTCTTTTTCAACTAATTTATTTTCACCTTTTTCTTTCTCTCTCTTGTCCTTAATGATTTGAAATTTGTTCGTGATCATCTCTTGATCTTTAATTGCCTCCCACGACTTTAATGGTGTAAGGATCATAGATCTTCCATTGTTAACCAATGCATACTCGTTCTTTGATCCATCGGTCTTGAATTTTTGTGAAATACATTGGTAGCAGCGGTTTTGCTCTTAGGTTCTGGTCTCGGTTTTGACTTTCATCCTTCCAATTTGATTTCCATGATGAATTCAAAGTTGATCTCATCTTAGAATTCCTTTTTGCTCTTAGTTGCCGTTCTCTCTCGTTAATTGTGAGCATTCTTCAAAGTCCACATAATGTTGTAGATCTACGACATCTGCAATCTCTCTATTTAGTCCCTCCACAATCGAGACCATTGTTTCTTCGTCGTCTTCCTCCACATTAACCTTTTCCGTATTTTCATCTCTTTATAATAATCTTCTACGCTTTTATAACCTTGATCAATTTTGGAGTTTTCGAGACAAATTTCTATAATACTGTGATGGAACAAATCTTTTTCGCATGAGTGTCTTCATGTTCTTCCCATGTGGAACTTGTGACTCACCATACCTTCATCGGTACTTTACTAGTTGATCCACCATTGTTAGCTAGTCGTGAACTTCCTTGTCACAAATTAAGTTTTTTTCATCGTGTAGTTTTTGGTATTCAAACATAAGTCAACTTTTTTTTCTTTTCCCATCCAAATACACTTCGAGATCACTTTTTCCTCGGAAAGAAGGATTTTACCTTGATGTTCCTTAGATTACCATCTTCTCGATACGACCTATCATTCCTTTTCCCTTCGTTGATATGCCACTATCATCTTTGAATTTCCATCAAAACCCTTCCTTTGCCGGGGCGTTGACTATGGGATGGAGATTACAACGTTCCTCCTCTTCGTATTTAGCGTCATTGTATTGATTCGTGTATAGCTCTCATGAATATCCTTACATCAATTTCATTCTCCTCTCCGCTTATGATTTTGAATGTTTTTCTTTTTTACTTTTTAAATAAATCACGTAAAAGATAAATTGCAAAATTTGAATTTGCAGATATCTAAATGACTGAATTGAAATGCAGAAATTTAAATGACTGTATTGAAATGCGGAAATTTAAATGACTGAATTGAAATGCAGAAATTTAAATGACTGAATTGAAATGAAGAAATTTTTTTTTTTTTTTTTTTTTTTTTTTTTTTTTTTTTTTTTTTTTTTTTTTTTTTTTTTTTTTTTTTTTTTTTTTTTTTTTTTTTTTTTTTTTTTTTTTTTTTTTTTTTTTTTTTTTTTTTTTTTTTTTTTTTTTTTTTTTTTTTTTTTTTTTTTTTTTTTTTTTTTTTTTTTTTTTTTTTTTTTTTTTTTTTTTTTTTTTTTTTTTTTTTTTTTTTTTTTTTTTTTTTTTTTTTTTTTTTTTTTTTTTTTTTTTTTTTTTTTTTTTTTTTTTTTTTTTTTTTTTTTTTTTTTTTTTTTTTTTTTTTTTTTTTTTTTTTTTTTTTTTTTTTTTTTTTTTTTTTTTTTTTTTTTTTTTTTTTTTTTTTTTTTTTTTTTTTTTTTTTTTTTTTTTTTTTTTTTTTTTTTTTTTTTTTTTTTTTTTTTTTTTTTTTTTTTTTTTTTTTTTTTTTTTTTTTTTTTTTTTTTTTTTTTTTTTTTTTTTTTTTTTTTTTTTTTTTTTTTTTTTTTTTTTTTTTTTTTTTTTTTTTTTTTTTTTTTTTTTTTTTTTTTTTTTTTTTTTTTTTTTTTTTTTTTTTTTTTTTTTTTTTTTTTTTTTTTTTTTTTTTTTTTTTTTTTTTTTTTTTTTTTTTTTTTTTTTTTTTTTTTTTTTTTTTTTTTTTTTTTTTTTTTTTTTTTTTTTTTTTTTTTTTTTTTTTTTTTTTTTTTTTTTTTTTTTTTTTTTTTTTTTTTTTTTTTTTTTTTTTTTTTTTTTTTTTTTTTTTTTTTTTTTTTTTTTTTTTTTTTTTTTTTTTTTTTTTTTTTTTTTTTTTTTTTTTTTTTTTTTTTTTTTTTTTTTTGAATTTTCAGAATTTTTTTTGAATTTTCAGAATTTTTTTTGAATTTTCAGAATTTTTTTTGAATTTTCAGAATTTTTTTTGAATTTTCAGAATTTTTTTTGAATTTTCAGATTTTTTTTTTTTTTTTTTTTTTTTTTTTTTTTTTTTTTTTTTTTTTTTTTTTTTTTTTTTTTTTTTTTTTTTTTTTTTTTTTTTTTTTTTTTTTTTTTTTTTTTTTTTTTTTTTTTTTTTTTTTTTTTTTTTTTTTTTTTTTTTTTTTGAATTTTCAGATTTTTTTTTTTTTTTTTTTTTTTTTTTTTTTTTTTTTTTTTTTTTTTTTTTTTTTTTTTTTTTTTTTTTTTTTTTTTTTTTTTTTTTTTTTTTTTTTTTTTTTTTTTTTTTTTTTTTTTGAATTTTCAGAATTTTTTTTGAATTTTCAGAATTTTTTTTGAATTTTCAGATTTTTTTTTTTTTTTTTGAAACCCGGCAAACTTGTAGAAATAGAAATCCGACTTGAGATTCTGACGCTAGGGTTCGAGACAAGCAAAGAATTCCTTTATCGATTGGTCGTACAAAAGAGTTTCTCGTTATTAACAAACAAGAGCTCCTTTTTTTTTTTTGAATTTTCAGAATTTTTTTTGAATTTTCAGATTTTTTTTTTTCCAACTAAAACGAAAGTAAAAGAATTAAAAGGTTTTGTGGAGAAGAAAAGAAGAATAACGAGAACGATAAAAATAGCTTCTCTGAATCGTAGAACCTTCGCTCTGATACCAAATGATGCGAACCTAAGATATTAGAGATCTTAGACCCACCGCATGCGGAATTCAAAGGGAATAATGCCTTATTGATTCGAAAGAACAAGGAATGACTTGACCCCAATCGAAAGTTAACGATGGAACCAAGTTATCAGAATAGTAGTTAGACCCGAACCAAACTCGTTGGTTGAACCTAAGCTATCAAGTTCGATCTTTTCAAGAATACACTAGAAGAAGATCAAGTTCTAATTCCAAGAACTTAAGAAAAGAATTATAAGGATCTCACCTCAAAGCAAAGCTTCATAAAAATCAATTCATTCAAAAGTTCCTAAAATCTATTACAAGTCTCCCTTAAATAGGCAAAGGGATAAATCTATAAGGCAATAACATAATTAAAAATAATTCTACTCGAGACACTTAGGCGTACATCTCTCGTAGAAATTGTTCTACTCGAGACACTTAGGCGTACATCTCTCGTAGAGACACTTAGGCGTACATCTCTCGTAGAGACACTTAGGCGTACATCTCTCGTAGAGACACTTAGGCGTACATCTCTCGTAGAGACACTTAGGCGTACATCTCTCGTAGAGACACTTAGGCGTACATCTCTCGTAGAGACACTTAGGCGTACATCTCTCGTAGAGACACTTAGGCGTACATCTCTCGTAGAGACACTTAGGCGTACATCTCTCGTAGAAATTGTTCTACTCGAGACACTTAGGCGTACATCTCTCGTAGAAATTGTTCTACTCGAGACACTTAGGCGTACATCTCTCGTAGAGACACTTAGGCGTACATCTCTCGTAGAGACACTTAGGCGTACATCTCTCGTAGAGACACTTAGGCGTACATCTCTCGTAGAGACACTTAGGCGTACATCTCTCGTAGAGACACTTAGGCGTACATCTCTCGTAGAGACACTTAGGCGTACATCTCTCGTAGAGACACTTAGGCGTACATCTCTCGTAGAGACACTTAGGCGTACATCTCTCGTAGAAATTGTTCTACTCGAGACACTTAGGCGTACATCTCTCGTAGAAATTGTTCTACTCGAGACACTTAGGCGTACATCTCTCGTAGAGACACTTAGGCGTACATCTCTCGTAGAGACACTTAGGCGTACATCTCTCGTAGAAATGAGTTCTACTCGAGACACTTAGGCGTACATCTCTCGTAGAGACACTTAGGCGTACATCTCTCGTAGAGACACTTAGGCGTACATCTCTCGTAGAGACACTTAGGCGTACATCTCTCGTAGAGACACTTAGGCGTACATCTCTCGTAGAGACACTTAGGCGTACATCTCTCGTAGAGACACTTAGGCGTACATCTCTCGTAGAGACACTTAGGCGTACATCTCTCGTAGAGACACTTAGGCGTACATCTCTCGTAGAAATTGTTCTACTCGAGACACTTAGGCGTACATCTCTCGTAGAGACACTTAGGCGTACATCTCTCGTAGAGACACTTAGGCGTACATCTCTCGTAGAGACACTTAGGCGTACATCTCTCGTAGAAATGAGTTCTACTCGAGACACTTAGGCGTACATCTCTCGTAGAGACACTTAGGCGTACATCTCTCGTAGAGACACTTAGGCGTACATCTCTCGTAGAGACACTTAGGCGTACATCTCTCGTAGAGACACTTAGGCGTACATCTCTCGTAGAGACACTTAGGCGTACATCTCTCGTAGAGACACTTAGGCGTACATCTCTCGTAGAGACACTTAGGCGTACATCTCTCGTAGAAATTGTTCTACTCGAGACACTTAGGCGTACATCTCTCGTAGAGACACTTAGGCGTACATCTCTCGTAGAGACACTTAGGCGTACATCTCTCGTAGAGACACTTAGGCGTACATCTCTCGTAGAGACACTTAGGCGTACATCTCTCGTAGAGACACTTAGGCGTACATCTCTCGTAGAGACACTTAGGCGTACATCTCTCGTAGAAATTGTTCTACTCGAGACACTTAGGCGTACATCTCTCGTAGAGACACTTAGGCGTACATCTCTCGTAGAGACACTTAGGCGTACATCTCTCGTAGAAATTGTTCTACTCGAGACACTTAGGCGTACATCTCTCGTAGAAATTGTTCTACTCGAGACACTTAGGCGTACATCTCTCATAGAAATTGTTCTACTCGAGACACTTAGGCGTACATCTCTCGTAGAAATTGTTCTACTCGAGACACTTAGGCGTACATCTCTCGTAGAAATTGTTCTACTCGAGACACTTAGGCGTACATCTCTCGTAGAAATTGTTCTACTCGAGACACTTAGGCGTACATCTCTCGTAGAGACACTTAGGCGTACATCTCTCGTAGAGACACTTAGGCGTACATCTCTCGTAGAAATTGTTCTACTCGAGACACTTAGGCGTACATCTCTCGTAGAAATTGTTCTACTCGAGACACTTAGGTGAAATGGATAACTTCGGTTGTAACAACAAGTCATGTAACAGTCAACCTCATTAGCTTGATACGTTCAGTTCTTTTGGAACAAATCGATTGAAGTGAAGGTTCTTTTACTTCATCAAACGCATTACTAAGTCCTAATTACGCGTCCATGAAGCTTATTGGGTCCTCAATACACTTCGTTCTCATCACTTCAAGTTAAAGCCTTGAAGGTGAAATGGATAACTTCGGTTGTAACAACAAGTCATGTAACAGTCAACCTCATTAGCTTGATACGTTCAGTTCTTTTGGAACAAATCGATTGAAGTGAAGGTTCTTTTACTTCATCAAACGCATTACTAAGTCCTAATTACGCGTCCATGAAGCTTATTGGGTCCTCAATACACTTCGTTCTCATCACTTCAAGTTAAAGCCTTGAAGGTGAAATGGATAACTTCGGTTGTAACAACAAGTCATGTAACAGTCAACCTCATTAGCTTGATACGTTCAGTTCTTTTGGAACAAATCGATTGAAGTGAAGGTTCTTTTACTTCATCAAACGCATTACTAAGTCCTAATTACGCGTCCATGAAGCTTATTGGGTCCTCAATACACTTCGTTCTCATCACTTCAAGTTAAAGCCTTGAAGGTGAAATGGATAACTTCGGTTGTAACAACAAGTCATGTAACAGTCAACCTCATTAGCTTGATACGTTCAGTTCTTTTGGAACAAATCGATTGAAGTGAAGGTTCTTTTACTTCATCAAACGCATTACTAAGTCCTAATTACGCGTCCATGAAGCTTATTGGGTCCTCAATACACTTCGTTCTCATCACTTCAAGTTAAAGCCTTGAAGGTGAAATGGATAACTTCGGTTGTAACAACAAGTCATGTAACAGTCAACCTCATTAGCTTGATACGTTCAGTTCTTTTGGAACAAATCGATTGAAGTGAAGGTTCTTTTACTTCATCAAACGCATTACTAAGTCCTAATTACGCGTCCATGAAGCTTATTGGGTCCTCAATACACTTCGTTCTCATCACTTCAAGTTAAAGCCTTGAAGGTGAAATGGATAACTTCGGTTGTAACAACAAGTCATGTAACAGTCAACCTCATTAGCTTGATACGTTCAGTTCTTTTGGAACAAATCGATTGAAGTGAAGGTTCTTTTACTTCATCAAACGCATTACTAAGTCCTAATTACGCGTCCATGAAGCTTATTGGGTCCTCAATACACTTCGTTCTCATCACTTCAAGTTAAAGCCTTGAAGGTGAAATGGATAACTTCGGTTGTAACAACAAGTCATGTAACAGTCAACCTCATTAGCTTGATACGTTCAGTTCTTTTGGAACAAATCGATTGAAGTGAAGGTTCTTTTACTTCATCAAACGCATTACTAAGTCCTAATTACGCGTCCATGAAGCTTATTGGGTCCTCAATACACTTCGTTCTCATCACTTCAAGTTAAAGCCTTGAAGGTGAAATGGATAACTTCGGTTGTAACAACAAGTCATGTAACAGTCAACCTCATTAGCTTGATACGTTCAGTTCTTTTGGAACAAATCGATTGAAGTGAAGGTTCTTTTACTTCATCAAACGCATTACTAAGTCCTAATTACGCGTCCATGAAGCTTATTGGGTCCTCAATACACTTCGTTCTCATCACTTCAAGTTAAAGCCTTGAAGGTGAAATGGATAACTTCGGTTGTAACAACAAGTCATGTAACAGTCAACCTCATTAGCTTGATACGTTCAGTTCTTTTGGAACAAATCGATTGAAGTGAAGGTTCTTTTACTTCATCAAACGCATTACTAAGTCCTAATTACGCGTCCATGAAGCTTATTGGGTCCTCAATACACTTCGTTCTCATCACTTCAA
Source organism: Begonia masoniana (assembly GCA_022432975.1). NCBI lineage: Eukaryota > Viridiplantae > Streptophyta > Magnoliopsida > Cucurbitales > Begoniaceae > Begonia > Begonia masoniana. Next base: position 17,925,436 of record CM039506.1, read on the forward strand.
GTTAAAGCCTTGAAGGTGAAATGGATAACTTCGGTTGTAACAACAAGTCATGTAACAGTCAACCTCATTAGCTTGATACGTTCAGTTCTTTTGGAACAAATCGATTGAAGTGAAGGTTCTTTTACTTCATCAAACGCATTACTAAGTCCTAATTACGCGTCCATGAAGCTTATTGGGTCCTCAATACACTTCGTTCTCATCACTTCAAGTTAAAGCCTTGAAGGTGAAATGGATAACTTCGGTTGTAACAACAAGTCATGTAACAGTCAACCTCATTAGCTTGATACGTTCAGTTCTTTTGGAACAAATCGATTGAAGTGAAGGTTCTTTTACTTCATCAAACGCATTACTAAGTCCTAATTACGCGTCCATGAAGCTTATTGGGTCCTCAATACACTTCGTTCTCATCACTTCAAGTTAAAGCCTTGAAGGTGAAATGGATAACTTCGGTTGTAACAACAAGTCATGTAACAGTCAACCTCATTAGCTTGATACGTTCAGTTCTTTTGGAACAAATCGATTGAAGTGAAGGTTCTTTTACTTCATCAAACGCATTACTAAGTCCTAATTACGCGTCCATGAAGCTTATTGGGTCCTCAATACACTTCGTTCTCATCACTTCAAGTTAAAGCCTTGAAGGTGAAATGGATAACTTCGGTTGTAACAACAAGTCATGTAACAGTCAACCTCATTAGCTTGATACGTTCAGTTCTTTTGGAACAAATCGATTGAAGTGAAGGTTCTTTTACTTCATCAAACGCATTACTAAGTCCTAATTACGCGTCCATGAAGCTTATTGGGTCCTCAATACACTTCGTTCTCATCACTTCAAGTTAAAGCCTTGAAGGTGAAATGGATAACTTCGGTTGTAACAACAAGTCATGTAACAGTCAACCTCATTAGCTTGATACGTTCAGTTCTTTTGGAACAAATCGATTGAAGTGAAGGTTCTTTTACTTCATCAAACGCATTACTAAGTCCTAATTACGCGTCCATGAAGCTTATTGGGTCCTCAATACACTTCGTTCTCATCACTTCAAGTTAAAGCCTTGAAGGTGAAATGGATAACTTCGGTTGTAACAACAAGTCATGTAACAGTCAACCTCATTAGCTTGATACGTTCAGTTCTTTTGGAACAAATCGATTGAAGTGAAGGTTCTTTTACTTCATCAAACGCATTACTAAGTCCTAATTACGCGTCCATGAAGCTTATTGGGTCCTCAATACACTTCGTTCTCATCACTTCAAGTTAAAACCCTTGAAAAATGAAGAAGAGAAGGTGGAAGATGTCTTCATTGTGGCTGGTTTCGTGGAAAGAAAGGAGGAAGAAAAAATTATTTTTGCTTTCAACCACTTAAACATTCAAATTTATAACAAACACTTTCTTACCTTTTAATTTCTTCCACCAAATTTCACTATATTAAAAATTAACCTCACCTTTTCTTTTTCTTACATAAACCAACGTGGAGCTCAATCCTTTAAACCCTAACCTTTCTTTCCATACTTAACACTTTATTTCTTCCATTGGTCAGAAGTTTTTATGATTTTCAAACTTCTTTAGTCTTATGACTTTTCAACACTCTTGTCTCTTCCTTTACTTCATTCCAACATTGAAGCTTCTATTTCCTTCCCCTTTTGGTCACTTTTAATTACCTCTAAGTCAATTGAACTCAACCCAATTTCTAACAACTTAATCTAGGGTTTCCTTTTAACTTCATATTCCATTTTCACTTACCTCAAGAGATTAGAAAACTCTAGGATTAACATTAAACTCTCATGACCTCCTTAACAAGGGCTATGCACGTATAGGAAATTCTCAGGTGTTACAACTTACTCCTATTTGAGGACTCTTTCGTACATGTATAAAATCATACATGAATCACTTTTAATTAAATACATGTACTGATATATAAACGATACAAATATATAAACTAATGTAATTAACACGATACATGAAAAGAACTCTGAGATGAGTCTTTACAAATGCATGGACTTGGCAAAATATATTAAGATATAATTAACAAAAAGATATTATTTGAATTACGCTTATAACTTTAACATAAACGCAATTTTTTTTTACTAAAAAAATATCTAATCTGTGAATAAGACTTAAAAGAGTACGCTCTCAACAAATGATATGTATAATCAGTAATTCCTAACAATTATCATTTGTTACGAGACGCTCGGAACAATTTTAATTGTTGTTCACTCCTTTGGAGTTCCAGCTTTACATGCCTTTATCTCCAAGAACATTTGTAGATTTTTTTAACCATAATCTTTGGCTTACTACCTTGATCTTGCGTGAATGTTTAAATGGTATATACCGGATATATTTTGTTATTCTTTGTACCATTGTGTTCCTGACTCGTGTATAAGTTTTATCATTTTTTCATTCATTTTCTCAATATATTAAACAATACAATGTATAATATGGGCTAAGAAGAATAAAAAGACTCTTTTCAATATTACATCTTTTCTACAAATTTGTCTCTTATTTCTCAATTGTATTAGACTTAATCAATATAAAAAATAGTCTAATGAATTGCATAAATATTAACTTGAATGTTAGAATTTAATGATTTCAATTCTATTTGGTTCTAGCTCAAAAGCTGGCAATGTGACAAAAACCATATAACAAATTATGAGTTTATGCGTAGTAAAGAAATTGGGTTTCTCTCTCTCTTTGTCTCACACAGACACACACGCACGCCATTGAAAATCAAACACTATAGAACATAAACAAAAAACACTAAAACAAACACCAAAATTTACGTGAAAAAATTTAAAAAAATCACGGAAATGCAAAATTTACTATTGGGAAATCAAATTAAATTTTATTTTTGCAATTCAAGCAACAATGTAAAAAAAACTTAATTGAATAAACGCGACCAAGGCTAATTAGAATTCGAGTAACATTAAACTTAACAATCTCTCTTTACACATTGCCCATGAAATCTAAAACGCAAGCTTCTCGGCTCAACCCAAAATGAATACAGAATAGTGAACTCTCCATCTTCAATGAAATTTTTATGTGAGGAACAAATCTAAAAAACTTCAACAAAAATATCTCTCTTCCATAAAAATTCCGAAGGACCAATCAAGAAACTAAATACCGACAAGTTGTAAGCACTACTTAACTTGTGAGAGATACCCAAGACGGAAATCATCTGCCTCAATGGTATCCACAATCTTAAAATCTTACACAACTAAAATCTAAATATGTATAGCCCCCCACTGAAATTAACAAGCTCTAAAACATCAAGCATTAATGCATGAATAGTTCATATTGTATGGGTTTTATCCTTTTCTGGATTGCCTTTTATGACACCATTACGATGTGAAACTGAAACTAGTGATGATGTGGTGACGACATCATCCCACACATATGAGCTAGGCTAACATATTGACCCCCACTGAAATTAACAAGCTCTAAAACATTCAATGCATAATGCATTGAACTAGTTTCACATATTGTTATGGAGTTGATCCTTCTTCTTGAATCTGCCTTTTATGACACCATTACGATGTGAAACTGAAACTAGTGAGGATGGGTGACGACATCATCCCACACATATGAGCTAGGCTAACATATGCCCCCCCACTGAAATTAACAAGCTCTAAACCATTCAATGATAATCATTGACTAGTTTTTAAAACATATTGTTAGAGGTTTTATCCTTCTTCTTGAATCTGCCTTTTATGACACCATTACGATGTGAAACTGAAACTAGTGCTTATGGGGTTACGACATCATCCCACACATATGACTATATCTATCAACTCTGAAAAAAAAAAAAAAAAAAAAAAAAAAAAAAAAAAAAAAAAAAAAAAAAAAAAAAAAAAAAAAAAAAAAAAAAAAAAAAAAAAAAAAAAAAAAAAAAAAAAAAAAAAAAAAAAAAAAAAAAAAAAAAAAAAAAAAAAAAAAAAAAAAAAAAAAAAAAAAAAAAAAAAAAAAAAAAAAAAAAAAAAAAAAAAAAAAAAAAAAAAAAAAAAAAAAAAAAAAAAAAAAAAAAAAAAAAAAAAAAAAAAAAAAAAAAAAAAAAAAAAAAAAAAAAAAAAAAAAAAAAAAAAAAAAAAAAAAAAAAAAAAAAAAAAAAAAAAAAAAAAAAAAAAAAAAAAAAAAAAAAAAAAAAAAAAAAAAAAAAAAAAAAAAAAAAAAAAAAAAAAAAAAAAAAAAAAAAAAAAAAAAAAAAAAAAAAAAAAAAAAAAAAAAAAAAAAAAAAAAAAAAAAAAAAAAAAAAAAAAAAAAAAAAAAAAAAAAAAAAAAAAAAAAAAAAAAAAAAAAAAAAAAAAAAAAAAAAAAAAAAAAAAAAAAAAAAAAAAAAAAAAAAAAAAAAAAAAAAAAAAAAAAAAAAAAAAAAAAAAAAAAAAAAAAAAAAAAAAAAAAAAAAAAAAAAAAAAAAAAAAAAAAAAAAAAAAAAAAAAAAAAAAAAAAAAAAAAAAAAAAAAAAAAAAAAAAAAAAAAAAAAAAAAAAAAAAAAAAAAAAAAAAAAAAAAAAAAAAAAAAAAAAAAAAAAAAAAAAAAAAAAAAAAAAAAAAAAAAAAAAAAAAAAAAAAAAAAAAAAAAAAAAAAAAAAAAAAAAAAAAAAAAAAAAAAAAAAAAAAAAAAAAAAAAAAAAAAAAAAAAAAAAAAAAAAAAAAAAAAAAAAAAAAAAAAAAAAAAAAAAAAAAAAAAAAAAAAAAAAAAAAAAAAAAAAAAAAAAAAAAAAAAAAAAAAAAAAAAAAAAAAAAAAAAAAAAAAAAAAAAAAAAAAAAAAAAAAAAAAAAAAAAAAAAAAAAAAAAAAAAAAAAAAAAAAAAAAAAAAAAAAAAAAAAAAAAAAAAAAAAAAAAAAAAAAAAAAAAAAAAAAAAAAAAAAAAAAAAAAAAAAAAAAAAAAAAAAAAAAAAAAAAAAAAAAAAAAAAAAAAAAAAAAAAAAAAAAAAAAAAAAAAAAAAAAAAAAAAAAAAAAAAAAAAAAAAAAAAAAAAAAAAAAAAAAAAAAAAAAAAAAAAAAAAAAAAAAAAAAAAAAAAAAAAAAAAAAAAAAAAAAAAAAAAAAAAAAAAAAAAAAAAAAAAAAAAAAAAAAAAAAAAAAAAAAAAAAAAAAAAAAAAAAAAAAAAAAAAAAAAAAAAAAAAAAAAAAAAAAAAAAAAAAAAAAAAAAAAAAAAAAAAAAAAAAAAAAAAAAAAAAAAAAAAAAAAAAAAAAAAAAAAAAAAAAAAAAAAAAAAAAAAAAAAAAAAAAAAAAAAAAAAAAAAAAAAAAAAAAAAAAAAAAAAAAAAAAAAAAAAAAAAAAAAAAAAAAAAAAAAAAAAAAAAAAAAAAAAAAAAAAAAAAAAAAAAAAAAAAAAAAAAAAAAAAAAAAAAAAAAAAAAAAAAAAAAAAAAAAAAAAAAAAAAAAAAAAAAAAAAAAAAAAAAAAAAAAAAAAAAAAAAAAAAAAAAAAAAAAAAAAAAAAAAAATTCCCTTCGTTCCCGCGGCCAAAAACCGTGCATTCCCCCTGTGGTCGCTGCCACGTCTAGCTCATGGTACTCCTCCCTTTTTGTAATGCCCAGACCCCGTTCCCGCGAGCCAAACCGTGCAGTTCCTACCGATGGGCTGCGGCCCGTCTAGCTCGTGGTACTCCTCACTTGTACCCCAAGTACTAGTCCCTGAGGTCCTGGGTTCGAGTGAGGGGGAAGGCAAAACCAGATCTGCGGGAGAGGGAAGATCGTGAGTACACGTGTACCGCCCTATGGGGACCCACGTGGTAGCAGCCCATCGATGGAACTGCACGGTTTGGGCCTGTGGGAACGTGGTCTAGGCCTTACACTTAACGATGAAGAGTTGAAAGAAAGAACTTGGTCGAGGCACACTCTTCGGCTTATTTTCCATCCAAAGCCACCAAGATGTATCGGGATTTAAACCAACATTTCTGGTGGCCTAACATGCAGAGAGAGGCTGCCAAATACGTAGAAACCTTTCTGGTTTTTCAGTAGTTAAGGCGAGGCAGCAAGTCAGTAGACTATACACCTGTTTTTTACGTGATTTTATTATTGCAATATAAAATGACATTTTTTTTTAAATATATCAAATGAAGTCCGTTTTGCGAACGGAAAGTTTTAATAGAGCCTTAGCAATAAATTGGAATTTCTGTTGAAATAAGGAATTTTGAAGAAAACGAATCAATGACTAAATAACGAATAAGTGAGGAAACAAATAGAAAATCAGATGGAAGGGCAATAAGGTAATTTGACAAGTCAAATTATAATAAAACACAAAAACGCCTCTTTTCTCCCCACACTCACCGATTTTTCTCCTCTTCAAAATCCGGCTATGTCTCTTTCTTTGACGATTCCTCCTTTTCGTCCGATTCTTCCTCGATCTTCGCTTTTTCTTCACGTTTTCTTCTCCAAGCGGTATTCTAGGTAAGATAACTTCGGTTGTAACAACAAGTCATGTAACAGTCAACCTCATTAGCTTGATACGTTCAGTTCTTTTGGAACAAATCGATTGAAGTGAAGGTTCTTTTACTTCATCAAACGCATTACTAAGTCCTAATTACGCGTCCATGAAGCTTATTGGGTCCTCAATACACTTCGTTCTCATCACTTCAAGTTAAAGCCTTGAAGGTGAAATGGATAACTTCGGTTGTAACAACAAGTCATGTAACAGTCAACCTCATTAGCTTGATACGTTCAGTTCTTTTGGAACAAATCGATTGAAGTGAAGGTTCTTTTACTTCATCAAACGCATTACTAAGTCCTAATTACGCGTCCATGAAGCTTATTGGGTCCTCAATACACTTCGTTCTCATCACTTCAAGTTAAAGCCTTGAAGGTGAAATGGATAACTTCGGTTGTAACAACAAGTCATGTAACAGTCAACCTCATTAGCTTGATACGTTCAGTTCTTTTGGAACAAATCGATTGAAGTGAAGGTTCTTTTACTTCATCAAACGCATTACTAAGTCCTAATTACGCGTCCATGAAGCTTATTGGGTCCTCAATACACTTCGTTCTCATCACTTCAAGTTAAAGCCTTGAAGGTGAAATGGATAACTTCGGTTGTAACAACAAGTCATGTAACAGTCAACCTCATTAGCTTGATACGTTCAGTTCTTTTGGAACAAATCGATTGAAGTGAAGGTTCTTTTACTTCATCAAACGCATTACTAAGTCCTAATTACGCGTCCATGAAGCTTATTGGGTCCTCAATACACTTCGTTCTCATCACTTCAAGTTAAAGCCTTGAAGGTGAAATGGATAACTTCGGTTGTAACAACAAGTCATGTAACAGTCAACCTCATTAGCTTGATACGTTCAGTTCTTTTGGAACAAATCGATTGAAGTGAAGGTTCTTTTACTTCATCAAACGCATTACTAAGTCCTAATTACGCGTCCATGAAGCTTATTGGGTCCTCAATACACTTCGTTCTCATCACTTCAAGTTAAAGCCTTGAAGGTGAAATGGATAACTTCGGTTGTAACAACAAGTCATGTAACAGTCAACCTCATTAGCTTGATACGTTCAGTTCTTTTGGAACAAATCGATTGAAGTGAAGGTTCTTTTACTTCATCAAACGCATTACTAAGTCCTAATTACGCGTCCATGAAGCTTATTGGGTCCTCAATACACTTCGTTCTCATCACTTCAAGTTAAAGCCTTGAAGGTGAAATGGATAACTTCGGTTGTAACAACAAGTCATGTAACAGTCAACCTCATTAGCTTGATACGTTCAGTTCTTTTGGAACAAATCGATTGAAGTGAAGGTTCTTTTACTTCATCAAACGCATTACTAAGTCCTAATTACGCGTCCATGAAGCTTATTGGGTCCTCAATACACTTCGTTCTCATCACTTCAAGTTAAAGCCTTGAAGGTGAAATGGATAACTTCGGTTGTAACAACAAGTCATGTAACAGTCAACCTCATTAGCTTGATACGTTCAGTTCTTTTGGAACAAATCGATTGAAGTGAAGGTTCTTTTACTTCATCAAACGCATTACTAAGTCCTAATTACGCGTCCATGAAGCTTATTGGGTCCTCAATACACTTCGTTCTCATCACTTCAAGTTAAAGCCTTGAAGGTGAAATGGATAACTTCGGTTGTAACAACAAGTCATGTAACAGTCAACCTCATTAGCTTGATACGTTCAGTTCTTTTGGAACAAATCGATTGAAGTGAAGGTTCTTTTACTTCATCAAACGCATTACTAAGTCCTAATTACGCGTCCATGAAGCTTATTGGGTCCTCAATACACTTCGTTCTCATCACTTCAAGTTAAAGCCTTGAAGGTGAAATGGATAACTTCGGTTGTAACAACAAGTCATGTAACAGTCAACCTCATTAGCTTGATACGTTCAGTTCTTTTGGAACAAATCGATTGAAGTGAAGGTTCTTTTACTTCATCAAACGCATTACTAAGTCCTAATTACGCGTCCATGAAGCTTATTGGGTCCTCAATACACTTCGTTCTCATCACTTCAAGTTAAAGCCTTGAAGGTGAAATGGATAACTTCGGTTGTAACAACAAGTCATGTAACAGTCAACCTCATTAGCTTGATACGTTCAGTTCTTTTGGAACAAATCGATTGAAGTGAAGGTTCTTTTACTTCATCAAACGCATTACTAAGTCCTAATTACGCGTCCATGAAGCTTATTGGGTCCTCAATACACTTCGTTCTCATCACTTCAAGTTAAAGCCTTGAAGGTGAAATGGATAACTTCGGTTGTAACAACAAGTCATGTAACAGTCAACCTCATTAGCTTGATACGTTCAGTTCTTTTGGAACAAATCGATTGAAGTGAAGGTTCTTTTACTTCATCAAACGCATTACTAAGTCCTAATTACGCGTCCATGAAGCTTATTGGGTCCTCAATACACTTCGTTCTCATCACTTCAAGTTAAAGCCTTGAAGGTGAAATGGATAACTTCGGTTGTAACAACAAGTCATGTAACAGTCAACCTCATTAGCTTGATACGTTCAGTTCTTTTGGAACAAATCGATTGAAGTGAAGGTTCTTTTACTTCATCAAACGCATTACTAAGTCCTAATTACGCGTCCATGAAGCTTATTGGGTCCTCAATACACTTCGTTCTCATCACTTCAAGTTAAAGCCTTGAAGGTGAAATGGATAACTTCGGTTGTAACAACAAGTCATGTAACAGTCAACCTCATTAGCTTGATACGTTCAGTTCTTTTGGAACAAATCGATTGAAGTGAAGGTTCTTTTACTTCATCAAACGCATTACTAAGTCCTAATTACGCGTCCATGAAGCTTATTGGGTCCTCAATACACTTCGTTCTCATCACTTCAAGTTAAAGCCTTGAAGGTGAAATGGATAACTTCGGTTGTAACAACAAGTCATGTAACAGTCAACCTCATTAGCTTGATACGTTCAGTTCTTTTGGAACAAATCGATTGAAGTGAAGGTTCTTTTACTTCATCAAACGCATTACTAAGTCCTAATTACGCGTCCATGAAGCTTATTGGGTCCTCAATACACTTCGTTCTCATCACTTCAAGTTAAAGCCTTGAAGGTGAAATGGATAACTTCGGTTGTAACAACAAGTCATGTAACAGTCAACCTCATTAGCTTGATACGTTCAGTTCTTTTGGAACAAATCGATTGAAGTGAAGGTTCTTTTACTTCATCAAACGCATTACTAAGTCCTAATTACGCGTCCATGAAGCTTATTGGGTCCTCAATACACTTCGTTCTCATCACTTCAAGTTAAAGCCTTGAAGGTGAAATGGATAACTTCGGTTGTAACAACAAGTCATGTAACAGTCAACCTCATTAGCTTGTTAGTGTTTATTTGGATGTAGTTAGGAAATTGTTCTGTTAGAACGTTTCCTAGGTTTTTAATGTATTGTTTTATGTTTTCTTACTTTAATGCACAATCCTGGTCAAGCAGTATGTTTTAATAAACTAGCACGAAAAATGAATTTATCCCCCGCACGAGTTTTCATGAAAAGAAACGACTAAATGAAAGATATGAATGCATGTAATCTCTCGGTCACGTCGGGTGGGGTTCAGATATGGCTGTCCTGAGAGAAGAAAATGCTTCCCCCCGGTATGGAAAGTGCTTATCTAAGCTGCAGAGATGTGCGCTCTCCATCTGGTGAGAGTCAATTCTCTCGTGACATCTCCCGTTATGTAACTAAACAATGAAAAAAGGAATTCATGATTTTATGAACCCCGCACGCATAACATGCATTTTCATTTACGCAGATTTACTGAGCCTTTAGCTCATAGTTTATTTCTATGGTGTAGGTGACTTTGATGCAGGTGAGGATGACATTCCTCCACCCGACGCATGAGTAGGTTGATGGAGGGTGGCCCGTGGGATTGCGCTATGCAGTCGAGGCGTTTTGACCCGTGGGGGGGTAATGGTTAGGTATTTTGAGGATTTTGGGTTATGTTGGGCTAATAGGTATACATGATATGGCGCTTGGTACTGAATAGGGTATACGGTGATGTTTTGGGATTTTGTACGGCTTATAAACGAATGTTAGGATGTTAAGTGATGATTTTATTTGAAATTTATTGGAACTGCTTGGTGATTTATAAACCTCGTAGGGAAAATGTTTACTTTTCAAACGGAACCACGCAGTTAGTTTTCATGAAGTTTACTTCGTTTTTTAAACACTTGGAGTCGTATTTATAGTGGTGGGTGAATTGAAGGATGTGTGAGTAAGTTTATGTTAAAGTGTTTAGTATGTTGTTTGGTGTTGGAGTTGAAGGGAAGAGTGAAGGAAGTGGTGATGTGTACAGGGGAAAGAAGAAGAAAAGAATTGAGGGAACTCCCTGGAACGAATTCCAGAGAGGTTGCTGATCGATCGCCAAGGGGGGCGATCGATCGCCAATAGGTATGGCGCCTCTCTAGTTAATTCCATAGAGGTAGCCGATTGATCACCCAAAAAGGGGCGATCGATCGGCTGGTGATTGATCGCCCTCGCATTTTGTCAACAGCCGATCGATCGGCTCATGTTTTTGTGGGCGAAATGCCCTCCTTGCCCCTGGCAACTGATTCAATTTAAATTATGGTTTTTATTCTATTCTTTTAAATGATTTCCAACGTTTTCAACTACTCTAATCGGTTATTTAAATTGACCGAAGTTAGAACTTATATAGAAATAAGAAAAAAAATTTACGGGAAATTAAGGGATTGGATTTAAGGGTCGTCACAGTTATGGTATCAAAGCTCCCGGGTTTTAAAATTGGTTCTGTAGACTGCTCAACTGCACAGCCACTACGCGGACATCCTTCCTCAACTGTAAGTACGTTTTATTTTATTTCCTTGCTTTCGTTTTTTAGGATTATTTGTTTTAATTTTTATAGGAGTTATAAAATGGTTCGAGTGAGAGACGCTAGAGACGAAGCCTTGGATTGGCTAACAGATTTGCTGGACCACCAGGCTCAGCATATGGATAGACAAGCTCAACAAATTGAGAGACTGGTAAACTGTGAGGATCACAGGGCCCGAGAGGTGGTCGTTCCAAACCATCAGGGTATGGAGAAGTTCTAGAAGCTACAACCTCCTGTATTCAACGGTCACTCTTTGGACCCCGCCTTAGCTGAAGAGTGGATCCGGACAATGGAAGATATGTTGACGTACGCGAAGATAGAAAACGGGGATAAAGTCGCGTATGTCACCTTTCATTTGGCACTGGATGCCTGATTTTGGTGGGATTCTATTAAAGCGACTACCGATGTGACGGTAATGACATGGGAACGGTTTAGGGCCTTATTCTATGATAAGTACTTCAGCCGCACTGTGAGGGTGGCCAAAAGGATGGAGTTTACGCAGCTGAAACCTTATCACGGTTTGCGCCGCGTCTAGTAAGCGATAACGAAGATAAGGTGCACCAGTTTATGGATGGGTTGAACCCGGAGATTCGAAAGAACATTATAGTATCTGCGATTCTGGATGTGTCGTACTCAGATATTGCCGCTAGAGCTTTGGACTTCGAGGCTGTAGAATTGACTTGCGTTGAGCCAAGGGAGCCTACTAAGGGTTTCTTTCGTGAGATCAAGCCTCAGTTACGGAATCGAGGTTGGCAACCTAGAGGACAACAACCACAGCAACAACAGCAAAGAGGGGTTAAAAGGCCTTATGAGGGAGGAAATGATTAGGGCAAGGGAAAACAAGTACAGGGAACTACTCAACTGCCTCTGTGCCCTAAGTGCCAAAAAGAACACAGTGGTGCTTGCAGACTTGGCACTAACAAGTGCTATCGGTGTGGTGAGATTGGCCATTACGTTAAAGATTGCCCGAAGCCAGGCCGAGATCAGAGAAGGGCTATGCCGAGAATCTTCGCCTTCATCGAGCCTGGTGATGTAGACGATGAGGCTCAGCCTTCTATTATAGCAGGTACTATTTTAATCACTGGTATTGCAGTATTCTCACTAATAGACACGGGGGCTACGCACTCCTTTATTTCAACTGCATGTGTATCTAGATTGGGGTTAGTGCCAGAATTAGCAGAGTGTGAGTACAGAGTGATGCTGCCTTCAGGAGCGTATATGCAGTCTGATCGTATTTTCCAAGGCAACATCGTCTCAGTGGTGAATAATACCCTTTATGCTCGGTTCATAGTTACGGGCATAGAGCGGTACGATCTTATTTTGGGGATGGACTTGCTGTCGCGCCATTTCACCACCATAGACTGCCGATCCGGGTTAGTAACTTTTCGGCCCCCGGATAAAGAAGATTTTTCTTATCAGGCGATGAATAGGTTGAGTGGGTCGCCTACTTCCTATTCTATGAGGTCCAAGAGCAATTTAGAGGCGAATGCTCAGTTAACTTCGGTTGTAACAACAAGTCATGTAACAGTCAACCTCATTAGCTTGATACGTTCAGTTCTTTTGGAACAAATCGATTGAAGTGAAGGTTCTTTTACTTCATCAAACGCATTACTAAGTCCTAATTACGCGTCCATGAAGCTTATTGGGTCCTCAATACACTTCGTTCTCATCACTTCAAGTTAAAGCCTTGAAGGTGAAATGGATAACTTCGGTTGTAACAACAAGTCATGTAACAGTCAACCTCATTAGCTTGATACGTTCAGTTCTTTTGGAACAAATCGATTGAAGTGAAGGTTCTTTTACTTCATCAAACGCATTACTAAGTCCTAATTACGCGTCCATGAAGCTTATTGGGTCCTCAATACACTTCGTTCTCATCACTTCAAGTTAAAGCCTTGAAGGTGAAATGGATAACTTCGGTTGTAACAACAAGTCATGTAACAGTCAACCTCATTAGCTTGATACGTTCAGTTCTTTTGGAACAAATCGATTGAAGTGAAGGTTCTTTTACTTCATCAAACGCATTACTAAGTCCTAATTACGCGTCCATGAAGCTTATTGGGTCCTCAATACACTTCGTTCTCATCACTTCAAGTTAAAGCCTTGAAGGTGAAATGGATAACTTCGGTTGTAACAACAAGTCATGTAACAGTCAACCTCATTAGCTTGATACGTTCAGTTCTTTTGGAACAAATCGATTGAAGTGAAGGTTCTTTTACTTCATCAAACGCATTACTAAGTCCTAATTACGCGTCCATGAAGCTTATTGGGTCCTCAATACACTTCGTTCTCATCACTTCAAGTTAAAGCCTTGAAGGTGAAATGGATAACTTCGGTTGTAACAACAAGTCATGTAACAGTCAACCTCATTAGCTTGATACGTTCAGTTCTTTTGGAACAAATCGATTGAAGTGAAGGTTCTTTTACTTCATCAAACGCATTACTAAGTCCTAATTACGCGTCCATGAAGCTTATTGGGTCCTCAATACACTTCGTTCTCATCACTTCAAGTTAAAGCCTTGAAGGTGAAATGGATAACTTCGGTTGTAACAACAAGTCATGTAACAGTCAACCTCATTAGCTTGATACGTTCAGTTCTTTTGGAACAAATCGATTGAAGTGAAGGTTCTTTTACTTCATCAAACGCATTACTAAGTCCTAATTACGCGTCCATGAAGCTTATTGGGTCCTCAATACACTTCGTTCTCATCACTTCAAGTTAAAGCCTTGAAGGTGAAATGGATAACTTCGGTTGTAACAACAAGTCATGTAACAGTCAACCTCATTAGCTTGATACGTTCAGTTCTTTTGGAACAAATCGATTGAAGTGAAGGTTCTTTTACTTCATCAAACGCATTACTAAGTCCTAATTACGCGTCCATGAAGCTTATTGGGTCCTCAATACACTTCGTTCTCATCACTTCAAGTTAAAGCCTTGAAGGTGAAATGGATAACTTCGGTTGTAACAACAAGTCATGTAACAGTCAACCTCATTAGCTTGATACGTTCAGTTCTTTTGGAACAAATCGATTGAAGTGAAGGTTCTTTTACTTCATCAAACGCATTACTAAGTCCTAATTACGCGTCCATGAAGCTTATTGGGTCCTCAATACACTTCGTTCTCATCACTTCAAGTTAAAGCCTTGAAGGTGAAATGGATAACTTCGGTTGTAACAACAAGTCATGTAACAGTCAACCTCATTAGCTTGATACGTTCAGTTCTTTTGGAACAAATCGATTGAAGTGAAGGTTCTTTTACTTCATCAAACGCATTACTAAGTCCTAATTACGCGTCCATGAAGCTTATTGGGTCCTCAATACACTTCGTTCTCATCACTTCAAGTTAAAGCCTTGAAGGTGAAATGGATAACTTCGGTTGTAACAACAAGTCATGTAACAGTCAACCTCATTAGCTTGATACGTTCAGTTCTTTTGGAACAAATCGATTGAAGTGAAGGTTCTTTTACTTCATCAAACGCATTACTAAGTCCTAATTACGCGTCCATGAAGCTTATTGGGTCCTCAATACACTTCGTTCTCATCACTTCAAGTTAAAGCCTTGAAGGTGAAATGGATAACTTCGGTTGTAACAACAAGTCATGTAACAGTCAACCTCATTAGCTTGATACGTTCAGTTCTTTTGGAACAAATCGATTGAAGTGAAGGTTCTTTTACTTCATCAAACGCATTACTAAGTCCTAATTACGCGTCCATGAAGCTTATTGGGTCCTCAATACACTTCGTTCTCATCACTTCAAGTTAAAGCCTTGAAGGTGAAATGGATAACTTCGGTTGTAACAACAAGTCATGTAACAGTCAACCTCATTAGCTTGATACGTTCAGTTCTTTTGGAACAAATCGATTGAAGTGAAGGTTCTTTTACTTCATCAAACGCATTACTAAGTCCTAATTACGCGTCCATGAAGCTTATTGGGTCCTCAATACACTTCGTTCTCATCACTTCAAGTTAAAGCCTTGAAGGTGAAATGGATAACTTGGTTGTAACAACAAGTCATGTAATAGTCAAACCTAATTAGCTTGATACGTATCAGTTCTTTTGGAACAAATCGATAGAAGTGAAGGTTCTTTTACTTCATCAACGCATTACTAAGTCCTAATTACGCGTCCATGATGCTTATTGGGTCCTCAATACCTTCGTTCTCATCACTTCAAGTTAAAGCCTTGAAGTGGAAATGGATAACGTTCAGGTTGTACAACAAGTCAGTAACATCAACCTCATTAGCTTCATACGTTCAGTTCTTTTGGAAACAATCGATTGAAGTGAAAGGTTCTTTTACTTCATCAAACGCATTACTAAGTCCTAATTACGCGTCCATGAAGCTTATTGGGGTACTCAATACACTTCGTTCTCATCACTTCAAGTTAAAGCCTTGAAGTGAAATGGATAATTCAATTGTAACAACAGTCATGTAACAGTCAACCTCATTAGCTTGATACGTTCAGTTCTTTTGGAAACAAATCGATTGAAGTGAAGGTTCTTTTACTTCATCAAACGCATTACTAAAGTCCTAATTACGCGTCCATGAAGCTTATTAGGGTCCTCAATACACTTCGTTCTCATCACTTCAAGTTAAAGCCTTGAAGGTGAAATGGATAACTTCGTTGTAACAACAAGTCATGTAACAGTCAACCTCATTAGCTTGATACGTTCAGTTCGTTTGGAACAAATCGATTGAAGTGAAGGTTCTTTTACTTCATCAAACGCATTACTAAAGTCCTAATTAGCGTCCATGAAGCTTATTGGGTCCTCAATACACTTCGTTCTCATCACTTCAAGTTAAAGCCTTGAAGGTGAAATGGATAACTTCGGTTGTAACAACAAGTCATGTAACAGTCAACCTCATTAGCTTGATACGTTCATTCTTTTGAAACAAATCGATTGAAGTGAAGGTTCTTTTACTTCATCCAACGCATTACTAAGTCCTAATTACGCGTCCATGAAGCTTATTGGGTCCTCAATACACTTCGTTCTCATCACTTCAAGTTAAAGCCTTGAAGGTGAAATGGATAACTTCGGTTGTAACAACAAGTCATGTAACAGTCAACCTCATTAGCTTGATACGTTCAGTTCTTTTGAAACAAATCGATTGAAGTGAAGGTTCTTTTACTTCATCAAACGCATTACTAAGTCCTAATTACGCGTCCATGAAGCTTATTGGGTCCTCAATACACTTCGTTCTCATCACTTCAAGTTAAAGCCTTGAAGGTGAAATGGATAACTTCGGTTGTAACAACAAGTCATGTAACAGTCAACCTCATTAGCTTGATACGTTCAGTTCTTTTGAAACAAATCGATTGAAGTGAAGGTTCTTTTACTTCATCAAACGCATTACTAAGTCCTAATTACGCGTCCATGAAGCTTATTGGGTCCTCAATACACTTCGTTCTCATCACTTCAAGTTAAAGCCTCTAAGGTGAAATGAATAACTTCGGTTGTAACAACAAGTCATGTAACAGTCAACCTCATTAGCTTGATACGTTCAAGTCTTTTGAAACAAATCGACTGAAGTGAAGGTTCTTTAACTTCATCAAACGCATTACTAAGTCCTAATTACGCGTCCATGAAGCTTATTGGGTCCTCAATACACTTCGTTCTCATCACTTCAAGTTAAAGCCTTGAAGGTGAAATGGATAACTTCGGTTGTAACAACAAGTCATGTAACAGTCAACCTCATTAGCTTGATACGTTCAGTCTTTTGAAACAAATCGATTGAAGTGAAGGTTCTTTACTTCATCAAACGCATTACTAGTCCTAATTACGCGTCCATGAAGCTTATTGGGTCCTCAATACACTTCGTTCTCATCACTTCAAGTTAAAGCCTTGAAGGTGAAATGGATAACTTCGGTTGTAACAACAAGTCATGTAACAGTCAACCTCATTAGCTTGATACGTTCAAGTTCTTTTGAACAAATCGATTGAAGTGAAGGTTCTTTTACTTCATCAACGCATTACTAAGTCCTAATTACGCGTCCATGAAGCTTATTGGGTCCTCAATACACTTCGTTCTCATCACTTCAAGTTAAAGCCTTGAAGGTGAAATGGATAACTTCGGTTGTAACAACAAGTCATGTAACAGTCAACCTCATTAGCTTGATACGTTCAGTTCTTTTGAACAAATCGATTGAAGTGAAGGTTCTTTTACTTCATCAAACGCATTACTAAGTCCTAATTACGCGTCCATGAAGCTTATTGGGTCCTCAATACACTTCGTTCTCATCACTTCAAGTTAAAGCCTTGAAGGTGAAATGGATAACTTCGGTTGTAACAACAAGTCATGTAACAGTCAACCTAATTAGCTTGATACGTTCAGTTCTTTTGAAACAAATCGATTGAAGTGAAGGTTCTTTTACTTCATCAAACACATTACTAAGTCCTAATTACGCGTCCATTAAGCTTATTGGGTCCTCAATACACTTCGTTCTCATCACTTCAAGTTAAAGCCTTGAAGGTGAAATGGAGAAATTCGGTTGTAACAACAAGTCATGTAACAGTCAACCTCATTAGCTTGATACGTTCAGTTCTTTTGTAAACAAATCGATTGAAGTGAAGGTTCTTTTACTTCATCAAACGCATTACTAAGTCCTAATTACGCGTCCATGAAGCTTATTGGGTCCTCAATACACTTCGTTCTCATCACTTCAAGTTAAAGCCTTGAAGGTGAAATGGATAACTTCGGTTGTAACAACAAGTCATGTAACAGTCAACCTCATTAGCATGATACGTTCAGTTCTTTTGAAACAAATCGATTGAAGTGAAGGATCTTTTATTTCATCAAACGCATTACTAAGTCCTAATTACGCGTCATGAAGCTTATTGGGTCCTCAATACGCTTCGTTCTCATCACTTCAAGTTAAAGCCTTGAAGGTGAAATGGATAACTTCGGTTGTAACAACAAGTCATGTAACAGTCAACCTCATTAGCTTGATACGTTCAGTTCTTTTGTAAACAAATTGATTGAAGTGAAGGTTCTTTTACTTCATCAAACGCATTACTAAGTCCTAATTACGCGTCCATGAAGCTTATTGGGTCCTCAATACACTTCGTTCTCATCACTTCAAGTTAAAGCCTTGAAGGTGAAATGGATAACTTCGGTTGTAACAACAAGTCATGTAACAGTCAACCTCATTAGCTTGATACGTTCAGTTCTTTTGAAACAAATCGATTGAAGTGAAGGTTCTTTTACTTCATCAACGCATTACTAAGTCCTAATTACGCGTCCATGAAGCTTATTGGGTCCTCAATACACTTCGTTCTCATCACTTCAAGTTAAAGCCTTGAAGGTGAAATGGATAACTTCGGTTGTAACAACAAGTCATGTAACAGTCAACCTCATTAGCTTGATACGTTCAGTTCTTTTGAAACAAATCGATTGAAGTGAAGGTTCTTTACTTCATCAAACGCATTACTAAGTCCTAATTACGCGTCCATGAAGCTTATTGGGTCCTCAATACACTTCGTTCTCATCACTTCAAGTTAAAGCCTTGAAGGTGAAATGGATAACTTCGGTTGTAACAACAAGTCATGTAACAGTCAACCTCATTAGCTTGATACGTTCAGTTCTTTTGAAACAAATCGATTGAAGTGAAGGTTCTTTTACTTCATCAAACGCATTACTAAGTCCTAATTACGCGTCCATGAAGCTTATTGGGTCCTCAATACACTTCGTTCTCATCACTTCAAGTTAAAGCCTTGAAGGTGAAATGGATAACTTCGGTTGTAACAACAAGTCATGTAACAGTCAACCTCATTAGCTTGATACGTTCAGTTCTTTTGAAACAAATCGATTGAAGTGAAGGTTCTTTTACTTCATCAAACGCATTACTAAGTCCTAATTACGCGTCCATGAAGCTTATTGGGTCCTCAATACACTTCGTTCTCATCACTTCAAGTTAAAGCCTTGAAGGTGAAATGGATAACTTCGGTTGTAACAACAAGTCATGTAACAGTCAACCTCATTAGCTTGATACGTTCAGTTCTTTTGAAAAAAATCGACTGAGGTGAAGGTTCTTTTACTTCATCAAACGCATTACTAAGTCCTAATTACGCGTCCATGAAGCTTATTGGGTCCTCATACACTTCGTTCTCATCACTTCAAGTTAAAGCCTTGAAGGTGAAATGGATAACTTAGGCTGTAACAACAAGTCATGTAACAGTCAACCTCATTAGCTTGATACGTTCAGTTGTTTTGAAACAAATCGATTGAAGTGAACGTTCTTTTACTTCATCAAACGCATAACTAAGTCCTAATTACGCAGTCATAAAGCTTATTTGGTCCTCAATACACTTCGTTCTCATCACCTCAAGTTAAAGCCTTGAAGATGAAATGGATAACTTCGGTTGTAACAACAAGTCATGTAACAGTCAACCTCATTAGCTTGATACGTTCAGTTCTTTTGAAACAAATCGATTGAAGTGAAGGTTCTTTTACTTCATCAAACGCATTACTAAGTCCTAATTACGCGTCCATGAAGCTTATTGGGTCCTCAATACACTTCGTTCTCATCACTTCAAGTTAAAGCCTTGAAGGTGAAATGGATAACTTCGGTTGTAACAACAAGTCATGTAACAGTCAACCTCATTAGCTTGATACGTTCAGTTCTTTTGAAACAAATCGATTGAAGTGAAGGTTCTTTTACTTCATCAAACGCATTACTAAGTCCTAATTACGCGTCCATGAAGCTTATTGGGTCCTCAATACACTTCGTTCTCATCACTTCAAGTTAAAGCCTTGAAGGTGAAATGGATAACTTCGGTTGTAACAACAAGTCATGTAACAGTCAACCTCATTAGCTTGATACGTTCAGTTCTTTTGAAACAAATCGACTGAAGTGAAGGTTCTTTTACTTCATCAAACGCATTACTAAGTCCTAATTACGCGTCCATGAAGCTTATTGGGTCCTCAATACACTTCGTTCTCATCACTTCAAGTTAAAGCCTTGAAGGTGAAATGGATAACTTCGGTTGTAACAACAAGTCATGTAACAGTCAACCTCATTAGCTTGATACGTTCAGTTCTTTTGGAACAAATCGATTGAAGTGAAGGTTCTTTTACTTCATCAAACGCATTACTAAGTCCTAATTACGCGTCCATGAAGCTTATTGGGTCCTCAATACACTTCGTTCTCATCACTTCAAGTTAAAGCCTTGAAGGTGAAATGGATAACTTCGGTTGTAACAACAAGTCATGTAACAGTCAACCTCATTAGCTTGATACGTTCAGTTCTTTTGAAACAAATCGATTGAAGTGAAGGTTCTTTTACTTCATCAAACGCATTACTAAGTCCTAATTACGCGTCCATGAAGCTTATTGGGTCCTCAATACACTTCGTTCTCATCACTTCAAGTTAAAGCCTTGAAGGTGAAATGGATAACTTCGGTTGTAACAACAAGTCATGTAACAGTCAACCTCATTAGCTTGATACGTTCAGTTCTTTTGAAACAAATCGATTGAAGTGAAGGTTCTTTTACTTCATCAAACGCATTACTAAGTCCTAATTACGCGTCCATGAAGCTTATTGGGTCCTCAATACACTTCGTTCTCATCACTTCAAGTTAAAGCCTTGAAGGTGAAATGGATAACTTCGGTTGTAACAACAAGTCATGTAACAGTCAACCTCATTAGCTTGATACGTTCAGTTCTTTTGAAACAAATCGATTGAAGTGAAGGTTCTTTTACTTCATCAAACGCATTACTAAGTCCTAATTACGCGTCCATGAAGCTTATTGGGTCCTCAATACACTTCGTTCTCATCACTTCAAGTTAAAGCCTTGAAGGTGAAATGGATAACTTCGGTTGTAACAACAAGTCATGTAACAGTCAACCTCATTAGCTTGATACGTTCAGTTCTTTTGAAACAAATCGATTGAAGTGAAGGTTCTTTTACTTCATCAAACGCATTACTAAGTCCTAATTACGCGTCCATGAAGCTTATTGGGTCCTCAATACACTTCGTTCTCATCACTTCAAGTTAAAGCCTTGAAGGTGAAATGGATAACTTCGGTTGTAACAACAAGTCATGTAACAGTCAACCTCATTAGCTTGATACGTTCAGTTCTTTTGAAACAAATCGATTGAAGTGAAGGTTCTTTTACTTCATCAAACGCATTACTAAGTCCTAATTACGCGTCCATGAAGCTTATTGGGTCCTCAATACACTTCGTTCTCATCACTTCAAGTTAAAGCCTTGAAGGTGAAATGGATAACTTCGGTTGTAACAACAAGTCATGTAACAGTCAACCTCATTAGCTTGATACGTTCAGTTCTTTGAAACAAATCGATTGAAGTGAAGGTTCTTTTACTTCATCAAACGCATTACTAAGTCCTAATTACGCGTCCATGAAGCTTATTGGGTCCTCAATACACTTCGTTCTCATCACTTCAAGTTAAAGCCTTGAAGGTGAAATGGATAACTTCGGTTGTAACAACAAGTCATGTAACAGTCAACCTCATTAGCTTGATACGTTCAGTTCTTTTGAAACAAATCGATTGAAGTGAAGGTTCTTTTACTTCATCAAACGCATTACTAAGTCCTAATTACGCGTCCATGAAGCTTATTGGGTCCTCAATACACTTCGTTCTCATCACTTCAAGTTAAAGCCTTGAAGGTGAAATGGATAACTTCGGTTGTAACAACAAGTCATGTAACAGTCAACCTCATTAGCTTGATACGTTCAGTTCTTTTGGAACAAATCGATTGAAGTGAAGGTTCTTTTACTTCATCAAACGCATTACTAAGTCCTAATTACGCGTCCATGAAGCTTATTGGGTCCTCAATACACTTCGTTCTCATCACTTCAAGTTAAAGCCTTGAAGGTGAAATGGATAACTTCGGTTGTAACAACAAGTCATGTAACAGTCAACCTCATTAGCTTGATACGTTCAGTTCTTTTGAAACAAATCGATTGAAGTGAAGGTTCTTTTACTTCATCAAACGCATTACTAAGTCCTAATTACGCGTCCATGAAGCTTATTGGGTCCTCAATACACTTCGTTCTCATCACTTCAAGTTAAAGCCTTGAAGGTGAAATGGATAACTTCGGTTGTAACAACAAGTCATGTAACAGTCAACCTCATTAGCTTGATACGTTCAGTTCTTTTGAAACAAATCGATTGAAGTGAAGGTTCTTTTACTTCATCAAACGCATTACTAAGTCCTAATTACGCGTCCATGAAGCTTATTGGGTCCTCAATACACTTCGTTCTCATCACTTCAAGTTAAAGCCTTGAAGGTGAAATGGATAACTTCGGTTGTAACAACAAGTCATGTAACAGTCATCCTCATTAGCTTGATACGTTCAGTTCTTTGGAACAAATCGATTGAAGTGAAGGTTCTTTTACTTCATCAAACGCATTACTAAGTCCTAATTACGCGTCCATGAAGCTTATTGGGTCCTCAATACACTTCGTTCTCATCACTTCAAGTTAAAGCCTTGAAGGTGAAATGGATAACTTCGGTTGTAACAACAAGTCATGTAACAGTCAACCTCATTAGCTTGATACGTTCAGTTCTTTTGAAACAAATCGATTGAAGTGAAGGTTCTTTTACTTCATCAAACGCATTACTAAGTCCTAATTACGCGTCCATGAAGCTTATTGGGTCCTCAATACACTTCGTTCTCATCACTTCAAGTTAAAGCCTTGAAGGTGAAATGGATAACTTCGGTTGTAACAACAAGTCATGTAACAGTCAACCTCATTAGCTTGATACGTTCAGTTCTTTTGAAACAAATCGATTGAAGTGAAGGTTCTTTTACTTCATCAAACGCATTACTAAGTCCTAATTACGCGTCCATGAAGCTTATTGGGTCCTCAATACACTTCGTTCTCATCACTTCAAGTTAAAGCCTTGAAGGTGAAATGGATAACTTCGGTTGTAACAACAAGTCATGTAACAGTCAACCTCATTAGCTTGATATGTTCAGTTCTTTTGAAACAAATCGATTGAAGTGAAGGTTCTTTACTTCATCAAACGCATTACTAAGTCCTGATTACGCGTCCATGAAGCTTATTGGGTCCTCAATACACTTCGTTCTCATCACTTCAAGTTAAAGCCTTGAAGGTGAAATGGATAACTTCGGTTGTAACAACAAGTCATGTAACAGTCAACCTCATTAGCTTGATACGTTCAGTTCTTTTGAAACAAATCGATTGAAGTGAAGGTTCTTTTACTTCATCAAACGCATTACTAAGTCCTAATTACGCGTCCATGAAGCTTATTGGGTCCTCAATACACTTCGTTCTCATCACTTCAAGTTAAAGCCTTGAAGGTGAAATGGATAACTTCGGTTGTAACAACAAGTCATGTAACAGTCAACCTCATTAGCTTGATACGTTCAGTTCTTTTGAAACAAATCGATTGAAGTGAAGGTTCTTTTACTTCATCAAACGCATTACTAAGTCCTAATTACGCGTCCATGAAGCTTATTGGGTCCTCAATACACTTCGTTCTCATCACTTCAAGTTAAAGCCTTGAAGGTGAAATGGATAACTTCGGTTGTAACAACAAGTCATGTAACAGTCAACCTCATTAGCTTGATACGTTCAGTTCTTTTGAAACAAATCGATTGAAGTGAAGGTTCTTTTACTTCATCAAACGCATTACTAAGTCCTAATTACGCGTCCATGAAGCTTATTGGGTCCTCAATACACTTCGTTCTCATCACTTCAAGTTAAAGCCTTGAAGGTGAAATGGATAACTTCGGTTGTAACAACAAGTCATGTAACAGTCAACCTCATTAGCTTGATACGTTCAGTTCTTTTGAAACAAATCGATTGAAGTGAAGGTTCTTTTACTTCATCAAACGCATTACTAAGTCCTAATTACGCGTCCATGAAGCTTATTGGGTCCTCAATACACTTCGTTCTCATCACTTCAAGTTAAAGCCTTGAAGGTGAAATGGATAACTTCGGTTGTAACAACAAGTCATGTAACAGTCAACCTCATTAGCTTGATACGTTCAGTTCTTTTGAAACAAATCGATTGAAGTGAAGGTTCTTTTACTTCATCAAACGCATTACTAAGTCCTAATTACGCGTCCATGAAGCTTATTGGGTCCTCAATACACTTCGTTCTCATCACTTCAAGTTAAAGCCTTGAAGGTGAAATGGATAACTTCGGTTGTAACAACAAGTCATGTAACAGTCAACCTCATTAGCTTGATACGTTCAGTTCTTTTGAAACAAATCGATTGAAGTGAAGGTTCTTTTACTTCATCAAACGCATTACTAAGTCCTAATTACGCGTCCATGAAGCTTATTGGGTCCTCAATACACTTCGTTCTCATCACTTCAAGTTAAAGCCTTGAAGGTGAAATGGATAACTTCGGTTGTAACAACAAGTCATGTAACAGTCAACCTCATTAGCTTGATACGTTCAGTTCTTTTGAACAAATCGATTGAAGTGAAGGTTCTTTTACTTCATCAAACGCATTACTAAGTCCTAATTACGCGTCCATGAAGCTTATTGGGTCCTCAATACACTTCGTTCTCATCACTTCAAGTTAAAGCCTTGAAGGTGAAATGGATAACTTCGGTTGTAACAACAAGTCATGTAACAGTCAACCTCATTAGCTTGATACGTTCAGTTCTTTTGAAACAAATCGATTGAAGTGAAGGTTCTTTTACTTCATCAAACGCATTACTAAGTCCTAATTACGCGTCCATGAAGCTTATTGGGTCCTCAATACACTTCGTTCTCATCACTTCAAGTTAAAGCCTTGAAGGTGAAATGGATAACTTCGGTTGTAACAACAAGTCATGTAACAGTCAACCTCATTAGCTTGATACGTTCAGTTCTTTTGAAACAAATCGATTGAAGTGAAGGTTCTTTTACTTCATCAAACGCATTACTAAGTCCTAATTACGCGTCCATGAAGCTTATTGGGTCCTCAATACACTTCGTTCTCATCACTTCAAGTTAAAGCCTTGAAGGTGAAATGGATAACTTCGGTTGTAACAACAAGTCATGTAACAGTCAACCTCATTAGCTTGATACGTTCAGTTCTTTTGGAACAAATCGATTGAAGTGAAGGTTCTTTTACTTCATCAAACGCATTACTAAGTCCTAATTACGCGTCCATGAAGCTTATTGGGTCCTCAATACACTTCGTTCTCATCACTTCAAGTTAAAGCCTTGAAGGTGAAATGGATAACTTCGGTTGTAACAACAAGTCATGTAACAGTCAACCTCATTAGCTTGATACGTTCAGTTCTTTTGAAACAAATCGATTGAAGTGAAGGTTCTTTTACTTCATCAAACGCATTACTAAGTCCTAATTACGCGTCCATGAAGCTTATTGGGTCCTCAATACACTTCGTTCTCATCACTTCAAGTTAAAGCCTTGAAGGTGAAATGGATAACTTCGGTTGTAACAACAAGTCATGTAACAGTCAACCTCATTAGCTTGATACGTTCAGTTCTTTTGAAACAAATCGATTGAAGTGAAGGTTCTTTTACTTCATCAAACGCATTACTAAGTCCTAATTACGCGTCCATGAAGCTTATTGGGTCCTCAATACACTTCGTTCTCATCACTTCAAGTTAAAGCCTTGAAGGTGAAATGGATAACTTCGGTTGTAACAACAAGTCATGTAACAGTCAACCTCATTAGCTTGATACGTTCAGTTCTTTTGAAACAAATCGATTGAAGTGAAGGTTCTTTTACTTCATCAAACGCATTACTAAGTCCTAATTACGCGTCCATGAAGCTTATTGGGTCCTCAATACACTTCGTTCTCATCACTTCAAGTTAAAGCCTTGAAGGTGAAATGGATAACTTCGGTTGTAACAACAAGTCATGTAACAGTCAACCTCATTAGCTTGATACGTTCAGTTCTTTTGAAACAAATCGATTGAAGTGAAGGTTCTTTTACTTCATCAAACGCATTACTAAGTCCTAATTACGCGTCCATGAAGCTTATTGGGTCCTCAATACACTTCGTTCTCATCACTTCAAGTTAAAGCCTTGAAGGTGAAATGGATAACTTCGGTTGTAACAACAAGTCATGTAACAGTCAACCTCATTAGCTTGATACGTTCAGTTCTTTTGGAAACAAATCGATTGAAGTGAAGGTTCTTTTACTTCATCAAACGCATTACTAAGTCCTAATTACGCGTCCATGAAGCTTATTGGGTCCTCAATACACTTCGTTCTCATCACTTCAAGTTAAAGCCTTGAAGGTGAAATGGATAACTTCGGTTGTAACAACAAGTCATGTAACAGTCAACCTCATTAGCTTGATACGTTCAGTTCTTTTGAACAAATCGATTGAAGTGAAGGTTCTTTTACTTCATCAACGCATTACTAAGTCCTAATTACGCGTCCATGAAGCTTATTGGGTCCTCAATACACTTCGTTCTCATCACTTCAAGTTAAAGCCTTGAAGGTGAAATGGATAACTTCGGTTGTAACAACAAGTCATGTAACAGTCAACCTCATTAGCTTGATACGTTCAGTTCTTTTGGAACAAATCGATTGAAGTGAAGGTTCTTTTACTTCATCAAACGCATTACTAAGTCCTAATTACGCGTCCATGAAGCTTATTGGGTCCTCAATACACTTCGTTCTCATCACTTCAAGTTAAAGCCTTGAAGGTGAAATGGATAACTTCGGTTGTAACAACAAGTCATGTAACAGTCAACCTCATTAGCTTGATACGTTCAGTTCTTTTGAAACAAATCGATTGAAGTGAAGGTTCTTTTACTTCATCAAACGCATTACTAAGTCCTAATTACGCGTCCATGAAGCTTATTGGGTCCTCAATACACTTCGTTCTCATCACTTCAAGTTAAAGCCTTGAAGGTGAAATGGATAACTTCGGTTGTAACAACAAGTCATGTAACAGTCAACCTCATTAGCTTGATACGTTCAGTTCTTTTGGAAACAAATTGATTGAAGTGAAGGTTCTTTTACTTCATCAAACGCATTACTAAGTCCTAATTACGCGTCCATGAAGCTTATTGGGTCCTCAATACACTTCGTTCTCATCACTTCAAGTTAAAGCCTTGAAGGTGAAATGGATAACTTCGGTTGTAACAACAAGTCATGTAACAGTCAACCTCATTAGCTTGATACGTTCAGTTCTTTTGAAACAAATCGATTGAAGTGAAGGTTCTTTTACTTCATCAAACGCATTACTAAGTCCTAATTACGCGTCCATGAAGCTTATTGGGTCCTCAATACACTTCGTTCTCATCACTTCAAGTTAAAGCCTTGAAGGTGAAATGGATAACTTCGGTTGTAACAACAAGTCATGTAACAGTCAACCTCATTAGCTTGATACGTTCAGTTCTTTTGAAACAAATCGATTGAAGTGAAGGTTCTTTTACTTCATCAAACGCATTACTAAGTCCTAATTACGCGTCCATGAAGCTTATTGGGTCCTCAATACACTTCGTTCTCATCACTTCAAGTTAAAGCCTTGAAGGTGAAATGGATAACTTCGGTTGTAACAACAAGTCATGTAACAGTCAACCTCATTAGCTTGATACGTTCAGTTCTTTTGAAACAAATCGATTGAAGTGAAGGTTCTTTTACTTCATCAAACGCATTACTAAGTCCTAATTACGCGTCCATGAAGCTTATTGGGTCCTCAATACACTTCGTTCTCATCACTTCAAGTTAAAGCCTTGAAGGTGAAATGGATAACTTCGGTTGTAACAACAAGTCATGTAACAGTCAACCTCATTAGCTTGATACGTTCAGTTCTTTTGAAACAAATCGATTGAAGTGAAGGTTCTTTTACTTCATCAAACGCATTACTAAGTCCTAATTACGCGTCCATGAAGCTTATTGGGTCCTCAATACACTTCGTTCTCATCACTTCAAGTTAAAGCCTTGAAGGTGAAATGGATAACTTCGGTTGTAACAACAAGTCATGTAACAGTCAACCTCATTAGCTTGATACGTTCAGTTCTTTTGAAACAAATCGATTGAAGTGAAGGTTCTTTTACTTCATCAAACGCATTACTAAGTCCTAATTACGCGTCCATGAAGCTTATTGGGTCCTCAATACACTTCGTTCTCATCACTTCAAGTTAAAGCCTTGAAGGTGAAATGGATAACTTCGGTTGTAACAACAAGTCATGTAACAGTCAACCTCATTAGCTTGATACGTTCAGTTCTTTTGAAACAAATCGATTGAAGTGAAGGTTCTTTTACTTCATCAAACGCATTACTAAGTCCTAATTACGCGTCCATGAAGCTTATTGGGTCCTCAATACACTTCGTTCTCATCACTTCAAGTTAAAGCCTTGAAGGTGAAATGGATAACTTCGGTTGTAACAACAAGTCATGTAACAGTCAACCTCATTAGCTTGATACGTTCAGTTCTTTTGAAACAAATCGATTGAAGTGAAGGTTCTTTTACTTCATCAAACGCATTACTAAGTCCTAATTACGCGTCCATGAAGCTTATTGGGTCCTCAATACACTTCGTTCTCATCACTTCAAGTTAAAGCCTTGAAGGTGAAATGGATAACTTCGGTTGTAACAACAAGTCATGTAACAGTCAACCTCATTAGCTTGATACGTTCAGTTCTTTTGAAACAAATCGATTGAAGTGAAGGTTCTTTTACTTCATCAAACGCATTACTAAGTCCTAATTACGCGTCCATGAAGCTTATTGGGTCCTCAATACACTTCGTTCTCATCACTTCAAGTTAAAGCCTTGAAGGTGAAATGGATAACTTCGGTTGTAACAACAAGTCATGTAACAGTCAACCTCATTAGCTTGATACGTTCAGTTCTTTGGAACAAATCGATTGAAGTGAAGGTTCTTTTACTTCATCAAACGCATTACTAAGTCCTAATTACGCGTCCATGAAGCTTATTGGGTCCTCAATACACTTCGTTCTCATCACTTCAAGTTAAAGCCTTGAAGGTGAAATGGATAACTTCGGTTGTAACAACAAGTCATGTAACAGTCAACCTCATTAGCTTGATACGTTCAGTTCTTTTGAACAAATCGATTGAAGTGAAGGTTCTTTTACTTCATCAAACGCATTACTAAGTCCTAATTACGCGTCCATGAAGCTTATTGGGTCCTCAATACACTTCGTTCTCATCACTTCAGTTAAAGCCTTGAAGGTGAAATGGATAACTTCGGTTGTAACAACAAGTCATGTAACAGTCAACCTCATTAGCTTGATACGTTCAGTTCTTTTGGAACAAATCGATTGAAGTGAAGGTTCTTTTACTTCATCAAACGCATTACTAAGTCCTAATTACGCGTCCATGAAGCTTATTGGGTCCTCAATACACTTCGTTCTCATCACTTCAAGTTAAAGCCTTGAAGGTGAAATGGATAACTTCGGTTGTAACAACAAGTCATGTAACAGTCAACCTCATTAGCTTGATACGTTCAGTTCTTTTGAAACAAATCGATTGAAGTGAAGGTTCTTTTACTTCATCAAACGCATTACTAAGTCCTAATTACGCGTCCATGAAGCTTATTGGGTCCTCAATACACTTCGTTCTCATCACTTCAAGTTAAAGCCTTGAAGGTGAAATGGATAACTTCGGTTGTAACAACAAGTCATGTAACAGTCAACCTCATTAGCTTGATACGTTCAGTTCTTTTGGAACAAATCGATTGAAGTGAAGGTTCTTTTACTTCATCAAACGCATTACTAAGTCCTAATTACGCGTCCATGAAGCTTATTGGGTCCTCAATACACTTCGTTCTCATCACTTCAAGTTAAAGCCTTGAAGGTGAAATGGATAACTTCGGTTGTAACAACAAGTCATGTAACAGTCAACCTCATTAGCTTGATACGTTCAGTTCTTTTGAACAAATCGATTGAAGTGAAGGTTCTTTTACTTCATCAAACGCATTACTAAGTCCTAATTACGCGTCCATGAAGCTTATTGGGTCCTCAATACACTTCGTTCTCATCACTTCAAGTTAAAGCCTTGAAGGTGAAATGGATAACTTCGGTTGTAACAACAAGTCATGTAACAGTCAACCTCATTAGCTTGATACGTTCAGTTCTTTTGAACAAATCGATTGAAGTGAAGGTTCTTTTACTTCATCAAACGCATTACTAAGTCCTAATTACGCGTCCATGAAGCTTATTGGGTCCTCAATACACTTCGTTCTCATCACTTCAAGTTAAAGCCTTGAAGGTGAAATGGATAACTTCGGTTGTAACAACAAGTCATGTAACAGTCAACCTCATTAGCTTGATACGTTCAGTTCTTTTGAAACAAATCGATTGAAGTGAAGGTTCTTTTACTTCATCAAACGCATTACTAAGTCCTAATTACGCGTCCATGAAGCTTATTGGGTCCTCAATACACTTCGTTCTCATCACTTCAAGTTAAAGCCTTGAAGGTGAAATGGATAACTTCGGTTGTAACAACAAGTCATGTAACAGTCAACCTCATTAGCTTGATACGTTCAGTTCTTTTGAAACAAATCGATTGAAGTGAAGGTTCTTTTACTTCATCAAACGCATTACTAAGTCCTAATTACGCGTCCATGAAGCTTATTGGGTCCTCAATACACTTCGTTCTCATCACTTCAAGTTAAAGCCTTGAAGGTGAAATGGATAACTTCGGTTGTAACAACAAGTCATGTAACAGTCAACCTCATTAGCTTGATACGTTCAGTTCTTTTGAAACAAATCGATTGAAGTGAAGGTTCTTTTACTTCATCAAACGCATTACTAAGTCCTAATTACGCGTCCATGAAGCTTATTGGGTCCTCAATACACTTCGTTCTCATCACTTCAAGTTAAAGCCTTGAAGGTGAAATGGATAACTTCGGTTGTAACAACAAGTCATGTAACAGTCAACCTCATTAGCTTGATACGTTCAGTTCTTTTGAAACAAATCGATTGAAGTGAAGGTTCTTTT
Organism: Begonia masoniana; assembly: GCA_022432975.1. Classification (NCBI taxonomy): domain Eukaryota; kingdom Viridiplantae; phylum Streptophyta; class Magnoliopsida; order Cucurbitales; family Begoniaceae; genus Begonia; species Begonia masoniana. The sequence goes on from CM039506.1 coordinate 17,956,585, forward strand.
ACTTCATCAAACGCATTACTAAGTCCTAATTACGCGTCCATGAAGCTTATTGGGTCCTCAATACACTTCGTTCTCATCACTTCAAGTTAAAGCCTTGAAGGTGAAATGGATAACTTCGGTTGTAACAACAAGTCATGTAACAGTCAACCTCATTAGCTTGATACGTTCAGTTCTTTTGAAACAAATCGATTGAAGTGAAGGTTCTTTTACTTCATCAAACGCATTACTAAGTCCTAATTACGCGTCCATGAAGCTTATTGGGTCCTCAATACACTTCGTTCTCATCACTTCAAGTTAAAGCCTTGAAGGTGAAATGGATAACTTCGGTTGTAACAACAAGTCATGTAACAGTCAACCTCATTAGCTTGATACGTTCAGTTCTTTTGAACAAATCGATTGAAGTGAAGGTTCTTTTACTTCATCAAACGCATTACTAAGTCCTAATTACGCGTCCATGAAGCTTATTGGGTCCTCAATACACTTCGTTCTCATCACTTCAAGTTAAAGCCTTGAAGGTGAAATGGATAACTTCGGTTGTAACAACAAGTCATGTAACAGTCAACCTCATTAGCTTGATACGTTCAGTTCTTTTGAAACAAATCGATTGAAGTGAAGGTTCTTTTACTTCATCAAACGCATTACTAAGTCCTAATTACGCGTCCATGAAGCTTATTGGGTCCTCAATACACTTCGTTCTCATCACTTCAAGTTAAAGCCTTGAAGGTGAAATGGATAACTTCGGTTGTAACAACAAGTCATGTAACAGTCAACCTCATTAGCTTGATACGTTCAGTTCTTTTGAAACAAATCGATTGAAGTGAAGGTTCTTTTACTTCATCAAACGCATTACTAAGTCCTAATTACGCGTCCATGAAGCTTATTGGGTCCTCAATACACTTCGTTCTCATCACTTCAAGTTAAAGCCTTGAAGGTGAAATGGATAACTTCGGTTGTAACAACAAGTCATGTAACAGTCAACCTCATTAGCTTGATACGTTCAGTTCTTTTGAAACAAATCGATTGAAGTGAAGGTTCTTTTACTTCATCAAACGCATTACTAAGTCCTAATTACGCGTCCATGAAGCTTATTGGGTCCTCAATACACTTCGTTCTCATCACTTCAAGTTAAAGCCTTGAAGGTGAAATGGATAACTTCGGTTGTAACAACAAGTCATGTAACAGTCAACCTCATTAGCTTGATACGTTCAGTTCTTTTGAACAAATCGATTGAAGTGAAGGTTCTTTTACTTCATCAAACGCATTACTAAGTCCTAATTACGCGTCCATGAAGCTTATTGGGTCCTCAATACACTTCGTTCTCATCACTTCAAGTTAAAGCCTTGAAGGTGAAATGGATAACTTCGGTTGTAACAACAAGTCATGTAACAGTCAACCTCATTAGCTTGATACGTTCAGTTCTTTTGAAACAAATCGATTGAAGTGAAGGTTCTTTTACTTCATCAAACGCATTACTAAGTCCTAATTACGCGTCCATGAAGCTTATTGGGTCCTCAATACACTTCGTTCTCATCACTTCAAGTTAAAGCCTTGAAGGTGAAATGGATAACTTCGGTTGTAACAACAAGTCATGTAACAGTCAACCTCATTAGCTTGATACGTTCAGTTCTTTTGAAACAAATCGATTGAAGTGAAGGTTCTTTTACTTCATCAAACGCATTACTAAGTCCTAATTACGCGTCCATGAAGCTTATTGGGTCCTCAATACACTTCGTTCTCATCACTTCAAGTTAAAGCCTTGAAGGTGAAATGGATAACTTCGGTTGTAACAACAAGTCATGTAACAGTCAACCTCATTAGCTTGATACGTTCAGTTCTTTTGAAACAAATCGATTGAAGTGAAGGTTCTTTTACTTCATCAAACGCATTACTAAGTCCTAATTACGCGTCCATGAAGCTTATTGGGTCCTCAATACACTTCGTTCTCATCACTTCAAGTTAAAGCCTTGAAGGTGAAATGGATAACTTCGGTTGTAACAACAAGTCATGTAACAGTCAACCTCATTAGCTTGATACGTTCAGTTCTTTTGAAACAAATCGATTGAAGTGAAGGTTCTTTTACTTCATCAAACGCATTACTAAGTCCTAATTACGCGTCCATGAAGCTTATTGGGTCCTCAATACACTTCGTTCTCATCACTTCAAGTTAAAGCCTTGAAGGTGAAATGGATAACTTCGGTTGTAACAACAAGTCATGTAACAGTCAACCTCATTAGCTTGATACGTTCAGTTCTTTTGGAACAAATCGATTGAAGTGAAGGTTCTTTTACTTCATCAAACGCATTACTAAGTCCTAATTACGCGTCCATGAAGCTTATTGGGTCCTCAATACACTTCGTTCTCATCACTTCAAGTTAAAGCCTTGAAGGTGAAATGGATAACTTCGGTTGTAACAACAAGTCATGTAACAGTCAACCTCATTAGCTTGATACGTTCAGTTCTTTTGAAACAAATCGATTGAAGTGAAGGTTCTTTTACTTCATCAAACGCATTACTAAGTCCTAATTACGCGTCCATGAAGCTTATTGGGTCCTCAATACACTTCGTTCTCATCACTTCAAGTTAAAGCCTTGAAGGTGAAATGGATAACTTCGGTTGTAACAACAAGTCATGTAACAGTCAACCTCATTAGCTTGATACGTTCAGTTCTTTTGAACAAATCGATTGAAGTGAAGGTTCTTTTACTTCATCAAACGCATTACTAAGTCCTAATTACGCGTCCATGAAGCTTATTGGGTCCTCAATACACTTCGTTCTCATCACTTCAAGTTAAAGCCTTGAAGGTGAAATGGATAACTTCGGTTGTAACAACAAGTCATGTAACAGTCAACCTCATTAGCTTGATACGTTCAGTTCTTTTGAACAAATCGATTGAAGTGAAGGTTCTTTTACTTCATCAAACGCATTACTAAGTCCTAATTACGCGTCCATGAAGCTTATTGGGTCCTCAATACACTTCGTTCTCATCACTTCAAGTTAAAGCCTTGAAGGTGAAATGGATAACTTCGGTTGTAACAACAAGTCATGTAACAGTCAACCTCATTAGCTTGATACGTTCAGTTCTTTTGAAACAAATCGATTGAAGTGAAGGTTCTTTTACTTCATCAAACGCATTACTAAGTCCTAATTACGCGTCCATGAAGCTTATTGGGTCCTCAATACACTTCGTTCTCATCACTTCAAGTTAAAGCCTTGAAGGTGAAATGGATAACTTCGGTTGTAACAACAAGTCATGTAACAGTCAACCTCATTAGCTTGATACGTTCAGTTCTTTTGAAACAAATCGATTGAAGTGAAGGTTCTTTTACTTCATCAAACGCATTACTAAGTCCTAATTACGCGTCCATGAAGCTTATTGGGTCCTCAATACACTTCGTTCTCATCACTTCAAGTTAAAGCCTTGAAGGTGAAATGGATAACTTCGGTTGTAACAACAAGTCATGTAACAGTCAACCTCATTAGCTTGATACGTTCAGTTCTTTTGAAACAAATCGATTGAAGTGAAGGTTCTTTTACTTCATCAAACGCATTACTAAGTCCTAATTACGCGTCCATGAAGCTTATTGGGTCCTCAATACACTTCGTTCTCATCACTTCAAGTTAAAGCCTTGAAGGTGAAATGGATAACTTCGGTTGTAACAACAAGTCATGTAACAGTCAACCTCATTAGCTTGATACGTTCAGTTCTTTTGAACAAATCGATTGAAGTGAAGGTTCTTTTACTTCATCAAACGCATTACTAAGTCCTAATTACGCGTCCATGAAGCTTATTGGGTCCTCAATACACTTCGTTCTCATCACTTCAAGTTAAAGCCTTGAAGGTGAAATGGATAACTTCGGTTGTAACAACAAGTCATGTAACAGTCAACCTCATTAGCTTGATACGTTCAGTTCTTTTGAAACAAATCGATTGAAGTGAAGGTTCTTTTACTTCATCAAACGCATTACTAAGTCCTAATTACGCGTCCATGAAGCTTATTGGGTCCTCAATACACTTCGTTCTCATCACTTCAAGTTAAAGCCTTGAAGGTGAAATGGATAACTTCGGTTGTAACAACAAGTCATGTAACAGTCAACCTCATTAGCTTGATACGTTCAGTTCTTTTGAAACAAATCGATTGAAGTGAAGGTTCTTTTACTTCATCAAACGCATTACTAAGTCCTAATTACGCGTCCATGAAGCTTATTGGGTCCTCAATACACTTCGTTCTCATCACTTCAAGTTAAAGCCTTGAAGGTGAAATGGATAACTTCGGTTGTAACAACAAGTCATGTAACAGTCAACCTCATTAGCTTGATACGTTCAGTTCTTTTGAAACAAATCGATTGAAGTGAAGGTTCTTTTACTTCATCAAACGCATTACTAAGTCCTAATTACGCGTCCATGAAGCTTATTGGGTCCTCAATACACTTCGTTCTCATCACTTCAAGTTAAAGCCTTGAAGGTGAAATGGATAACTTCGGTTGTAACAACAAGTCATGTAACAGTCAACCTCATTAGCTTGATACGTTCAGTTCTTTTGAAACAAATCGATTGAAGTGAAGGTTCTTTTACTTCATCAAACGCATTACTAAGTCCTAATTACGCGTCCATGAAGCTTATTGGGTCCTCAATACACTTCGTTCTCATCACTTCAAGTTAAAGCCTTGAAGGTGAAATGGATAACTTCGGTTGTAACAACAAGTCATGTAACAGTCAACCTCATTAGCTTGATACGTTCAGTTCTTTTGAAACAAATCGATTGAAGTGAAGGTTCTTTTACTTCATCAAACGCATTACTAAGTCCTAATTACGCGTCCATGAAGCTTATTGGGTCCTCAATACACTTCGTTCTCATCACTTCAAGTTAAAGCCTTGAAGGTGAAATGGATAACTTCGGTTGTAACAACAAGTCATGTAACAGTCAACCTCATTAGCTTGATACGTTCAGTTCTTTTGAAACAAATCGATTGAAGTGAAGGTTCTTTTACTTCATCAAACGCATTACTAAGTCCTAATTACGCGTCCATGAAGCTTATTGGGTCCTCAATACACTTCGTTCTCATCACTTCAAGTTAAAGCCTTGAAGGTGAAATGGATAACTTCGGTTGTAACAACAAGTCATGTAACAGTCAACCTCATTAGCTTGATACGTTCAGTTCTTTTGAAACAAATCGATTGAAGTGAAGGTTCTTTTACTTCATCAAACGCATTACTAAGTCCTAATTACGCGTCCATGAAGCTTATTGGGTCCTCAATACACTTCGTTCTCATCACTTCAAGTTAAAGCCTTGAAGGTGAAATGGATAACTTCGGTTGTAACAACAAGTCATGTAACAGTCAACCTCATTAGCTTGATACGTTCAGTTCTTTTGAAACAAATCGATTGAAGTGAAGGTTCTTTTACTTCATCAAACGCATTACTAAGTCCTAATTACGCGTCCATGAAGCTTATTGGGTCCTCAATACACTTCGTTCTCATCACTTCAAGTTAAAGCCTTGAAGGTGAAATGGATAACTTCGGTTGTAACAACAAGTCATGTAACAGTCAACCTCATTAGCTTGATACGTTCAGTTCTTTTGAAACAAATCGATTGAAGTGAAGGTTCTTTTACTTCATCAAACGCATTACTAAGTCCTAATTACGCGTCCATGAAGCTTATTGGGTCCTCAATACACTTCGTTCTCATCACTTCAAGTTAAAGCCTTGAAGGTGAAATGGATAACTTCGGTTGTAACAACAAGTCATGTAACAGTCAACCTCATTAGCTTGATACGTTCAGTTCTTTTGAAACAAATCGATTGAAGTGAAGGTTCTTTTACTTCATCAAACGCATTACTAAGTCCTAATTACGCGTCCATGAAGCTTATTGGGTCCTCAATACACTTCGTTCTCATCACTTCAAGTTAAAGCCTTGAAGGTGAAATGGATAACTTCGGTTGTAACAACAAGTCATGTAACAGTCAACCTCATTAGCTTGATACGTTCAGTTCTTTTGAAACAAATCGATTGAAGTGAAGGTTCTTTTACTTCATCAAACGCATTACTAAGTCCTAATTACGCGTCCATGAAGCTTATTGGGTCCTCAATACACTTCGTTCTCATCACTTCAAGTTAAAGCCTTGAAGGTGAAATGGATAACTTCGGTTGTAACAACAAGTCATGTAACAGTCAACCTCATTAGCTTGATACGTTCAGTTCTTTTGAACAAATCGATTGAAGTGAAGGTTCTTTTACTTCATCAAACGCATTACTAAGTCCTAATTACGCGTCCATGAAGCTTATTGGGTCCTCAATACACTTCGTTCTCATCACTTCAAGTTAAAGCCTTGAAGGTGAAATGGATAACTTCGGTTGTAACAACAAGTCATGTAACAGTCAACCTCATTAGCTTGATACGTTCAGTTCTTTTGAAACAAATCGATTGAAGTGAAGGTTCTTTTACTTCATCAAACGCATTACTAAGTCCTAATTACGCGTCCATGAAGCTTATTGGGTCCTCAATACACTTCGTTCTCATCACTTCAAGTTAAAGCCTTGAAGGTGAAATGGATAACTTCGGTTGTAACAACAAGTCATGTAACAGTCAACCTCATTAGCTTGATACGTTCAGTTCTTTTGAAACAAATCGATTGAAGTGAAGGTTCTTTTACTTCATCAAACGCATTACTAAGTCCTAATTACGCGTCCATGAAGCTTATTGGGTCCTCAATACACTTCGTTCTCATCACTTCAAGTTAAAGCCTTGAAGGTGAAATGGATAACTTCGGTTGTAACAACAAGTCATGTAACAGTCAACCTCATTAGCTTGATACGTTCAGTTCTTTTGAAACAAATCGATTGAAGTGAAGGTTCTTTTACTTCATCAAACGCATTACTAAGTCCTAATTACGCGTCCATGAAGCTTATTGGGTCCTCAATACACTTCGTTCTCATCACTTCAAGTTAAAGCCTTGAAGGTGAAATGGATAACTTCGGTTGTAACAACAAGTCATGTAACAGTCAACCTCATTAGCTTGATACGTTCAGTTCTTTTGAAACAAATCGATTGAAGTGAAGGTTCTTTTACTTCATCAAACGCATTACTAAGTCCTAATTACGCGTCCATGAAGCTTATTGGGTCCTCAATACACTTCGTTCTCATCACTTCAAGTTAAAGCCTTGAAGGTGAAATGGATAACTTCGGTTGTAACAACAAGTCATGTAACAGTCAACCTCATTAGCTTGATACGTTCAGTTCTTTTGAAACAAATCGATTGAAGTGAAGGTTCTTTTACTTCATCAAACGCATTACTAAGTCCTAATTACGCGTCCATGAAGCTTATTGGGTCCTCAATACACTTCGTTCTCATCACTTCAAGTTAAAGCCTTGAAGGTGAAATGGATAACTTCGGTTGTAACAACAAGTCATGTAACAGTCAACCTCATTAGCTTGATACGTTCAGTTCTTTTGAACAAATCGATTGAAGTGAAGGTTCTTTTACTTCATCAAACGCATTACTAAGTCCTAATTACGCGTCCATGAAGCTTATTGGGTCCTCAATACACTTCGTTCTCATCACTTCAAGTTAAAGCCTTGAAGGTGAAATGGATAACTTCGGTTGTAACAACAAGTCATGTAACAGTCAACCTCATTAGCTTGATACGTTCAGTTCTTTTGAAACAAATCGATTGAAGTGAAGGTTCTTTTACTTCATCAAACGCATTACTAAGTCCTAATTACGCGTCCATGAAGCTTATTGGGTCCTCAATACACTTCGTTCTCATCACTTCAAGTTAAAGCCTTGAAGGTGAAATGGATAACTTCGGTTGTAACAACAAGTCATGTAACAGTCAACCTCATTAGCTTGATACGTTCAGTTCTTTTGAACAAATCGATTGAAGTGAAGGTTCTTTTACTTCATCAAACGCATTACTAAGTCCTAATTACGCGTCCATGAAGCTTATTGGGTCCTCAATACACTTCGTTCTCATCACTTCAAGTTAAAGCCTTGAAGGTGAAATGGATAACTTCGGTTGTAACAACAAGTCATGTAACAGTCAACCTCATTAGCTTGATACGTTCAGTTCTTTTGAACAAATCGATTGAAGTGAAGGTTCTTTTACTTCATCAAACGCATTACTAAGTCCTAATTACGCGTCCATGAAGCTTATTGGGTCCTCAATACACTTCGTTCTCATCACTTCAAGTTAAAGCCTTGAAGGTGAAATGGATAACTTCGGTTGTAACAACAAGTCATGTAACAGTCAACCTCATTAGCTTGATACGTTCAGTTCTTTTGAAACAAATCGATTGAAGTGAAGGTTCTTTTACTTCATCAAACGCATTACTAAGTCCTAATTACGCGTCCATGAAGCTTATTGGGTCCTCAATACACTTCGTTCTCATCACTTCAAGTTAAAGCCTTGAAGGTGAAATGGATAACTTCGGTTGTAACAACAAGTCATGTAACAGTCAACCTCATTAGCTTGATACGTTCAGTTCTTTTGAACAAATCGATTGAAGTGAAGGTTCTTTTACTTCATCAAACGCATTACTAAGTCCTAATTACGCGTCCATGAAGCTTATTGGGTCCTCAATACACTTCGTTCTCATCACTTCAAGTTAAAGCCTTGAAGGTGAAATGGATAACTTCGGTTGTAACAACAAGTCATGTAACAGTCAACCTCATTAGCTTGATACGTTCAGTTCTTTTGAAACAAATCGATTGAAGTGAAGGTTCTTTTACTTCATCAAACGCATTACTAAGTCCTAATTACGCGTCCATGAAGCTTATTGGGTCCTCAATACACTTCGTTCTCATCACTTCAAGTTAAAGCCTTGAAGGTGAAATGGATAACTTCGGTTGTAACAACAAGTCATGTAACAGTCAACCTCATTAGCTTGATACGTTCAGTTCTTTTGAAACAAATCGATTGAAGTGAAGGTTCTTTTACTTCATCAAACGCATTACTAAGTCCTAATTACGCGTCCATGAAGCTTATTGGGTCCTCAATACACTTCGTTCTCATCACTTCAAGTTAAAGCCTTGAAGGTGAAATGGATAACTTCGGTTGTAACAACAAGTCATGTAACAGTCAACCTCATTAGCTTGATACGTTCAGTTCTTTTGAAACAAATCGATTGAAGTGAAGGTTCTTTTACTTCATCAAACGCATTACTAAGTCCTAATTACGCGTCCATGAAGCTTATTGGGTCCTCAATACACTTCGTTCTCATCACTTCAAGTTAAAGCCTTGAAGGTGAAATGGATAACTTCGGTTGTAACAACAAGTCATGTAACAGTCAACCTCATTAGCTTGATACGTTCAGTTCTTTTGAAACAAATCGATTGAAGTGAAGGTTCTTTTACTTCATCAAACGCATTACTAAGTCCTAATTACGCGTCCATGAAGCTTATTGGGTCCTCAATACACTTCGTTCTCATCACTTCAAGTTAAAGCCTTGAAGGTGAAATGGATAACTTCGGTTGTAACAACAAGTCATGTAACAGTCAACCTCATTAGCTTGATACGTTCAGTTCTTTTGAAACAAATCGATTGAAGTGAAGGTTCTTTTACTTCATCAAACGCATTACTAAGTCCTAATTACGCGTCCATGAAGCTTATTGGGTCCTCAATACACTTCGTTCTCATCACTTCAAGTTAAAGCCTTGAAGGTGAAATGGATAACTTCGGTTGTAACAACAAGTCATGTAACAGTCAACCTCATTAGCTTGATACGTTCAGTTCTTTTGAAACAAATCGATTGAAGTGAAGGTTCTTTTACTTCATCAAACGCATTACTAAGTCCTAATTACGCGTCCATGAAGCTTATTGGGTCCTCAATACACTTCGTTCTCATCACTTCAAGTTAAAGCCTTGAAGGTGAAATGGATAACTTCGGTTGTAACAACAAGTCATGTAACAGTCAACCTCATTAGCTTGATACGTTCAGTTCTTTTGAACAAATCGATTGAAGTGAAGGTTCTTTACTTCATCAAACGCATTACTAAGTCCTAATTACGACTCCATGAAGCTTATTGGGTCCTCAATACACTTCGTTCTCATCACTTCAAGTTAAAGCCTTGAAGGTGAAATGGATAACTTCGGTTGTAACAACAAGTCATGTAACAGTCAACCTCATTAGCTTGATACGTTCAGTTCTTTTGGAACAAATCGATTGAAGTGAAGGTTCTTTTACTTCATCAAACGCATTACTAAGTCCTAATTACGCGTCCATGAAGCTTATTGGGTCCTCAATACACTTCGTTCTCATCACTTCAAGTTAAAGCCTTGAAGGTGAAATGGATAACTTCGGTTGTAACAACAAGTCATGTAACAGTCAACCTCATTAGCTTGATACGTTCAGTTCTTTTGAAACAAATCGATTGAAGTGAAGGTTCTTTTACTTCATCAAACGCATTACTAAGTCCTAATTACGCGTCCATGAAGCTTATTGGGTCCTCAATACACTTCGTTCTCATCACTTCAAGTTAAAGCCTTGAAGGTGAAATGGATAACTTCGGTTGTAACAACAAGTCATGTAACAGTCAACCTCATTAGCTTGATACGTTCAGTTCTTTTGAAACAAATCGATTGAAGTGAAGGTTCTTTTACTTCATCAAACGCATTACTAAGTCCTAATTACGCGTCCATGAAGCTTATTGGGTCCTCAATACACTTCGTTCTCATCACTTCAAGTTAAAGCCTTGAAGGTGAAATGGATAACTTCGGTTGTAACAACAAGTCATGTAACAGTCAACCTCATTAGCTTGATACGTTCAGTTCTTTTGAAACAAATCGATTGAAGTGAAGGTTCTTTTACTTCATCAAACGCATTACTAAGTCCTAATTACGCGTCCATGAAGCTTATTGGGTCCTCAATACACTTCGTTCTCATCACTTCAAGTTAAAGCCTTGAAGGTGAAATGGATAACTTCAGGTTGTAACAACAAGTCATGTAACAGTCAACCTCATTAGCTTGATACGTTCAGTTCTTTTTGAACAAATCGATTGAAGTGAAGGTTCTTTTACTTCATCAAACGCATTACTAAGTCCTAATTACGCGTCCATGAAGCTTATTGGGTCCTCAATACACTTCGTTCTCATCACTTCCAGTTAAAGCCTTGAAGGTGAAATGGATAACTTCGGTTGTAACAACAAGTCATGTAACAGTCAACCTCATTAGCTTGATACGTTCAGTTCTTTTGAACAAATCGATTGAAGTGAAGGTTCTTTTACTTCATCAAACGCATTACTAAGTCCTAATTACGCGTCCATGAAGCTTATTGGGTCCTCAATACACTTCGTTCTCATCACTTCAAGTTAAAGCCTTGAAGGTGAAATGGATAACTTCGGTTGTAACAACAAGTCATGTAACAGTCAACCTCATTAGCTTGATACGTTCAGTTCTTTTGAAACAAATCGATTGAAGTGAAGGTTCTTTTACTTCATCAAACGCATTACTAAGTCCTAATTACGCGTCCATGAAGCTTATTGGGTCCTCAATACACTTCGTTCTCATCACTTCAAGTTAAAGCCTTGAAGGTGAAATGGATAACTTCGGTTGTAACAACAAGTCATGTAACAGTCAACCTCATTAGCTTGATACGTTCAGTTCTTTTGAAACAAATCGATTGAAGTGAAGGTTCTTTTACTTCATCAAACGCATTACTAAGTCCTAATTACGCGTCCATGAAGCTTATTGGGTCCTCAATACACTTCGTTCTCATCACTTCAAGTTAAAGCCTTGAAGGTGAAATGGATAACTTCGGTTGTAACAACAAGTCATGTAACAGTCAACCTCATTAGCTTGATACGTTCAGTTCTTTTGAAACAAATCGATTGAAGTGAAGGTTCTTTTACTTCATCAAACGCATTACTAAGTCCTAATTACGCGTCCATGAAGCTTATTGGGTCCTCAATACACTTCGTTCTCATCACTTCAAGTTAAAGCCTTGAAGGTGAAATGGATAACTTCGGTTGTAACAACAAGTCATGTAACAGTCAACCTCATTAGCTTGATACGTTCAGTTCTTTTGAACAAATCGATTGAAGTGAAGGTTCTTTTACTTCATCAAACGCATTACTAAGTCCTAATTACGCGTCCATGAAGCTTATTGGGTCCTCAATACACTTCGTTCTCATCACTTCAAGTTAAAGCCTTGAAGGTGAAATGGATAACTTCGGTTGTAACAACAAGTCATGTAACAGTCAACCTCATTAGCTTGATACGTTCAGTTCTTTTGAACAAATCGATTGAAGTGAAGGTTCTTTTACTTCATCAAACGCATTACTAAGTCCTAATTACGCGTCCATGAAGCTTATTGGGTCCTCAATACTTTCGTTCTCATCACTTCAAGTTAAAGCCTTGAAGGTGAAATGGATAACTTCGGTTGTAACAACAAGTCATGTAACAGTCAACCTCATTAGCTTGATACGTTCAGTTCTTTTGGAACAAATTCGATTGAAGTGAAGGTTCTTTTACTTCATCAAACGCATTACTAAGTCCTAATTACGCGTCCATGAAGCTTATTGGGTCCTCAATACACTTCGTTCTCATCACTTCCAGTTAAAGCCTTGAAGGTGAAATGGATAACTTCGGTTGTAACAACAAGTCATGTAACAGTCAACCTCATTAGCTTGATACGTTCAGTTCTTTTGGAACAAATCGATTGAAGTGAAGGTTCTTTTACTTCATCAAACGCATTACTAAGTCCTAATTACGCGTCCATGAAGCTTATTGGGTCCTCAATACACTTCGTTCTCATCACTTCAAGTTAAAGCCTTGAAGGTGAAATGGATAACTTCGGTTGTAACAACAAGTCATGTAACAGTCAACCTCATTAGCTTGATACGTTCAGTTCTTTTGAAACAAATCGATTGAAGTGAAGGTTCTTTTACTTCATCAAACGCATTACTAAGTCCTAATTACGCGTCCATGAAGCTTATTGGGTCCTCAATACACTTCGTTCTCATCACTTCAAGTTAAAGCCTTGAAGGTGAAATGGATAACTTCGGTTGTAACAACAAGTCATGTAACAGTCAACCTCATTAGCTTGATACGTTCAGTTTCTTTAGAACAAATCGATTGAAGTGAAGGTTCTTTTACTTCATCAAATGCATTACTAAGCCCTAATTACGCGTCCATGAAGGTTAATGGTCCTCAATACACTTCGTTCTCATCACTTCAAGTTAAAGCCTTGAAGGTGAAATGGATAACTTCGGTTGTAACAACAAGTCATGTAACAGTCAACCTCATTAGCTTGATACGTTCAGTTCTTCTGAACAAATCGATTGAAGTGAAGGTTCTTTTACTTCATCAAACGCATTACTAAGTCCTAATTACGCGTCCATGAAGCTTATTGGGTCCTCAATACACTTCGTTCTCATCACTTCAAGTTAAAGCCTTGAAGGTGAAATGGATAACTTCGGTTGTAACAACAAGTCATGTAACAGTCAACCTCATTAGCTTGATACGTTCAGTTCTTTTGAAACAAATCGATTGAAGTGAAGGTTCTTTTACTTCATCAAACGCATTACTAAGTCCTAATTACGCGTCCATGAAGCTTATTGGGTCCTCAATACACTTCGTTCTCATCACTTCAAGTTAAAGCCTTGAAGGTGAAATGGATAACTTCGGTTGTAACAACAAGTCATGTAACAGTCAACCTCATTAGCTTGATACGTTCAGTTCTTTTGGAACAAATCGATTGAAGTGAAGGTTCTTTTACTTCATCAAACGCATTACTAAGTCCTAATTACGCGTCCATGAAGCTTATTGGTCCTCAATACACTTCGTTCTCATCACTTCAAGTTAAAGCCTTGAAGGTGAAATGGATAACTTCGGTTGTAACAACAAGTCATGTAACAGTCAACCTCATTAGCTTGATACGTTCAGTTCTTTGGAACAAATCGATTGAAGTGAATGTTCTTTTACTTCATCAAACGCATTACTAAGTCCTAATTACGCGTCCATGAAGCTTATTGGGTCCTCAATACACTTCGTTCTCATGCACTTCAAGTTAAAGCCTTGAAGGTGAAATGGATAACTTCGGTTGTAACAACAAGTCATGTAACAGTCAACCTCATTAGCTTGATACGTTCAGTTCTTTTGGAACAAATCGATTGAAGTGAAAGTTCTTTTACTTCATCAAACGCATTACTAAGTCCTAATTACGCATCCATGAAGCTAATTAGGTCCTCAATACACTTCGTTCTCATCACTTCAAGTCAAAGCCTTGAAGGTGAAATGGATAACTTCGGTTGTAACAACAAGTCATGTAACAGTCAACCTCATTAGCTTGATACGTTCAGTTCTTTTGAAACAAATCGATTGAAGTGAAGGTTCTTTCACTTCATCAAACGCATTACTAAGTCCTAATTACGCGTCTATGAAGCTTATTGGGTCCTTAATAAACTTCGTTCTCATCACTTCAAGTTAAAGCCTTGAAGGTGAAATGGATAACTTCGGTTGTAACAACAAGTCATGTAACAGTCAACCTCATTTGCTTGATACGTTCAGTTCTTTTGAAACAAATCTATTGAAGTGAAGGTTCTTTTATTGAGGAAGACTCAAATGAACAACGATGATCGGTGCTCTATGAACACCCCAAAATAGACTCTAAATACGCTGGAAAACAGAGAAACACAGAGGAGAGGCGACAAGAGGTGGAGGAACGTTACCGGGATGTGGGCATGTCGGAGAATGGCTCAGAGAGCTGCGAGGGAGGTGGTGGAGCGTTGAGGGATCCATCGCCGGCCGAGAGGTCGCTCTCGGCACCTCTCGGGACAGAGCTTCGCCGTTGATCGGGGAAACTCTCCAGCCGCTGGAAACAGCCCTGCAAGCGTGGTCTTCGTCCTCAGAGGAGGTCGAAGGAGGATGGGTCAAAGACCCTTGGCTAGTCCGAGGCCAATGGCGCCTCTGGACAAATAAACCTTCGCGGGCGAAGGGTTTACAGCGGCTGGGAACGAAGGTTTCGCCGCCTTCCAGCGACTGAGTTTTCCTCCAAGCAACCTTGAGCTCAAGGAAGACTTGGGCGAAGCCATCAGGCGCTGGGCGCCGGCGTCGCCGAGAGAGAAGCTCTCTCTTCGCGGAGGAACTCCGACAGACACGAAAGAAAATCTTCTTTGTTTCCAAAAATATGTTTAACTAGCTAAAAAATTTACAGAGCGGGAGGGAAGGTTAAATACACAGAGGAGAACGGGGAAGAAAGAATGAGAGAAATGCCTGAGGATCATCGGGGAACGGCTAGATTTGTAGCCGTTGGAGCTTCTGCAGAAAGCTTCCGGTCCGGTTCACTGGGCAGCAAGCTTCTAAGGGCTGGTTCACTCCTTTGCTCCTTGGTTTAGTTCGGTTCAGCCTTGTTTTACCTTGGTTCAGTCCGGTTCAGCCCTTTGTTCTTCTCGGTTCAGCTTGTTCTCCCCTTGGTTCGCCTTGGTTTAGCATCCGCTTTAAAGACCATCACAAACATGCATTCTAAAAGGCTAAAGTTTGCCAAATAACGAGTTTTAAATAAAACTAAAGTTTCCTAAAAATATATAAATTAAATACAAGGCTCATTTACACAATTTGAATTAAAGGAAAACACATTCCTTCTTCGTTAATTCACTTCAAGCCTTGAGGTAATTTACCTACAAAATTTCACAAGTCCATTAGATAGATAAATTAAATAATTAATTACATACCTTGACTTGTGCACGATGGATCGAGACCGTGGGCATATCATCCCCTCCCGGTTCTTGAGGATTTGACCTCAAATCCAACAGTTGAATATCATGGAGGATGGTACAACACTTAGGATAAAATTTCTACTAAAAATATTTAAGCACATTCCACAGTAGGCACAAAACATAGTTATCCTAAAGTTGAAAAATCATTTCACTATCCACAATGGTCTCAATAATTTCAAAAATTTGAAATGTTCATGTAAACAATTTAAAAGCAAACATATATGATGATGACATAAGATTCAAGCAAGCATAAATGAACAATTTCATTTTCTAGCTAAGCTAACAAGTCAATAGTGAACCATAAATATGAAAATTACCATTTTAAAAACAACACTTGGTTCACCCAAATTTTAAATCCATCAAAAGAATAAGAGTTTAATAATCAAGCTTATAATAAGTTAAGTCTAAATCCAAAACTCAAGAGAATGAATTTTCTACTAAGCACATGAGAAAGAATTTATCATTTAAAATCAAGAAAACAATATTTGGTTTCATTCCACTTAGATAGACCTAGAACAATAAGAATTAAACCAAGACTATCATGCAATTCAAATTTTAATCTAAACTCAAGAACTAGTTCATTCAAATAGCAATTAGAGTTAGGATTCTTTCTAAACAAGTGGCAACAACAATTTTGGATCACAAAATTACTCTCTAGTTCTTTCAACAAATTAAATCAAGCTTAGACAAGGAGAATTAAACATGATATCCAATTATAGCAAGAACATACAAGAAGTTGATCTCAAACATATAGTTCATCCAATCAACTTACTATTCAACTAATTTCAAAGAAATTCAAGTAAGGTTTCATGGGTACATACCTTGTTGCCAAAAATCCATCCAACTCCTTAGTTTATCCCTTGCCATGCTCATTAAGGAGTGGAAACTAAACAATCCTCAAAAGATAAAACAATATGCACATATATATATTTTGATTTTATCTTTACCTCGGCCAATAACAATTAAACTAATTGACCAAGCACTAGACTCTAAAGACAGACAAACAAACAAACAACACAAAGAAGCAAACAACACAAACAAAGTGGTTTGGTTGGGTACCAATCACTAATTAGATCAAAGATTAGTCATGTATACCTCATGCTACTAACCAAAGACTTAATCCATAATTAGCACACAACTAAGTCACAAGACTCAATCCAAAAGTCTTAAACAATTAATCAAACAGCACAACAAATCAAGCAAGTTAATCAAAGAAAATAAACTTGCAACTAATATCAATGATAAGCTATTGGGTCTAGGCAACCCTCTAGAACTTTTGTGGAAATCGTCACACTATCCCACACCCTTTAAAGGCGACTGTCTCACACGACGATCTGTCGGGCCCAATGGCCAGCGGTAAACCTTGGACAATACCAACGGCCCACAGAGGAAAGCTCTTGGCCACAAACACAGATCACTCGACGTACAAGTGAATCCTAAGTGACTAACAAGATAGTATATGACATGCTTTTGTTAAAAGGTCGGACTCAAGTTAACATAGTCCTAAACAAAACAAAAGACACTCAACTTGATGCAATCAAACAAGAGTTCAAAACAGAATTTATAAAAAACATGGTGAAATAGAATTTGCCAAACTCTATTTAACACGCAATTTAGTTCATGCTTTTCATTTTAAATTTAACTTAACATCAAGGACTCAAAGACTTGACACTAAACACAATTAGACACACAAGTTAAAAAACACATGCCAAATCAATTTGGTAAAACACCAAATAGAAAATTTTAATAAAAACAACCCTAAAGGAACTAAAAAGAAAATTTACACAATTCTATTCCAATTAACATGAAATTTTAACAGAGGATAGTTAACATTATGAGTGACATGCTATCAAAATTTCAGGTTCAAATTCATTATGAGCAAGGAATTATGCAAGTACAAAGTTGTAACAAAAAAGAAAAACCCTAAAAACAGCTTCTAAACAGCCTAGATTCCTAAACAGAAAGTAGCACAATTCAACTCCAAATAACTTGAAATTTTAACAGGGATTAGTCCACAATATGATGAACATGCTGTAAAAATTTCAAATCAAAATTCATTACGCGCAGAAAATTATGCAAGTCCAAAGTAGTAACAAAAACAAGAAAAACCAGAAATTCTAAACCAGAATTTTTAAACTAAACATCCTAAAAAAAAAAGTCTAACAAAACAATGCCAATTTGGACATCAAATTAGCACAATAAACTCTCCTATACATGAGACATCTACAAAGATTGGACAAACTAAAACACATACTAAAACACATTTGGAAAACACCAAAACAACACAATAATTTCAGCAAATATAAACTAACATGAGAACTCAATTTTAGCATTCATTTTCAAATCCATTCTCTATGTAAATTAATTTTGCCAACACAACCTAAACAACGAAACATGGTAATAAAAACAGAAACAAAACAACAAGACAATCACTTAAACAAGAAAATAGAACATGCCTTTCAAGAACAACATTCTGAAAATTAAATCAATACGGACCATGGTTAGTTCATGCTTGCTAATCAGAAACATGAGGTTAATATGGAAAAATCATATCAGATAATATCACAGCAATGAAATCCAAATGAACAGCAAATTTAAACAATTACACAACACAAACAAAAATCACAACAATTAGAACATGTTTTTCAAGAAAACATTCTAAAAATTTAAACTGATACGGGCCATGGTTAATTCATGCTAGCTAATCAGAAACATGAGGTTAATATGGAAAAATCATATCAGATAATTGTCATAGCAATGTACTTCAAAGAACAACAAGTTCTATCACAGACAAACATAAAACACAATTTGCTCTCGGTCAACAGTTCCAAAGAGTCTCCCAATAGGAAATAAACACTAAACAGAATTTGCTCTCGGTCAACAATTCCGAAGAATCTACCAACAAACTTAAACTAAAAGTGGACAAGAACGTACCTTTTAAGCAAAACAATTGTCACTCCAAATTTGCCAAATAAGGAAGCTTCTTGCCTTGGGAAATGGGTACAAAAACTGCACAACAAATATTACGAAAAACACACACACAACAAAGTCTAAAATATGCAAAAACAGTCAAACTTCCTAAAATTTCTAAGCAATTATCTCCATCCTAAACAAGACGCTAAACATCAAGAAAAACTCGAGAAAACACCCAAGACATATGCTGAAAAATAGCAAAGAAAAAGAAAGAAAACAGCAAAAGTTTTCAACTGGAAAACAAAGAAAATAGCAAAGTTACATGCTGAAAAACAGCAAGATAAAATCTAGACAGAATTTTCACTCAAATCCTTACGTATGCTGTCAAATATGAGGCATCAACAATTTATTAAATCAAAACAGATTCATCACTTGTTTAATATTCATAAAAACACAGCGATATAACCAAATCAATTCCCAATTTTCGGATGAGCAAACATGTTGATATTTTGAACAATGATGCAATTAAAACAGCAGATTCATAACCATATAGAATGTGCTACAACATAGAGAATTTTTTTATGCAATAAAATTCAACAACAGTTTAATCTACCCTCAGCTAAACATCAACAGAAGGTAGATGATATTAGATGCATGTTTTGGACAATTAAAACACAAGTAGCACAACAGTTCATCATTTAACAGCAAACAGTAAATGAACTCACAGCAATCACAGCAAGATCAGTATCAACATTTCCTTATCAAGATTATAATTTCCTGCCCAAACAACCAGCAAATATCACAAATGGATTCAGCATTCAAAAACAGTTTTGCACAGAAATAGCAGACAGAATTATAGTAAACAAAATAGATTTTGGCAGTAGCTTTTAGCAGTTAAAACAAACCAGACTTCCAATTTGATTTGTATCTTTTGAAACTTGCAAGATGCATTAAAAATAGTGAACAAAACACTCAGACCAGCAATGCACAACAAGGCCAAATCAATCAGCAGAGAGAGACTAAGAGTGGAGTTCTTTGCTGGCTAAACAGAACACTGCACACAAATATGGATTTGCAGAATTAAAACAAACAAAATTATACAGGCAGCCATAACAGAATTTAAGGGCAAGCAAAACCAGATTTGCAATAGAATTTTTAGCAAGCTGAATTTAAAGTTGTAGGCATTGTTAAACTGAATCTAAAAGGTCATAGCACCATAGAAATCCGCAAATACAAATGGTTGAGTAGAACTTCTATCGGGTGCAGAAAAAAAAAACCCCAGAAAACTAAAACAGAAACACACTAACAAGTACAGCAACAGAGAAATAAAATGGGAAACAATCTTAAACAGAACAAACTAAACAATCTATCCTACGCCATGCTAACACAGAAACAACCCGATTGTTTCACTTAACAGAGCACTAATTGTGCTTGGACAGAAAACAGAAACAAAGAAAGAATAGAACTCCAGAACAGACAAGGAACATAACAAACAGAAAAGAAATAATCAGCAAAAAAAGAACAAGCTAACTATCCAACCTAAGCTACTAAGCTAACACAATTAACATGCTGGACCGAAAGAGACAACAGTTCAGCAAACAAGAAAGAACAGAAAAAGAACTGCAATTTTTTTTTTTTTTGAAATGCAGAGCATGCTGGCGGAGGAATCTCAGATGAACATGCAACATGAGACACAGACAGAAAAAGGAAACAAACAGAACACAAGACACTACAGATAACTAAAACACAGAAACAGGGGATGAAATTTCAACCCGAAATTTGCAACCAATGAGCACTGAGGCTCTGATACCACTTGATAGACTACGGGCCTGCAAATGGGGATAGAAATGGCATGCGGAAGACTCAAATGAACAACAATGATCGGTGCTCTATGAACACCCCAAAACAGACTCTAAATACGCTGGAAAACAGAGAAACACAGAGGAGAGGAGGCGAGAGGTGGAGGAACGTTACCGGGAAGTGGGCACGTCGGAGAATGGCTCAGAGAGCTGCGAGGGATGGAGGTGAATGTTCTGGAGGTGGTGGAGCATTGAGGGATCCATCGCCGGTCGAGAGGTCGCTCTCGGCACCTCTCGGGACAGAGCTTCGCCGTTGATCGGGGAAACTTTCCAGCGGCTGGAAACAGCCCTGCAAGTGCGGTCTTCGTCCTCAGAGGAGGTCGAAGGAGGATGGGTCGAAGACCCTTGGCTGGTCCGAGGCCAATGGCGCCTCTGGACAAATAAACCTTCGCGGGCGAAGGGTTTACAGCGGCTGGGAACGAAGGTTTTGCCGCCTTCCGGCGACTGAGTTTTCCTCCAAGCAACCTTGAGCTCGAGGAAGACTTGGGCGAAGCCATCAGGTGCTGGGCGCCGGCGACGCCGAGAGAGAAGCTCTCTCTTCGTGGAGGAACTCCGACAGACACGAAAGAAAATCTTCTTTGTTTCCAAAAATATGTTTAACTAGCTAAAAAATTTACAGAGCGGGAGGGAAGGTTAAATACACAGAGGAGAACGGGGAAGAAAGAATGAGAGAAATGCCTGAGGATCATCGGGCAACGGCTAGATTTGTAGCCGTTGGAGCTTCTGCAGAAAGCTTCTTGTCCGGTTCACTGGGCAGCAAGCTTCTAAGGGCTGGTTCACTCCTTTGCTCCTTGGTTTAGTTCGGTTCAGCCTTGTTTTACCTTGGTTCAGTCCGGTTCAGCCCTTTGTTCTTCTCGGTTCAGCTGGTTCTCCCCTTGGTTCGCCTTGGTTTAGCATCCCCTTTAAAGACAATTACAAACATGCATTCTAAAAGGCTAAAGTTTGCCAAATAACGAGTTTTAAATAAAACTAAAGTTTCCTAAAAATATATAAATTAAATACAAGGCTCGTTTACACAATTTGAATTAAAGGAAAACACATTCCTTCTTCGTTAATTCACTTCAAGCCTTGAGGTAATTTACCTACAAAATTTCACAAGTCCATTAGATAGATAAAATAAATAATTAATTACATACCTTGACTTGTGCATGATGGATCGGGACCGTGGGCATATATATCACCTCATTAGCTTGATACGTTCAGTTCTTTTGAAACAAATCGATTGAAGTGAAGGTTCTTTTACTTCATCAAACGCATCACTAAGTCCTAATTACGCGTTCATGAAGCTTATTGGGTCCTCAATACACTTCGTTCTCATCACTTGATGTTAAATCCTTGAAGGTGAAATGGATAACATCGGTTGTAACAACAAGTCATGTAACATCAACCTCATTAGCCTGATACGTTCAGTTCTTTTGAACAATCGATTGAAGTGAAGAGTCTTTTACTTAATCAAACGCATTACTAAGTCCTTATTATGCGTCCCATGATGCTTATTGGGTCCTCACTACACTTCGTTCTCATGACTTACAAGTTAAAGCCTTGAAGGTGAAATGGATAACTTCGGTTGTAACAACAGTCATGTTAACAGTCAAACCTCATTAGCTTGTTTACGTTCAGTTCTTTATGGAACAAATCGTTGAAGGGAAGGTTCTTTTACTTCATCAAACGCATTACTAAGTCCATAATTACGCGTCATGAAGCTTATTGGGCCTCATACACTTCGTTCTCATCACTTTCAGTTAACGCCTTGAAGGTGAAATGGATAACTGCAGTTGGAACAACAAGGTCATGTAACAGTCACCTTATTAGCTTGATACGTTCAGTGTCTTTTGGAACAAATCGATTGAAGTGAAGGTTCTTTACTTCATACAAACGCATTACTAAGTCCTAATTACTGTTGGCCATAAAGCTTATTGGGTGCTTCAATACACTTCGTTATCCATCACTTCCAGTTAAAAGCCTTGAAGGTGAAATGGATAACTTCAGTTTTAACAACAAGTCATCTAACAAACAACCTCATTAGCATGATACGTTCAGTATTTGGAACAAATCGATTGAAGTGAATGTTCTTTTACTTCATTAATTAGCATTACTATGTCCATATTAACGTGTCCATGAAGCTTATCGGTTCCTCATACACTTCGTTTCTCATCACTTCCATTTAAAGCCTGAAGGTGAAAATGATACTTCAGTTGTAACAACAAGTCATGTAACAGTCACCTCATTAGCTTATACGTTCAGTTGTTGTGGAACAAATCGATTGAAGTGAAGGTTCTTTTACTTCATCAATCGCATTACTAAGTTCTAATTACGCGTCCATGAAGCTTTTGGGTCCCTCATATACGTTCGTTCTCATCACTTCAAGTTAAAGCCTTGAAGGTGAAATGGATACTTCGGTTGTAACAACAAGTCATGTACAGTCAGCCTCATTACTTGATACGTTCATTGTTTTGGAAAAAATCGGATTGAAGTAAGTTCTTTTACTTCATTAATCGCTTACTACGGTCCTATTAACGCGTCCATGAAGCTATTGGGTCCTCAATCACTGCGTTATATCACTTACAGGTAAGCTGGAAGGTTGAAAGCTTTTTTGATACCTCAGTTGTACAACAAGGGTTGTAACAGTCAACCTCATTAGCTTGATACGTTAGTGTTTTGGAATAAATACGATTGAACGGTGAAGGTTCTTTTACATTCATCAATCACATTACTAAGTCCTATTTACCGTCCATGAAGCTTATGGGTCTCATACCCTCGTTCTCATCCTTCAGTAAAGCCTTGGAAGGTGAAAGGGATACTTCGGTTGTAACAACAACGTCATGTAACAGTAACCTCATTAACTTGATAAGTTCATTCTTGTGTAAACAAAGTGATTTGAAGTGAGGTTCTTTTACTTCATCCAAACGTATTATAAGTTTAATCGAATAAAGAAGCTTATTGGGTCTCACTAGACTAGTATCAATCACTTCAAGTTAAGCCTTGAAGTGAAGGGAAAACTTCGGTCTGTAACAACAAGTATGTAACAGTCAACCCTCAAATAGGGATACGTGCAGGTCATTTTGAAGTAAATCGATTGACGTGTAATGGTTCTGTTACTCATCAAACGCAGTACTAAGTCTAATTATGCATCCATGAAGCTAATTGGTTCCTTAATACACTTCGTTCTCATCACTTCAAGTTAAAGCTTGACGGTGAAATGGATAACTGCGGTGGGTGTAACAACAAGTCTGTAATAGCAACTTCATTAGATTGATACGTTCAGTTTTGGAACAAATCGATGAAGTGAAAGTTTTTTGTCATCAAACGCATACTAATACGAATTACGGTCCATGAAGTAATGGGTCCTTAATACACTTTCTTCTCATCACTTCAAGTTAAGCCTTGAAGGTGAAAGGGGATAACTTCGGTTTGTCACAACAAGTAATGTAAGTAGTCAATTCATTAGCTGATACGTCAGTTCTTTCGAAACAAATCGATGAAGGGAAAGGTCTTTTACTTCATCAAACGCATTACTAACTCCTAATTACGCGTCCATGAAGTATTGGGCCTAATATTACTCGTTCTCATACTTCAAGTTAAGCCTTGGAGGTGAAATGGAAACTTCGGTTGGTAACAAACAAGTCTGTAACAGTCAGCCTCATTAGCTTGATACGTTCGTGTTGTTTTGGAACAAATCGATTGAAGGAATGTCTGTTACTTCATTAATCGCATTATAAGTCCATTAACGCGTCCATGAAGCTTGTTGGGGGTCCTTCAATACACTTTGTTCTCATCACTTCCAGTTAAAGCCTGGAAGGTGAAATGGGGATAACTTCGTTGTAACAACAGTGTTGTAACAGCAACCTCATTAGCTTGATACGTTCAGTTGTTTTGGAATAAATCGATTGAAGTGAAGGTTTCTTTTGACGCACAATCACATTATAAGTCCTATTTACGCGTCCATGAGCTGATTGGGCCTCAATACACCTCGTTCTCATCACTATCAAGTTAAGCCTTGAAGGTGAACTGTAAACTTCGGTTGTAACAACAGTCATGTAACATCAACCTCTTAACTTGATACGTTCAGTTCTTTTGTAACAACTAGATGAGTGAAGGTTCTTTTTATCTTCATCACCGTATACTAAGTTTCTAATACGAATCAAAGAAGCTTATTGGTTCCTCAATAGCCTTCGTTATCATCACTTCAAGTTAAGTCCTGAAGGTGAAGTGGAAAATTGGTTGTAACAACAAGTTCATGTAACATCCACCTCATAGCTTGATACGTTCATTCTTTTGAGTAATCGATTGAAGTGGTTCTTTTACTTCATCAAACGCATTACTAATTCCCTAATTACGCATCATGAAGCTAATTGGGTCCTTAATACACTACATTTTCTCACACTTCAAGTTAAAGCCTGAAGGTGAAATGGATAACTTCGTTTGTAACACAATTCATGTATGTCAAAAGCATTTAGGCGTGATCGTTTCAGTTCCTTTTGTAAACCAATCGATTGAGTGAAAAGTTCGTTTACTTCGTCAACGCATTCTAACTCCGAATTACTCGTCCGGATCTAATTGGTTCCTTAATACACTTCGTTCTCATCACTTCAAGTTAAAGCTTGACGGTGAAATGGATAACTGCGGTGGGTGTAACAACAAGTCTGTAATAGCAACTTCATTAGATTGATACGTTCAGTTTTGGAAACAAAATCGATGAAGTGAAAGTTTTTTGTCATCAAACGCATACTAATACGAATTACGGTCCATGAAGTAATGGGTCCTTAATACACTTTCTTCTCATCACTTCAAGTTAAAGCCTTGAAGGTGAAAGGGGATAACTTCGGTTTGTCACAACAAGTAATGTAAGTAGTCAATTCATTAGCTGATACGTCAGTTCTTTCGAAACAAAATCGATGAAGGGAAAGGTCTTTACTTCATCAAAACGCATTACTAACTCCTAATTACGCGTCCATGAAGCTTATTGGGTCCTCCATACACTTCGTTATCATCACTCAAGTTAAAGCCTTAAAGTGAAATTGGATAACTGCGGTCTGTAACAACATGTATGCAACAGTTACACCTTATTAGCTTGATACGTTCAGTTCTTTGAAACAATTCGATTGAAGTGAACGCTTCTTTTACTTAACAAACGCATTACTATGTCCTAATTAAGACGGGCCATGACGCTTATTGGGTCTTCAATACACTTCGTTATCATCATTCAAGTACAGATTGAAGGTGAAATGGAAACTTCGGTTGTAACAAAACAAGTCAGACCAATCAAAACCGCATTAGCTTGATACGTTCAGTTCTTTGAAACAAAATCGATGAAGTGAAGGTTCTTTTACTTAAGCAAAAAGCAGTACTAAGTCATAATATGCGTCCATGATGCTTATTGGGTCATACAATACACTTCGTTCAGACTTCAAGTTAAAGCCTTGAAGGTGAAATGGATAACTGGTTGTAACAACAATTCATGTAAAAGTCAACCTCAATAGCTTGATACGTTCAGTTCTTTTGAAGTAAAAGTGAAGTGAAGGTTTTTACGTCATCAAACGCCATTACTACGTCAAATACGCATCCATGAAGCTAATGGGTCCTAATACACTTCGTTCTCATCACTTCAAGTTAAAGCCGTGAAGGTGAAATGGATATAACTTCGGTTGTAAAAACAAGTTAGGTAATAGTCAACTTCATTAGCTGATAGTTCAGTTCTTTGAACAAATCGATGAAGTGAAAGTTTCTTTACTTCATCAAAAGCATTACTAACTACCGAATACGCGCATGAGATAAATTGGGTCTTAATACACTAGTCTCATATTAAAGTTAAAGCCGTGAAGGTGAAATGGATAACTTCGGTGGTGTAACAACAAGTATGTAATAGTCAAACTTCATTAGCCTGAGACGTTCAGTTCTTTTGAAACAATCGATTGAAGGAAAGTTCTTTTACTTCATCAACGCATTACTAATCCTAATTACGCCGTCCATGAAGCTTATTGGGTCATCAATACACTTCGTTTTCATCACTTCAACGTTAAAGCCTTTAAGGTGAAATGGATAAAATCGGTTGAACAACATGTATCAAACAGTCAACCTTATTAGCTTGATACGTTCAGTTCTTTTGAACAATTCGATTGAAGTGAAGGTTGCTTTACTTCATTTCAAACGCATACTATGTCCTAATTACGCGTCCATGAGCTATGGGTCTCACTACACTCGTTCTCATCACTTAAGTTAAAGCCTTGAAGGTAGAAAGGATAACTCGGTTGTCAACAAATCATGTAACATCAACCTCATTAGCTTGGCGTTTCAGGTCTTTGAAAACAAACTATTTGATTGAAGTTGAAGGTTATTTTAATTAATCAAACGCATTACTAAGTCCTAATTAGGTCCATGATGCTTATGGGGTCTCAATACAATTCGTTTCTGACTTCAGTAAAAGCCGTGAAGGTGAAATGGATAATTTGGTGGGTACAAACAATTCATGTAAAGTCAACCTCATAGCTGGATACGTTCAGCTCTTTTGGAACAAATCGATGAAGGAAAGTTCTTTTACATCATCAAACGCATTACTAAGTCCTAATTACGCGGTCATGAATCTTCTGGGTACTCAATATACTAGTTCTCATCACGTCCAGTTAAAGACTTGAAGGTGAAATGGATAACTTCAGTTGTAACAACAAACGTAGAGTAACAGTCAACCTCATAGCTGGATCCGTTCTTTTTTGAACAAATCGATGAAGGGAAGTTCTTTTACTGCATCAAACGCATCATATAAGTCACTAATTACGGTCCATGAAGCTTTATGGGGTCCTCAATCCCCGTCGTTCTCACACTTCAAGTAAAAGCTTTCAGGTGATGGATATGACATCGGTTGAGAACAACAAGTCATGTAACAACAATTCAGTAGCTTGTACGTTCAGTTCATTGAAACAAATCGATCAAGTGAAGGTTCTTTTACTTCTCAAAGCATTTACACGTCCTAATACGCAGCCATGATGCTATTTGGTCCTCAAGCCTTCGTTCTTATCACTTCTAGTTAAGCCTGGGCAGGTGGTGAAATGGATAACTTCGGTTGTAACAAAAGTCATGTAACAGGCACCACCATTGCTGGAGACGTTCAGTGTGTTGTGGAACAATCGATTGAAGTGAAGTTCTTTCACTCATCAAAACGCATTACTAAGTCCTAATACGCGCCATGAAGATTATTGGGTCGTCAATACACTTCGTTCTCCCTGACTTCACGTTTAAAGACTGAAGGTGGGAAATGGTAACTTCAGTTGGTAACAACAAGTCATGAACTGTCAACCTCATTAGCTTGATACGCAGTTTCTTTTGGAACAAATCGATTGAAGTGAAGGTTCTTTTACTTCATCAAAAGCATTACTAAGTACTAATTAGCGTCCATGAAGATTATTGGGTCTCAATACACTTCGTATCATGACTTTCAGTTAAAGCTTGAAGGTGAAAGGATAACTTCAGTTGTAACAACAAGTCAGTGTAACAGTCAACCACATTACCTTGATACGTTCAGTTCTTTTGGAACAAATTGATTGAAGTGAAGGTGCTTACTCATCAAAGCTTACTAAGTCCTACTACCGTCCATGAAGCTTATGGGTCTCAAGACACTCGTTTCATCAATTCACGTTAAAGCCTTGAAGGCAATGGAGTATTCGGTTGTAAAACAAGTCATGTAACAGTCAACCTCATTCCGCTTGATACGTCTTTCTTTGGAACAACATCGATTGAAGGTGAAGGTTCTTTTACTTATCAAAAAAAATTACTAGTCCTAATACGCGTTCATGAAGCTTATTGGGTTCAAACACTTGTTATCATCACTCAAGTTAAAGCCTTGAAGGTTGAAATGGATAACTTCACTTGTAAAAAAGTCATGTAACATACAACCTAATTAGATTGATAGGTCAGTTCTTGAAAACAAATCGATGAAAATGAAAGGTTTTTTACTTAAAATCAAACGCCGTACTAAGTCCTAAGTATGCGTTCCAGATGCTTATTGGGTCTCACTACACTTCGTTCTCATGACTTCAAGTTAATAAGCCTTGAAGGTGAAATGGATAACTTCGGTTGTAACAACAAGTCATGTAACAGTCACCTCATTAGCTTGTACGTTCAGTTCTTTTGGAACAAATCGATTGAAGTGAAGGTTCTTTTACTTCATCAAAGCATTACTAAGTCCTAATTACGCGTCCTGAAGCTTAATGGGTCCTCAATACACTTCGTTCTCATCACTTTCAGTTAAAGCCTTGAAGGTGAAATGGATACTTCAGTTGTAACAACAAGTCATGTAACAGTCAACCTTATTAGCTTGATACGTTCAGTTCTTTTGGAACAAATCGAGTTGAAGTGAAGGTTCTTTTACTTCATCAACGCATTACTAAGTCCTAATTACTGGTCCATAAGCTTATTGGGTGCTCAATACACTCGTTATCATCACTTCCAGTTAAAGCCTTGAAGGTGAAATGGATAACTTCAGTTGTAAACAACAGTCATCTAACAAGTCAACCCTCATTAGCTTGATTACGTTCAGGTTATTTTGGAACAAATCGATTGAAGTGAATGTTCTTTTAACTTCATTAATCGCATTACTAATGTCCTATTACGCGTCCATGAAGCTAGTCGGGTCCCTCAATTACACTTCGTTCTCATCACTTCCATTTAAAGCCTGGAAGGTGAAATGGAATAACTTCAGTTGTAACAACAAGTCATGTAACAGTCAACCTCATTAGCTTTATACGTTCAGTTGTTTTGGAACAAATCGATTGAAGTGAAGGTTCTTTTACTTCATCAATCGCATTACTAAGTTCCTAATTACGCGTCATGAAGCTTATTGGGTCCTCAATACTACTTCGTCTCATCACTTTCAAGTTAAAGCCTTGAAGGTGAAATGGATAACTTCGGTTGTAACAACAAGTCATGTAACAGTCAAGCCTCATTAGCTTGATACGTTCAGTTCTTTTGGAACAAATTCGATTGAAGTGAATGTTCTTTTACTTCATTAATCGCATTACTAGTCCTATTAACGCGTCCATGAAGCTTATTGGGTCCTCAATACACTTCGTTCTCATCACTTCCAGTTAAAGCCTGGAAGGTGAAATGGAAACTTCAGTTGTAACAACAAGTGTTGTAACAGTCAACCTCATTAGCTTGATACGTTCAGTTGTTTTGGAATAATCGATTGAAGTGAAGGTTCTTTTACTTCATCAATCACATTACTAAGTCTATTACGCGTCCATGAAGCTTATTGGGTCCTCAATAACCTCGTTCTCATCACTCAAGTTAAAGCTTGAAGGTGAAATGGATAACTTCGGTTGTAACAACAAGTCATGTAACAGTCACCTCATTAACTTGTACGTTAGTTCTTTTGTAAACAAATTGATTGAAGTGATGTTCTTTTACTCATCAACGTATTACTAAGTTCATTACGAATCAAAGAAGCTATTGGGTCTCAATAGCCCTTCGTTATCATCACTGCAAGTTAACGCCTGAGAAATGGAAACTTCGGTTGTAACAACAAGTCATGTAATAGTCAACTTCATAGCTTGATACGTTCAGTTCTTTGAAACAACTCGATGAAGTGAAAGTTTCTTTACTTCATCAAACGCAATTACTAACTCTAATTACGCGTCATGAAGCTAATTGGGTCCTTAATACCACTTCGTTCTATCACTTCAAGTCAAGCCTTGAAGGGAAATGGATAACTTCGGTTGTAACAACATGTCATGTAATAGCAACTTCATTAGCTTGATACGTTCAGTTCTTTTGAAACAATCGATTGAAGTGAAAGTTCTTTTACTCATCAAACGCATTACTAACTCCTAATTACGCGTCCATGAAGCTTATTGGGTCTTCAATACACTTCGTTCTCATCACTTCAAGTTTAAAGCCTGAAGGGAAATGGATAACTTCGGTTGTAACACAAGTCATGTAACAGTCAACCTTCATAGCTTGATACGTTCCGTTCTTTTGAAACAATCTGATTGAAGTGAAGTTCTTTTACTTCATCAAACGCATTACCTAAGTCCTAATTACGCGTCCATGAAGCTTAATGGGTCCTTAATACACTTCGTTCTCATCACTCAAGTTAAAGCCTTGAAGGTGAAATGGATAACTTCGGTTGTAACAACAAGTCATGTAATAGTCAACTTCATTAGCTTGATACGTTCAGTTCTTTTGAAACAAATCGATTGAAGTGAAGGTTCTTTTACTTCATCAAACGCATTACTAACGTCCTAATTACGCGTCCATGAAGCTTATTGGGTCCTTCAATACACTTCGTTCTCATCACTTCAAGTTAAAGCCTTGAAGGTGAAATGGATAACTTCGGTTGTAACAACAGTCATGTAACCAGTCAACCTCATTAGCTTGATACGTTCAGTTCTTTTGAAACAATCGATTGAAGTGAAGGTTCTTTTACTTCATCAAACGCATTACTAAGTCCTAATTACTGCGTCCATGAAGCTTATGGGTCCTCAATACACTTCGTTCTCATCACTTCAAGTTAAGCCTTGAAGGTGAAATGGATAACTTCGGTTGTAACAACAAGTCATGTAACAATCAACCTCATTAGCTTGATACGTCAGTTCTTTTGAACAAATCGATTGAAGTGAAGGTTCTTTTACCTTAATCAAACGCATTACTAAGTCCTAATTACTGCGTCCCATGAGCTTATTGGGTCCTCAATCACTTCGTTCTCATCACTTCAAGTTAAAGCCTTGAAGGTGAAATGGATAACTTTGGTTGTAACAACAATTCATGTAACAGTCAACCTCATTAGCTTGATACGTTCAGCTCTTTGGAACAAATCGATTGAAGTGAAGGTTCTTTTACATCATCAAACGCATTACTACGTCCTAATTACGCGTCCATGAATCTTATTGGGTCCTCAATACTACTTCGTTCTCATCACTTCAGTTAAAGCCTTGAAGGTGAAATGGATAACTTCAGTTGTAACAACAAGTCGATGTAACAGTCAACCTCATTAGCTTGATACGTTCATTTCTTTTGGAACAAATCGATTGAAGTGAAGGTTCTTTACTTCATCAAACGCATTACTAAGTCCTAATTACGCGTCCATGAAGCTTATTGGGTCCTCAATACACTTCGTTCTCATCACTTCAAGTTAAAGCCTTGAAGGTGAAATGGATAACTTCGGTTGTAACAACAAGTCATGTAACAGTCAACCTCATTAGCTTGATACGTTCAGTCTTTTGAACAAATCGATTGAAGTGAAGGTTCTTTTACTTCATCAAACGCATTACTAAGTCCTAATACGAGTCCATGAAGCTTATTGGGTCCTCAATACACTCGTTCTCATGACTTCAGTTAAAGCCTTGAAGGTGAAATGGATAACTTCAGTTGTAACAACAAGTCATGTAACAGTCAACCTCATTAGCTTGATACGTTCAGTTCTTTGGAACAAATCGATTGAAGTGAGTCTTTTACTTCATCAAACGCATTACTAAGTCCTAATTACGCGTCCATGAAGCTTATTGGGTCCTTCAATACACTTCGTTCTCATGACTTTCAAGTTAAAGCCTTGAAGGTGAAATGGATAACTTCAGTTGTAACAACAAGTCATGTAACAGTCAACCTCATTAGCTTGATACGTTCAGTTCTTTTGGAACAAATCGATTGAAGTGAAGGTTCTTTTACTTCCTCAAAAGCCTTTACTAAGTCCTAATTACGCGTCCATGAAGCTTATTGGGTCCTCAATACACTTCGTTCTCATGACTTTCAGTTAAAGCCTTGAAGGTGAAATGGCTAACTTCGGTTGTAACAACAAGTCATGTAACAGTCAACCTCATTACCTTGATACGTTCAGTTCTTTGGAACAAATTGATTGAAGTGAAGGTTCTTTTACTTCATCAAACGCTTTACTAAGTCCTAATTACGCGTTCATGACGCTTATTGGGTCCTTCAATACACTTCGTTCTCATCACTTCAAGTTAAAGCCTTGAGGTCAAATGGATAACTTTCGGTTGTAACAACAAGTCATGTAACAGTCAACCTCATTAGCTTGATACGTTCAGTTCTTTTGGAACAAATCGATTGAAGTGAAGGTTCTTTTACTTCATCAAACAGCATTACTAAGTCCTAATTACGCGTCCATGAAGCTTATTGGGTCCTCAATACACTTCGTTCTCATCACTTCAAGTTAAAGCCTTGAAGGTGAAATGGATAACTTCAGTTGTAACAACAAGTCATGTAACAAGTCAACCTCATTAGATTGATACTGTTCAGTTCTTTTGAACAAATCGATTGAAGTGAAGGTTCTTTTACTTCATCAAACGCATTACTAAGTCCTAATTATGCGTCCATGAGCTTATTGGGTCCTCAATACACTCGTTCTCATCACTTCAAGTTAAAGCCTTGAAGGTGAAATGGATAACTTCGGTTGTAACAAAAGTCATGTAACAGTCAACCTCATTAGCTTGTACGTTCAGGTTCTTTTGGAACAAATCGATTGAAGTGAAGTTTGTTTTACTTCATCAAACGCATTACTAAGTCCTAATTACGCGTCCATGAAGCTTATGGGGTCCTCAATACACTTCGTTCTCATGACTTCAAGTTAAAGCCTTGAAGGTGAAATGGATACTTCAGTTGTAACAACAGTCATGTAACTGTCAACCTCATTAGCCTTGATACGTTCATTTCTTTTGGAACAAATCGATTGAAGTGAAGGTTCTTTTACTTCATCAAAAGCATTACTAAGTCCTAATTACGCGTCCATGAGCTATTGGGTCCTCAATACACTTCGTTCTCATGACTTTCAGTTAACGCCTTGAAGGTGAAATGGATAACTTAGTTGTAACAACAAGTCATGTAACAGTCAACCTCATTACCTTGATACGTTCAGTTCTTTGGAACAAATTGATTGAAGTGAAGGTTCTTTTACTTCATCAAACGCCTTACTAAGCTAATTACGCGTTCCATGAAGCTTATTGGGTCCTCAATACACTTCGTTCTCATCACTTCAAGTTTAAAGCCTTGAAGGTCAATGGATAATTTCGGTTGTAACAAAAGTCATGTAACAGTCAACCTCATTAGCTGTTACGTTCGGTTCTTTTGGAACAATCGATTGAAGTGATGAAGTTTGTTTACTTCATCAAACGCATTACTAAGTCTATTACGCGTCCATGAAGCTTATTGGGGTCCTCAATACACTTCGTTCTCATGACTTCAAGTTAAAGCCTTGAAGGTGAATGGATAACTTCAGTTGTAACAACAAGTCATGTACATGTCAACTCATTAGCTTGATACGTTCAGTCTTTTGGACAAATCGATTGAAGTGAAGGTTCTTTCTTCATCAAACGCATACTAGTCCTAATTAAGCGTCCATGAAAGCTTATTGGGTCCTCATACACCTTCGTTCTCATGGACTTTCAGTTTAAAGCTTGAAGGTGAAATGGATAACTTCAGTTGTAACAACAAGTCATGTACAGTCAACCTCATTACCTTGATACGTTCAGTTCTTTTGGAACAATTGATTGAAGTGAAGGTTCTTTTACTTCATCAAACGCTTTACTAAGTCCTAATTACGCGTCCATGAAGCTTATTGGGTCCTCAATACACTTCGTTCTCATCACTTCAAGTTAAAGCCTTGAAGGTCAAATGGATAATTTCGGTTGTAACAACAAGTCATGTAACAGTCAACCTCATTAGCTTGATACGTTCATTTCTTTTGGAACAAATCGATTGAAGTGAAGGTTCTTTTACTTCATCAAACACATTACTAAGTCCTAATTACGCGTTCATGAAGCTTATTGGGTCCTCAATACACTTCGTTCTCATCACTTCAAGTTAAAGCCTTGAAGGTGAAATGGATAACTTCACTTGTAACAACAAGTCATGTAACAATCAACCTCATTAGATTGATATGTTCAGTTCTTTTGAAACAAATCGATTGAAATGAAGGTTCTTTTACTTAATCAAACGCATTACTAAGTCCTAATTATGCGTCCATGATGCTTATTGGGTCCTCAATACACATCGTTCTCATCACTTCAAGTTAAAGCCTTGAAGGTGAAATGGATAACTTCGGTTGTAACAAGAAGTCATGTAACAGTCAACCTCATTAGCTTGTTACGTTCGGTTCTTTTGGAACAAATCGATTGAAGTGAAGTTTGTTTTACTTCATCAAACGCATTACTAAGTCCTAATTACGCGTCCATGAAGCTTATGGGGTCCTCAATACACTTCGTTCTCATGACTTCAAGTTAAAGCCTTGAAGGTGAAATGGATAACTTCAGTTGTAACAACAAGTCATGTAACTGTCAACCTCATTAGCTTGATACGTTCAGTTCTTTTGGAACAAATCGATTGAAGTGAAGGTTCTTTTACTTCATCAAAAGCATTACTAAGTCCTAATTACGCGTCCATGAAGCTTATTGGGTCCTCAATACACTTCGTTCTCATGACTTTCAGTTAAAGCCTTGAAGGTGAAATGGATAACTTCAGTTGTAACAACAAGTCATGTAACAGTCAACCTCATTACCTTGATACGTTCAGTTCTTTTGGAACAAATTGATTGAAGTGAAGGTTCTTTTACTTCATCAAACGCTTTACTAAGTCCTAATTACGCGTCCATGAAGCTTATTGGGTCCTCAATACACTTCGTTCTCATCACTTCAAGTTAAAGCCTTGAAGGTGAAATGGATAACTTCGGTTGTAACAACAAGTCATGTAACAGTCAACCTCATTAGCTTGATACGTTCATTTCTTTTGGAACAAATCGATTGAAGTGAAGGTTCTTTTACTTCATCATACAGATTACTATGTCCTAATTACGCGTTCATGAAGCTTATTGGGTCCTCAATACACTTCGTTCTCATCACTTCAAGTAAAAGCCTTGAAGGTGAAATGGATAACTTCACTTGTAACAACAAGTCATGTAACAATCAACCTCATTAGATTGATATGTTCAGTTCTTTTGAAACAAATCGATTGAAGTGAAGGTTCTTTTACTTAATCAAACGCATTACTAAGTCCTAATTATGCGTCCATGATGCTTATTGGGTCCTCAATACTGTAACACCCGACATTTCGGCCAGGTGATTTTCTGACCATTTTCATTGTCACCCTCTTATTTAACCGTTATGATTTAAATTTAATGTTAAGACAAATTTATTACAAGTTGAGTAAAACTAGGTTGGGTGGCAGTTTAGTAATTAGAATTGATGGATTAGGTATAAATAGGAAATGGAAACCTTAAATCTCATTTTATTACCACTGTAGCCGACATTCCCTCTCGGCGATTTCTTCTCTCCCAAGTTCTTGCTCTCGGCTACCAGAACTTCCCTTTACCGACGGCTGGTTTCGAGCTTGCTCTTCTCTGCAAATCCACACCCGAGGTACGAAATGGACAATGTAGTCATTCATCAGTAAATAGAGCTCTGTTTTCAGCTCGGCACTGAGTTCGGATTTTTAGCAGTGGCCGAGTAGTTTGAGACTTTTTTTAAAATCTGAGAGTAGAAATGTCATCCCGAATCGATTCTGAACATTTTAAGTAACCAACTCGGATTTAATCAATGGTAAAACATGTCCACCTAGTTTCGGATTTCAGACTGCAGTGTGTCAAACAGAGGAATCGGAATGACTTTAGCTATTAGATCCTAGGGTGGTTTATGATTAGGACTACTAGGACTTTGTTTTAACTACTGTAATGTACATGTTTTAGGTGAAGAAGTTAAAGAGAGGAAGTTCGGATTGCTAAGGAATCCAGGTAAGTGAATGTGTTAAGATTTCCGGCCATTAGGGCCCTACACCGCAAGGGTATTAGGAAATCACTGAGATGTTAGCTTGTTGACTATGATTTGTTATTTCCACGATATGAAGAAGTTGTGTAAGTAAATGTAAAGTTACAGGATGTTCTACTTGTCCTTATGGTATGACTTTTCTCTATGAACCTCATGTTTACGCACATTGCCCACGTTTATGATTAAGTAGAGAACATGAAAAGTAAATGTAACCATGATTGAGTGCAGAACGGGGAAAAGACTATGTTGTGTATGACTCGCGAATTCTCCCACTGGTGGAGGCCGAGTTAATGATATGTATGACTCGTGAATTCTCCCACTGGTGGAGGCCGAGTAATGATATGTAGGGCTCGCGAATTCTCCCACTGGGGAGGCCGAGTGATGTATCATGATTGCCGCGATAGGCAAATGATTATGTACGACTGCCGCGATAGGCAAATGACTATGTACCCCTGTCTTCCTCCCTCGTTCCCTGCCTTAATACATGTTATGTAAATGATAAAGATGAACATGAATGAAGAATAGTTTATGAATTATGTCTCTTTAAATTGTGTACTCATGTATATCTGTCAGCATGCATTCCTTACTAAGCATTAGGCTTATAGTTAAACCTTATGGTGTAGGTGAAGAAGGTTCAGGTGAGGATGTTATGTTCAAAGAGGCTGGAGGATGCTCAAGGTGACAGTGTGGGACTGGAGAGGCGACTTATGACCCCTGGTTAAGACTCTTATGTTACAGTATGTTAAAGGACATGGTAGCTTAAGTAGGATGAGATTATTTTAAAACGTTGAGCTTTGAAACTGTCTAGTGGATCATTGAGTCAGGGAATGATTATATAGATTTATAAATGATCTGTTGCTTAAGTCTTCCGCTATATGCATTTGAATGAGTTGTGTTTTCTTTCTGTTGGGAGGAGTCATTTGATGATTTAGTGTTCTCTACCGTAAGACGGAAGCTGGATGAGGCAATCTTCCGGTTGACGTCATCGGCAGATGCCGAGAGTTAATTGTTTGATGGTTTAGTCTTCCGGCTGACGTCATCGGCAGATGCCGAAGGGTAGTTGTTTGTTGGTTTAGTCTTCCGGTTGACGTCATCGGCAGATGCCGAGAGTTAATTGTTTGATGGTTTAGTCTTCCGGCTGACGTCATCGGCAGATGCCGAAGGATAGTTGTATGATGGTTTAGTCTTCCGGATGACGTCACCGGAAGATGTAAAATGTGTTTTGTCGCTTAGCGACCGGAAGATGTAAAATGTGTTTTGTCGATTAGCGACCGGATGATGTTTTAATTTAGCACGCGAGACCCACGTGCCCACCGGAAGATGTCTCCTTTTAGGCGATGTTAAGCGAGTCACGCGTAATGCACGTGATGACCGGACGACTAAATTTCTGAGGGTTGTCAACGCATGCAACCCATGCAAACCCGAGTGGTATTAAGTTAAGAGAATTGAGGGCACCTCCTCTTTTCCCGAAATTGTCAAGAAGCCAATGACCGAGTCTAGTCGCTCGACTCTGTGAAGGTTGAGCCGACGAGGCGTGGGAAGTCGGGCACGAGAGGGTTCGTCTTCCTTAATGGTTCTGCGTTTCTATTACCAGTTTAAAAAAAAATATATATGTTAAATGTGAAAGTCTGTTGAGAGATAGTAAGTGAATGTAACAATAGTAAAAGTCAAGCAAACGATTAATGAAAGAATATGAACACGTGACGGCTCCTGGCCGGGGTCGTTACAATTGTGGTATCAGAGCAAAAACCAGGTTCTAAAACCGATTCTGCAGACTGTCTCCCAGAACTGACTGTCACTTGAGCACACCTCAGCAACTGTAAGTGTTTATGATTTCATGTATGTCATTAAGTTAAGTTATGCCTGTAATGATTTGTCTAGGAATCCCAAGATGGTTAGAGGTCAACAGAGAGAGGCCAATGAGGATAGCAATGCTATTGCTCAGTTGACTGAGTTGGTCATGCGCCAATCTCACCAGATAGAACGACTGATGACAGCTAGAGAAGAACAAGGCAACTCCAGTACTAACGCAACTCATGATCATGGGGGTGAGCGCTTCCACCGTCTTCGACCCCCGGTGTTTAATGGGTATGTTTCAGATCCTGTCCATGCTGAGGAGTGGATCCGAAAGATTGAAGATATGTTTAAGTATGCAAAGGTTGACGAAGGGGATAAGGTCACCTATGCTGTCTTTCATTTGGAGTTAAGTGCAAGGCATTGGTGGGACTCGATCCAGAGCACCACTAATGCCGAAGCTATGACCTGGGGGATGTTCAAGACTGCCTTCTTTGACAAGTACTTCAATAGGACTATTCGGGCCAACAAGAAGAAGGAGTTTATGAATCTACGACAAACTGGCTCTGTGACGGATTATATATGTGAATTTGATGCTTTATCACGGTTTGCTCCCCGTATGATTGAGGATGAGGAAGATAAGATTTACCAGTTTGTTCATGGACTGAAGCCAAGTCTGTACATGAAAGTGAAGACTGCCGGGATACATAATGTACCTTATGGAGAAGTGACGGCTAAGGCCTTGGAGCTAGAAGAGGCAGAAATGACAGCATATGCACAACGCGAACAGCCAAAGAAACTCATGAAGGACGCTCAGCCGCCACCACGTCAGAACAAAGGTTGGCAGCCACGACAGAACAGGGGACCACAGCAACAACAGCATGGAATGAAGAGGCCCCTTAACCAGAATGATGACCAGGGAAGAGGAAAGAGACCTCTAGCGCCTCTATGCCCTACATGTCAGAGGAACCACCCTGGTGAGTGCAAGCTGCTTTCTGGCCGGTGTTTCCGGTGTGATAAGACCGGACACATGGTCAGAGATTGCCCCATGCCGCTAGACCCGAACCGTGCAAGGGTTGTACCCAGAGTGTATGCGTTGATGGAAGATGAGGGAGCTGTTCAGCATACAGTCATATCAGGTACCGTCATGATCTGTGGTTTTGCTGCTTATACACTCATAGATACAGGGGCCACACACTCGTTTATATCAACCTTGTTTGTATGCAAACATAGCATAGGACCCTTACCAGCTGAAAGGTTATATAGTGTTGTGTTGCCATCAGGGAAGTCCCTACATTCAGAGCAGATTGTTAAGGGTGACGTCGTGTCCTTAGGGGATAAGAATCTCTATGCGGAATTAATTGTCATTGACATAAAAGGGTATGAAGTGATATTAGGGATGGATTGGTTATTTAGACATCATGCCACGATAAGTTGTCGATCTGGAATAGTTGATTTTAGACCCCCAAATGATAACCATTATTCCTTCCAAGCTATTCCTAAAATAAGTAAGATACCAATTATATCCTCACTAGAAATATACCGAATGCTGAGAGGTGGTTGTGAGAGCTACCTGGCTAGTGTAATAGATGACCGGGTGAAGAATAAAATTGAGCTACAGGATATTCCTATAGTCCGGGAGTTTCCCGAGGCATTCTTAGATGACTTACCGGGTATACCACCTGATAGGGAAATAGAATTTGTAATTGATACATACCCTGAGGCATCACCTGTATCCAAGAATCCTTACCGTATGGCACCTGTTGAGTTGAAGGAATTGAAGGTCCAACTGCAGGAATTGGTTGACAAGGGATTTATTCGCCCCAGTAGTTCTCCTTGGGGTGCACCAGTCTTATTTGTAAGGAAGAAGGATGGTTCTCTTAGAATGTGCATAGACTACAGGGAACTAAATAAGTTGACAATCAAGAATAGGTACCACTTACCCAGGATTGACGATTTGTTTGACCAATTGCAAGGAGCTAAGGTGTTTTCAAAGATAGATTTACGTTCGGGTTATTACCAACTGAAGGTTAAAGAAGGAGATATACCAAAGACAGCCTTCAGAACCCGCTATGGACATTATGAATTCTTAGTCATGTCGTTTGGGTTGACAAACGCCCCTGCAGCCTTCATGGATTTAATGAACCGGGTGTTTCGTGAGTATTTGGATAAGTTTGTGATTGTGTTCATAAATGATATCTTGATATATTCCCGAACTGTGGCTGACCATGAAGAACATTTGAAAGTAGTTTTGACGACATTGAAGGAGCATCAACTTTACGCCAAACTGTCTAAGTGTGAGTTTTGGTTAGATAAGGTTAATTTCCTCGGCCATGTAGTTTCTGCTAATGGCATATCTGTGGACCCGACCAAAATTCAGGCAGTAAAGGATTGG
This sequence comes from Begonia masoniana, assembly GCA_022432975.1. Taxonomy (NCBI): domain Eukaryota; kingdom Viridiplantae; phylum Streptophyta; class Magnoliopsida; order Cucurbitales; family Begoniaceae; genus Begonia; species Begonia masoniana. Next base: position 17,997,017 of record CM039506.1, read on the forward strand.
CCTCAACCTAAGAATGCCAGAGAAGTCCGCAGCTTTCTTGGACTGGCAGACTATTACAGGAAGTTCATCAAGGGATTTTCCATGATAGCTAAACCCCTAACAGGTTTAACAAAGAAGGACATTAAGTATACTTGGACTGAAGCCTGTGAAGACAGCTTCCAGACGTTAAAACTGAAATTAACAACAGCTCCTGTATTGACCCTCCCAACCGAAGAAGGAAAATTTAGTGTTTACTGTGATGCGTCTAAAGTTGGTTTAGGTTGTGTTTTGATGCAAGAGGGTAAAGTTATAGCGTATGCTTCTAGGCAGCTAAAGAGTTACGAGCAAAATTACCCCACTCATGATCTAGAATTAGCTGCTGTTGTTTTTGCCTTGAAGATTTGGAGACACTATCTATATGGACAGCAATGTGAGGTGTTTTCTGACCATAAAAGTCTAAAGTACCTCTTCACACAGAATGAAGTGAAGGTTCTTTTACTGCATCAAACGCATTACTAAGTCCTAATTATGCGTCCATTAGGCTTATTGGGTCCTCAATACCCTTCGTTCTCAACACTTCAAGTTAAAGCCTTGAAGGTGAAATGGATAACTTCGGTTATAATGACAAGTCATGTAACAGGTAACCTCATTAGCTTGATACGTTCAGTTCTTTTGGAACAGATCGTTTGAAGTGAAGGTTCTTTTACATCATCAAACGCATTACTACGTCCTAATTACGCGTCCATGAAGCTTATTGGGTCCTCAATACACTTCGTTCTCATCACTTCGAATTAATGCCTTAAAGGTGAAATGGATAACTTCGGTTGTAACAACAAGTCATGTAACAATCAACCTCATTAGCTTGATACGTTCAATTCTTTTGGACAAAATCGATTAAAGTGAAGGTTCTTTTACTTCATCAAACGTATTACTAAGTCCTAATTGCGCGTCCATGAAGATTATTGGGTCCTCAATACACTTCGTTCTCATCACGTCAAGTTAAAGCCTTGAAGGTGAAATGGATAACTTCGGTTATAACAACAAGTCATGTAACTGTCAACCTCATTAGCTTGATACGTTCAGTTCTTTTGGAACAAATCGATTGAAGTGAAGGTTCTTTTACTTCATCAAAAGCATTACTAAGTCCTAATTACGCGTCCATGAAGCTTATTGGGTCCTCAATACACTTCGTTCTCATGACTTTCAGTTAAAGCCTTGAAGGTGAAATGGATAACTTCAGTTGTAACAACAAGTCATGTAACAGTCAACCTCATTACCTTGATACGTTCAGTTCTATTGAAACAAATCGATTCAAGTGAAGGTTCTTTTACTTTATCAAAAGCATTACTATGTCCTAATTACGCGTCCATGAAGCTTATTGGGTCCTAAATACACTTCGTTCTCATCACATTCAGTTAAAGCCTTGAAGGTGAAATGGATAACTTCAGTTATAACAACAAGTCATGTAACAGTCAACCTCATTACCTTGATACGTTCAGTTCTTTTGGAACAAATTGATTGAAGTGAAGGTTCTTTTACTTCATCAAACGCTTTACTAAGTCCTAATTACACGTCCATGAAGCTTATTGGGTCCTCAATACACTTCGTTCTCATCACTTCCAGTTAAAGCCTTGAAGGTAAAATGGATAACTTCAGTTGTAACAACATGTCATGTAACAGTCAACCTCATTAGCTTGATACGTTCAGTTCTTTTGAAACAAATCGATTGAAGTGAAGGTTCTTTTACTTCATCAAACGCATTACTAAGTCCTAATTACGCGTCCATGAAGCTTATTGGGTCCTCAATACACTTCGTTCTCATCACCTCAAGTTAAAGCCTTGAAGGTGAAATGGATAACTTCGGTTGTAACAACAAGTCATGTAACAATCAACCTCATTAGCTTGATACGTTTAGTTCTTTTGAAACAAATTGATTGTAGTGAAGGTTCTTTTACTTAATCAAACGCATTACTAAGTCCTAATTATGCGTCCATGATGCTTATTGGGTCCTCAATACACTTCGTTCTCATGACTTCAAGTTAAAGCCTTGAAGGTGAAATGGATAACTTCGGTTGTAACAACAAGTCATGTAACTGTCAACCTCATTAGCTTGATACGTTCAGTTCTTTTGGAACAAATCGATTGAAGTGAAGGTTCTTTTATTTCATCAAAAGAATTACTAAGTCCTAACTACGCGTCCATGAAGCTTATTGGGTCCTCAATACACTTCGTTCTCATCACTCTCAGTTAAAGCCTTGAAGGTGAAATGGATAACTTCAGTTGTAACAACAAGTCATGTAACAGTCAACCTCATTACCTTGATACGTTCAGTTCTTTTGGAACAAATTGATTGAAGTGAAGGTTCTTTTACTTCATCAAACGGTTTACTAAGTCCTAATTACGCGTCCATGATGCTTATTGGGTCCTCAATACACTTCGTTCTCATCACTTCCAGTTAAAGCCTTGAAGGTGAAATGGATAACTTCAGTTGTAACAACAAGTCATGTAACAGTCAACCTCATTAGCTTGATACGTTCAGTTCTTTTGGAACAAATCGATTGAAGTGAAGGTTTTTTTACTTCATCAAACGCATTACTAAGTCCTAATTACGCGTCCATGAAGCTTATTGGGTCCTCAATACACTTCGTTCTCATCACTTCCAGTTAAAGCCTTGAAGGTGAAATGGATAACTTCAGTTGTAACAACAAGTCATGTAACAGTGAACCTCATTAGCTTGATACGTTCATTTCTTTTGGAACAAATCGATTGAAGTGAAGGTTCTTTTACTTCATCAAACAAATTACTAATTCCTAATTACGCGTCCATGAAGCTTATTGGGTCCTCAATACACTTCGTTCTCATCACTTCAAGTTAAAGCCTTGAAGCTGAAATGGATAACTTCGCTTGTAACAACAAGTCATGTAACAATCAACCTCATTAGATTGATATGTTCAGTTCTTTTGAAACAAATCGATTGAAGTGAAGGTTCTTTTACTTAATCAAACGCATTACTAAGTCCTAATTATGCGTCCATGATGCTTATTGGATCCTCAATACACTTCGTTCTCATGACTTCAAGTTAAAGCCTTGAAGGTGAAATGGATAACTTCGGTTGTAACAACAAGTCATGTAACTGTCAACCTCATTAGCTTGATACGTTCAGTTCTTTTGGAACAAATCGATTGAAGTGATGGTTCTTTTACTTCATCAAAAGCATTACTAAGTCCTAATTACGCGTCCATGAAGCTTATTGGGTCCTCAATACACTTCGTTCTCATCAATCTCAGTTAAAGCCTTAAACGTGAAATGGATAACTTCAGTTGTAACAACAAGTCATGTAACAGTCAACCTCATTACCTTGATACGTTCAGTTCTTTTGGAACAAATTGATTGAAGTGAAGGTTCTTTTTGTAATATCCGGCTTGTACGGACTTTTTGATTATATTATATTATATTATTATTTCATTATTTAATGGCATTTTTCCGTAAATATGTCAAATCAATCAGTTTCGCAAACGGAAAGCGTCATTACGATCATAACGAATAATAAGAATTTTGAGGAAATTCTGGAAATTTTCGGAGATTAAACGCTATATTCCGAGTAAATACGTTTATCGTAATGTAAAGAACGTTTTAATAAAAATAGTAAATGAGGTCCGAATTGCGAACGGACAGTTTTATTAAATCCGAAATATTAGGTTGGACTTGTTGGTGAAATAAGGAGGTTTAGTGAAACCAAACAGCTGGACGATTGACGAACCGAAGGACGAAACTAATATAAAAACTAAAGAAGGGCAAAATGGTAATTTACAAAGTAAATATTTAATCTATAAAACAAAAATCTTCTACCTTCGACAGAATGAATTTCCATTCTGTCTTTTTCTTTCTCCCGCGACCAGAGAAGAGAAGAAACCCTCGGTTTCTCCTCTGCCGACGACGCCGAGCTCCGTTCCGACCTCCGATCGACTTCGATCCTTCACGGTTTCTCCTCCTCTCGCTACCCTAGGTATGCAGCTTCAGTCTTTGAGCGTTTATTTCGAGTTTTACGGAGATTTAGTTAATTAGGGTTTCGATCGATTTTCGTTAAAAACGCGAATTAGGGTTCGTAATTAATAGGTTAGCCTTGATTAAGTACGTATTGAACGTATTGGACATTATTGGACGAAGAAAAATCAATTTGAAAAAAAGTTAAAAATTGGTAAATTTCCGAGTTTTTGAGAAAAACTCGTTAATCGGAATTCCAGGTTATCGAGCATTATGTCGTTGTTAAATACTTCGAATTATTAAGTTGGAATTTTAGGAAATTCATTAGTTAAGGATTTCGTAATTTGGACGTTTATAGTTTAAATTGGTTTTAACTACGAATATCGTGTTTTCCTCAGACACACGACTCCCGGGATCGAAGCTTGAGATTCTGCGCGCCCAAGGTAAGTTTTCGTGACTTACTTTGACCAATCGGTCTACACCATACTTCGATGTCGTATCGAGGATCCCTGAAGAGTTGTTTGTTTAATCTGCTTTTGGTTGGGTAGTTAGGTTTAATTGTTTATAGGTTAGTTTATTTCGGTCTTGATGGTATACATGTGTTTGTTTATTGTATGGTTACATTATGTTTATAACTGTTCATGCATCACGTGTTTCAAAATGGCATGAAAATGGATTTCTGCACGAGTTTTCAAACGAAATGAATAATGAACGAAAATACGTAATCTGTATCTGGTCACGCGGGATGGGGCTCAGGCATGGCTGTAGGGTTTGTGAGCATGTACCCCCCTCCTCTAAATCGAAAGTGGTAGTCCGACCGCGGGATGTATCCTTTCTATTTAGAGGGCTGATATCTCGGTGGCAATCTGTATGAAATGACCTGATATGTCTGATATGCATGTTTTTCTGAACTCCATATGCACTGCACGCATGCATCTGCATTTACGTAGCTTACTGAGATTTCAATATCTCATATGTGTCTGTATGGTGTAGGTGATATTTTAGGAGACATTGAGCCAGGTGAGGACGACGTTCCTCCTCCTAGCGTGGGATGCAGTTGATGGATGATGGCCGTGGGTGTGCGCTGAGCAGTCGAGGCGCGTTTTGACCCGTGGGGATGTACGTAAAGGTTTTGGGGGTTTTTGAGATAATTTGGACTGATGATAAACTGTATAGAAAATATTAGGATGCTTGGTCTGGTAGTTGATAGGTTGTTTTGATGTTTGAAAACGTTTTGAAATGTATTTTTGGTAAAAGTTCGGTATTGAAGGATATTCAGTTTTTAAACATAACCACGCAATTTGTTTTCTTAAAATTGATTCGGTTAAAAGTGTGTCGGGTGTATTTTGTGATCTGGGTGTAAGAATGGAAAAAGTGGTTTCTGGCTAAGAAAAATGTGGGAGAAGTATAAATGAAAAATGTTGAGTTCTGCTCTCTGGAATCACGTTCCTGAGAGGTGAAATTGTTAGAGTCAAAGGATGGTTGCTCTCTGGAAACCTCAAAAATTTCCAGAGAGTCGGTCGCTGCTGTGTGCACAGTCGCTGCTGTGTGCAGCGACTGGTCGCTGCACACATAGCAGCGACCAGCGCCCGGTCGCTGCACAGAGCAGCGACCGAGCGCTGCTCCATTCACGGGGGCAGAATTCCGATTCTGCCATCCCTTCTTTTATTTGTTTTTTTTAGTTTTATTAAATGTTTTAGTTTTAATTATTTATTAAAGGTTTTGTTTTAAATGCTTTTAAAGTTCAGTTTTAATTCCGTCTTCAGTTCTGATTTCAACTTCGGTTTAGATTCCGCATTAAGTTTTATTTAAAGCATAGAAAAGTAAAAAATATAAAATGAAAAATTTGTACGAGTAAATGGGTACGGTATTAGGGGTGTTATACTTTTACCTCATCAAACGCTTTACTAAGTCCTAATTACGCGTCCATGAAGCTTATTGGGTCCTCAATACACTTCGTTCTCATCACTTCCAGTTAAAGCCTTGAAGGTGAAATGGATAACTTCAGTTGTAACAACAAGTCATGTAACAGTCAACCTCATTAGCTTGATACGTTCAGTTCTTTTGGAAAAAATCGATTGAAGTGAAAGTTTTTTTACTTCTTCAAACGCATTACTAAGTCCTAATTACGCGTCCATGAAGCTTATTGGGTCCTTAATACACTTCGTTCTCATCACTTCCAGTTAAAGCCTTGAAGGTGAAATGGATAACTTCAGTTGTAACAACAAGTCATGTAACAGTCAACCTCATTAGCTTGATACGTTCATTTCTTTTGGAACAATTCGATTGAAGTGAAGGTTCTTTTACTTCATCAAACGCATTACTATGTCCTAATTACGCGTCCATGAAGCTTATTGGGTCCTCAATACAAGTCGTTCTCATCACTTTAAGTTAAAGCCTTGAAGGTGAAATGGATAACTTCGGTTGTAACAAGAAGTCATGTAACAATCAACCTCATTAGCTTGATACGTTCAGTTCTTTTGAAACAAATCGATTGAAGTGAAGGTTCTTTTACTTAATCAAACGCATTACTAAGTCCTAATTATGCGTCCATGAAGCTTATTGGGTCCTCAATACACTTCGTTCTCATCACTTCCAGTTAAAGCCTTGAAGGTGAAATGGATAACTTCAGTTGTAACAACAAGTCATGTAACAGTCAACCTCATTAGCTTGTTACGTTCAGTTCTTTTGGAACAAATCGATTGAAGTGAAGGTTCTTTTACTTCATCAAACGCATTACTAAGTCCTAATTACGTGTCCATGAAGTTTATTGGGTCCTCAATACACTTCGTTCTCATCACTTTCAATTAAAGCCTTGAATGTGAAATGGATAACTTCAGTTGTAACAACAAGTCATGTAACAGTCAACCTCATTAGCTTGATACGTTCAGTTCTTTTGAAACAAATCGATTGAAGTGAAGGTTCTTTTACTTCATCAAACGGATTACTAAATCTTAATTACGCGTCCATGAAGCTTATTAAGTTCTCAATACACTTCGTTCTCATGACTTCAAGTTAAAGCCTTGAAGGTGAAATGGATAAATTCGGTTGTAACAACAAGTCATGTAACAGTCAACCTCATTAGCTTGATACGTTCAGCTCTTTTGGAACAAATCGATTGAAGTGGAGGTTCTTTTACATCATCAAACGCATTACTAAGTCCTAATTACGCATCCATGAAGCTTATTGGGTCCTCAATACACATCGTTCTCATCACTTCCAGTTAAAGACTTGAAGGTGAAATGGATAACTTCAGTTGTAACAACAAGTCATGTAACAGTCAACCTCATTAGCTTGATACGTTCATTTCTTTTGGAGCAAATCGATTGAAGTGAAGGTTCTTTTACTGCATCAAACGCATTACTAAGTCCTAATTACGCGTCCATGAAGCTTATTGGGTCCTCAATACCCTTCGTTCTCATCACTTCGAGTTAATGCCTTAAAGGTGAAATGGATAACTTCGGTTGTAACAACAAGTCATGTAACAATCAACCTCATTAGCTTGATACGTTCAATTCTTTTGGACAAAATCGATTAATGTGAAGGTTCTTTTACTTCATCAAACGTATTAGTAAGTCCTAATTGCGCGTCCATGAAGCTTATTGGGTCCTCAATACACTTCGTTCTCATCACTTCAAGTTAAAGCCTTGAAGGTGAAATTGATAACTTCGGTTGTAACAACAAGTCATGTAACAGTCAACCTCATTAGCTTTATACGTTCAGTTCTTTTGGAACAGATCGATTGAAGTGAATGGTCTTTTACTTCATCAAACGCATTATTAAGTCCTAATTACGAGTCCATGAAGCTTATTGGGTCCTGAATACACTTCGTTCTCATCACTTCAAGTTAAAACCTTGCAGGTGAAATGGATAATTTCGGTTGTAAAAACAAGTCATGTAACAGTCAACCTCATTAGCTTGATACATTCAGTTCGTTTGAAACAAATCGATTGAAGTGAAGGTTCTTTTACTTCATCAAACGCATTACTAAGTCCTAATTACGCGTCCATGATGCTTATTGGGTCTTTAATACACTTCATTCTCATCACTTCAAGTTAAAGCCTTGAAGGTGAAATGTATAACTTCGGTTGTAACAACAAGTCATGTAACAGTCAACCTCATTAGCTTGATACGTTCAGTCCTTTTGAACCAAATCGATTGAAGTGAAGCTTCTTTTACTTCATCAAACGCATTACTAAGTCCTAATTACGCGTCCATGAAGCTAATTGGGTCCTCAATACACTTCGTTCTCATCACTTCCAGTTAAAGCCTTGAAGGTGAAATGGATAAATTTGGTTGTAACAACAAGTCATGTAACAGTCAACCTCATTAGCTTGATACGTTCAGTTCTTTTGGAACAAATCGATTGAAGTGAAGGTTCTTTTACATCATCAAACGCATTACTAAGTTCTAAGTACGAATCCATGAAGCTTATTGGGTCCTCAATACCCTTCGTTATCATCACTTCAAGTTAAAGCCTTGAAGGTGAAATGGATAACTTCGGTTGTAACAACAAGTCATGTAACACTCAACCTCATTAGCTTGATACGTTCAGTTCTTTTGAAACAAATCGATTGAAGTGAAGGTTCTTTTACTTCATCAAACGCATTACTAAGTCCTAATTACGCGTCCATGAAGCTAATTGGGTCCTCAATACACTTCGTTCTCATCACTTCAATGTAACGACCCGGTGCGATTCGCCACGTAAATCATATCTTTCATAAACATTGACTCTAAATTTCTACTTTGTACTCTTTTTTTTTTACTATTTGTAAAACTGACAGAACTCTACCCTCAAGAACTCGACTTTTCCGTAAAGTAGTTAGCATAATTCGTCACAGAGTAGGGAGACTGGACGCAGACATAAATCCTTAACATAATCGGGCAGGAGGAAGAATACCTATAGATCACACGACTTCATCATACGCGGGCTGCATGGGTTTGCATGCACCAGCGATAGGGTACGTATCATCCGATCTGTCACGTGCACACCACGCGACTCACTTAACAGTGTCCAATAGAAGACATCTTCCGGTGAACACGTGCAACACTCGTGTATAGTTAAAAACATCATCCGGTCACTAAACGACAAAGCAACTCTTATCTCATCCGGTGTTGAAACCACCTACGTCGCCCGGTCACTAAACGACAAAACAACTCTTATCTCATCCGGTGGAGAACTCTCTACATCCACCGGTCACTGGGCGATGAAATTACTCTTACATCATCCGGCCGCTAAACGACGAGAATTACACTCACGTCATCCGGTGAAGGAATACACTTCATCCACCGAACGCTAGACGAAAAAATAGCATTTTCGTCATCCAGTGGCTTAAACACTCTACATCCACCGATGACGTCAGCCGGATGATTACTTCATCCAACTTCTATCACATGACAGAAAACATTACCATATTCGAATGACTTCATCCAACAGAAAATACCACAACTCATTCAGAATGCATATAGCGGAAGACTTAAGCAATAGATCATTTAATAATTTCTATAATCATTCTCAGACTCAGTAGTCAACCAGATAGTTTCAAAACTCAATGTTATAAAATAATCTCATCCTACTTAACTACCATGTTCTTTATCATACTGTAATCATAGGAGCATTAATCAGGGGTCATAATCGCCTCTCCAGTCCTGCACTGTCACCTTGAGCTCTCACCAGCTACCAGCCTTAAACTTCTTCATTAAACTTGGTATCCTCACCTGTAAATTCTTCACCTACACCATAAGGTTTAACTATAAGCCTAATGCTTAGTAAGGGATGCATGCTAACAGATATACATGAGTGTACAAATAAAAGAAACATAAGTTCGTAAATCTTTCTTCATTCATGTTCATTTTTCATCTTTTGCATAGCATGTATTAAGGGAAGAAACGAGGGAGAAAGACAGGGGTACATAGTCATTTTCCAATCGGGCAATTATAGTAGCGACTAGCTCGGCCTCCACCGGCGGGAGAATCCGCGAACTATCGTACTTAACATCAACTCGGCCTCCACCAGTGGGAGAATTTGCGAGTCAAACATAATATTACTCGGCCTCCACCAGTGGGAGAATTCGCGAGTCATACATAAACCTTGTGAACATATCATAGTCATTTTCCCCCCGTTCTACGCTTAATCATGCTTTCATTAGTTTTCCCCATGTTCTTGACTTAATCATAAACGTGCACATAATGCATGGACACGAATTTCACAGAGGAATGTCATACTATAAGAACGAGTAGAAGCATCATGTAACTTAACATCTTCTTGCTCAATTACTTCATATCATGGCAAACTACTAGTCATGATCATTAGACAAACATTTCAACAATTTTTCCTAGTATCCTTGCGGTGTAGGGCCCTAGTGGCCGGAAATCTTAATACATCCACTTACCTAGTCTCCTTAGCAGTCTGAACCTCTTCTCTTCGACTTCTCCACCTAAAACATGTGCATTACAGTAGTTAAATCAAAATCCTAAAACTCTACTCATAAATCACCCTAGGATCTATTAGCTAAAGTCATTCCCGAATCCTTGGAGTGATCTACTGTGCAGAATCTGAAATCCAAAATAAAACAAACAGGTTCTACTATCGATTAAATCTGAGTTGGTTACTTAAAATGTCCAGAATCGATTTGGGTTGACATTACTACTCTCAGATTCCAAAATGTTCTAATACTACTCGGCCATCGGTAAAACCGAGCTCAAATGCCGAGCTGAAAACAGAGCCCTAAACATAAACAGGTAACTACATTGTCCATTTCATACTTCGGGTGCGGATTCGCAGAGGAATGCGGCCAGGAACCAGTCGTCGGCGAGGAAGACACTGATGGCAGTGAGCAAGGACTTGCGAGAGAAGAAATCGCCGGAAAGGGTGGTGTCAGCTACAGTGGTTTAAATGAGGTTTGAATCCTTTCCTGTTTCTTTAAATACAGACCTCAATCTTCCATTATTACAATCTTGCCACTCAACCTAGTTTAAAACCCACATTTAATTAATTAAACTTGTCATAAAATTCTAAACCGCGAAGATTAAATATTCGTGACCGTTAATACAGTTAAGGACGTTACCTAGTCGCATCTCGGGTGTTACATTCAAGTTAAATCCTTGAAGGTGAAATGGATAACTTCGGTTGTAACAACAAGTCATGTAACAGTCAACCTCATTAGTTTGATACGTTCAGTTCTTTTGAAACAAATCGATTGAAGTGAAGGTTCTTTTACTTCATCAAAGGCATTACTAAGTCCTAATTACGCGTCTATGAAGCTTATTGGGTCCTCAATACACTTCGTTCTCATCATTTTTAGTTAAAGCCTTGAATGTGAAATGGATAACTTCGGTTGTAACAACAAGTCATGTAACAGTCAACCTCATTACCTTGATACGTTTAGTTCTTTTGAAACAAATCGATTGAAGTGAAGGTTCTTTTACTTCATCAAATGGATTACTAAATCTTAATTACGTGTCCATGAAGCTTATTAAGTCCTCAATACACTTCGTTCTCATGACTTCAAGTTAAAGCCTTGAAGGTGAAATGAATAAATTCGGTTGTACCTACAAGTCATGTAACTGTCAACCTCATTAGCTTGATACGTTCAGTTCTTTTGAAACAAATCGATTGAAGTGAAGGTTCTTTTACTTTATCAAACGCATTACTAAGTCCTAATTACGCGTCCATGAAGCTTATTGGGTCCGCAATACACATCGTTCTCATGACTTCAAGTTAAAGCCTTGAAGGTGAAATAGATAACTTCGGTTGTAATAACAAGTCATGTAACAGTCAACCTCATTAGCTTGATACGTTCAGTTCTTTTGAAACAAATCGATTGAAGTGAAGGTTCTTTTACTTCATCAAACGCATTACTAAGTCCTAATTATGCGTCCATGAAGCTAATTGGGTCCTCAATACACTTCGTTCTCATCACTTCTAGTTAAAGCCTTGAAGGTGAAATGGATAAATTCGGTTGTAACAACAAGTCATGTAACAGTCAACCTCATTAGCTTAAAACGTTTAGTTTTTTTTGGAACAAATCGATTGAAGTGAAGGTTCTTTTACTTCATCAAACGCATTACTAAGTCCTAATTACGCGTCCATGAAGCTTATTGGGTCCTCAATACCCTTCGTTCTCACCACTTCAAGTTAAAGCCTTGAAGGTGAAATGGATAACTTCGGTTGTAACAACAAGTAATGTAACAGTCAACCTCATTAGCTTGATACGTTCAGCTCTTTTGGAACAAATCGATGGAAGTGAAGATTCTTTTACATCATCAAACGCATTACTAATTCCTAATTACGCGTCCATGAAGCTTATTGGGTCATCAATACACTTCGTTCTAATCACTTCCAGTTAAAGCCTTGAAGGTGAAATGGATAACTTCAGTTGTAACAACAAGTCATGTAACAGCCAACCTCATTAGCTTAATACGTTCATTTCTTTTGAAACAAATCGACTGAAGTGAATGTTCTTTTATTGCATCAAACGCATTACTAAGTCCTAATTATGCGTCCATGAAACTTATTGGGTCCTCAATACCCTTCGTTCTCACAACTCCAAGTTAAAGCCTTGAAGGTGAAATGGATAAATTTGGTTGTAATCACAAGTCATGTAACAGTTAACCTCATTAGCTTGATACGTTCAGTTTTTTTGGAACAGATCGATTGAAGTGAAGGTTCTTTTACATCATCAAACGCATTACTAAGTCCTAATTACGCGTCCATGAAGCTTATTGGGTCCTCAATACCCTTCGTTCTCTCCACTTCAAGTTAAAGCCTTGAAGGTGAAATGGATAACTTCGGTTGTAACAACAAGTCATGTAACAGTCAACCTCATTAGCTAAATACGTTCAGCTCTTTTGGAACAAATCGATTGAAGTGAAGATTCTTTTACATCATCAAACGCATTACTAAGTTCTAATTACGCGTCCATGAAGCTTATTGGGTCCTCAATACACTTCGTTCTCATCACTTCCAGTTAAAGCCTTGAAGGTGAAATGGATAACTTCAGTTGTAACAACAAGTCATGTAACAGTCAACCTCATTGGCTTAATACGTTCATTTCTTTTGGAACAAATCGATTGAAGTGAAGGTTCTTTTACTGCATCAAACGCATTACTAAGTCCTAATTATGCGTCCATGAAGCTTATTGGGTCCTCAATACCCTTCGTTCTCACCACTCCAAGTTAAAGCCTTGAAGGTGAAGTGGATAACTTCGGTTGTAATGACAAGTCATGTAACAGTTAACCTCATTAGCTTGATACGTTCAGTTCTTTTGGAACAGATCGATTGAAGTGAATGTTCTTTTACATCATCAAACGCATTACTAAGTCCTAATTACGCGTCCATGAAGCTTATTGGGTCCTCAATACACTTCGTTCTCATCACTTCGAGTTAATGCCTTAAAGGTGAAATGGATAACTTCGGTTGTAACAACAAGTCATGTAGCAATCAACCTCATTAGCTTGATCCGTTCAGTTCTTTTGAAACAAATCGATTGAAGTGAAGGTTCTTTTACTTCATCAAACGCATTACTAAGTCCTAATTACGCGTCCATGAAGCTAATTGGCTCCTCGATACACTTCGTTCTCATCACTTCCAGTTAAAGCCTTGAAGGAGAAATGGATAAATTCGGTTGTAACAACAAGTCATGTAACAGTCAACCTCATTAGCTTGATACGTTCAATTGTTTTGGAACAAATCGATTGAAGTGAAGGTTCCTTTACATCATCAAACGCATTACTAAGTTCTAAGTACGAATCCATGAAGCTTATTGGGTCCTCAATACCCTTCGTTATCATCACTTCAAGTTAAAGCCTTGAAGGTGAAATGGATAACTTCGGTTGTAACAACAAGTCATGTAACACTCAACCACATTTGCTTGATACGTTCAGTTCTTTTGAAACAAATCGATTGAAGTGAAGGTTATTTTACTTCATCAAACGCATTACTAAGTCCTAATTACGCGTCCATGAAGCTAGTTGGGTCCTCAATACACTTCGTTCTCATCACTTCAAGTTAAATCCTTGAAAGTGAAATGGATAACTTCGGTTGTAACAACAAGTCATGTAACAGTCAACCTCATTAGCTTGATACGTTCAGTTCTTTTGAAACAAATTGATTAAAGTGAAGGTTCTTTTACTTCATCAAACGCATTACTAAGTCCTAATTACGAGTCCATGAAGCTTATTGGGTCCTCAATACACTTCGTTCTCATCACTTTCAGTTAAAGCCTTGAATGTGAAATGGATAACTTCGGTTGTAACAACAAGTCATGTAACAGTCAACCTCATTAGCTTTATACGTTCAGTTCTTTTGAAACAAATCGACAGCAGTGAATGTTCTTTTACTTCATCAAACGCATTACTAAGTCCTAATTACGCGTCCATGAAGCTTATTGGGTCCTCAATACACTTCGTTCTCATGACTTCAAGATAAAGCCTTGAAGGTGAAATGGATAAATTCGGTTGTACCAACAAGTCATGTAACAGTCAACCTCATTAGTTTGATACGTTCAGTTCTTTTGAAACAAATCGATTGAAGTGAAGGTTATTTTACTTTGTCAAACGCATTACTAAGTCTTAATTACGCGTCCATGAAGCTTATTGGGTCCTCAATACACTTCGTTCTCAGCACTTCGAGTTAATGCCTTAAAGGTGAAATCGATAACTTCGGTTGTAACAACAAGTCATGTAACAATCAACTTCATTAGATTGATACGTTCAGTTCTTTTGAAAGAAATCGATTGAAGTGAAGTTTCTTCTAATTCATCAAACGCATTACTAAGTCCTAATTACGCGTACATGAAGCTAATTGGCTCCTCGATACACTTCGTTCTCATCACTTCCAGTTAAAGCCTTGAAGGAGAAATGGATAAATTCGGTTGTAACAACAAGTCATGTAACAGTCAACCTAATTAGCTTGATACGTTCAGTTGTTTTGGAACAAATCGATTGAAGTGAAGGTTCTTTTACATTATCAAACGCATTACTAAGTTCTAAGTACGAATCCATGAAGCTTATTGGGTCCTCAATACCCTTCGTTAGCATCACTTCAAGTTAAAGCCTTGAAGGTGAAATGGATAACTTCGGTTGTAACAACAAGTCATGTAACACTCAACCACATTAGCTTGATACGTTCAGTTCTTTTGAAACAAATCGATTGAAGTGAAGGTTCTTTTACTTTATCAAACGCATTACTAAGTCCTAATTACGCGTCCATGAAGCTAATTGGGTCCTCAATACACTTCGTTCTCATCACTTTCAGTTAAAGCCTTCAATGTGAAATGGATAACTTCGGTTGTAACAACAAGTCATGTAACAGTCAACCTCATTAGCTTGATACGTTCAGTTCTTTTGAAACAAATCGATTGAAGTGAAGGTTCTTTTACTTCATCAAACGGATTACTAAATCTCAATTATGCGTCGATGAAGCTTATTAAGTCCTCAATACACTTCGTTCTCATGACTTCTAGTTAAAGCCTTGAAGCTGAAATGGATAAATTCGGTTGTACCAACAAGTCATGTAACAGTCAACCTCATTAGCTTGATACGTTCAGTTCTTTTGAAACAAATCGATTGAAGTGAAGGTTTTTTTACTTTGTCAAACGCATTACTAAGTCTTAATTACGCGCCCATGAAGCTTATTGGGTCCTAAATACACTTCGTTCTCATGACTTCAAGTTAAAGCCTTGAAGGTGAAATGGATAACTTCTGCTGTAACAACAAGTCATGTAACAGTCAACCTCATTAGCTTAATACGTTCAGTTCTTTTGAAACAAATCGATTGAAGTGAAGGTTCTTTTATTTCATCAAACGCATTACTAAGTCCTAATTACGTGCCATGAAGCTAATTTGGTCCTCAATACACTTCGTTCTCATCACTTCCAGTTAAAGCCTTGGAGGTGAAATGGATAAATTCGGTTGTAACAACAAGTCATGTAACAGTCAAACTCATTAGCTTGATACGTTCAGCTTTTTTGGAACAAATCGATTGCAGTGAAGATTCTTTTACATCATCAAACGCATTACTAAGTCCTAATTACGCGTCCATGAAGCTTATTGGGTCCTCAATACACTTCGTTCTCATCACTTCCAGTTAAAGCCTTGAAGGTGAAATGGATAACTTCAGTTGTAACAACAAGTCGTGTAACAGTCAACCTCATTAGCTTGATACATTCATTTCTTTTTGGAACAAATGGATTAAAGTGAAGGTTCTTTTATTGCATCAAACACATTACTAAGTCCTAATTACGCGTCCATAAGGCTTATTGGGTCCTCAATACCCTTCGTTCTCACCACTCCAAGTTAAAGCTTTGAAGGTGAAATGGATAACTTCGGTTGTAATGACAAGTCATGTAACAGTTAACCTCATTAGCTTGATACGTTCAGTTCTTTTGGAACAGATCGATTGAAGTGAAGGTTCTTTTACATCATCAAACATATTACTAAGTCCTAATTACGCGTCCATGAAGCTTATTGGGTCCTCAATACACTTCGTTCTCATCACTTCAAGTTAAAGCCTTGAAGGTGAAATGGATAACTTCGGTTGTAACAACAAGTCATGTAACAGTCAACCTCTTTAGCTTGATACGTTTAGTTCTTTTGAAACAAATCGATTGAAGTGAAGGTTCTTTTACTTCATCAAACGCATTACTAAGTCCTAATTATGCATCCATGAAGCTTATTGGGTCCTGAATACACTTCGTTCTCATCACTGCAAGTTAAAACCTTGAAGGTGAAATCGATAATTTCGGTTGTAAGAACAAGTCATGTAACAGTCAACCTCATTAGCTTGATAAGTTCAGTTCGTTTGAAACAAATCGATTGAAGTGAAGGTTCTTTTACTTCATCAAACGCATTACTAAGTCCTAATTACGGGTCCATTATGCTTATTGGGTCCTCAATACACTTCGTTCTCATCACTTCATGTTAAAGCCTTGAAGGTGAAATGGATAACTTCAGTTGTAACAAAAAGTCATGTAACAATCAATCTCATTAGCATGATACGTTCAGTTGTTTTGAAACAAATCGATTGAAGTGAAGGTTCTTTTACTTCATCAAACGCATTACTAAGTCCTAATTATGCGTCCATGATGCTTATTGGGTCCTCAATACACTTCGTTCTCATCACATCCAGTTAAAGCCTTGAAGGTGAAATGGATAACTTCAGTTGTAACAACAAGTCATGTAACAGTCAACCTCATTAGCTTAATACGTTCATTTCTTTTGGAACAAATCGATTGAAGTGAAGGTTCTTTTACTGCATCAAACGCATTACTAAGTCCTAATTATGCGTCCATGAAGCTTATTGGGTCCTCAATACCCTTCGTTCTCACCACTCCAAGTTAAAGACTTGAAGGTGAAATGGATAACTTTGGTTGTAATGACAAGTCATGTAACAGTTAACCTCATTAGCTTGATACGTTCAGTTCTTTTGGAACAGATCGATTGAAGTGAAGGTTCTTTTACATCATCAAACGCATTACTAAATCCTAATTACGCGTCCATGAAGCTTATTGGGTCCTCAATACCCTTCGTTCTCACCACTTCAAGTTAAAGCCTTGAAGGTGAAATGGATAACTTCGGTTGTAACAACAAGTCATGTAACAGTAAACCTCATTAGCTTGATACGTTCAGCTCTTTTGGAACAAATCGATTGAAATGAAGATTCTTTTACATCATCAAACGCATTACTAAGTCCTTATTACGCGTCAATGATGCTTATTGGGTCCTCAATACACTTCGTTCTCATCACTTGCAGTTAAAGCTTTGAAGGTGAAATGGATAACTTCAGTTGTAACAACAAGTCATGTAACAGTCAACCTCATTAACTTAATACGTTCATTTCTTTTGGAACAAATCGATTGAAGTGAAGGTTCTTTTACTGCATCAAACGCATTACTAAGTCCTAATTACGCGTCCATGAAGCTTATTGGGTCCTCAATACACTTCGTTCTCATCACTTCGAGTAAATGCCTTAAAGGTGAAATGGATAACTTCGGTTGTAACAACAAGTCATGTAACAATCAACCTCATTAGCTTGATACGTTCAATTCTTTTGGACAAAATCGATTAAAGTGAAGGTTCTTTTACTTCATCAAACGTATTACTAAGTCCTTATTACGCGTCCATGAAGTTTATTGGATCCTCAATACACTTCGTTCTCATCACGTCAAGTTAAAGCCTTGAAGGTGAAATGGATAACTTCGGTTGTAACAACAAGTCATGTAACTGTCAACCTCATTAGCTTGATACGTTCAGTTCTTTAGGAACAAATCGATTGAAGTGAAGGTTCTTTTACTTCATCAAACGAATTACTAAGTCCTAATTACGGGTCCATGAAGCTTATTGGGTCCTCAATACACTTCGTTCTCATCACTTCAAGTTAAAGCCTTAAAGGTGAAATGGATAACTTCGGTTGTAACAACATGTCATGTAACTGTCAACCTCATTAGCTTGATACGTTCAGTTCTTTTGGAACAAATCGATTGAAGTGAAGGTTCCTTTACTTTATCAAAAGCATTACTAAGTCCTAATTACGCGTCCATGAAGCTTATTGGGTCCTAAATACACTTCGTTCTCATTACTTTCAGTTAAAGCCTTTAAGGTGAAATGGATAACTTCAGTTGTAATAACAAGTCATGTAACAGTCAACCTCATTACCTTGATACGTTCAGCTCTTTTGGAACAAATTGATTGAAGTGAAGGTTCTTTTACTTCATCAAACGCTTTACTAAGTCCTAATTACGCGTCCATGAAGCTTATTGGGTCCTCAATACACTTCGTTCTCATCACTTCCAGTTAAAGCCTTGAAGGTGAAATGGATAACTTCAGTTGTAACAACATGTCATCTAACTGTCAACCTCATTAGCTTGATACGTTCAGTTCTTTTGAAACAAATCGATTGAAGTGAAGTTTATTTTAATTAATCAAACGTATTACTAAGTCCTAATTACGCGTCCATGAAGCTTATTGGGTCCTTCATACACTTCGTTCTCATCACTTCAAGTTAAAGCCATGAAGGTGAAATGGATAACTTCGGTTGTAACAACAACTCATGTAACAATCAACCTCATTAGCTTGATACGTTTAGTTCTTTTGAAACAAATCGATTGAAGTGAAGGTTCTTTTACTTAATCAAACGCATTACTAAGTCCTAATTATGCGTCCATGATGCTTATTGGGTACTCAATACACTTCGTTCTCATGACTTCAAGTTAAAGCCTTGAAGGAGAAATGGATAACTTCGGTTGTAACAACAAGTCATGTAACTGTCAACCTCATTAGCTTGATATGTTCAGTTTTTTTGGAACAAATCGATTGAAGTGAAGGTCCTTTTACTTCATCAAAAGCATTACTAAGTCCTAATTACACGTCCATGAAGCTTATTGGGTCCTCAATACACTTCGTTCTCATCACTCTCAGTTAAAGCCTTGAAGGTGAAATGGATAACTTCGGTTGTAACAACAACTCATGTAACAATCAACCTCATTAGCTTGATACGTTTAGTTCTTTTGAAACAAATCGATTGAAGTGAAAGTTCTTTTACTTAATCAAACGCATTACTAAGTCCTAATTATGCGTCCATGATGCTTATTGGGTACTCAATACACTTCGTTCTCATGACTTCAAGTTAAAGCCTTGAAGGTGAAATGGATAACTTCAGTTGTAACAACAAGTCATGTAACAGTCAACCTCATTACCTTGATACGTTCAGTTCTTTTGGAACAAATTGATTGAAGTGAAGGTTCTTTTACTTCATCAAACGCTTTACTAAGTCCTAATTACGCGTCCATGAAGCTTATTGGGTCTTCAATACACTTCGTTCTTATCACTTCCAGTTAAAGCCTTGAAGGTGAAATGGATAACTAAAGTTGTAACAACATGTCAAGTAACAGTCAACCTCATTAGCTTGATACGTTCAGTTCGTTTGAAATAAATCTATTGAAGTGAAGGTTCTTTTACTTTATCAAACGCATTACTAAGTCCTAATTACCCGTCCATGAAGCTTATTGGGTCTTCAATACACTTCGTTCTTATCACTTCTAGTAAAAGCCTTGAAGGTGAACTGGATAACTTCAGTTGTAACAACAAGTCATGTAACAATCAAATCCATTAGCTTGATACGTTCAGTTCTTTTGAAACAAATCGATTGAAGTGAAGGTTCTTTTACTTCATCAAACGCATTACTAAGTTCTAATTACGCGTGCATGAAGCTTATTGGGTCCTCAATACACTTCGTTCTCATCACTTCCAGTTAAAGCCTTGAAGGTGAAATGAATAACATCAGTTGTAACAACAAGTCATGTAACAGTCAACCTCACTAGCTTGATATGTTCAGTTCTTTCGAAACAAATCGATTGAAGTGAATGTTCTTTTACTTAATCAAACGCATTACGAAGTCCTAATCATTCGTCCATGATGCTTATTGGGTCCCCAATACACTTCGTTCTCATGACTTCAAGTTAAAGACTTGAAGGTGAAATGGATAACTTCAGTTGTAACAACAAGTCATGTAACAGTCAACCTCATTACCTTGATACGTTCAGTTCTTTTGGAACAAATTAATTGAAGTGAAGGTTCTTTTACTTCATCAAACGCTTTACTAAGTCCTAATTACGCGTCCATGATGCTTATTGGGTCCTCAATGCACTTCGTTCTCATCACTTCCAGTTAAAGCCTTGAAAGAATGGATAACTTCAGTTGTAACAACAAGTCATGTAACAGTCAACCTCATTAGCTTGATACGTTCAGTTCTTTTGGAAAAAATCGATTGAAGTGAAGGTCTTTTTACTTCATCAAACGCATTACTATGTCCTAATTACGCGTCCATGAAGCTTATTGGGTCCTCAATACACTTCGTTCTCATCACTTCCAGTTAAAGCCTTGAAGGTGAAATGGATAACTTCAGTTGTAACAACAAGTGCTGTAACAGTCAACCTCATTACCGTGATACGTTCAGTTCTTTTGGAACAAATCGATTGAAGTGAAGGTTTATTTACTTCATCAAACGCTTTACTAAGTCCTAATTATGCGTCCATGAAGCTTATTGGGTCCTCAATACAATTCGTTCTCATCACTTCCAGTTAAAGCCTTGAAGGTGAAATGGATAACTTCAGTTGTAACAACAAGTCATGTAACAGTCAACCTCATTAGCATGATACGTTCAGTTCTTTTGGAAGAAATCGATTGAAGTGAAGGTTTTTTTACTTCATCAAACGCATTACTAAGTCCTAATTACGCGTCCATGAAGCTTATTGGGTCCTCAATACACTTCGTTCTCATCACTTCCAGTTAAAGCCTTGAAGGTGAAATGGATAACTTCAGTTGTAACAACAAGTCATGTAACAGTCAACCTCATTAGCTTGATACATTCATTTCCTTTGGAACAAATCGATTGAAGTGAATGTTCTTTTACTTCATAAAACACATTACTAAAAGTCCTAATTACGTGTCCATGAAGCTTATTGGGTCCTCAATACACTTCGTTCTCATCACCTCAAGTTAAAGCCTTGAAGGTGACATGGATAACTTCGCTTGTAACAACAAGTCATGTAACAATCAACCTCATTAGATTGATATGTTCAGTTCTTTTGAAACAAATCGATTGAAGTGAAGGTTCTTTTACTTTATCAAAGGCATTACTAAGTCCTAATTATGCGTCCATGATGCTTATTGGGTCCTGAATACACTTCGTTCTCATGACTTCAAGTTAAAGCCTTGAAGGTGAAATGGATAACTTCGGTTGTAACAACAAGTCATGTAACAGTCAACCTCACTAGCTTGATATGTTCAGTTCTTTTGAAACAAATCGATTGAAGTGAAGGTTCTTTTACTTAATCAAACGCATTACGAAGTCCTAATTATTCGTCCATGATGCTTGTTGGGTCCTCAATACACTTCGTTCTCATGACTTCAAGTTAAAGACTTGAAGGTGAAATGGATAACTTCAGTTGTAAAAACAAGTCATGTAACTGTCAACCTCATTAGCTTGAAACGTTCAGTTCTTTTGGAACAAATAGATTGAAGTCAAGGTTCTTTTACTTCATCAAAAGCATTACTAAGTCCTAATTACGCGCCCATGAAGCTTATTGGGTCCTCAATACACTTCGTTCTCATGACTTTCAGTTAAAGCCTTGAAGGTGAAATGGATAACTTCAGTTGTAACAACAAGTCATGTAACAGTCAACCTCATTACCTTGATACGTTCAGTTCTTTTGGAACAAATTGATTGAAGTGAAGGTTCTTTTACTTCATCAAACGCTTTATTAAGTCCTAATTACGCGTCCATGAAGCTTATTGGGTCCTCAATACACTTTGTTCTCATCACTTCCAGTTAAAGCCTTGAATGAATGGATAACTTCAGTTGTAACAACAAGTCATGTAACAGTCAACCTCATTAGCTTGATACGTTCAGTTCTTTTGGAAAAAATCGATTGAAGTGAAGGTTTTTTTACTTCATCAAACGAATTACTAAGTCCTAATTACGCGTCCATGAAGCTTATTGGGTCCTCAATACACTTCGTTCTCATCACTTCCAGTTAAAGCCTTGAAGGTGAAATGGATAACTTCAGTTGTAACAACAAGTCATGTAACAGTCAACCTCATTAGCTTGATACGTTCATTTCTTTTGGAACAAATCGATTGAAGTGAAGGTTCTTTTACTGCATCAAACGCATTACTAAGTCCTAATTACGCGTCCATGAAGCTTATTGGGTCCTCAATACCCTTCGTTCTCACCACTTCAAGTTAAAGCCTTGAAGGTGAAATGGATAACATCGGTTGTAACAACAAGTCATGTAACAATCAATCTCATTAGCTTGATACGTTCAGTTCTATTGAAACAAATCGATTCAAGTGAAGGTTCTTTTACTTCATCAAACGCAATATTAAGTCCAAATTACGCATCCATGATGCTTATTGGGTCCTCAATACACTTCGTTCTCATCACTTCTAGTTAAAGCTTTGAAGGTGAAATGGATAACTTCGGTTGTAACAACAAGTCATGTAACAGTCAACCTCATTAGCTTGATACGTTCAGTTGTTTTGGAACAAATCGATTGAAGTGAATGATCTTTCACTTCATCAAACGCATTACTAAGTCCTAATTACGCGTCCATGAAGCTTATTGAGTCCTCAATACACTTCGTTCTCATCACTTTCAGTTAAAGCCTTGAAGGTGAAATGGATAACTTCAGTTGTAACAACAAGTCATGTAACAGTCAACTTCATTACCTTGATACGTTCAGTTGTTTTGGAACAAATCGATTGAAGTGAATGATCTTTCACTTCATCAAACGCATTACTAAGTCCTAATTACGCGTCCATGAAGCTTATTGAGTCCTCAATACACTTCGTTCTCATCACTTTCAGTTAAAGCCTTGAAGGTGAAATGGATAACTTCAGTTGTAACAACAAGTCATGTAACAGTCAACCTCATTACCGTGATACGTTCAGTTCTTTTGGAACAAATCGATTGAAGTGAAGGTTCTTTTACTTCATCAAACGCTTTACTAAGTCCTAATTACGCGTCCATGAAGCTTATTGGGTCCTCAATACACTTCGTTCTCATCACTTCCAGTTAAAGCCTTGAAGGTGAAATGGATAACTTCAGTTGTAACAACAAGTCATGTAACAGTCAACCACATTAGCATGATACCTTCAGTTCTTTTGGAAAAAATCGATTGAAGTGAAGGTTTTTTTACTTCATCAAACGCATTACTAAGTCCTAATTACGCGTCCATGAAGCTTATTGGGTCCTCAATACACTTCGTTCTCATCACTTCCAGTTAAAGCCTTGAAGGTGAAATGGATAACTTCAGTTGTAACAACAAGTCATGTGACAGTCAACCTCATTAGTTTGATACGTTCATTTCTTTTGGAACAAATCGATTGAAGTGAAGGTTCTTTTACTTCATAAAACACATTACTAAGTCCTAATTACGCGTCCATGAAGCTTATTGGGTCCTCAATACACTTCGTTCTCATCACCTCAAGTTAAAGCCTTGAAGGTGACATGGATAACTTCGCTTGTAACAACAAGTCATGTAACAATCAACCTCATTAGATTGATATGTTCAGTTCTTTTGAAACAAAACGATTGAAGTGAAGGTTCTTTTACTTAATCAAACGCATTACTAAGTCCTAATTATGCGTCCATGATGCTTATTGGGTCCTGAATACACTTCGTTCTCATGACTTCAAGTTAAAGCCTTGAAGGTGAAATGGATAACTTCGGTTGTAACAACAAGTCATGTAACAGTCAACCTCACTAGCTTGATATGTTCAGTTCTTTTGAAACAAATCGATTGAAGTGAAGGTTCTTTTACTTAATCAAACGCATTACGAAGTCCTAATTATTCGTCCATGATGCTTATTGGGTCCTCAATACACTTCGTTCTCATGACTTCAAGTTAAAGACTTGAAGATGAAATGGATAACTTCAGTTGTAACAACAAGTCATGTAACTGTCAACCTCTTTAGTTTGATACGTTCAGTTCTTTTGGAACAAATCGATTGAAGTGAAGGTTCTTTTACTTCATCAAAAGCATTACTAAGTCCTAATTACGCGTCCATGAAGCTTATTGGGTCCTCAATACCCTTCGTTCTCACCACTTCAAGTTAAAGCCTTGAAGGTGAAATGGATAACTTCGGTTGTAACAACAAGTCATGTAACAGTCAACCTCATTAGCTTGATACGTTCAGCTCTTTTGGAACAAATCGAGTGAAGTGAAAATTCTTTTACATCATCAAACGCATTACTAATTCCTAATTACGCGTCCATGAAGCTTATTGGGTCCTCAATACACTTCGTTCTAATCACTTCCAGTTAAAACCTTGAAGGTGAAATGGATAACTTAGGTTGTAACAACAAGTCATGTAACAGTCAACCTCATTAGCTTAATACGTTCATTTCTTTTGGAACAAATCGATTGAAGTGAAGGTTTTTTTACTGCATTAGATGCATTACTAAGTCCTAATTATGCGTCCATGAAGCTTATTGGGTCCTCAATACCCTTCGTTCTCACCACTCCAAGTTGAAGCCTTGAAGGTGAAATGGATAACTTTGGTTGTAATGACAAGTCATGTAACAGTTAACCTCATTAGCTTGATACGTTCAGTTCTATTGGAACAGATCGATTGAAGTGAAGGTTCTTTTACATCATCAAACGAATTACTAAGTCTTAATTACGCGTCCATGAAGCTTATTGGGTCCTCAATACCCTTCGTTCTCACCACTTCAAGTTAAAGCCTTGAAGGTGAAATGGATAACTTCGGTTGTAACAACAAGTCATGTAACAGTCAACCTCATTAGCTTGATACATTCAGCTCTTTTGGAACAAATCGATTGAAGTGAAGATTCTTTTACATCATCAAACGCATTACTAAGGCCTAATTACGCGTCCATGAAGCTTATTGGGTCCTCAATACACTTCGTTCTCATCACTTCCAGTTAAAGCCTTGAAGGTGAAATGGATAACTTCAGTTGTAACAACAAGTCATGTAACAGTCAACCTCATTGGCTTAATACGTTCATTTCTTTTGGAACAAATCGATTGAAGTGAAGGTTCTTTTACTGCATCAAACGCATTACTAAGTCCTAATTACGCATCCATGAAGCTTATTGGGTCCTCAATACTCTTCGTTCTCACCACTCCAAGTTAAAGCCTTGAAGGTGAAATGGATAACTTCGGTTGTAATGACAAGTCATGTAACAGTTAACCTCATTAGCTTGATACGTTCAGTTCTTTTGGGACAGATCGATTGAAGTGAAGGTTCTTTTACATCATCAAACGCATTACTAAATCCTAATTACGCGTCCATGAAGCTTATTGGGTCCTCAATACACTTCGTTCTCATCACTTCGAGTTAATGCCTTAAAGGTGAAATGGATAACTTCGGTTGTAACAACAAGTCATGTAACAATCAACCTCATTAGCTTGATACGTTCAGTTCTTTTGAAACAAATCTGTTGAAGTGAAGGTTCTTTTACTTCATCAAACGCATTACAAAGTCCTAATTACGCGTCCATGAAGCTAATTGTCTCCTCGATACACTTCGTTCTCATCACTTCCAGTTAAAGCCTTGAAGGAGAAATGGATAAATTTGGTTGTAACAACAAGTCATGTAACTGTCAACCTCATTAGCTTGATACGTTCAGTTGTTTTGGAACAAATCGATTGAAGTGAAGGTTCTTTTACATCATCAAACGCATTACTAAGTTCTAAGTACGAATCCATGAAGCTTATTGGGTCCTCAATACCCTTCGTTATCATCACTTCAAGTTAAAGCCTTGAAGGTGAAATGGATAACTTCGGTTGTAACAACAAGTCATGTAACACTCAACCACATTAGCTTGATACGTTCAGTTCTTTTGAAACAAATCGATTGAAGTGAAGGTTCTTTTACTTCATCAAACGAATTACTAAGTCCTAATTACGCGTCCATGAAGCTAATTGGGTCCTCAATACACTTCGTTCTCATCACTTCAAGTTAAATCCTTGAAGGTGAAATGGATAACTTCGGTTGTAACAACAAGTTATGTAACAGTCAACCTCATTAGCTTGATACGTTCAGTTCTTTTGGAACAAATCGATTGAAGTGAAGGTTCTTTTACTTCATCAAACGCATTACTAAGTCCTAATTACGCGTCCATGAAGCTTATTGGGTCCTCAATACACTTCGTTCTCATCACTTTCAGTTAAAGCCTTGAATGTGAAATGGATAACTTCAGTTGTAACAACAAGTCATGTAAAAGTCAACATTATTAGCTTGATACGTTCAGTTCTTTTTGAACAAATCGATTGAAGTGAAGTTTCTTTTATTTCATCAAACGCATTACGCGTCCATAAAGCTTATTGGGTCCTCAATACACTTCGTTCTCATCACTTCCAGTTAAAGCCTTGAAGGTGAAATGGATAACTTCAGTTGTAACAACAAGTCATGTAACAGTCAACCTCATTAGCTTGATACGTTCAGTTCTTTTGAAACAAATCGATATAAGTGAAGGTTCTTTTACTTCATCAAACGGATTACTAAATCTTAATTACGCGTCCATGAAGCTAATTAAGTCCTCAATACACTTCGTTCTCATGACTTCAAGTTAAAGCCTTGAAGGTGAAATGGATAAATTCGGTTGTAACAACAAGTCATGTAACAGTCAACCTCATTAGCTTGATACGTTCAGTTTTTTGAAACAAATCGATTGAAGTGAAGGTTCTTTTACTTTATCAAACGCATTACTAAGTCCTAATTACGCGTCCATGAAGCTTATTGGGTCCTCAATACACTTCGTTCTCATGACTTCAAGTTAAAACCTTGAAGGTGAAATGGATAACTTCGGTTGTAACAACAAGTCATGTAACAGTCAACCTCATTAGCTTGATACGTTCAGTTCTTTTGAAACAAATCGATTGAAGTGAAGGTTCTTTTACTTCATCAAACGCATTACTAAGTCCTAATTACGCGTCCATGAGGCTTATTGGGTACTTGATGTGCCCCGTAGGCGCATTACACGATCCCAGACCCGAGTCCATAATTTTAGTAACACACTTGTCTCTTTTGCATGTCATGGTTCGTGTGAAGACTTGGAGGACATCGTGGATGACTTGAAGTGGGAGATTAAAGCTAGAGACGTTGACCAACCAAAGCATCTACTCATGTGGTAAGACTAAAGAGGCACATTAATGCTCACATGGGAATTTGTCTTCCCGAGCGTTGATATTTGTTGCTTTTTTTGAAATTTTGAATTTATTGGCAAACGTTGGCCTTCTTGTTTAAACTTTATTAGATTCATGTTAGGATTAGATGGATGTTAGGATTAGTTGGTGGCTTGGTTTGGCCCATTGAAGTTGAAGACATGGAAGCCCACATGATCCCATTGAAGTTGAAGACATGGAAGCCCACATGATGATCCATCAATTCCATTCCCAAGCCCAAGCCCAAGCCCAAGCCCACCATTAGGACTATATATTCATGGCATTGGTGTTTGTATCTTTTTTGGATGATTTATGAGCACCCACAGATTTCTCTCTCATTAGAAGAAGAAGCTTGGAGCAAGGAGCTTCCAAGGTAAGCTCGGTTGACAACAACTGAGGGGTTGCGCCCCCGAACCATTCTTCTAGCTTGGTAGCTAGTTGGAGTGGATTTTGCCACCTCCTTCTCCACTCTTTTGAGAGCGGAAAATAGCAAGGAGTGGCCTTAACCGATTCCTTGAATCGAGTTTTCTTCCTTGGAAGAAACTCTTGCCGGAAGCTCCATTGAAGCACTCACCGGCCGATTCTCGGAAAACAGTCCATAAATACTTTATCTTAACGAATCTGGACCACGATTTTCACCAGCACACACCTCACTCACTTCACAAGATTCACCTAAAATTTCATTAAGTTTCGAGCACGTTTGATATTTCTTTTACATTTTTCATTCTCGGATTTACTCGGATTTTGTGTCACCCGGAGCTAACGGTCTTCTTCGAGTTCTTGAGTCCTATTTGCAGGTCGGAGCTCATCAGGTGGTATCAGAGATTGGATACCTCCCTTAGGGTGAGGGAAACCAGATCGGTTTGGTTTTCCAAACCCATTTGTTTGCCCAAAACCGTGGCACCAAAACCGGGGCTTGCTGTTCTTCATTTTTGGTTTGGTGTTCTTGCTGTTTTTCTTACCTTCTCTTTTAGTTTCTTGCAAAGATAATTTCCAGAACATTTTTATTAGTTGTCTGAAACTTTGAGCTTCAGTTTTTGAAAAAATATTCCACCATTTTTGTGCTGCTTATTTTCCTTCCCTTTTTGGTAGAACAAACCCTAACAAACTTAGTACTTGCTGTTTTCTTTCTCTTTTTGGTTTGCTGACTTGGCTGCTGTGTATCTCACTTTTCCAGCACTTAAGAACATTTTGTTATAATCACAGATCTGAACATTAAGAAATATGTTTGATTAACATCATTTGTGTTGGTTTAAGTTGCTGTTTAGTGGTTTAAGTTGTTGTTTAGTATTCTGTTTATTTTACTTATTGCTGTTTTGTTATGTTGTGCCAAATCTGAGTTTAATATTTAGTGTTCTGTTTGTTGTTAGATAATATATTATTCCACTGAAAACATTTATATTTTACATTCGAATTTGCATTGGTAAAGCAACATTACTCAAAAGGGTGAAAGTTAAGTAAAAGTGCATAACCTAAACTAGCCTCTACTTTTGGTGTTTGCTTTATGTCGCTTTCACTTTGTATTTGGATGAGATTTAAATTAATAAGGTTTTGTTAGTAAGATAATTGTTTGTAATTGCATGTTTGGGAATATATGTATTAAGTTCACTAAGACGTTAAAGAGCACGTACGAATCGATTATCTCTGTTTAGTGGATTTAAAACTTGTTTGTTAGTGAATTTGACCTTTCCCCACTAAAACGGCCATAACTTTGGCTACAAGTGTCAGTTTTCGACGAGCCACCTGGCAAATCGAAGCTCTTTTAGAGCTCTACATCTATTTACATCTATGACACCCACGTTTCGACCCCAAAAAATGTCGTCTAAGCCCTCAAAAATGCGTTTCAAAATTTTAGGTCAAAATTCTAGTTAGGTTCCCCACCTTTACCTCCCCTAACACCCGTGATCAACTTGAACCTAATTAATATTTACTTCCTAAAACTTTAGTATTCACATGAATGAAGACTAGGAGTGCAATTCACCGAGAGCTAAACCAAGATATGAATCAAGAACCGAACCGGGACAAGGAGATTCCCCAACCCGAGACTCACACCCCACAAAAGGGAGAGTCTAGCATGCAAAGACAATTAGATGGACTTAGTGGAGAAGTTAACCATATAGGCCAACAACTTAAGGACTTAACCCTTAGCATGAAACACATAATGGAAGTCCTTAATACGAGAATTCCAAATGAAGCGACCCGAGAACCCCCACCTCTATTTAGACCCGAAAATCCTAGGAGATGATTTCAAGAACCATATCCACCCTCGGATGAAGAAAGACCTGAGTATCCTAGGAGACGAAACCCGCTTTATGAGGAGGAGGAAGAATGGACCTTAGATGAAGAAGAGACTTTTCGACCAAATAGACGAAAGGATCAAGAGGACCTTAGAAATGTCAAGCTACATATACCTGCATTTGACGGGACATGCGATGGAGATACCTTTCTTGAATGGATTGACAAGGTAGAGAAAGTTTTCGACTATTATGAGTACTCCGATAAAGTAAAGATTCAGTTAGTATCCGTAGAGCTATCGGGATATGCGGCCCTTTGGTGGTCCAATATTAAGCTCCAAAGACGACGGATAGGAGATACCTCCATTACGACATGGAGAGCAATGAAGTCGCTCATGACTAAGAGGTTCATACCCACCCATTACCGTCAAGATCTATTCCTTCAAATCCAAAACCTACGACAAGGAACTCGATCCGTTGAGGCTTACCTAGCTGAATTTGAAACTCTAAGGATACGAGTAGATATGGAAGAACCTGAGGAGCAAGTTATTGCTAGATTCATTCGGGGATTGAATAGAGACATAGGAGACACCGTTGAAATACACCCGGCAGAGTCCTTAGATGCAATTGTTCATATGGCTATGACGATTGAGCGACAGCTCAATAGAAAGAGGAAATCCACCTACCCTCCTAAGTTTACCCCCCACATTCCACCCAAAGTCACCCCTAAGTCACCCGCGCCAATCAAGCCCTTTGACAAGGCCGAAGGAAAGAAGCCTTTTAATCCTAGTTGGCCACTTAAGGAGTCCAGTAGCAAAACCTTAGTCGATAAAGCCAACCCACTTAGAGCAAGAGAAATCAAGTGTTATAAATGTCAAGAACTAGGTCATTATATGGCTGAATGTCCGAATCGACGGGTGATGATTATCAAGGAAGATACGGGAGAAGTTGAGAGTAAGGATGACCACGAGGTAGGCGTAGAGGACAAAGATGTCGAGGAGAGTGACACTGAGGACGAAGTCTTGCGCGCTCCTGAGGGACCCTTGTTGATGGTTAGGGGACGCGTCCTTGTGACTAAGAATTCAGGAGAAGATTGCCAACGTGAGAATATCTTTCATAGTAGATGTGTTATC
Organism: Begonia masoniana; assembly: GCA_022432975.1. Classification (NCBI taxonomy): domain Eukaryota; kingdom Viridiplantae; phylum Streptophyta; class Magnoliopsida; order Cucurbitales; family Begoniaceae; genus Begonia; species Begonia masoniana. Next base: position 18,028,037 of record CM039506.1, read on the forward strand.
AAGGAAAAGATATGCTCTTTAATTTTAGATGGCGGAAGTTGTGCCAACGTGGCATCTGATGAGTTAGTTAAGAAGTTAGGATTAGAGACAACTACGCATCCCCACCCTTATAAGTTACGATGGCTAGATGATAGGGATGATGTTAAGGTCTCTCGACAAGTGAGAGTAGATTTTGCTATGGGAAAAATCAAGATTCTGTTATATGTGATGTCGTGCCCATGAGTACTAGCCACTTACTTCTTGGACGACCCTGGCAATTTGATCGAAGAGTGAACCACGATGGATATTCTAACTACTATTCCCTTAAGTTTGGTGGTAAAACAATTAAGTTAGCACCTTTGACCCCCGAGGAAATATCCAAAGATGATGCCGCTAGAAAAGAAGCGAAGAATAAAGAAAATTTTTTTATGACTAGATCGAAGATAGAGGCATCGGTGCTTCGAGGAGATCCCGTGATCCTTATACTATTTTGAGATAGAGTTATGGAGCTAGGAGTAATCCCTGACCCTGTAAAGAAGTTGCTCAATCAATTCCAAGATGTGTTTCTTGAAGAACTGCCCCAAGGATTACCACCTCTACGTGGTATAGAACATCAAATTGACCTCATACCCGGGGCCACCCTTCCTAATAGACCGGCCTATAGAATGAACCCCGAAGAAACCAAGAAACTCCAAGATCAAGTTCAAGATTTATTGGATAAAGGATACATACGAGAGTCAATGAGCCCCTGTGCAGTTCCCTCACTTTTGGTACCCAAGAAAGACGGCACAATGAGGATGTGCGTTGACAGTCGAGCCGTGAATCAAATCACCGTTAAGTATAGATACCCCATTCCTAGGCTCGAGGATATGTTGGATGAGCACAGTGGAGCCTCAATATTTTCTAAGGTGGACCTTAAGAGCGGTTACCACCAAATTAGAATGAAAGAAGGTGACGAGTGGAAGACGACATTTAAGACTAAGTACGGGCTTTTTGAGTGGATGGTGATGCCTTTCGGGTTATCTAACGCGCCCAGTACCTTCATGAGACTTATGCACCACGTACTGAAAGATTTATTTGGAAAATTTATTGTTGTCTATTTTGACGATATTTTGGTGTATAGTCTAGACCTCCCACAACACCTCAACCATCTTAGTGTACTTTTCCAAACCCTACGAAAAGCTCAATTATTTGGGAATTTAAGCAAATGCTCATTCGCGCAAGACAAAGTTTATTTCCTAGGGTTTGTCATTTCTAAGGATGGCATGGAAGCCGATGTTGACAAGATCAAGGCTATTAAGGATTGGCCTACCCCCAACTCTTTAACCGAATTACGTAGCTTCCATGGTCTGGCCTCTTTTTACCGGAGGTTCATAAAAGACTTTAGTTCAATAGTCTCACCGCTCACTGATTGCACTAAGAAGGGAAAAGAGTTTACTTGGACCCCGGCTTGTCAAAAGAACTTTGAGCTAATCAAGGACAAGTTATGCTACTCGCCAGTGTTGGCACTCCCTGACTTTAACAAGGTATTTGAAATTAAGAGTGATACTTCCGGAGTTGGCATTGGAGCCGTGCTCATACAAGAGGGAAAACCCATTGCATACTTTAGTGAGAAACTGAAAGGAGCCATGCTAAACTACTCCACGTACGATAAGGAATTTTATGCCGTTATTAGAGCATTGGAGCATTGGCAGCACTACCTTTTGTCAAAAGAATTTGTTATCAATACTGATCATCAATCTTTACGACACATTAAGAGTCAACATAAGTTGAACAAGAGGCATGCTAGATGGGTAGAATTTTTGGAGAGGTTCCCGTATATTCTGAAGTATGTGAAAGGAGAAAATAATATAGTCGCCGATGCACTTTCGAGGAAACGCATTCTCCTTACAGAGCTAGGGACTCGATTCTTTGGATTTGAATGGATCAAACATAATTACGAATCTGACCCTGACTTTGGATCTTATTACACCAAGTGCGAGGAAAAGGCTGAAGGAGAATATCGACTTATGGATGGCTATTTACTAAGGGCGGGAAAATTATGTATACCGCAAGGAAGCATGAGGCAAAGTCTTGTAAAAGAAGCCCATTGTGGAGGATTAGCGAGTCATTTCGGGGAGAAGAAGACCCTCGATATGCTTAAGGAACACTTCTTTTGGCCACATATGACACGAGACGTGCACCGCATGGTGGAGACATGCGTCGTGTGCAAGAAAGCCAAGAGTAAGGTTCTACCACAATGCTTGTATATGCCCTTACCCATTCCTTCGCACCCTTGGACTGAAGTTAGTATGGACTTCATTTTGGGATTGCCACGAACTGCTCGTAATAAGGATTCGATCATAGTGGTTGTGGATCGTTTCTCTAAGATGACACATTTCATTCCTTGTGCAAAAATGGATGATGCCTTTTCTATAGCTGACCTATTTTTCAAAGAAATCATTCGCCTACATGGTATACCGCGTTCCATAGTGTCGGACCGGGACACTAAATTTTTTAGCTCCTTCTGGACCACTTTGTGGAAGAAATTGGGGACGAAGCTGTGTTTTAGCACATCTTTCCACCCCCAAACTGATGGGCAGACGGAAGTTGTTAACAGGACCTTAGGCTCCCTCTTACGCAGTATTGTAGGTAAGAAACTATCAAGTTGGGATGTAGTCTTTCCCGGATTGGAATTTTCCTACAATCGCACCCTTCATTCCACTACTCAGCAAACGCCCTTTGAGGTTGCCTATGGGTTTAACCCATGTACACCGTTGAACCTTGTTCCGTTACCCATTAATGAACTGGCCAACCCATCAGGAGCAAACAAGGCCGAAAAAATTAAGAAATTACATGAGAACGTGCGTCAAACCATCGAGAAGAGAAATGCGAGCGTGGCCAAACGAGTAAACAAAGGCCGAAAAGAGGTTATCTTCAATGAAGGAGACTTTGTTTGGTTGCACCTAAGAAAAGATAGATTCCCTGACAAAAGAAAATCTAAGCTTCTTCCTCGTGCAGATGGACCCTTCAAGGTGTTGCAGCGGATCAATAACAATGCTTATAAGATTGAACTGCCTGGAGATTACGGAGTATCGGCAACGTTCAATGTTATGGACCTATCACTCTATATAAGCGATGACGAAAACTCCGGGAGGCCTGACTTAAAGGATTTGAGGTCAAATCCTCAATCACCAGGGGAGGATGATGTGCCCCGTAGGCCCATTACACGATCCCAGACCCGAGTCCATAATTTTACTAACACACTTGTCTCTTTTGCAGGTCATGGTTCGTGTGAAGACTTGGAGGACACCGTGGATGACTTGAAGTGGGAGATTAAAGCTGGAGACGTTGACCAACCAAATCATCTACTCATGTGGAAAGACTAAAGAGGCACCTTAATGCTCACATGGGAATTTGTCTTCCTGAGCTTTGATATTTGTTGCTTTTTTGAAATTTCAAACTTATTGGCAAACGTTGGCCTTCTTGTTTAAACTTTATTAGATGCATGTTAGGATTAGATGAATGTTAGGATTAGATGAATGATAGGATTAGTTGGTGGCTTGGTTTTGCCCATTGAAGTTAAAGACATGATGATCCATAACTTCGGTTGTAACAACAAGTCATGTAACAGTCAACCTCATTAGCTTGATACGTTCAGTTCTTTTGAAACAAATCGATTGAAGTGAAGGTTCTTTTACTTCATCAAACGCATTACTAAGTCCTAATTACGCGTCCATGAAGCTTATTGGGTCCTCAATACACTTCGTTCTCATCACTTCAAGTTAAAGCCTTGAAGGTGAAATGGATAACTTCGGTTGTAACAACAAGTCATGTAACAGTCAACCTCATTAGCTTGATACGTTCAGTTCTTTTGAAACAAATCGATTGAAGTGAAGGTTCTTTTACTTCATCAAACGCATTACTAAGTCCTAATTACGCGTCCATGAAGCTTATTGGGTCCTCAATACACTTCGTTCTCATCACTTCAAGTTAAAGCCTTGAAGGTGAAATGGATAACTTCGGTTGTAACAACAAGTCATGTAACAGTCAACCTCATTAGCTTGATACGTTCAGTTCTTTTGAAACAAATCGATTGAAGTGAAGGTTCTTTTACTTCATCAAACGCATTACTAAGTCCTAATTACGCGTCCATGAAGCTTATTGGGTCCTCAATACACTTCGTTCTCATCACTTCAAGTTAAAGCCTTGAAGGTGAAATGGATAACTTCGGTTGTAACAACAAGTCATGTAACAGTCAACCTCATTAGCTTGATACGTTCAGTTCTTTTGAAACAAATCGATTGAGGTGAAGGTTCTTTTACTTCATCAAACGCATTACTAAGTCCTAATTACGCGTCCATGAAGCTTATTGGGTCCTCAATACCCTTCGTTATCATCACTTCAAGTTAAAGCCTTGAAGGTGAAATGGATAACTTCGGTTGTAACAACAAGTCATGTAACAGTCAACCGCATTAGCTTGATACGTTCAGTTCTTTTGAAACAAATTGATTGAGGTGAAGGTTCTTTTACTTCATCAAACGCATTACTAAGTCCTAATTACGCGTCCATGAAGCTTATTGGGCCCTCAATACACTTCGTTTTCATCACTTCCAGTTAAAGCCTTGAAGTTGAAATGGATAACTTCGGTTGTAACAACAAGTCATGTAACGATCAACCTCATTAGCTTGATACGTTCAGTTCTTTTGAAACAATCGATTGAAGTGAAGGTTCTTTTACTTCATCAAACGCATTACTAATTCCTAATTACGCGTCCATGATGCTTATTGGGTCCTCAATACACTTCGTTCTCATCACTACCAGTTAAAGCCTGCAAGGTGAAATGAATAACTTCAGTTGTAACAACAAGTCATTTAACAATCAACCTCATTAGCTTGATACATTCAGTTGTTTTGAAACAAATCGATTGAAGTGAAGGTTCTTCTACTTCATCAAACGCATTATTAAGTCCTAATTACGCGTCCATGAAGCTTATTGGGTGCTCAATACACTTCGTTCTCATCACTTCCAGATAAAGCCTTGAAGGTGAAATGGATAACTTCAGTTGTAACAACAAGTCATGTAACAGTCAACCTCATTAGCATGATACGTTCAGTTCTTTTGAAAAAAATCGATTGAAGTGAAGGTTCTTTTACTTCATCAAACGGATTACTAAATCTTAATTATGCGTCCATGAAGCTTATTAAGTCCTCAATACACTTCGTTCTCATGACTTCAAGTTAAAGCCTCGAAGGTGAAATGGATAAATTCGGTTGTAACAACAAGTCATGTAACAGTCAACCTCATTAGCTTGATACGTTCAGTTCTTTTGAAACAAATCGATTGAAGTGAAGGTTCTTTTACTTTATCAAACGCATTACTAAGTCCTAATTACGCGTCCATGAAGCTTATTGGGTCCTTAATACACTTCGTTCTCATGACTTCAAGTTAAAGCCTTGAAGGTGAAATGGATAACTTTGGTTGTAAACAAGTCATGTAACAGTCAACCTCGTTAGCTTGATACGTTCAGTTCTTTTGAAACAAATCGATTGAAGTGAAGGTTCTTTTACTTCATCAAACGCATTATTAAGTCCTAATTACGCGTCCATGAAGCTTATTGGGTGCTCAATACACTTCGTTCTCATCACTTCCAGTTAAAGCCTTGAAGGTGGAATGGATAACTTCAGTTGTAACAACAAGTCATGTAACAGTCAACCTCATTAGCTTGATACGTTCAGTTGTTTTGGAACAAATCGATTGAAGTGAATGTTCTTTTACTTCATTAATCGCATTACTAAGTCCTATTTACGCGTCCATGAAGCTTATTGGGTCCTCAATACACTTCGTTCTCATCACTTCCAGTTAAAGTCTGCAAGGTGAAATGAATAACTTCAGTTGTAACAACAAGTCATGTAACAGTCAACCTCATTAGCTTGATACGTTCAGTTGTTTTGTTACAAATCGATTGAAGTGAAGGTTCTTTTACTTCATCAATCGCATTACTAAGACCTATTTACGCGTCCATGAATCTTATTGGGTCCTCAATACACTTCGTTCTCATCACTTCCAGTTAAAGCTTGGAAGGTGAAATGGATAACTTCAGTTGTAACAACAAGTCATGTAACAGTCAACCTCATTAGCTTGATACGTTAAGTTATTTTGGAACAAATCGATTGAAGTGAAGATTCTTTTACTTCATCAAACGCATTACTAAGTCCTAATTACGCGTCCATCAAGCTTATTGGGTCCTCAATACACTTCGTTCTCATCACTTCCACATAAAGCGTTGAAGGTGAAATGGATAACTTCATTTGTAACAACAAGTCATGTAACAGTCAACCTCATTAGCTTGATACGTTCAGTATTTTTGGAAAAAATCCATTGAAGTGAAGGTTCTTTTTCTTCATCAAACGCAATACTAAGTCCTAATTACGCGTCCATGAAGCTTATTGGGGTCCTCATACACTCGTTCTCATCACTTCAGTTAAAGCCTTGATGGTGAAATGGATAACTTCGGTTGTAACAACAAGTCATGTAACAGTCAACCTCATTAGCTTGATACGTTCAGTTCTTTGTAAACAAATCGATTGAAGGTGAAGGTTCTTTACTTCATCAAACGCATTACTAAGTCCTAATTACGCGTCCATGAAGCTTATTGGGTCCTCAATACACTTCGTTCTCATCACTTCAAGTTAAAGCCTTGAAGGTGAAATGGATAACTTTGGTTGTAACAACAAGTCATGTAACAGTCAACCTCATTAGCTTGATACGTTCAGTTCTTTTGAAAACAAATCGATTGAAGTGAAGGTTCTTTTACTTCATCAAACGCATTACTAAGTCCTAATTACGCGTCCATGAAGCTTATTAGGGTCCTCAATACACTTCGTTCTCATCACTTCCAGTTAAAGCCTTGAAGGTGAAATGGATAACTTCAGTTGTAACAACAAGTCATGTAACAGTCAACCTCATTAGCTTGATACGTTCAGTTCTTTTGAAACAAATCGATTGAAGTGAAGGTTCTTTTACTTCATCAAACGCATTACTAAGTCCTAATTACGCGTCCATGAAGCTTATTGGGTCCTCAATACACTTCGTTCTCATCACTTCAAGTTAAAGCCTTGAAGGTGAAATGGATAACTTCAGTTGTAACAACAAGTCATGTAACAGTCAACCTCATTAGCTTGATACGTTCAGTTCTTTTGAAACAAATCGATTGAAGTGAAGGTTCTTTTACTTCATCAAACGCATTACTAAGTCCTAATTACGCGTCCATGAAGCTTATTAGGGTCCTCAATACACTTCGTTCTCATCACTTCCAGTTAAAGCCTTGAAGGTGAAATGGATAACTTCAGGTTGTAACAACAAGTCATGTAACAGTCAACCTCATTAGCTTGATACGTTCAGTTCTTTTGAAACAAATCGATTGAAGTGAAGGTTCTTTTACTTCATCAAACGCATTACTAAGTCCTAATTACGCGTCCATGAAGCTTATTGGTCCTCAATACACTTCGTTCTCATCACTTCCAGTTAAAGCCTTGAAGGTGAAATGGATAACTTCAGGTTGTAACAACAAGTCATGTAACAGTCAACCTCATTAGCTTGATACGTTCAGTTCTTTTGAAACAAATCGATTGAAGTGAAGGTTCTTTTACTTCATCAAACGCATTACTAAGTCCTAATTACGCGTCCATGAAGCTTATTGGGTCCTCAATACACTTCGTTCTCATCACTTCAAGTTAAAGCCTTGAAGGTGAAATGGATAACTTCAGTTGTAACAACAAGTCATGTAACAGTCAACCTCATTAGCTTGATACGTTTAGTTCTTTTGAAACAAATCGATTGAAGTGAAGGTTCTTTTACTTCATCAAACGCATTACTAAGTCCTAATTACGCGTCCATGAAGCTTATTAGGGTCTCAATACACTTCGTTCTCATCACTTCAGTTAAAGCCTTGAAGGTGAAATGGATAACTTCAGTTGTAACAACAAGTCATGTAACAGTCAACCTCATTAGCTTGATACGTTCAATTCTTTTGAAACAAATCGATTGAAGTGAAGGTTCTTTTACTTCATCAATCGCATTACTAAGTCCTAATTACGCGTCCATGAAGCTTATTGGGTCCTCAATACACTTCGTTCTCATCACTTCCAGTTAAAGCCTTGAAGGTGAAATGGATAACTTCAGTTGTAACAACAAGTCATGTAACAGTCAACCTCATTAGCTTGATACGTTCAGTTCTTTTGAAACAAATCGATTGAAGTGAAGGTTCTTTTACTTCATCAAACGCATTACTAAGTCCTAATTACGCGTCCATGAAGCTTATTGGGTCCTCAATACACTTCGTTCTCATCACTTCCAGTTAAAGCCTTGAAGGTGAAATGGATAACTTCAGTTGTAACAACAAGTCATGTAACAGTCAACCTCATTAGCTTGATACGTTCAGTTCTTTTGAAACAAATCGATTGAAGTGAAGGTTCTTTTACTTCATCAAACGCATTACTAAGTCCTAATTACGCGTCCATGAAGCTTATTGGGTCCTCAATACACTTCGTTCTCATCACTTCCAGTTAAAGCCTTGAAGGTGAAATGGATAACTTCAGTTGTAACAACAAGTCATGTAACAGTCAACCTCATTAGCTTGATACGTTCAGTTTTTTTGGAACAAATCCATTGAAGTGAAGGTTCTTTTACTTCATCAAACGCATTACTAAGTCCTAATTACGCGTCCATGAAGCTTATTGGGTCCTCAATACACTTCGTTCTCATCACTTCAAGTTAAGCCTTGAAGGTGAAATGGATAACTTCAGTTGTAACAACAAGTCATGTAACAGTCAACCTCATTAGCTTGATACGTTCAGTTCTTTTGGAACAAATCGATTGAAGTGAAGGTTCTTTTACTTCATCAAACGCATTACTAAGTCCTAATTACGCGTCCATGAAGCTTATTGGGTCCTCAATACACTTCGTTCTCATCACTTCCAGTTAAAGCCTTGAAGGTGAAATGGATAACTTCAGTTGTAACAACAAGTCATGTAACAGTCAACCTCATTAGCTTGATACGTTCAGTTCTTTTGAACAAATCGATTGAAGTGAAGGTTCTTTTACTTCATCAAACGCATTACTAAAGCTAATTACGCGTCTATGAAGCTTATTGAAGGTCCTCAATACACTTCGTTCTCAAGACTTCAAGTTAAAGCCTTGAAGGTGAAATGGATAAATTCGGTTGTAACAACAAGTCATGTAACAGTCAACCTCATTAGCTTGATACGTTCAGTTCTTTTGAAACAAATCGATTGAAGTGAAGGTTCTTTTACTTTATCAAACGCATTACTAAGTCCTAATTACGCGTCATGAAGCTTATTGGGTCCTCAATACACTTCGTTCTCATCACTTCAAGTTAAAGCCTTGAAGGTGAAATGATAACTTCGGTTGTAACAACAAGTCATGTAACAGTCAACCTCATTAGCTTGATACGTTCAGTTCTTTTGAAACAAATCGATTGAAGTGAAGGTTCTTTTACTTCATCAAACGCATTACTAAGTCCTAATTACGCGTCCATGAAGCTTATTGGTCCTCAATACACTTCGTTCTCATGACTTCAAGTTAAAGCCTTGAAGGTGAAATGGATAACTTCAGTTGTAACAACAAGTCATGTAACAGTCAACCTCATTAGCTTGATACGTTCAGTTCTTTTGAAACAAATCGATTGAAGTGAAGGTTCTTTTACTTCATCAAACGCATTACTAAGTCCTAATTACGCGTCCATGAAGCTTATTGGGTCCTCAATACACTTCGTTCTCATCACTTCCAGTTAAAGCCTTGAAGGTGAAATGGATAATTCGGTTGTAACAACAAGTCATGTAACAGTCAACCTCATTAGCTTGATACGTTCAGTTCTTTTGAAACAAATCGATTGAAGTGAAGGTTCTTTTACTTCATCAAACGCATTACTAAGTCCTAATTACGCGTCCATGAAGCTTATTGGGTCCTCAATACACTTCGTTCTCATCACTTCCAGTTAAAGCCTTGAAGGTGAAATGGATAACTTCAGGTTGTAACAACAAGTCATGTAACAGTCAACCTCATTAGCTTGATACGTTCAGTTCTTTTGAAACAAATCGATTGAAGTGAAGGTTCTTTTACTTCATCAAACGCATTACTAAGTCCTAATTACGCGTCCATGAAGCTTATTGGGTCCTCAATACACTTCGTTCTCATCACTTCAAGTTAAAGCCTTGAAGGTGAAATGGATAACTTCAGTTGTAACAACAAGTCATGTAACAGTCAACCTCATTAGCTTGATACGTTCAGTTCTTTTGAAACAAATCGATTGAAGTGAAGGTTCTTTTACTTCATCAAACGCATTACTAAGTCCTAATTACGCGTCCATGAAGCTTATTGGGTCCTCAATACACTTCGTTCTCATCACTTCCAGTTAAAGCCTTGAAGGTGAAATGGATAACTTCGGTTGTAACAACAAGTCATGTAACAGTCAACCTCATTAGCTTGATACGTTCAGTTCTTTTGAAACAAATCGATTGAAGTGAAGGTTCTTTTACTTCATCAAACGCATTACTAAGTCCTAATTACGCGTCCATGAAGCTTATTGGGTCCTCAATACACTTCGTTCTCATCACTTCCAGTTAAAGCCTTGAAGGTGAAATGGATAACTTCGGTTGTAACAACAAGTCATGTAACAGTCAACCTCATTAGCTTGATACGTTCAGTTCTTTTGAACAAATCGATTGAAGTGAAGGTTCTTTTACTTCATCAAACGCATTACTAAGTCCTAATTACGCGTCCATGAAGCTTATTGGGTCCTCAATACACTTCGTTCTCATCACTTCAAGTTAAAGCCTTGAAGGTGAAATGGATAACTTCGGTTGTAACAACAAGTCATGTAACAGTCAACCTCATTAGCTTGATACGTTCAGTTCTTTGGAACAAATCGATTGAAGTGAAGGTTCTTTTACTTCATCAAACGCATTACTAAGTCCTAATTACGCGTCCATGAAGCTTATTGGGTCCTCAATACACTTCGTTCTCATCACTTCCAGTTAAAGCCTTGAAGGTGAAATGGATAACTTCAGTTGTAACAACAAGTCATGTAACAGTCAACCTCATTAGCTTGATACGTTCAGTTGTTTTGGAACAAATCGATTGAAGTGAAGGTTCTTTTACTTCATCAAACGCATTACTAAGTCCTAATTACGCGTCCATGAAGCTTATTGGGTCCTCAATACACTTCGTTCTCATCACTTCAAGTTAAAGCCTTGAAGGTGAAATGGATAACTTCGGTTGTAACAACAAGTCATGTAACAGTCAACCTCATTAGCTTGATACGTTCAGTTCTTTTGGAACAAATCGATTGAAGTGAAGGTTCTTTTACTTCATCAAACGCATTACTAAGTCCTAATTACGCGTCCATGAAGCTTATTGGGTCCTCAATACACTTCGTTCTCATCACTTCCAGTTAAAGCCTTGAAGGTGAAATGGATAACTTCAGTTGTAACAACAAGTCATGTAACAGTCAACCTCATTAGCTTGATACGTTCAGTTCTTTTGAAACAAATCGATTGAAGTGAAGGTTCTTTTACTTCATCAAACGCATTACTAAGTCCTAATTACGCGTCCATGAAGCTTATTGGGTCCTCAATACACTTCGTTCTCATCACTTCAAGTTAAAGCCTTGAAGGTGAAATGGATAACTTCAGGTTGTAACAACAAGTCATGTAACAGTCAACCTCATTAGCTTGATACGTTCAGTTCTTTTGGAACAAATCGATTGAAGTGAAGGTTCTTTTACTTCATCAAACGCATTACTAAGTCCTAATTACGCGTCCATGAAGCTTATTGGGTCCTCAATACACTTCGTTCTCATCACTTCCAGTTAAAGCCTTGAAGGTGAAATGGATAACTTCAGTTGTAACAACAAGTCATGTAACAGTCAACCTCATTAGCTTGATACGTTCAGTTGTTTTGAACAAATCGATTGAAGTGAAGGTTCTTTTACTTCATCAAACGCATTACTAAGTCCTAATTACGCGTCCATGAAGCTTATTGGGTCCTCAATACACTTCGTTCTCATCACTTCCAGTTAAAGCCTGGAAGGTGAAATGGATAACTTCAGTTGTAACAACAAGTCATGTAACAGTCAACCTCATTAGCATGATACGTTCAGTTTTTTGGAACAAATCGATTGAAGTGAATGTTCTTTTACTTCATCAATCGCATTACTAAGTCCTAATTACGCGTCCATGAAGCTTATTGGGTCCCTCAATACACTTCGTTCTCATCACTTCCAGTTAAAGCCTTGCAAGGTGAAATGATAACTTCAGTTGTAACAACAAGTCATGTAACAGTCAACCTCATTAGCTTGATACGTTCATTTGTTTTGAACAAATCGATTGAAGTGAAGGTTCTTTTACTTCATCAATCGCATTACTAAGTCCTATTACGCGTCCATGAAGCTTATTGGGTCCTCAATACACTTCGTTCTCATCACTTCAGTTAAGCCTTGCAAGGTGAAATGATAACTTCAGTTGTCACAACAAGTCATGTAACAGTTAACCTCATTAGCTTGATAGGTTCAGTTGTTTTGGAACAAATCGATTGAAGTGAAGGTACTTTTACTTCCTCAAACGCATTACTAAGTCCTAATTATTCGTCCATGAAGCTTATTGGTCCTCAATACACTTCGTTCTCATGCACTTCCAGTTAAAGCCTTGAAGGTGAAATGGATAACTTCGGTTGTAACAACAAGTCATGTAACAGTCAACCTCATTAGCTTGATACGTTCAGTTCTTTTGGAAACAAATCGATTGAAGTGAAGGTTCTTTTACTTCATCAAACGCATTACTAAGTCCTAATTACGCGTCCATGAAGCTTATTGGGTCCTCAATACACTTCGTTCTCATCACTTCAAGTTAAAGCCTTGAAGGTGAAATGGATAACTTCGGTTGTAACAACAAGTCATGTAACAGTCAACCTCATTAGCTTGATACGTTCAGTTCTTTTGGAACAAATCGATTGAAGTGAAGGTTCTTTTACTTCATCAAACGCATTACTAAGTCTAATTACGCGTCCATGAAGCTTATTGGGTCCTCAATACACTTCGTTCTCATCACTTCCAGTTAAAGCCTTGAAGGTGAAATGGATAACTTCAGTTGTAACAACAAGTCATGTAACAGTCAACCTCATTAGCTTGATACGTTCAGTTCTTTTGGAACAAATCGATTGAAGTGAAGGTTCTTTTACTTCATCAAACGCATTACTAAGTCCTAATTACGCGTCCATGAAGCTTATTGGGTCCTCAATACACTTCGTTCTCATCACTTCAAGTTAAAGCCTTGAAGGTGAAATGGATAACTTCGTTGTAACAACAAGTCATGTAACAGTCAACCTCATTAGCTTGATACGTTCAGTTCTTTTGAAACAAATCGATTGAAGTGAAGGTTCTTTTACTTCATCAAACGCATTACTAAGTCCTATTACGCGTCCATGAAGCTTATTGGGTCCTCAATACACTTCGTTCTCATCACTTCAAGTTAAAGCCTTGAAGGTGAAATGGATAACTTCGTTGTAACAACAAGTCATGTAACAGTCAACCTCATTAGCTGATACGTTCAGTTCTTTTGAACAAATCGATTGAAGTGAAGTTCTTTTACTTCATCAAACGCATTACTAAGTCCTAATTACGCGTCCATGAAGCTTATTGGGTCCTCAATACACTTCGTTCTCATCACTTCAAGTTAAAGCCTTGAAGGTGAAATGGATAACTTCGGTTGTAACAACAAGTCATGTAACAGTCAACCTCATTAGCTTGATACGTTCAGTTCTTTTGAAACAAATCGATTGAAGTGAAGGTTCTTTTACTTATCAAACGCATTACTAAGTCCTAATTACGCGTCCATGAAGCTTATTGGGTCCTCAATACACTTCGTTCTCATCACTTCAAGTTAAAGCCTTGAAGGTGAAATGGATAAATTCGGTTGTAACAACAAGTCATGTAACAGTCAACCTCATTAGCTTGATACGTTCAGTTCTTTTGAAACAAATCGATTGAAGTGAAGGTTCTTTTACTTCATCAAACGCATTACTAAGTCCTAATTACGCGTCCATGAAGCTTATTGGGTCCTCAATACACTTCGTTCTCATCACTTCCAGTTAAAGCCTTGAAGGTGAAATGGATAACTTCAGTTGTAACAACAAGTCATGTAACAGTCAACCTCATTAGCTTGATACGTTCAGTTCTTTTGAAACAAATCGATTGAAGTGAAGGTTCTTTTACTTCATCAAACGCATTACTAAGTCCTAATTACGCGTCCATGAAGCTTATTAGGTCCTCAATACACTTCGTTCTCATGACTTCAAGTTAAAGCCTTGAAGGTGAAATGGATAACTTCGGTTGTAACAACAAGTCATGTAACAGTCAACCTCATTAGCTTGATACGTTCAGTTCTTTTGGAACAAATCGATTGAAGTGAAGGTTCTTTTACTTCATCAAACGCATTACTAAGTCCTAATTACGCGTCCATGAAGCTTATTGGGTCCTCAATACACTTCGTTCTCATCACTTCAAGTTAAAGCCTTGAAGGTGAAATGGATAACTTCGTTGTAACAACAAGTCATGTAACAGTCAACCTCATTAGCTTGATACGTTCAGTTAATTGAAACAAATCGATTGAAGTGAAGGTTCTTTTACTTCATCAAACGCATTACTAAGTCCTAATTACGCGTCCATGAAGCTTATTAGGTCCTCAATACACTTCGTTCTCATCACTTCAAGTTAAAGCCTTGAAGGTGAAATGGATAACTTCGGTTGTAACAACAGTCATGTAACAGTCAACCTCATTAGCTTGATACGTTCAGTTCTTTTGAAACAAATCGATTGAAGTGAAGGTTCTTTTACTTCATCAAACGCATTACTAAGTCCTAATTACGCGTCCATGAAGCTTATTGGGTCCTCAATACACTTCGTTCTCATCACTTCAAGTTAAAGCCTTGAAGGTGAAATGGATAACTTCAGGTTGTAACAACAAGTCATGTAACAGTCAACCTCATTAGCTTGATACGTTCAGTTCTTTTGAAACAAATCGATTGAAGTGAAGGTTCTTTTACTTCATCAAACGCATTACTAAGTCCTAATTACGCGTCCATAAAGCTTATTTGGTCCGTAATACACTTCGTTCTCATCACTTCCAGTTAAAGCCTTGAAGGTGAAATGGATAACTTTCAGTTGTAACAACAAGTCATGTAACAGTCAACCTCATTAGCTTGATACGTTCAGTTGTTTTGGAACAAATCGATTGAAGTGAAGGTTCTTTTACTTCATTAATCGCATTACTAAGTCCTATGTACGCGTCCATGAAGCTTATTGGGTCCTCAATACACTTCGTTCTCATCACTTCCAGTTAAAGCCTGCAAGGTGAAATGAATAACTTCAGTTGTAACAACAAGTCATGTAACAGTCAACCTCATTAGCTTGATACGTTCAGTTGTTTGGAACAAATCGATTGAAGTGAAGGTTCTTTTACTTCATCAATCGCATTACTAAGTCCTATTTACGCGTCCATGAAGCTTATTGGGTCCTCAATACACTTCGTTCTCATCACTTCCAGTTAAAGCCTTGAAGGTGAAATGGATAACTTCAGTTGTAACAACAAGTCATGTAACAGTCAACCTCATTAGCTTGATACGTTCAGTTCTTTTGGAACAAATCGATTGAAGTGAAGGTTCTTTTACTTCATCAAACGCATTACTAAGTCCTAATTACGCGTCCATGAAGCTTATTGGGTCCTCAATACACTTCGTTCTCATCACTTCCAGTTAAAGCTTGAAGGTGAAATGGATAACTTCAGTTGTAACAACAAGTCATGTAACAGTCAACCTCATTAGCATGATACGTTCAGTTTTTTGGAACAAATCGATTGAAGTGAAGGTTCTTTTACTTCATCAAACGCATTACTAAGTCCTAATTACGCGTCCATGAAGCTTATTGGGTCCTCAATACACTTCGTTCTCATGACTTCAAGTTAAAGCCTTGAAGGTGAAATGGATAACTTCGGTTGTAACAACAAGTCATGTAACAGTCAACCTCATTAGCTTGATACGTTCAGTTCTTTTGGAACAAATCGATTGAAGTGAAGGTTCTTTTACTTCATCAACGCATTACTAAGTCCTATTACGCGTCCATGAAGCTTATTGGGTCCTCAATACACTTCGTTCTCATCACTTCAAGTTAAAGCCTGAAGGTGAAATGGATAACTTCAGTTGTAACAACAAGTCATGTAACAGTCAACCTCATTAGCTTGATACGTTCAGTTCTTTTGAACAAATCGATTGAAGTGAAGGTTCTTTTACTTCATCAACGCATTACTAAGTCCTAATTACGCGTCCATGAAGCTTATTGGGTCCTCAATACACTTCGTTCTCATCACTTCAGTTAAAGCCTTGAAGGTGAAATGGATAACTTCAGTTGTAACAACAAGTCATGTAACAGTCAACCTCATTAGCTTGATACGTTCAGTTCTTTTGGAACAAATCGATTGAAGTGAAGGTTCTTTTACTTCATCAAACGCATTACTAAGTCCTAATTACGCGTCCATGAAGCTTATTTGGTCCTCATACACTTCGTTCTCATCACTTCCAGTTAAAGCCTGAAGGTGAAATGAATAACTTCAGTTGTAACAACAGTCATGTAACAGTCAACCTCATTAGCTTGATACGTTCAGTTGTTTTGGAACAAATCGATTGAAGTGAAGGTTCTTTTACTTCATCAAACGCATTACTAAGTCCTATTTACGCGTCCATGAAGCTTATTGGGTCCTCAATACACTTCGTTCTCATCACTTCCAGTTAAAGCCTGCAAGGTGAAATGAATAACTTCAGTTGTAACAACAAGTCATGTAACAGTCAACCTCATTAGCTTGATACGTTCAGTTGTTTTGGAACAAATCGATTGAAGTGAAGGTTCTTTTACTTCATTAATCGCATTACTAAGTCCTAATTACGCGTCCATGAAGCTTATTGGGTCCTCAATACACTTCGTTCTCATCACT
Source organism: Begonia masoniana (assembly GCA_022432975.1). Classification (NCBI taxonomy): domain Eukaryota; kingdom Viridiplantae; phylum Streptophyta; class Magnoliopsida; order Cucurbitales; family Begoniaceae; genus Begonia; species Begonia masoniana. The sequence continues at coordinate 18,045,055 of CM039506.1, forward strand.
TCAAGTTAAAGCCTTGAAGGTGAAATGAATAACTTCAGTTGTAACAACAAGTCATGTAACATCAACCTCATTACCTTGATAACTTCAGTTGTAACAACAAGTCATGTAACAGTCAACCTCATTAGCTTGATACGTTCAGTTCTTTTGGAACAAATCGATTGAAGTGAAGGTTCTTTTACTTCATCAAACGCATTACTAAGTCCTAATTACGCGTCCATGAAGCTTATTGGGTCCTCAATACACTTCGTTCTCATCACTTCCAGTTAAAGCCTGGAAGGTGAAATGGATAACTTCGGTTGTAACAACAAGTCATGTAACAGTCAACCTCATTAGCTTGATACGTTCAGTTCTTTTGGAACAAATCGATTGAAGTGAAGGTTCTTTTACTTCATCAAACGCATTACTAAGTCCTAATTACGCGTCCATGAAGCTTATTGGGTCCTCAATACACTTCGTTCTCATCACTTCAAGTTAAAGCCTTGAAGGTGAAATGGATAACTTCGGTTGTAACAACAAGTCATGTAACAGTCAACCTCATTAGCTTGATACGTTCAGTTGTTTTGGAACAAATCGATTGAAGTAAAGGTTCTTTTACTTCATCAAACGCATTACTAAGTCCTAATTACGCGTCCATGAAGCTTATTGGAGTCCTCAATACACTTCGTTCTCATCACTTCAAGTTAAAGCCTTGAAGGTGAAATGGATAACTTCGGTTGTAACAACAAGTCATGTAACAGTCAACCTCATTAGCTTGATACGTTCAGTTCTTTTGAAACAAATCGATTGAAGTGAAGGTTCTTTTACTTCATCAAACGCATTACTAAGTCCTAATTACGCGTCCATGATAGCTTATTGGGTCCTCAATACACTTCGTTCTCATCACTTCAAGTTAAAGCCTTGAAGGTGAAATGGATAACTTCGGTTGTAACAACAAGTCATGTAACAGTCAACCTCATTAGCTTGATACGTTCAGTTCTTTTGGAACAAATCGATTGAAGTGAAGGTTCTTTTACTTCATCAAACGCATTACTAAGTCCTAATTACGCGTCCATGAAGCTTATTGGGTCCTCAATACACTTCGTTCTCATCACTTCCAGTTAAAGCCTTGAAGGTGAAATGGATAACTTCAGTTGTAACAACAAGTCATGTAACTGTCAACCTCATTAGCTTGATACGTTCAGTTCTTTTGAACAAATCGATTGAAGTGAAGGTTCTTTTACTTCATCAAACGCATTACTAAGTCCTAATTACGCGTCCATGAAGCTTATTGGGTCCTCAATACACTTCGTTCTCATCACTTCAAGTTAAAGCCTTGAAGGTGAAATGGATACTTCGGTTGTAACAACAAGTCATGTAACAGTCAACTCATTAGCTTGATACGTTCAGTTCTTTTGAAACAAATCGATTGAAGTGAAGGTTCTTTTACTTCATCAACGCATTACTAAGTCCTAATTACGCGTCCATGAAGCTTATTGGGTCCTCAATACACTTCGTTCTAATCACTTCAAGTTAAAGCTCTTGAAGGTGAAATGGATAAATTCGGTTGTAACAAAAAGTCATGTAACAGTCAACCTCATTAGCTTGATACGTTCAGTTCTTTTGGAACAAATCGATTGAAGTGAAGGTTCTTTTACTTAATCAAACGCATTATTAAGTCCTAATTACGCGTCCATGAAGCTTATTGGGTGCTCAAAACCGAAATCGGAAGTAAAATGGAACCTTGGAAAATTTAAAACAAACAGAAAACATTTAATAAAAACTTAAAAAAACATTATAAAAGAAACTTTAAAACAGATCAGAAAAGAGGGAGGGCAGAATCGGATTCTGCCCGCAAAAGTAGCAGCACCAGGCGCTGCTTATCAGCGCCTCGGTCGCCGAGTGCTGTCGTATGAGCAGCGATCGATCTCTGGTCGGCAGCAGAGATCGATCGCTGCACTGGAAGGAAACCACAGCGATCGATCTCTGCGCGTGCAGAGATCGATCGTGCACTAGCGCGATTATCGAATCACTGTCTAGGATGCGCAGCGATCGATCTTGCTCTGCAGCAGCGAGATATCGCTGCAGCATGCAGCGATTTCCTCCTTTAGACTTCCAACCTTCAACACTTATCATTTTTACAGCATTTAACATATCTGTTTGCTCTCTGAATCCGATTTCCAGAGAGCAACCTCCGTTTTCTTTACACCAAATTTCCATATAACTCACAACTTAAATCTACTTAAATCCAATTTAAACGTATTCTAAACTCAATCGACTCGAGTCGGACTTTGCGAAGTCCAACTGCGTGGATAGCTCTAAACATCGAGCATAACCGTATCAACCTAAAACCAATCAAAACATTTCCAAAACATTCATTAAACAGTTTAAACCAAAACTTTTACATACAATTACCAAAACGTATCTAATCCCTATCCAGATCCAAACAACCTAAGTATACTATACATTATCACTCAAAACATCCCAAATAAACCCAGAGTTCAGACATACATCCCCACGGGTCATATTGCGCCTCGACTGCCCAGCGCACTCCCACGAGCATCATCCATCAACTGCCTCCGACATCAGGAGGAGGAACGTCGTCCTCACCTGGATCTACGCACCTAGAAGATCACAATACACCATACAGACACATACGCGATATTGAAAACTCAGTAAGCTACGTAAATGCAGATTGATGAGTGCGTATGCCATTCAGAATCATGTCAGATTCGATTACAGATAAAGAATTACAGATTACAGATTCATTACGTCACAGACAGACAGAATTGTCACCGAAACCTCTACCCACTAAGCGGAGAGGGCCATCCAGTGGTTCGGACTACCCTTCACCTAGAGAGGGGGGGTACACGCTTGCAACACGCACAGCGTGGCCTGAGCCAATTTCCCGCGTGACCAGAAACAGACGATCCACTTTATCATTCAGATTTCGTGTACAGAGTTTGTTCGATAACGGGACAGTTCTCACAAACAGTGCAGAATTACGCGTCCATGAAGCTTATTGGGTCCTCAATACACTTCGTTCTCATCACTTCAAGTTAAAGCCTTGAAGGTGAAATGGATAACTTCAGTTGTAACAACAAGTCATGTAACAGTCAACCTCATTAGCTTGATACGTTCAGTTCTTTTGAAACAAATCGATTGAAGTGAAGGTTCTTTTACTTCATCAAACGCATTACTAAGTCCTAATTACGCGTCCATGAAGCTTATTGGGTCCTCAATACACTTCGTTCTCATCACTTCAAGTTAAAGCCTTGAAGGTGAAATGGATAACTTCAGTTGTAACAACAAGTCATGTAACAGTCAACCTCATTAGCTTGATACGTTCAGTTCTTTTGGAACAAATCGATTGAAGTGAAGGTTCTTTTACTTCATCAAACGCATTACTAAGTCCTAATTACGCGTCCATGAAGCTTATTGGGTCCTCAATACACTTCGTTCTCATCACTTCAAGTTAAAGCCTTGAAGGTGAAATGGATAACTTCGGTTGTAACAACAAGTCATGTAACAGTCAACCTCATTAGCTTGATACGTTCAGTTCTTTTGGAACAAATCGATTGAAGTGAAGGTTCTTTTACTTCATCAAACGCATTACTAAGTCCTAATTACGCGTCCATGAAGCTTATTGGTTCTCAATACACTTCGTTCTCATCACTTCAAGTTAAAAGCATTGAAGGTGACATGGATAATTTCAGTTGTAACAAAAAGTCATGTAACAGTCAACCTCATTAGCTTGATACGTTCAGTTTCTTTTGAACAAATCGATTGAAGTGAAGGTTCTTTTACTTCATCAAACGCATTACTTAAGTCCTAATTACGCGTCCATGAAGCTTATTGGGTCCTCAATACACTTCGTTCTCATCACTTCAAGTTAAAGCCTTGAAGGTGAAATGGATAACTTCGAGTTGTAACAAAAGTCATGTAACAGTCAACCTCATTAGCTTGATACGTTCTGTTCTTTTGGAACAAATTGATTGAATGGAAGGTTCTTTGACATCATCAAACGCATTACTAAGTCCTAATTATGCGTCCATGATGCTTATTGGGTCCTCAATACACTTCGTTCTCATCACTTCAAGTTAAAGCCTTGAAGGTGAAATGGATAACTTCAGTTGTAACAACAAGTCATGTAACAGTCAACCTCATTAGCCTTGATACGTTCAGTTCTTTTGGAACAAATCGATTGAAGTGAAGGTTCTTTTACTTTCATCAAACGCATTACTAAGTCCTATTACGCGTCCATGAAGCTTATTGGGTCCTCAATACACTTCGTTCTCATCACTTCAAGTTAAAGCCTTGAAGGTGAAATGGAATAACTTCAGTTGTAACAACAAGTCATGTAACAGTCAACCTCATTAGCTTGATACGTTCATTTCTTTTGGAACAAATCGATTGAAGTGAAGGTTCTTTTACTTCATCAAACGCATTACTAATTCCTAATTACGCGTCCATGATGCTTATTGGGTCCTCAATACCACTTCGTTCTCATCACTTCAAGTTAAAGCCTTGAAGGTGAAATGGATAACTTCGAGTTGTAACAACAAGTCATGTAACAGTCACCTCATTAGCTTGATACGTTTAGTTCTTTTGAAACAAATCGATTGAAGTGAAGGTTCTTTTACTTCATCAAACGCATTACTAAGTCCTAATTACGCGTCCATGAAGCTTATTGGGTCCTCAATACACTTCGTTCTCATCACTTCCAGTTAAAGCCTTGAAGGTGAAATGGATAACTTCGGTTGTAACAACAAGTCATGTAACAGTCAACCTCATTAGCTTGATACTGTTCAGTTCTTTTGAAACAAATCGATTGAAGTGAAGGTTCTTTTACTTCATCAAACGCATTACTAAGTCCTAATTACGTGTCCATGAAGCTTATTGAGTCCTCAATACACTTCGTTATCATCACTTCAAGTTAAAGCCTTGAAGGTGAAATGGATAACTTCGGTTGTAACAACAAGTCATGTAACAGTCAACCTCATTAGCTTGATACGTTCAGTTCTTTTGGAAACAAATCGATTGAAGTGAAGGTTCTTTTACTTCATCAAACGCATTACTAAGTCCTAATTACGCGTCCATGAAGCTTATTGGGTCCTCAATACACTTCGTTCTCATCACTTCAGTTAAAGCCTTGAAGGTGAAATGGATAACTTCGGTTGTAACAACAAGTCATGTAACAGTCAACCTCATTAGCTTGATACGTTCAGTTCTTTTGAAACAAATCGATTGAAGTGAAGGTTCTTTTACTTCATCAAACGCATTACTAAGTCCTAATTACGCGTCCATGAAGCTTATTGGGTCCTCAATACACTTCGTTCTCATCACTTCAAGTTAAAGCCTTGAAGGTGAAATGGATAACTTCGGTTGTAACAACAAGTCATGTAACAGTCAACCTCATTAGCTTGATACGTTCAGTTCTTTTGAAACAAATCGATTGAAGTGAAGGTTCTTTTACTTCATCAAACGCATTACTAAGTCCTAATTACGCGTCCATGAAGCTTATTGGGTCCTCAATACACTTCGTTCTCATCACTTCAGTTAAAGCCTTGAAGGTGAAATGGATAACTTCGGTTGTAACAACAAGTCATGTAACAGTCAACCTCATTAGCTTGATACGTTCAGTTCTTTTGAAACAATCGATTGAAGTGAGGTTCTTTACTTCATCAAACGCATTACTAAGTCCTAATTACGCGTCCATGAAGCTTATTGGGTCCTCAATACACTTCGTTCTCATCATTTCAAGTTAAAGCCTTAAAGGTGAAATGGATAACTTCGGTTGTAACAACATGTCATGTAACAGTCAACCTCATTAGCTTGATACGTTCAATTCTTTTGAAACAAATCGATTGAAGTGAAGGTTCTTTTACTTCATCAAAACGCATTACTAAGTCCTAATTACGCGTCCATGAAGCTTATTGGGTCCTCAATACACTTCGTTCTCATCACTTCAAGTTAAAGCCTTGAAGGTGAAATGGATAACTTCGGTTGTAACAACAAGTCATGTAACAGTCAACCTCATTAGCTTGATACGTTCAGTTTTTTGGAACAAATCGATTGAAGTGAAGGTTCTTTTACTTCATCAACGCATTACTAAGTCCTAATTACGCGTCCATGAAGCTATTGGGTCCTCAATACACTTCGTTCTCATCACTTCCAGTTAAAGCCTTGAAGGTGAAATGGATAACTTCAGTTGTAACAACAAGTCATGTAACAGTCAACTCTCATTAGCTTGATACGTTCAGTTCTTTGGAACAATCGATTGAAGTGAAGGTTCTTTTACTTCATCAAACGCATTACTAAGTCCTAATTACGCGTCCATGAAGCTTATTGGGTCCTCAATACACTTCGTTCTCATCACTTCAAGTTAAAGCCTTGAAGGTGAAATGGATAACTTCGATTGTAACAACAAGTCATGTAACAGTCAACCTCATTAGCTTGATACGTTTAGTTCTATTGAAACAAATCGATTGAAGTGAAGGTTCTTTTACTTCATCAAACGCATTACTAAGTCCTAATTACGCGTCCATGAATGCTTATTGGGTCCTCAATACACTTCGTTCTCATCACTTCAGTTAAAGCCTTGAAGGTGAAATGGATAACTTCAGTTGTAACAACAAGTCATGTAACAGTCAACCTCATTAGCTTGATACGTTCAGTTCTTTTGAAACAAATCGATTGAAGTGAAGGTTCTTTTACTTCATCAAACGCATTACTAAGTCCTAATTACGCGTCCATGAAGCTTATTGGGTCCTCAATACACTTCGTTCTCATCACTTCAAGTTAAAGCCTTGAAGGTGAAATGGATAACTTCGGTTGTAACAACAAGTCATGTAACAGTCAACCTCATTAGCTTGATACGTTCAGTTCTTTTGAAACAAATCGATTGAAGTGAAGGTTCTTTTACTTCATCAAACGCATTACTAAGTCCTAATTACGCGTCCATGAAGCTTATTGGGTCCTCAATACACTTCGTTCTCATCACTTCAAGTTAAAGCCTTGAAGGTGAAATGGATAACTTCGGTTGTAACAACAGTCATGTAACAGTCAACCTCATTAGCTTGATACGTTCAGTTCTTTTGAAACAAATCGATTGAAGTGAAGGTTCTTTTACTTCATCAAACGCATTACTAAGTCCTAATTACGCGTCCATGAAGCTTATTGGGTCCTCAATACACTTCGTTCTCATCACTTCAAGTTAAAGCCTTGAAGGTGAAATGGATAACTTCGGTTGTAACAACAAGTCATGTAACAGTCAACCTCATTAGCTTGATACGTTCAGTTCTTTTGGAACAATCGATTGAAGTGAAGGTTCTTTTACTCATCAAACGCATTACTAAGTCCTAATTACGCGTCCATGAAGCTTATTGGGTCCTCAATACACTTCGTTCTCATCACTTCAAGTTAAAGCCTTGAAGGTTGAAATGGATAACTTCGGTTGTAACAACAAGTCATGTAACAGTCAACCTCATTAGCTTGATACGTTCAGTTCTTTTGAACAAATCGATTGAAGTGAAGGTTCTTTTACTTCATCAAACGCATTACTAAGTCCTAATTACGCGTCCATGAAGCTTATTGGGTCCTCAATACACTTCGTTCTCATCACTTCAAGTTAAAGCCTTGAAGGTGAAATGGATAACTTCGGTTGTAACAACAAGTCATGTAACAATCAACCTCATTAGCTTGATACGTTCAGTTCTTTTGAAACAAATCGATTGAAGTGAAGGTTCTTTTACTTCATCAAACGCATTACTAAGTCCTAATTACTGCGTCCATGATGCTTATTGGGTCCTCAATACACTTCGTTCTCATCACTTCAAGTTAAAGCCTTAAGGTGAAATGGATAACTTCGGTTGTAACAACAATGTCATGTAACAGTCAACCTCATTAGCTTGATACGTTCAGTTCTTTTGAACAAATCGATTGAAGTGAAGGTTCTTTTACTTCATCAAACGCATTACTAAGTCCCTAATTACGCGTCCATGAAGCTTATTGGGTCCTCAATACACTTCGTTCTCATCACTTCAAGTTAAAGCCTTGAAGGTGAAATGGATAACTTCGGTTGTAACAACAAGTCATGTAACAGTCAACCTCATTAACTTGATACGTTCAGTTTTTTTTAACAAATCGATTGAAGTGAAGGTTCTTTTACTTCATCAAACGCATTACTAAGTCCTAATTATGCGTCCATGATGCTTATTGGGTCCTCAATACACTTTGTTCTCATCACTTCAAGTTAAAGCCTTGAAGGTGAAATGGATAACTTCGGTTGTAACAACAAGTCATGTAACAGTCAACCTCATTAGCTGATACGTTCAGTTCTTTTGAAACAAATCGATTGAAGTGAAGGTTCTTTACTTCATCAAAACGCATTACTAAGTCCTAATTACGCGTCCATGAATCTTATTGGGTCCTCAATACACTTCGTTCTCATCACTTCAAGTTAAAGCCTTGAAGGTGAAATGGATAACTTCGGTTGTAACAACAAGTCATGTAACAGTCAACCTCATTAGCTTGATACGTTCAGTTCTTTTGAAACAAATCGATTGAAGTGAAGGTTCTTTTACTTCATCAAACGGCATTACTAAGTCCTAATTACGCGTCCATGATGCTTATTGGGTCCTCAATACATTTCGTTCTCATCACTTCCAGTTAAAGCCTTGATGGTGAAATGGATAACTTCTGTTGTAACAACAAGTCATGTAACAGTCAACTTCATTAGCTTGATACGTTCAGTTCTTTTGAAACAAATCGATTGAATTGAAGGTTCTTTTACTTCATCAAACGCATTACTAAGTCCTAATTACGCGTCCATGAACCTTATTGGGTCCTCAATACACTTCGTTCTCATCATTTCAAGTTAAAGCCTTAAAGGTGAAATGGATAACTTCGGTTATAACAACATGTCATGTAACAGTCAACCTCATTAGCTTGATACGTTCAATTCCTTTAAAACAAATCGATTGAAATGAAGGTTCTTTTACTTCATCAAACGCATTACTAAGCCCTAATTACGCGTCCATGAAGCTTATTGGGTCCTCAATACACTTCGTTCTCTTCACTTCAAGTTAAAGCCTCAGTTGTAACAACAAGTCATGTAACAATCAACCCCATTAGCTTGATACGTTCAGTTATTTTGAAACAAATCGATTGAAGTGAAGGTTCTTTTACTTCATCAAACGCGTTACTAAGTCCTAATTACGCGTCCATGAAGCTTATTGGAGTCCTCAATACACTTCGTTCTCATCACTTCAGTTAAAGCCTTGAAGGTGAAATGGATAACTTCGGTTGTAACAACAAGTCATGTAACAGTCAACCTCATTAGCTTGATACGTTCAGTTCTTTTGAAACAAATCGATTGAAGTGAAGGTTCTTTTACTTCATCAAACGCATTACTAAGTCCTAATTACGCGTCCATGAAGCTTATTGGGTCCTCAATACACTTCGTTCTCATCACTTCAAGTTAAAGCCTTGAAGGTGAAATGGATAACTTCGGTTGTAACAACAAGTCATGTAACAGTCAACCTCATTAGCTTGATATGTTCAGTTATTTTGAAACAAATCGATTGAAGTGAAGGTTCTTTTACTTCATCAAACGCTTACTAAGTGCTAATTACGCGTCCATGATGCTTATTGGGTCCTCAATACAATTCGTTCTCATCACTTCAAGTTAAAGCCTTGAAGGTGAAATGGATAACTTCGGTTGTAACCAAAAGTCATGTAACAATCAATCTCATTAGCTTGATACGTTCAGTTCTTTTGAAACAAATCGATTGAAGTGAAGGTTCTTTTACTTCATCAAACGCATTATTAAGTCCTAATTATGCGTCCATGATGCTTATTGGGTCCTCAATACACTTCGTTCTCATCACTTCCAGTTAAAGCCTTAATGGTGAAATGGATAATTTCAGTTGTAACAAAAAGTCATGTAACAGTCAACCTCATTAGCTTGATACATTCAGTTCTTTTGGAACAAATCGATTGAAGTGAAGTTTCTTTTACTTCATCAAACGCATTAATAAGTCGAAATTACGCGTCCATGAATCTTATTGGGTCCTCAATACACTTCGTTCTCATCACTTCAAGTTAAAGCCTTGTAGGTAAAATGGATAAATTCGATTGTAACAAAAAGTCATGTAACAGTCAACCTCATTAGCTTGATACGTTCAGTTCTTTTGGAACAAATCGATTGAAGTGAAGGTTCTTTTACTTCATCAAACGCTTTACTAAGTCCTAATTATGCGTCCATGATGCTTATTGGGTCCACAATACACTTCGTTCCCATCACTTCAAGTTAAAGCCTTGAAGGTGAAATGGATAACTTCGGTTCTAACAACAAGTCATGTAATAGTCTACCTCATTAGCATGATACGTTCAGTTCTTTTGAAACAAATCGATTGAAGTGAAGGTTCTTTTACTTCATCAAACGCATTACTAAGTCCTAATTACGCGTCCATGATGCTTATTGGGTCCTCAATACACTTCGTTCTTATCACTTAAAGTTAAAGATTTGAAGGTGAAATGGATAACTTCGGTTGTAACAACAAGTCATGTAACAATCAACCTCATTAGCTTGTTACGTTCAGTTCTTTTGAAACAAATCGATTGAAGTGAAGGTTCTTTTACTTCATCAAACACATTACTAAGTCCCTAATTACGCGTCATGAAGCTTATTGGGTCCTCAATACACTTCGTTCTCATCACTTCTAGTTAAAGCCTTGAAAGTGAAATGGATAACTTCAGGTTGTACAACAAGTCATGTACAGTCAACCTCATTAGCTTGATACGTTCAGTTCTTTTGAAAGAATCGATTGAAGTGAAGGTTCTTTTACTTCATCAAACGCATTACTAAGTCCTAATTACGCGTCCATGAAGCTTATTGGGTCCTCAATACACTTCGTTCTCATCACTTCAAGTTAAAGCCTTGAAGGTGAAATGGATAACTTCGGTTGTAACAATAGTCATGTAACAATCAACCTCATTAGCTTGATACGTTCAGTTCTTTTGAAACAAATCGATTGAAGTGAACGGTTCTTTTACTTCATCAAACGCATTACTAAGTCCAAATTACGTGTCCATGAAGCTTATTGGGTCCTTAATACACTTCGTTCTCATCACTTCAAGTTAAAGCCTTGAAGGTGAAATGGATAACTTCGGTTGTAACAACAAGTCATGTAACAGTCAACCTCATTAGCTTGATACGTTCAGTTCTTTTGAAACAAATCGATTGAAGTGAAGGTTCTTTTACTTCATCAAACGCATTACTAAATCCTAATTACGCGTCCATGAAGTTTATTAAGTCCTCAATACACTTCGTTCTCATGACTTCAAGTTAAAACCTTGAAGGTGAAATGGATAAATTCGGTTGTAACGACAAATCATGTAACAGTCAACCTCATTAGCTTGATACGTTCAGTTCTTTTTGAACAAATCATCTAAAGTGAAGGTTCTTTTACTTCATCAAACGCATTACTAAGTCCTAATTACGCATCCATTAATCTTATTGGATGCTCAATACACTTCGTTCCCATCACTTCAAGTTAAAGACTTGAAGGTGAAATGGATAACTTCGGTTGTAACAACAAGTCTTGTAACAGTCAACCTCATTAGCTTGATACGTTCAGTTCTTTTGAAACAAAATGATTGAAGTGAAGGTTCTTTTACTTCATCAAACGCATTACTAAGTCCTAATTACTTGTCCATGAAGCTTATTGGGTGCTTAATACACTTCGTTATTATCACTTCAAGTTAAAGCCTTGAAGGTGAAATTGAAAACTCCAGTTGTAACAACAAGTCATGTAATAGTCAACCTCATTAGCTTGATACGTTCAGTTCTTTTGGAACAAATCAATTGAAGTGAAGGTTATATTACTTCATCAAACGCATTACTAAGTCCTAATTACGCGTCCATGAAGCTTATTTGGTGCTTAATACAATTCGTTCTCATCATTTCCAGTTAAAGCCTTAAAGGTGAAATGGATAATTTCAGTTGTAACAAAAAGTCATGTAACAGTCAACCTCATTAGCTTGATACATTCAGTTCTTTTGGAACGAATCGATTGAAGTGAAGTTTCTTTTACTTCATCAAACGCATTACTAAGTCCAAATTACGCGTCCATGAAGCTTATTGGGTCCTCAATACACTTCGTTCTCATCACTTCAAGTTAAAGCCTTTTAGGTAAAATGGATAAATTCGATTGTAACAAAAAGTCATGTAACAGTCAACCTCATTAGCTTGATACGTTCAGTTCTTTTGGAACAAATCGATTGAAGTGAAGGTTCTTTTACTTCATCAAACGCTTTACTAAGTCCTAATTATGCGTCCGTGATGCTTATTGGGTCCACAATACACTTCGTTCCCATCACTTCAAGTTAAAGCCTTGAAGGTGAAATGGATAAATTCGGTTGTAACAAAAAGTCATGTAACAATCAATCTCATTAGCTTGATACGTTCAGTTCTTTTACTTTCTCAAACGCATTACTAAGTCCTAATTATTCGTCCATGATGCTTATTGGGCCCTCAATACACTTCGTTCTCATCACTTCCAGTTAAAGCCTTGAATGTGAAATGGATAACTTCAGTTGTAACAACAAGTCATGTAACAGTCAACCTCATTAGCTTGATACGTTTAGTTCTTTTGGAACAAATCGATTGAAGTGAAGGTTCTTTTACTTCATCAAACGCATTACTAACCCCTAATTACGCGTCCATGAAGCTGATTGGGTCCTCAATACACTTCGTTCTCATCACTTCTAGTTAAAGCCTTGAAATTGAAATGGATAACTTCAGTTGTACAACAAGTCATGTTACAGTCAACCTCATTAGCTTGATACGTTCAGTTCTTTTGAAAGAAATCGATTGAAGTGAAGGTTCTTTTACTTCATCAAACGCATTACTAAGTCCTAGTTACGCGTCCATGAAGCTTATTGGGTCCTCAATACACTTCGTTTTCATCACTTCAAGTTAAAGCCTTGAAGGTGAAATGGATAACTTCGGTTGTAACAATTAGTCATGTAACAATCAACCTCATTAGCTTGATACGTTCAGTTCTTTTGAAACAAATCGATTGAAGTGACGGTTCTTTTACTTCATCGAACGCATTACTAAGTCCAAATTACGCGTCCCTGAAGCTTATTGGGTCCTCAATACACTTCGTTCTCATCACTTCCAGTTAAAGCCTTGAAGGTGAAATAGATAACTTCAGTTGTAACAACAAGTCATGTAACAATCAACCTCATTACCTTGATAAGTTCAGTTCTTTTGAAACAAATCGATTGAAGTGAAGGTTCTTTTACTTCATCGAACGCATTACTAAGTCCAAATTACGTGTCCCTGAAGCTTTTTGGGTCCTCAATACACTTCGTTCTCATCACTTCCAGTTAAAGCCTTGAAGGTGAAATTGATAACTTCAGTTGTAACAACAAGTCATGTAACAATCAACCTCATTACCTTGATAAGTTCAGTTGTTTTGGAACAAATCGATTGAAGTGAACGTTCTTTTACTTCATCAAGCGCATTACTAAGTCCTAATTACGCGTCCTTGAAGCGTATTGGGTCCTCAATTCACTTTGTTCTTATCACTTCCAGTTAAAGCCTTGAAGTTGAAATGGATAACTTCAGTTGTAACAACAAGTCATGTAACAGTCAACCTCATTAGCTTGATACGTTCAGTTCTTTTGAAACAAATCGATTGAAGTGAAGGTTCTTTTACTTCATCAAATGCATTACTAAGTCCTAATTAGCTTGATATGTTCAGTTCTTTTGAAACAAATCGATTGAAGTGAAGGTTCTTTTACTTCATCAAACGCATTCAAATTTCTTAATTACGCGTCCATGAAGCTTATGGGTCCTCAATACACTTCGTTCTCATCACTTCCAGTTAAAGCCTTGAAGGTGAAATGGATAACTTCAGTTGTAACAACAAGTCATGTAACAATCAACCTCATTACCTTGATAAGTTCAGTTGTTTTGGAACAAATCGATTGAAGTGAAGGTCTTTTACTTCATCGAACGCATTACTAAGTCCTAATTACGCGTCCATGAAGCTTATTGGGTCCTCAATACACTTCGTTCTCATCACTTCCAGTTAAAGCCTTGAAGTTGAAATGGATAACTTCAGTTGTAACAACAAGTCATGTAACAGTCAACCACATTAGCTTGATATGTTCAGTTCTTTTGAAACAAATCGATTGAAGTGAAGGTTCTTTTACTTCATCAAACGCATTACTAAGTCCTAATTACGCGTCCATGAAGCTATTGGGTCCTCAATACACTTCGTTCTCATCACTTCAAGTTAAAGCCTTGAAGGTGAAATGGATAACTTCGGTGTAACAACAAGTCATGTAACAATCAACCTCATTACCTTGATAAGTTCAGTTGTTTTGGAACAAATCGATTGAAGTGAAGGTTCTTTTACTTCATCAAACGCATTACTAAGTCCTAATTACGCGTCCTTGAAGCGTATTGGGTCCTCAATTCACTTTGTTCTTATCACTTCCAGTTAAAGCCTTGATGTTGAAATGGATAACTTCAGTTGTACCAACAAGTCATGTAACAATCAACCTCATTAGCTTGATACGTTCAGTTCTTTTGAAACAAATCGATTGAAGTGAAGGTTCTTTTAATTCATCAAACGCATTACTAAGTCTTAATTACGCGTCCATGATGCTTGTTGGGTCCTCAATACACTTCGTTCTCATCACTTCCAGTTAAAGCCTTGAAGGTGAAATAGATAACTTCAGTTGTAACAACAGTCATGTAACATCAACCTCATTAGCTTGATACGTTCAGTTCTTTTGAAACAAATCGATTGAAGTGAAGGTTCTTTTACTTCATCAAACGCATTCCTAAGTCCTAATTACGCGTCCATGATGCTTATTGTGATGTAGTCAAAGGAGCAACTAAGGACAATCAGGAAGCAATAGGGAGTCAAGATCCATTGATGAACATAGGAGGAACAATGACGAGATCAAGAACAAAGAAAATAAACAAAAGACTACAAATTTTAATCAAAGACATCCAAGAAAAGGAATCATCACAAAATGTGCAACGAGTATCAATATTTAGTAAGTGTTGATGAAGAAGCAAGGACTGGAAAAGAAGCCCAAAGCTAAGCCCAAAACGATGTCTCAAAAATAAAGACTTCTCACATGGTCACCCAACATGGCACTACTCTAGCCCAAGAGTTTTTAACTTCAAAGTTCTTACAAGTGCCACACCATTGGGCTAGGCCCACAATCTAAATTAAACTCGAGACTCACGTTACTTAAACCTAAGTACCGCGGCCACCATCCACTTTCACCACTTTCCAATTTTCCTTCGCTTATTTTTAGAAACTTTTCTATTTTCTAATTAGGATATTTTGATTATTTCTAATTATGTTATTACCTTATTAGATTTATCCCTTTGCCTATTTAAGGGAGTCTTGTAATAGATTTTAGGGACTTTTGAATGAATTCATTTTTGTTAAGCTTTTGCTTTGAGGTGAGATCCTTATAATTCTCTTCTTGAGTTCTTGGATTAGAACTTGATCTTCTTCAAGTGTATTCTTGAAAAGATCAAACTTGATAGCTTAGGTTCAACCAACGAGTTTGGTTCGGGTCTAGCTACTTTTCTGATAACTTTGGTTTCATCACTATCTATCGATTGGGGTCATGTTCCTTCTTCTTATTCTTTCGAATCAATAAAAGCATTATTCCCTTTTGAATTCCGCATTGCGTGTTGGGTCTAAGATCTCTAATATCTTAGGTTCACATCATTTGATATCAGAGCGAAGGTCCTTCGATTCAGAGAAGCTATCTTTATTGTTCTCGTTATTTTCTTTGTTTCTTCTCCCCAAAGTTCCGAAAAATTCAAAAAAAAAACAATATTTTTTCTGAAAATTCAAAAAAAAAAATTCCGAAATTTCAAAAAAAAAAAATTAGTAAAGAGCTCTCGAGAAAGACATATCGTTGCTTATCTCGAACCCTAGCATCAAAATCTCAAGTCGGATTTCTATTTCTGCAAGTTTGCCAGGATTCAAAAAAAAAATCGTGAAAATACCTCATTAGTATCGAGGATTCACAACCAGAAACTATTCAAGCTTCTCAAAGCGTTATATCCAGAGATCGATTCTAGCAAACACCTTTAGTGGTTTGACTTTAATCTATTCTCGAAAGTTGGATCTTAAGTTTGAAAGTTTGAAATTTTCACGTTGCACTTGTTGGATTGAATCTTGATTGGGTTCTAAATTTAAGAACCTAAAAAAGAGATTGAGTGGTAAAAGGCAAGAGTGTGAGAATATCTTATAAAAAGCCCAAATTTTGAGCGAAACACGAGTGGAGTGACATTGAACGAGTGTAAACACGTGAGGGAGAAGAGAGGTCCATTTAAATTTCTGTATCTCAATTCAGTCATTTAAATTTCTGCATTTCAATTCAGTCATTTAAATTTCCGCATTTCAATTCAGTCATTTAAACTTTCGCATTTCAATTCAGTCATTTAGATTTTCGCAAATTTAAATTTTGCAATTTACCTTTCGCGTTATTTATTCAAAAAAAAAAAAATTCAGAATCATGAGCGGAGAGGAGAATGAGATTGATATAAAGATGTTCATGAGGGTCATACACGATCAATACGAGGCTCTTAATCGAAGGATGGAACGTTTGGAGATACCATCACCTACCAATCCTCGTGGACGAAAGTTTGACGACTACTATGACCATGATGAAAAACCAAATCGAAAGGAAAGATACGATAGGAATGATAAAGAGGATGGAGATCTTAGCGATATCAAGGTTAACATCCCAGCCTTCCAAGGGAAAAGTGATCCCGAAGCCTATTTGGAATGGGAAAGGAATGTCGATTCTTTACTCGAGTATCGAAACTACACAGAGGAAAAAAAAGTCAGATTGGTTACAATGGAGTTCACCGAATATGCCAGCATTTGGTGGGATCAACTAGTAAAAACTCTGAGACGAAATGGAGAAACCCCAATTCGCACATGGAAAAGTGTGAAAACAATCATGAGAAAAAGGTACGTCCCATCATATTATTATAGGGATTTGTGTCGGAAACTTCAAGGCCTTACTCAAGGATATAAAAGTGTTGAGGAGTATTATAAAGAAATGGAGATGGCCATGATAACAACCGATATTAACGAGGATGGAGAAGCCACGATGGCAAGATTTGTGGGAGGACTTAATCGAGAGATTGCCGACATAGTAGATTTGCAACACTATTTGGACATGGAGGAATTACTACACAAGGCGATCAAAATTGAACGACAACTAAATGCCAAGAAAAGTGCAAAGATAAACACGGCGTCAAATAGTTCATGGAAACCAAATTGGAAAGGAGATAAGTCAAACCCGAGAGAGGACCACAAAGGGAAAATCATGGCTAATAACTTTAATCCACCTAAAGGAAAGTGCGAGGTTCCAACACTAACTCGGACTAGAGAAGTCAAGTGTTATCGATGCCAAGGAATTGGGCACATTGCATCGAATTGTCCCAATAAGTGTGCGATGGTTTTCTTAGAGAATGGCGATCGATATAGAAAGTGTGAGTTCAAGCGATAACGAGATGCCATCACTCGAAGATTATAGTGATGTAGACGTGGAGGAGCCGGTCAAAGGAGATTTATTAGTCACAAGGAGAGCCTTAAGTGTACAAATTAAGGAGGACGATGACAAAGCCCAAAGGGAAAACATCTTTCATACTAGGTGTCATGTCAACAACAAGGTATGTAGCATGATCATCGATAGCGGAAGTTGCACAAACGTGGCTAGTATGTTATTGGTCCAAAAGTTAAATTTGAAAACCAAGCGACACCCAAAACCGTACAAATTGCAATGGTTGAGCGATTGTGGCGAAATTAGAGTAACAAGACAAGTAAACATCGCATTATCAATCGGGAAGTACAAAGATGAGATTCTGTGTGACGTAGTGCCAATGCAAGCAACTTACATCCTATTGGGGAGACCATGACAATATGATAGAACGGTTAAGCATAACGGCTATAAAAATGAGTATTCGCTTACTCAAAATGGGAGGTTGGTAATACTAAAACCATTACCACCGTGGGAAGCAAGCTTGGATCAAGAGAGGATTGCCAAAGAGATCCAAAATGACAAAAATGGCATAGTCGAAAATTCAAGCATGAAAGAAGAGAAGAAAAAAGGCGAAAAAGAAAGTGGAGACAAAAAAGCTGATGAGAGAAAAGCCATAAATAAAGAGAGCAAAAAAGGCAAAGATGAAGAAAAGAAATTAGAGGAAGGGAGAAAAAGCGAGGGAGAAGAGAGAAAAAAGAGTGGACATGTGAGGAAATGTGAGGAGATGATTTTGTTACTCTACAAAGATGTTTATTTTTCCACTAACGAACTGACGGATTCTCTTCCCATAATTGTTACCTCTCTTTTGCAGGAATTTAAGGACATATTTCCAGAGAAATTACCTAATGGAGTTCCCCCGCTTAGGGGAATCGAGCATCAAATCGATTTCATCCCCGGAGCGACGATCCCGAACCGACCCGCGTACCGAGCAAATCCAGAGGAAACCAAGGAAATTCAAAGACAAGTAGATGAGTTGGTAGAGAAAGGCCTAGTGAAGGAGAGTCTTAGCCCATGCTCGGTTCCGGTCATATTGGTTCCGAAAAAGGATGGCACCTGGAGAACGTGCGTCGATTGCCGAGCGGTAAATAAAATTACGGTAAAGTATCGACACCCTATTCCTCGCCTTGATGATATGCTTGATGAACTGTATGGTGCATATATGTTTTCCAAAATTGATTTAAAGAACGGATATTATCAAATTCGCATGAAACAAGGAGATGAATGGAAAACAGCTTTTAAAACAAAATATGGTCTTTATGAATGGTTGGTTATGCCGTTTGGACTATCTAATGCACCGAGCACGTTTATGAGATTGATGAATCATGTTTTAAGGCAATTTATTGGAAAATTTGTTGTGGTCTACTTTGATGATATTTTGGTGTATAGTAAGTCACTTGACGAACATGTTAAGCATTTGAGATCCGTATTTGGTGTGTTAAAATCGAATCTATTGTATGCTAAAATTAAAAAGTGTACCTTTTGCATGGAATCGGTAGTTTTTCTCGGTTTTGTAGTTAGCTCAAAGGGAGTATCCGTAGATGAGGAAAAGATAAGAGCAATCAAGGAATGGCCCACACCAAAGAACGAATGAGGTACGTAGCTTTCACGGCTTGGCTAGCTTCTATAGGAGATTTGTGAAAGACTTTAGTACTATTGCGGCACCTATGAATGAATTAATTAAAAAAAATGTTGCATTTAACTGGACTGAAGTACATGAAAAAACGTTTAATTTGCTAAAAGAGAAACTAACTAATGCTCCCCTTCTAGTTTTACCAAATTTTGATAAAACATTTGAAATCGAATGTGACGCGTCGGGAAAGGGAATTGGAGGTGTTTTGATGCAGGAAATGAAGCCGATTGCTTACTTCAGTGAAAAGCTTAGTGGAGCGGCATTAAATTATTCAATATACGACAAGGAACTCTACGCTTTGGTATGGACGTTACAAACATGGCAACACTACTTGTGGCCCAAGGAGTTTATTATTCATTCCGATCACGAGAGTTTGAAGCACCTAAAGTCGCAAGGTAAATTTCACAAGAGGCACGCCAAGTGGATGGAATTCATCGAAACCTTTCCATATGTCATCCATTACAAAAAAGGTAAAGACAACGTAGTCGCTGATTGTCAAGGAGGTACGTTTTAATCACTTCTCTACAATCTAAATTGTTAGGATTTGAATTTATTAAGGATTTGTATGAATCAGATATAGATTTTTGTCATGTATGGAGAGATTGTGAGAAAATTGCATGTGCTGATTAATATAGACATGATGGGTATTTATTTCGAAAGGATAAACTTTGTATACCGAAATGCTCATTACGTGAATTGCTTGTTAGAGAAACACATGGTGGAGGATTAATGGGACACTTTGGAATTGACAAAACTTTGAATATCTTGATAGAACATTTCTTTTGGCCAAAAATGAAGCATGATGTTATAACTGTTTGTGAAAGATGCATTGAATGTAGGAAGACAAAGTAAAAGATCAAACCATATGGATTGTATAGTCCTTTACCCGTGCCCGAGCACCCTTGGACAGATATTTCCATGGACTTTGTGTTAGGTTTACCAAGAACACAAGGAGGTAAGGATAGTATTTTTGTGGTTGTGGATCGATTTAGTAAAATGGCACATTTTATTGCATGTTCTAAAACTAATGATGCTACACATATAGCGGATTTATTTTTTAAAGAAATTGTGCGTTTACATGGATTACCTAGAATAATTGTTAGTGATAGGGATGTGAAGTTTCTAAGTCACTTTTGGAGAACCTTATGGAATAAGCTAGGTACAAAATTGTTGTTTTCCACCATGGCACACCCCCAAACGGATGGACAAACCGAGGTAGTGAATCGAACTTTATCTACTTTGTTGAGAGCAATAATTTCTAAGAATTTAAAACAATGGAAAAATTGCTTGCCACATGTTGAGTTCGCTTACAATAGAGTTGTTCATTCTACTACTTCTTACTCACCATTTGAAATTGTGTATGGCTTTAACCCTCTTACACCGCTTGATTTATTACCGTTACCTTCTAATGAATTGGTTGATTTAAATGGAAAAAGAAAAGCTGAATTCGTGAGAGAATTACACTCGAAGGTTCGAGAAAACATTATACAAAAGAATGAGCACTATGCGCGACAAGCCAACAAGAGTAGAAAAGAAATCATTTTTGAACCAGGAGATTGGGTTTGGCTGCATCTACAAAAGGAGAGATTTGCAGAGCGGAAAAAAGAATAAATTACAACCGCGAGGAGACGGTCCCTTCCAAGTGTTGGAACGCATCAATGACAATGCTTATAAGATTGACTTACCAAGCGAATATGGTAATGTAAGCGCTACTTTTAATGTTAGTGACTTATCTTTGTTTGATGCAGATTTGAGGACGAATCTTTTCGAAGAGGGAGGGATTGATGTAGTCAAAGGAGCAACTAAGGACAATCAAGAAGCAATAGGGAGTCAAGATCCATTGATGAACATAGGAGGACCAATGACGAGATCAAGAACAAAGAAAATAAACAAAAGACTACAAATTTTAATCAAAGACATCCAAGAAAAGGAATCATCACAAAATGTGCAACGAGCAATAATATTACTAAGTGTTGATGAAGAAGCAAGGACTGGAAAAGAAGCCCAAAACGAAGCCCAAAACAATGTCTCAAAAATAAAGACTTCCCACATGGTCACCCAACATGGCACTACTCTAGCCCAAGTGTAACGACCCTAATACTGTACCCATTTTTCCCGTATAAATTTTTCATTTTCTTTTATACTTAGCGTTTATGCGGAAAACATTTTGAAATCGAGCTAAATAGAACTTTTAAAACAATTATAAACATTTAATTTAAAACTATAAACAATTAAAACTGTTTAAAACAGTAAACAAATCGCAGAGGGGCAGAACCGAAATCAGAGAGGGAATGAAAGCAGCGACTGTTCGCTGTAGGCGCTGCACTTTGCAGCGACCATGTCCCCCTTCACCCCAGAATCTTCTACCACCTTTCCCTGTTATTCCCTGTTTTACAAGTGCTTTCTGGAATTTCCAGAGAGCAAAACATCACTCTACGTTAAGCATTTTCCAATTCCATCACTATCAATTTATCAATTAAACTCAACTAAAACGTGTTCTAAACTCAATCAACTTGCAGCGGACTTTGGGAAATCCAACTGCGTGGATAGCTCTAAAAACCTAGCCTATCCGTAACCAATCCTAAAACCATTTAAAACATTTCTATAACATTCGAATAAAAGACTTAACAAAACATTTTAAATACGATTACCAAAACATTTGAAACGTCAAAAGTAAACCTATCAACTACCAGACCAAGCATCCTAATATGTTCTATACAAATTAACATCAGCCCAAACATCACGAAAATCCCAAAATATATACATACTTCCCCCACGGGTCAAAACGCGCCTCGACTGCCCAGCGCACTCCCACGGGCCATCATCCATCAACTGCCTCAGACATCAGAAGGAGGAGCGTCGTCCTCACCTGGATCTACGTCACCTACACCATACAGACACCTATGAGATAATGAAATCTCAGTAAGCTACGTAAATGCAGATGCATGCGTGCGTATGCCATTCAGAAAACATGCAGATTCAGATTCAGATACAGATTCATTACGTCGCAGACAGACAGATTGTCACCGAGATCGCAACCACTAACCGGAGAGAGCCCATCCTGCGGTCGGACTACTCTTTCCAGCTAGAGGAGGGGGGTACACGCTTGCAACACGCACAGCCGTGCCTGAGCCCCACCTCAAGTGACCAGATACAGACAGATTACGTTCATTCATTACAGAGGTTCGTTTTCTTTTCTTAAAACACGTGCGGAAATTCATTTTCATGTCATTTGAAATACGTTATGCATGAACAGATATGAGCATAATATAAGCATTCAATAAACAAGCACATGTATACCATCAAGACTGTAAATGAAATAACCTACAAAACGTTTAAACCTAACTACCCAACCAAAGCAATTAAAACAAACGATTCTTTAACATCCTCGACGCGACATCGAAGTACGGTGTAGGCCCATCAGCCAGAGTAAGTCACGAGAACTTACCTTGAGCGCGCTGAATCTCAAGCTTCGTCCACAGGAGTTGTGTGTCTGAGACAAAACACGATATTCGTCGTTAAAACCAATTTAAGCTATTAACGTCCAAATTTATCGAAACCTTAACTAAGGAATTCCTTAAAACTTCTAACTCATCTAATCGAGACATTTAAACGACTAATTCATGCTCGATGGTTCGAAATTACAATTAATAAACTTTTCCAAAATCCCAAATTTTAACCTTTTCACAATTTGATTTAACTTCGTCCAATAACGTCCAATACGTTCAATATATACTTAATCACGGCTAACCTATTAATTACGAACCCTAATTCACGTTTTTAACGAAAATAAATCGAAACCCTAAACGGAAACCTAACGCTAAACCGGTCCGAAAACTGAAAACCAAAGCTCTAGAATCATAGGTTCGTACCTAGGATAGCGATTGGAGGAAGAATCACGAAGAACGGAGGAGAAACGGAGGTCGGATCGTTGAGGAATCGCCGCAGCCGAGAAGAATCGCGAAGGAGGAAGCTCTCTGTCGTTTTCGTGAAACAGAGAAGGAAAGAAAAAGTGAGGAGAAAAGGAGTTTAGGTTAATTTTATAAAATTTACTTTGCAAATTACCATTTTGCCCTTAACACATATTTCTATTTTATTTCGTCCTTCGGTTCGTTAATCGTCCAACTATTCGACTTTTCTAACTTTCCACATTTCGCCAATAAGTCCAACTTATTATTTGGGGTTTAACAAAACTGTCCGTTCGCAAATTGGACTTCGTTTGTTATTTTTATGAAAACGTCTTTTACATTACGAGAAACGTATTTACTCGGAATATAGCGTCTAAACTCCAAAAATTCTCATAATTTCCTTAAAATTCCTATTAATCGTTAGAATCGAAATGACGCTTTCCGTTTGCGAAACTGATTTGATTTGACATATTTATGAAAATGCCACGTTTTATTAAAATATCAATATAATATATTAAATCCAAAAATACGTACAAGCCGGATATTACATTAATTGACCACCGCTCCAGTATTGGCATTACCTGTTGAGGGTGACAGGTTCAGTGTTTATTGTGATGCGTCTGGAGTTGGACTCGGTTGTGTACTGATGCAGGAGGGGAGAGTTATTGCATATGCTTCTCGGCAGCTGAAGCCGTCTGAAGTGAATGTTCTTTTACTTCATCAAACGCATTACTAAGTACAAATTACGCGTCCATGAAGCTTATTGGGTCCTCAATACACTTCGTTATCATCAATTCCAGTTAAAGCCCTGAAGGTGAAATGGATAACTTCAGTTGTCACAACAAGTCATGTAATAGTCAACCTCATTAGCTTGATACGTTCAGTTCTTTTGAAACAAATAGATTGAAGTGAAGGTTCTTTTACTTCATCTAACGCATTACTAAGTCCTAATTATGCTGCCATGAAGCTTATTGGGTCCTCAATACACTTCGATCTCATCACTTCAAGTTAAAGCCTTGAAGGTGAAATGGATAACTTCGAATGTAACAAGTCAAGTAACAGTCAACCTCATTAGCTTGATACGTTCAGTTCTTTTGAAACAAATCGATTGAAGTGAAGGTTCTTTTATTTCATCAAACGCGTTACTAAGTCCTATTTACTCGTCCATGAAGCTTATTGGGTCCTCAATACACTTCGTTCTCATCACTTCCAGTTAAAGCCTGGAAGGTGAAAAGGATAACTTCAGTTGTAAAAACAAGTCATGTAACAGTCAACCTCATTAGCTTGATACGTTCAGTTCTTTTGGAACAAATCGATTGAAGTGAAGGTTCTTTCACTTCATCAAACGCATTACTAAGTCCTAATTACGCGTCCATGAAGCTTATTGGGTCCTCAATACACTTCGTTCCCATCACTTCAAGTTAAAGCCTTGAAAGTGAAATGGATAACTTCGGTTGTAACAACAAGTCATGTAACAATCAACCTCATTAGTTTGATACGTTCAGTTCTTTTGAAACAAATCGATTGAAATGAAGGTTCTTTTACTTTATCAAACGCATTACTAAGTCATAATTACGCGTCCATGATGCTTATTAAGTCCTCAATACACTTCGTTGTCATCACTTCAAGTTAAAGCCTTGAAGGTGAAATGGATAACTTCAGTTGTAACAACAAGTCATGCAACAATCAACCTCATTAGCTTGACACGTTCAGTTCTTTTAAAACAAATCGATTGAAGTGAAGGTTCTTTTACTTCATCAAACGCATTACTAAGTCCTAATTACGCGTCCATGAAGCTGATTGGGTCCTCAATGCACATCGTTCTCATCACTTCCAGTTAAAGCCTTGAAGGTGAAATGGATAACTTCGGTTGTAACAACAAGTCATGTAACAGTCAACCTCATTAGCTTGATACGTTCAGTTCTTTTGAAAAAAATCGATTAAAGTGAAGGTTCTTTTACATCATCAAACGCATTACTAAGTCCAAATTACGCGTCCATGATGCTTATTGGGTCCTTAATACACTTCGTTCTCATCACTTCTAGTTAAAGCCTTGAAGGTGAAATGGATAACGTCAGTTGTAACAACAAGTAATGTAACAGTCAACCTCATTTGCTTGATACGTTCAGTTCTTTTGAAACAAATCGATCGAAGTGAAGGTTCTTTTACTTTATCAAACGCATTACTAAGTACTAATTACGCGTCCATGATGCTTATTGGGTCCTCAATACACTTCGTTCTCATCACTTCCAGTTAAAGCCTTGAAGGTGAAACGGATAACTTCGTTTGTAACAACAAGTCATGTACAAGCAACCTCAATTACTTGATACGTTCATTTCGTTGGAAACAAATCGATTACAGTGAAGGTTCTTTGACTTCATCAAACGCTTTCCAATTCCTAATTAAATGCTTCCCTGATGCTTATTGGTCCTCAATACACTCGTTCTCATGACTTCAAGTTACAGCCTTGAAGGTGAAATGGATAAATTCTGGGGTTGTGAACAGGCAGTCATGTAACAGTCAAACCTAATTAGCTTGATACGTTCCGTTCTTTTGGAAAAATTTTATTGAAGTTAAGTTCTTTTCTTCTCAAACGCATTTACTAGTCCAATTACCTTCATGAAGCTTATTTGTGCTCCTCAAATACACTTCCTTCTCTCACTTAAGTTAACCCGGAAGGTGAATGATAACTTCGGTGTAACACAATCATGTAACCGTCACCTCATTAGCTTGAATACTCGTCTTTTAAACAAATCGTTGAGTGAATGTTCTTTTACTGTCTCAATCAACGCTTACTAATTCCTAATTACGCGTCCATGAGCTTATGGGCCTATACATTCGTTCTTATCACTTCAGTAAGCCTTGAAGGGAAAGTATACTATCAGTTGTTAACAACAGGTCCTGTCACATCACCCTCATTAGCCTGATACGTTCAGTTCTTTTGAAACAAATCGATTGAATTGAAGGTTCTTATTACTTCATCAAACGCATTACTCAGTCCTAATTACGCGTCCTTAACTTATTTAGTCCTCAATACATCGTCCTCATCATTCAAGTTAAAGCTGAAGGTGAAATTGATAATTCGTTGTAACCAAGTTCTGTCACAGTCAACCTCTTAGCTTGATACGTTCATTGTTTTTGGACAAATCGATTGAAGTGAAGTTTTTTACTTCCTACCACGCATTACTAAGTCCGACTACGCGTCCATAGAAGCTTTCATTGGGCCCATACACTTTGTTTCCTCATCACTTCCGTTAAAAAAGCCTGCTCGGTAATGGATAACTTCAGTTGTAACCACAGTCATGACCATCAACCTCATTAGCTGATACTTCAGGGTTCTTTGAAACAATCGTTGCAGTGAAGGTTCTTTTAATTCCTCAAAACGCATACTAAGAGTCCTATTACGCGTTCCTGAAGCTTATTGGTCCTCAATATCCACTTCGTTCTCATCACTTCCCTCTTAAAGCCTTGAAGGTGAAATGTATAAACTCGGTTGTAACTCCAATCATGTAACAGTCAACCTCCATTAGCTGATACATTCAGTCCTTTTGAAACACTCGATTGAAATGACGTTTCTTTTACTTCATCAAACGCATTATAAATAAAATAAACACAAACAAAAAAACAAATAATTAAAAAAAAAATAAAAAAAAAAAAAAAAAAAAAAAACTAACGATAAAGAACTAAAAAAAAAAAAAAAACCAAAAAAAAATTAAAAAAAAAAAAACACAACATAAAAAAACAAAAAAAATTACAAAAAACTTAAAAAAAAAAAAAAAAAATAAAAAAATAAAAAAAAAAAATAAAAAAAATTACAAAACACAAAAAAAAAACAAAAAAAAAAAAACAAAA
>CM039506.1:18074530-18102203 GCA_022432975.1 Begonia masoniana
GAAGCAATCGGGTTGAAGGAAGGTTCTTTTACTTCATCAAACGCATAACTAAGTCCTAATTACGCGTCCATGAAGCTTATTGGGTTCTCAATACAACTTCGTTCTCCTCACTTCCAGTTAAAGCCTTGAAAGTGAAATGGATAACTTCGGTTTGTAAGAACAAGTCATGTAACAGTCAACCTTATTAGCTTGATACGTTCAGTTCTTTGGAACAATCGTTGAGTGAAGGGTCTTTTATTTCATCAAACGCATTACTAAGTCCTAATTACGCGTCCATAAGCTTATTGTGTCCTCAATACACTTCGTTCTCATCACTTCCAGTTAAAGCCTTGAAGTGAAATGGATAACTTCAGTTGTAACAACAAGTCATGTACAGTCAACCTCATTAGCTTGATACGTTCAGTTGTTTTGGAACAAATCGATTGAAGTGAAGGTTCTTTTACTTCATCAAACGCATTACTAAGTCCTAATTACGCGTCCATGAAGCTTATTGGGTCCTCAATACACTTCGTTCTCATCACTTCCAGTTAAAGCCTTAAAGGTGAAATGGATAACTTCGGTTGTAACAACAAGTCATGTAACAGTCAACCTCATTAGCTTAATACGTTCAGTTCTTTTGGAAAAAATCGATTGATGTGAAGGTTCTTTTACTTCATCAAACGCATTACTAAGTCCTAATTATGCGTCCATGACGCTAATTAAGTCCTCAATACACTTCGTTCTCATGACTTCAAGTGAAAGCCTTGAAGGTGAAATGGATAAATTCGGTTGTAACAACAAGTCATGTAACAGTCAACCTCATTAGCTTGATACTTTCAGTTCTTTTGGAACAAAATCATTGAAGTGAAGGTTCTTTTACTACATCAAACGCATTACTAAATCCTAATTACGCGTCCATGAAGCTTATTGTGTCCTCAATACACTTCGTTCTCATCACTTCAAGTTAAAGCCTTGAAGGTGAATTGGATAATTTCGGTAGTAACAACAAGTCATGTAACAGTCAACCTCATTAGCTTGATACGTTCAGTTCTTTTGAAACAAATCGATTGAAGTGAAGGTTCTTTTACTTCATCAAACGCATTACTAAGTCCTAATTACGCGTCCATCAAGCTTATTATGTCCTCAATACACTTCGTCCTCATGACTTCAAGTTAAAGCCTTGAAGGTGAAATGGATAAATTCGGTTGTAACAAAAAGTCATGTAACAGTCAACCTCATTAGCTTGATACGTTCAGTTCTTTTGAAACATATTGATTGAAGTGAAGGTTCTTTTACTTCATCAAACGCATTACTAAGTCCTAATTATGCGTCCATGATTCTTATTGGGTCCTCAATACACTTCGTTCTCATCACTTCCAGTTAAAGCCTTGAAGGTGAAATGGATAACTTCGGTTGTAACAACAAGTCATGTAACAGTCAACCTCATTAGCTTGATACGTTCAGTTCTTTTGAAACAAGTCGATTGAAGTGAAGGTTCTTTTACTTCATCAAACGCATTACTAAGTCCTAATTATGCATCCATGAAGCTTACTAAGTCTTCAATACACTTCGTTCTCATGACTTCAAGTTAAAGACTTGAGTAAATAGGATAAATTCTGTTGTAACACATGTCATGTCATCACCTCATAGCTTACGTCTCAGTTCTTGTGTAAACAATTGGATTGAAGTGAGTTCTTTTACTTCATCAAACGCTTAACTATATCCTAATTATGCGTCCATGGCGTTTACGTCCCTCATACACTTCGTTCGCGATGACTTCAAGTTACAGACTTGAAGGTGAATTAGATAATTCGGTTGTAACACCAAGTCATGTACATCCACCTCGTTCACGCTTGATACGTTCAGTTATTTTGGACATTCTTGAAGTGAAGGTTTTTTACTTCAACAAAAATGCATTACTAATCCTAATTACGCTTCCAAAACAGCTATTGTGTCCTCATATAAATTCGTTCTCGCACTGTCAAGTGAAGCCTGGAAGTGAATGGATACTTGTTGTAAACCACATCACGGACAGTCAACCTTATTAGCCTTAACGTCGTTCTTTTAAAAAATCGATTAAGTAAGGTTCTTTTACTTCATCAAACGCATTACTAAGTCCTAATTATGCCATCCATGAAGCTTATTAAGTCCTCAATACACTTCGTTCTCATGACTTCAAGTTAAAGACTTGAAGGTGAAATGGATAAATTCGGTTGTAACAACACGTCATGTAACAGTCAACCTCATTAGCTTGATACGTTCAGTTCTTTTGAAACAAATCGATTGAAGTGAAGGTTCTTTTACTTCATCAAACGCATTACTAAGTCCTAATTATGCGTCCATGAAGCTTATTAAGTCCTCAATACACTTCGTTCTCATGACTTCAAGTTAAAGACTTGAAGGTGAAATGGATAAATTCGGTTGTAACAACAAGTCATGTACCAGTCAACCTCATTAGCTTGATACATTCAGTTATTTTGGAACAAATTGATTGAAGTGAAGGTTCTTTTACTTCATCAAACGCATTACTAAGTCCTAATTACGCGTCCGCGAAGCTTATTGTGTCCTCAATACACTTGGTTCTCATCACTTCAAGTTAAAACCTTTAAGGTGAAATGGATAACTTCGGTTGTAACAACAAGTCATGTAACAGTCAACCTCATTAGCTTGATACGTTCAATTCTTTTGAAACAAATCGATTGAAGTAGAGGTTCTTTTACTTCATCAAACGCATTACTAAGTCTTAATTACGCGTCCACGAAGCTTATTAAGTCCTCAAAACACTTCGTCCTCATGACTTCAAGTTAAAGACTTGAAGGTGAAATGGATAAATTCGGTTGTAACAACAAGTCATGTAACAGTCAACCTCATTAGCTTGATACGTTCAGTTCTTTTGGAACAAATCGATTGAAGTGAAGGTTCTTTTACTTCATCAAACGCATTACTAAGTCCTAATTACGCGTCCATGAAGCTTATTGGGTTCTCAATACACTTCGTTCTTATCACTTCAAGTTAAAGCCTTGAAGGTGAAATGGATAAATTCGGTTGTAACAACAAGTCATGTAACAGTCAACCTCAATAGCTTGATACGTTCAGTTCTTTTGAAAAAAATCGATTGAAGTGAAGGTTCTTTTACTTCATCAAACGCATTACTAAGTCCTAATTACGCGTCCATGAAGCTTATTAAGTCCTCAATACACTTCGTCCTCATGACTTCAAGTTAAAGTCTTGAAGGTGAAACGGATAAATTTGGTTGTAACAACAAGTCATGTAACAGTCAACCTCAATAGCTTGATACGTTTAGTTTTTTTGAAACAAATCGATTGAAGTGAAAGTTCTTTTACTTCAGCAAACGCATTACTAAGTCCTAATTACGCGTCCATGATGCTTATTGGGTCCTCAATACACTTCGTTCTCATCACTTCAAGTTAAAGCCTTGAAGGTGAAATGGATAACTTCGGTTGTAACAAAAAGTCATGTAACAATCAATCTCATTATCTTGATACGTTCAGTTCTTTTTGAAAAAATCGATTGAAGTGAAGGTTCTTTTACTTCATCAAACGCATTACTAAGTCATAATTACGCGTCCATCAAGCTTATTATGTCCTCAATACACTTCGTCCTCATGACTTCAAGTTAAAGCCTTGAAGGTGAAATGGATAAATTCGGTTGTAACAAAAAGTCATGTAACAGTCAACCTCATTAGCTTGATACGTTCAGTCAACCGTATGAAGCGTTATATGGTCGAAAGTGCCGATCTCCGCTGTATTGGGACGAGGTTGGCGAGGCCAGCGTCGTTGGACCTGAGATTCTGCAGCAGACGGCAGAGAAGATTGCCGTTATCCGACAGCGCATTGTGGTAGCTCTGAGCAGACAAAAGAGCTATGCAGACACGCGACGGAGAGAGCTAGAGTTTGAAGAAGGTGACGAGGTCTACCTTAAAGTTTCTCCGTTCAAGGGCATAGCGAGATTTGGAAGGAGGGGTAAGTTAAACCCTCGATATGTGGGGCCCTTTCCTATTCTGAGGAGGATTGGGAAGTTGGCGTACAGACTGCAGCTTCCGGCTTCTATGGAGGGTATCCATGACGTCTTTCATGTATCTATGCTTCGGAAGTGCTTGCGCGACCCGTCGCATATTGTGGAGACTACGGAGATCGAGGTACAGCCTACCTTGACTTATCAGGTGAGGCCGGTACGTATTTTGGAGTATTCCACCAAAGTCTTACGCAACAAGGAGATTCCGCTGGTCAAAGTCCTATGGTGGAACCACGAGGTGGAAGAAGCTACGTGGGAGCGACAGCAGGATATGATGACTAAGTATCCTGATTTGTTTGCATAATTTAATTTTGTGGGCAAAATTCTGAATAAGGAGGGTAGAATGTAATATCCGGCTTGTACGGATTTTTGGATATATTATGTTATATTATTATTTCATTATTTAATGGCATTTTCGGTAAATATGTCAAATCAGGTCCGTTTTACAAAAAGAAAGCGTCATTACGATTCTAACGAATAATAAGAATTTTAAAAAATTTATGGGAATTTTCGGAGATCAAACACTATATTCCGAGTAAATACACCTTTTGTTGTGTAAAAGACGTTCTCGTAAAAATAGGAAACGAGGTCCGAATCGCGAACGGACAGTTTTAATAAATCCCTGGCAATGAATAAAAGTTATTGGCAAAATATGGAACTTTCGAGAATCCGAATAGTTGGACGATTAACGAACCGAAAGATGAAATCAATATAAAAACTAAAGAAGGGCAAAATCGTCATTTGAACATTTAATTGTTATTATTTAAATAAGGCAAAAGCCTTAATCGATTTCATTAACTGAAATCGACTTCCAGAGAGACAGAACATCTCCCTCCCTCGCGATCCCTCTCTGCCAGCCGAGGGTTTCCGCAAATCCGACCTCCGATCTCCTCCGTTTCTCTTCCGTTCCTCGTCATTTCTCCTCCTCTCGCAACCCTCGGTATGTAGCTTTAGTCTTCGGTCGTTTATTTCGAGTTTTGGTTCGATTTAGGGTTAGGGTTACAATTAGGGTTTCGACGAAAAACACGATTTAGGGCTCGTAATTAATAGGTTAGCCATGATTAAGCATGTATCGAACGTATTGGACGTTATTGGACGAAGATAAACCAATTTGTGAAAAAGTATAAATTATAGAATTTTCGGGTTTTCGGAAATAACTCGTAATATGGATTTCCAGATTTATCAAGCGTTATGTCGTTGTTTAAAAGCTTCGATTTGTTAGATTAAGGACTTTATTAGTTTGGACATTTAATCGTTTAAATTGGTTTTAACGACAAATATCGTGTTTTGTCTCAGACACGACTTCCGTGGACGAAGTTTGAGATCCAGCGCGCTCAAGGTAAGTTCTCGTGACTTGCTTGACCGAAAGGTCTACACCATACTTCGTCGTCGTATCAAGGATCCTTGAGGGTTCCTTGTTTTACGTTGTTTAGGTTGAGTAGTCGAGGCGCGATACGACCCGTGGGGATGTATGTATGGACTCTGGGGTTATTTTGGGATGTGTTGATCTGATAACTGTATAGAATATTTAGGTTGTTTGGATCTGGATAGGGGTTAGATAACGTTTTGGTAATTGTATGTAAAACGTTTTGGTTTAAACTGTATGATGAACGTTATAAAATGTTTTGGTTTAGAACCGTTATTTAAACGTTATAGAAATTCTGGAATTGTTTGGTTGTTTTAATTAAGTGTTATGAATTGTTTTTAGGTTGATACGGATAGCTCGGTTTTAGAGCTATCCACGCAGTTGGACTTCGCCAAGTCCGCCGTAATACGCTTGAGTTTAGAATACGTTTGAGTGGGATTGAAGTTATGAGTTGGTTGATAATGTTGACGATTGTAACGAAGGAAATGTGAAAATGTTGAAGGAAAAGTGAAGTGTATTGCTCTCTGGAATCGGATTCCAGAGAGCTGAGATTGTGTTCTGCTCTCTGGAATTCCAGAGAGCTAAGTATTGAACAAAAACCGAACGAAAACAGAAGGAAGAAACAAGGGAGAAGTCTGGTCGCTTGGGCGATCGCTGCATAATGTGTGCAGCGATCGATCTCTGCAGCAAGCAAAGATCGATCGCTGCTCTGCTTGCTGCGTTGGCAGCCATATGTGGCGATCAGTCTCTGCCTTCAGCAGAGACCGATCGCTGCCTGGTGAATGCATGGCAGCGATCAGGCGCTGCTATGCACAGCGCCCGGTCGCTGCTGCCTTATCGAGGGCAGAATTCCGATTCTGCCCTCCCTTCTTTTTATTTGTTTTTAAAAGTTTTAATAAATGTTTTTTAAGTTTTAATTATTTATTAAAGGTATGTTTTAAATGTTTTTTTTAAAGTTCAGTTTTAATTCCGATTTCAACTTCGGTTTAGATTCCGCATTAAGTTTTATTTAAAGCATAGAAAAGTAAAAAGTATAAAATGAAAAATTATACGGGAAATACGGGTATAGTATTAGGGGTGTTACACAATCAATCTCATTAGCTTGATACGTTCAGTTCTTTTGGAACAAATCGATTGAAGTGAAGGTTCTTTTACTTCATCAAACGCATTACTAAGTCCTAATTATGAGTCCATGATGCTTATTGGGTCATCAATACACTTCGTTCTCATCACTTCCAGTTAAAACCTTGAAGGTGA
The DNA here is from genome assembly GCA_022432975.1 of Begonia masoniana. Classification (NCBI taxonomy): domain Eukaryota; kingdom Viridiplantae; phylum Streptophyta; class Magnoliopsida; order Cucurbitales; family Begoniaceae; genus Begonia; species Begonia masoniana. Next base: position 18,081,168 of record CM039506.1, read on the forward strand.
AATGGATAACTTCAGTTGTAACAACAAGTCATGTAACAGTCAACCTCATTAGCTTGATACGTTCAGTTCTTTTGAAACATATCGATTGAAGTGAAGGTTCTTTTACTTTATCAAATGCATTACTAAGTCCTAATTATGAGTCCATGATGCTTATTGGGTCCTCAATACACTTCGTTCTCATGACTTCCAGTTAAAGCCTTGAAGGTGAAATGGATAACTTCGGTTATAACAACAAGTCATGTAACAGTCAACCTCATTAGCTTGATACGTTCAGTTCTTTTGAAACATATCGATTGAAGTGAAGGTTCTTTTACTTCATCAAACCCATTACTAAGTCCTAATTATGAGTTCATGATGCTTATTGGGTCCTCAATACACTTCGTTCTCATGACTTCAAGTGAAAGCCTTGAAGGTGAAATGGATAACATCGGTTATAAGAACAAGTCATGTAACAGTCAACCTCATTAGCTTGATACGTTCAGTTCTTTTGAAACATATCGATTGAAGTGAAGGTTCTTTTACTACATCAAACACATTACTAAGTCCTAATTATGAGTTCATGATGCTTATTGGGTCCTCAATACACTTCGTTCTCATGACTTCCAGTTAAAGCCTTGAAGGTGAAATGGATAACATCGGTTATAACAACAAGTCATGTAACAGTCAACCTCATTAGCTTGATACGTTCAGTTATTTTGGAATTAATTGATTGAAGTGAAGGTTCTTTTACTTCATCAAACGCATTACTAAGTCTTAATTACGCGTCCTTGAAGCTTATTGTGTCCTCAATACACTTCGTTCTCATCACTTCAAGTTAAAGCCTTTAAGGTGAAATGGATAAGTTCGGTTGTAACAACAAGTCATGTAACAGTCATCCTCAATAGCTTGATACTTTAAGTTCTATTGAAACAAATCGATTGAAGTGAAGGTTCTTTTACTTCATCAAACGCATTACTAAGTCCTAATTACGCGTCCACGAAGCTTATTAAGTCCTCAATACACTTCGTCCTCATGACTTCAAGTGAAAGCCTTGAAGGTGAAATGGATAAATTCGGTTATAACAACAATTCATGTAACAGTCAACCTCATTAGCTTGATACGTTCAGTTCTTTTGGAACAAATCGATTGAAGTGAAGGTTCTTTTACTTCATCAAACGAATTACTAAGTCCGAATTACGCGTCCATGAAGCTTATTGGGTTCTCAATACACTTTGTTCTCCTCACTTCCAGTTAAAGCCTTGAAGGTGAAATGGATAACTTCGGTTGTAACAACAAGTCATGTAACAGTCAACCTCATTAGCTGATACGTTCAGTTCTTTTGAAACAAATCGATTGAAGTGAAGGTTCTTTTACTTCATCAAACGCATTACTAAGTCCTAATTATGCGTCAATGAAGCTTATTAAGTCCTTAATACATTTCTTTCTCATGACTTCAAGTTAAAGACTTGAAGGTGAAATGGATAACTTCAGTTGTAACAACAAATTATGTAACAGTCAACCTCATTAGCTTGATACGTTCAGTTTTTTTGAAACATATCGATTGAAGTGAAGGTTTTATTACTACATCAAACGCATTACTATGTCCTAATTATGCGTCCATGATGCTTATTGGGTCCTCAATACACTTCGTTCTCATCACTTCCAGTTAAAGCCTTGAAGGTGAAATGGATAACTTCGGTTGTAACAACTAGTCATGTAACAGTCAACCTCATTAGCTTGATACGTTCAGTTCTTTTGAAAAAAATCGATTGAAGTGAAGGTTCTTTTACTTCATCAAACGTATTAATGAGTCCTAATTACGCGTCCATGAAGCTTATTAAGTCCTCAATACGCTTCGTTCTGATGACTTCAAGTTAAAGCCTTGAAGGAGAAATGGATAAATTCGGTTGTAACAACAAGTCATGTAACAGTCAACCTCATTAGCTTGATACGTTCAGTTCTTTTGGAACAAATCAATTGAAGTGAAGGTTCTTTTACTTTATCAAACGCATTACTAAGTCCTAATTACGCGTCCATGAAGCTTATTGGGTCCTAAATACACTTCGTTCTCATCACTTTAAGTTAAAGCCTTAAAGGTGAAATGGATAACTTCGATTGTAACAACAAGTTATGTAACAATCAACCTCATTAGCTTGATACGTTCAGTTCTTTTGAAACAAATCGATCGAAATGAAGGTTCTTTTACATCATCAAACGCATTACTAAGTCCTAATTACGCGTCCATGATGCTTATTGGGTCCTCAATACAATTCGTTCTCATCACTTCAAGTTAAAGCCTTGAAGGTGAAATGGATAACTTCGGTTGTAACAACAAGTCATGTAACAGTCAACCTCATTAGCTTGATACGTTAAGTTCTTTTGAAACAAATCGATTGAAGTGAAGGTTCTTTTACTTCATCAAACGTATTACTAAGTCCTAGTTACGCGTCTATGAAGCATATTAAGTCCTCAATACACTTCGTTCTTATGACTTCAAGTTAAAGCCTTGAAGGTGAAATGGATAAATTCGGTTGTAACAACAAGTCATGTAACAGTATACCTCTTTAGCTTGATACGTTCAGTTCCTTTGGAACAAATTGATTGAAGTGAAGGTTCTTTTACTTCATCAAACGTATTACTGAGTCCTAATTACGCGTCCAAGAAGCTTATTAAGTCCTCAATACACTTCGTTCTCATGACTTCAAGTTAAAGCCTTGAAGGAGAAATGGATAAATTCGGTTGTAACAACCAGTCATGTAACAGTCAACCTCATTAGCTTGATACGTTCAGTTCTTTTGGAACAAATCAATTGAGGTGAAGGTTCTTTTACTTTATCAAACGCATTACTAAGTCCTAATTACGCGTCCATGAAGCTTATTGGGTCCTCAATACACTTCGTTCTCATCACTTTAAGTTAAAGCCTTAAAGGTGAAATGGATAACTTCGGTTGTAACAACAAGTTATGTAACAATCAACCTCATTAGCTTGATACGTTAAGTTCTTTTGAAACAAATCGATTGAAGTGAAGGTTCTTTTACTTCATCAAACGTATTACTAAGTCCTAGTTACGCGTCCATGAAACTTATTAAGTCCTCAATACACTTCGTTCTTATGACTTCAAGTTAAAGCCTTTAAGGTGAAATGGATAAATTCGGTTGTAACAACAAGTCATGTAACAGTCAACCTCTTTAGCTTGATACGTTCAGTTCTTTTGTAACAAATTGATTCAAATGAAGCTTCTTTTACTTCATCAAAAGTATTACTGAGTCCTAATTACGCGTCCATGAAGCTTATTAAGTCCTCAATACACTTCGTTCTCATGACTTCAAGTTAAAGCCTTGAAGGAGAAATGGATAAATTCGGTTGTAACAACAAGTCATGTAACAGTCAACCTCATTAGCTTGATACGTTCAGTTCTTTTGGAACAAATCAATTGAGGTGAAGGTTCTTTTACTTTATCAAACGCATTACTAAGTCCTAATTACGCGTCCATGAAGCTTATTGGGTCCTCAATACACTTCGTTCTCATCACTTTAAGTTAAAGCCTTGAAGGTGAAATGGATAAATTCGGTTGTAACAACAAGTCATGTAACTGTCAACCTCATTAGCTTGATACGTTCAGTTCTTTTGAAACAAATCGATTGAAGTGAAGGTTCTTTTACTTCATCAAACGCATTACTAAGTCCTAATTATGCGTCTATGATCCTTATTGGGTCCTCAATACACTTCGTTCTCATCACTTCCTGTTAAAGTCTTGAAGGTGAAATGGATAACTTCAGTTGTAACAACAAGTCATGTTACAGTCAATCTCATTAGCTTGATACGTTCAGTTCTTTTGAAACAAATCGATTGAAGTGAAGGTTCTTTTACTTCATCAAACGCATTACTAAGTCTTAATTACGCGTCCATGAAGCCTATTAAGTCCTCAATACAGTTCGTTCTCTTCACTTCAAATTAAAGCCTTGAAGGTGAAATGGATAACTTCAGTTGTAACAACATGTAATGTAACAGTCAACCTCATTGGCTTGATACGTTCTGTTCTTTTGAAACAAATCGATTGAAGTGAAGGTTCTTTTACTTCATGAAACGCATTACAAAGTCCTAATTACGCGTCCATGAATCTTATTAAGTCCCCAATACACTTCGTTCTCATGAGTTCAAGTTAAAGCCTTGAAGGTAAAATGGATAAATTCGGTCGTAATAACAAGTCATGTAACAGTCAACCTCATTAGCTTGATACGTTCAGTTCTTTTGAAAAAAATCGATTGAAGTGAAGGTTATTTTACTTCATCAAAAGCATTACTAAGTCCTAATTATGCGTCCATGAAGCTTATTGGGTCCTCAATACACTTCGTTCTCATCACTTCCAGTTAAAGCCATGAAGGTGAAATGGATAACTTCAGTTTTAACAACAAGTCATGTAACAGTCAACCTCATTAGCTTGATACGTTCAGTTCTTTTGGAACAAATCGATTGAAGTGAAGGTTCTTTTACTTCATCAAACGCATTACTAAGTACTAATTATGCGTCCATGAAGCTTATTGGGTCCTCAATACACTTCGTTCTCATCACTTCCAGTTAAAGCCTTGAAGGTGAAATGGATAATTTCGGTTGTAACAACAAGTCATGCAACGGTCAAACTCATTAACTTGATACGTTAAGTTCTTTTGAAACAAATCGATTGAAGTGAAGGTTCTTTTACTTCATCAAACGCATTACTAAGTCTTAATTACGCGTCCATGAAGCTTATTGTGTCCTCAATACACTTCTTTCTCATCACTTCAAGTTAAAGCCTTGAAGGTGAAATGGATAACTTCAGTTGTAACAACAAGTAATGTAACAGTCAACCTCATTAGCTTGATACGTTCTGTTCTTTTGAAACAAATCGATTGAAGTGAAGGTTCTTTTACTTCATGAAACGCATTACAAAGTCCTAATTAGGCGTCCATGAAGCTTATTAAGTCCCCAATACACTTCGTTCTCATGATTTCAAGTTAAAGCCTTGAAGGTGAAATGGATAAATTCGGTTGTAATAACAAGTCATGTAACAGTCAACCTCATTAGCTTGATACGTTCAGTTCTTTTGAAACAAATCGATTAAAGTGAAGGTTCTTTTACTTCATCAAACGCATTACTAAGTCCGAATTATGCGTCCATGATGCTTATTGGGTCTTCAATACACTTCGTTCTCATCACTTCCAGTTAAAGTCTTGAAGGTGAAAAGGATAACTTCAGTTGTAACAACAAGTCATGTAACAGTCAACCTCATTAGCTTGATACGTTAAGTTCTTTTGAAACAAATCGATTGAAGTGAAGGTTCTTTTACTTCATCAAACGTAATACTAAGTCCTAGTGATGCGTCCATGAAGCTTATTAAGTCCTCAATACACTTCGTTCTTATGACTTCAAGTTAAAGCCTTGAAGGTGAAATGGATAAATTCGGTTGTAACAAGAAGTCATGTAACAGTCAACCTCATTAGCTTGATACGTTCAGTTCTTTCGGAACAAATTGATTGAAGTGAAGGTTCTTTTACTTCATCAAACGTATTACTGAGTCCTAATTACGCGTCCATGAAGCTTATTAAGTCCTCAATACACTTCGTTCTCATGACTTCAAGTTAAAGCCGTGAAGGAGAAATGGATAAATTCGGTTGTAACAACAAGTCATGTAACAGTCAACCTCATTAGCTTGATACGTTCAGTTCTTTTGGAACAAATCAATTGAAGTGAAGGTTCTTTTACTTTATCAAACGCATTACTAAGTCCTAATTACGCGTCCATGAAGCTTATTGGGTCCTTAATACACTTCGTTCTCATCACTTCAAGTTATTGCCTTGAAGGTGAAATGGATAACTTCGGTTGTCACAACAAGTCATGTAACAGTCAACCTCATTAGCTTGATACGTTCAGTTCTTTTGAAACAAATCGATTGAAGTGAAGGTTATTTTACTTCATCAAAAGCATTACTAAGTCCTAATTATGCGTCCATGAAGCTTATTGGGTCCTCAATACACTTTGTTCTCATCACTTCCAGTTAAAGCCTTGAAGGTGAAATGGATAACTTCAGTTTTAACAACAAGCCATGTAACAGTCAACCTCATTAGCTTGATACGTTCAGTTCTTTTGGAACAAATCGATTGAAGTGAAGGTTCTTTTACTTCATCAAACGCATTACTAAGTCCTAATTACGCGTCCATGAAGCTTATTGGGTCCTCAATACACTTCGTTCTCATCAGTTCCAGTTAAAGCCTTGAAGGTGAAATGGATAATTTCGGTTGTAACAACAAGTCATGCAACGGTCAACCTCATTAACTTGATACGTTAAGTTCTTTTGAAACAAATCGATTGAAGTTAAGGTTCTTTTACTTCATCAAACGCATTACTAAGTCTTAATTACGCGTCCATGAAGCTTATTGGGTCCTCAATACACTTCGTTCTCATCACTTTAAGTTAAAGCCTTAAAGGTGAAATGGATAACTTCGGTTGTAACAACAAGTTATGTAACAATCAACCTCATTAGCTTGATACGTTCAGTTCTTTTGAAACAAATCGATCGAAATGAAGGTTCTTTTACTTCATCAAACGCATTACTAAGTCCTAATTACGCGACCATGATGCTTATTGGGTCCTCAATACACTTCGTTCTCATCACTTCCAGTTAAAGCCTTGAAGGTGAAATGGATAACTTCAGTTGTAACAACAAGTCATGTAACAGTCAACCTCATTAGCTTGATACATTCTGTTCTTTTGAAACAAATCGATTGTAGTGAAGGTTCTTTTACTTCATCAAACGCATTACTAAGTCTTAATTACGCGTCCATGAAGCTTATTAAGTCCTCAATACACTTCGTTCTCATCACTTCAAGTTAAAGCCTTGAAGGTGAAATGGATAACTTCGGTTGTAACAACAAGTCATGTAACAGTCAACCTCATTAGCTTGATACGTTAAGTTCTTTTGAAACAAATCGATTGAAGTGAAGGTTCTTTTACTTCATCAAACGTATTACTAAGTCCTAGTTACGCGTCCATGAAGCTTATTAAGTCCTCAATACACTTCGTTCTTATGACTTCAAGTTAAAGCCTTGAAGGTGAAATGGATAAATTCGGTTGTAACAACAAGTCATGTAACAGTCAACCTCTTTAGCTTGATACGTTCAGTTCTTTTGGAACAAATTGATTGAAATGAAGCTTCTTTTACTTCATCAAACGTATTACTGAGTCCTAATTACGCGTCCATGAAGCTTATTAAGTCCTCAATACACTTCGATCTCATGACTTCAAGTTAAAGCCTTGAAGGAGAAATGGATAAATTCGGTTGTAACAACAAGTCATGTAACAGTCAACCTCATTAGCTTGATACGAACAGTTCTTTTGGAACAAATCAATTGAAGTGAAGGTTCTTTTACTTTATCAAACGCATTACTAAGTCCTAATTACGCGTCCATAAAGCTTATTGGGTCCTCAATACATTTTGTTCTCATCACTTTAAGTTAAAGCCTTAAAGGTGAAATGGATAACTTCGGTTGTAACAACAAGTTATGTAACAATCACCTCATTAGCTTGATACGTTCAGTTCTTTTGAAACAAATCGATCGAAATGAAGGTTCTTTTACTTCATCAAACGCATTACTAAGTCCTAATTACGCGTTTATGATGCTTATTGGGTCCTCAATACACTTCGTTCTCATCACTTCAAGTTAAAGCCTTGAAGGTGAAATGGATAACTTCGGTTGTAACAACAAGTCATGTAACAGTCAACCTCATTAGCTTGATACGTTCAGTTCTTTTGAAACAAATCGATTGAAGTGAAGGTTCTTTTACTTCATCAAACGCATTACTAAGTCCTAATTATGCGTCTATGATGCTTATTGGGTCCTCAATACACTTCGTTCTCATCACTTCCTGTTAAAGTCTTGAAGGTGAAATGGATAACTTCAGTTGTAACAACAAGTCATATTACAGTCAATCTCATTAGCTTGATACGTTCAGTTCTTTTGAAACAAATCGATTGAAGTGAAGGTTCTTTTACTTCATCAAACGCATTACTAAGTCCTAATTACGCGTCCATGAAGCCTATTAAGTCCTCAATACAGTTCGTTCTCTTCACTTCAAGTTAAAGCCTTGAAGGTGAAATGGATAACTGCGGTTGTAACAACAAGCCATGTAACAATCAACCTCATTAGTTTGATACGTTCAGTTCTTTCGAAACAAATTGTTGAAATGAAGGTTCTTTTACTTCATCAAACGCATTACTAAGTCCTAATTACGCGTCCAAGAATCTTATTGGGTCCTCAATACACTTCGTTCTCATCACTTCCAGTTAAAGCCTTGAAGGTGAAATGGATAACTTCAGTTTTAACAACAAGTCATGTAACAGTCAACCTCATTAGCTTGAGACGTTCAGTTCTTTTGAAACAAATCGATTGAAGTGAAGGTTCTTTTACTTCATCAAACGCATTACTAAGTCCTAATTACGCGTCCATGAAGCTTATTGGGTCCTCAATACACTTCGTTTTTATCACTTCTAGTTAAAGTGATGCAAACCTCAACAAACTTGTTGTGAGACCCAACGTCAATAGATGGAATCAACTTCAGGATCGCCCAATAGTAGTTTCAAAGTTTAGGACTAATGACCGCGTGGTTATATGACAACCAGAAACCAATAGTATCAAGAAAGGAATATTGACCCCGTTGCTATGGAAGAGCAAGAAACCAATATTATAAGGGTTTGAAATCAAGTGGTTGCACTTGAAATTTCCGCAAGTTCTACAGAAGAACAGTTTGGAGGAAATTCTCACAAGATAATTCTCATCTAGTGTGTCTTACAATGAAGAACTCCCAAGTATTTATAGGCTTACAAGAATAGTCTAGAATAGGCATTAAATAGCCTTGAAAACATGAGAAAGAACTTTGCTTCTAATATGGTCTAGGTTCAGCCTTCTTGGAAACCATCAAAAACACCTTTTGGCCTTCTCTATGCCAATATTAAATGCCTAGTGGATGTCACTTCGAAATTACTCATTCTAGAGCCTTCTTTGCTTAATTTGGGCCTAATCAAACTCCATTTGTATTTGTAACACATTAATAACTTTAATGCCCATTTCTTCAAGTGGTCTTGGTTCTTGAAATAAGTTATTTTGGACTTCTTCTTGAAGCTTCTTGGCCCGAGCTCTAGTGATAGGTCCATTTGGTATTTTCAACTCCATTAAGTATTCGACTAAATAGACGAAAGGATCAAGAGGACCTTAGAAATGTCAAGCTACATATACCTGCATTTGACGGGACATGCGATGGAGATACCTTTCTTGAATGGATTGACAAGGTAGAGAAAGTTTTCGACTATTATGAGTACTCCGATAAAGTAAAGATCCAGTTAGTATCCGTAGAGCTATCGGGATATGCAGCCCTCTGGTGGTCCAATATTAAGCTCCAAAGACGACGGATAGGAGATACCTCCATTACGACATGGAGAGCAATGAAGTCGCTCATGACTAAGAGGTTCATACCCAGCCATTACCGTCAAGATCTATTCCTTCAAATCCAAAACCTACGACAAGGAACTCGATCCGTTGAGGCTTACCTAGCGGAATTTGAAACTCTAAGGATACGAGTAGATATGGAAGAACCTGAGGAGCAAGTTATTGCTAGATTCATTCGGGGATTGAATAGAGACACGGGAGACACCGTTGAAATACACCTGGCAGAGTCCTTAGATGCAATTATTCATATGGCTATGACGATTGAGCGACAGCTCAATAGAAAAAGGAAATCCACCTACCCTCCTAAGTTTACCCCCCACATTCCACCCAAAGTCACCCCTAAGTCACCCGCGCCAATCAAGCCCTTTGACAAGGCCGAAGGAAAGAAGCCTTTTAATCCTAGTTGGCTACTTAAGGAGTCCAGTAGCAAAACCTTAGTCGATAAAGCCAACCCACTTAGAGCTAGAGAAATCAAGTGTTATAAATGTCAAGGTCTAGGTCATTATATGGCTGAATGTCCGAATCGACGGGTGATGATTATCAAGGAAGATACGGGAGAAGTTGAGAGTGTGGATGACCACGAGGTAGGCGTAGAGGACAAAGATGTCGAGGAGAGTGACACTGAGGACGAAGTCGTGCGTGCTCCTGAGGGACCCTTGTTGATGGTTAGGAGACGCGTCCTTGTGACTAAGAATTCAGGAGAAGATTGCCAACGTGAGAATATCTTTCATAGTAGATGTGTTATCAAGGAAAATATATGCTCTTTAATTATAGATGGCGGAAGTTGTGCCAACGTGGCATCTGATGAGTTAGTTAAGAAGTTAGGATTAGAGACAACTACGCATCCCTACCCTTATAAGTTACGATGGCTAGATGATAGGGATGATGTTAAGGTCTCTCGACAAGTGAGAGTAGATTTTGCTATGGGAAAATATCAAGATTCTGTTATATGTGATGTCGTGCCCATGAGTGCTAGCCACTTACTTCTTGGACGACCCTGGCAATTTGATCGAAGAGTGAACCACGATGGATGTTCTAACTACTATTCCCTTAAGTTTGGTGGTAAAACAATTAAGTTAGCACCTTTGACCCCCGAGGAAATATCCAAAGACGATGCCGCTAGAAAAGAAGCGAAGAATAAAACAAATCTTTTTATGACTAGATCGGAGATAGAGGCATCGGTGCTTCGAGGAGATCCCGTGATCCTTATACTATTTCGAGATAGAGTTATGGAGCTAGGAGTAATCCCTGACCCTGTAAAGAAGTTGCTCAATTAATTCTAAGATGTGTTTCTTGAAGAACTGCCCCAAGGATTACCACCTCTACGTGGTATAGAACATCAAATTGACCTCATACCCGGGGCCACCCTTCCTAATAGACCGGCCTATAGAATGAACCCCGAAGAAACCAAGAAACTCCAAGATCAAGTTCAAGATTTATTGGATAAAGGTTACATACGAGAGTCAATGAGCCCCTGTGTAGTTCCCTCACTTTTGGTACCCAAGAAAGACGGCACAATGAGGATGTGCGTTGACAGTCGAGCCGTGAATCAAATCACCGTTAAGTATAGATACCCCATTCCTAGGCTCGAGGATATGTTGGATGAGCTCAGTGGAGCCTCAATATTTTCTAAGGTGGACCTTAAGAGCGGTTACCACCAAATTAGAATGAAAGAAGGTGACGAGTGGAAGACGGCATTTAAGACTAAGTACGGGCTTTTTGAGTGGATGGTGATGCCTTTCGGGTTATCTAACGCGCCCAGTACCTTCATGAGACTTATGCACCACGTGCTAAAAGATTTCTTAAGAAAATTTATTGTTGTCTATTTTGACGATATTTTGGTGTACAGTCTAGACCTCCCACAACACCTCAACCATCTTAGTGTACTTTTCCAAACTCTACGAAAAGCTCAATTATTTGGGAATTTAAGCAAATGCTCATTCGCGCAAGATAAAGTTTATTTCATAGGGTTTGTCATTTCTAAGGATGGCATGGAAGCCGATGTTGACAAGATCAAGGCTATTAAGGATTGGCCTACCCCCAACTCTTTAACCGAATTACGTAGCTTCCATGGTCTGGCCTCTTTTTACCGGAGGTTCATAAAAGACTTTAGTTCAATAGTCTCACCACTCACTGATTGCACTAAGAAGGGAAAAGAGTTTACTTGGACCCCGGCTTGTCAAAAGAACTTTGAGCTAATCAAGGACAAGTTATGCTATTCGCCAGTGTTAGCACTCCCTGACTTTAACAAGGTATTTGAAATTAAGAGTGATACTTCCGGAGTTGGCATTGGAGCCGTGCTCATGCAAGAGGAAAAACCCATTGCATACTTTAGTGAGAAACTGAAAGGAGCCATGCTAAACTACTCCACGTACGATAAGGAATTTTATGCCGTTATTAGAGCATTGGAGCATTGGCAGCACTACCTCTTGTCAAAAGAATTTGTTATCAATACTGATCATCAATATTTACAACACATTAAGAGTCAACATAAGTTGAACAAGAGGCATGCTAGATGGGTAGAATTTTTGGAGAGGTTCCCGTATATTCTGAAGTATGTGAAAGGAGAAAATAATATAGTCGCCGATGCACTTTCGAGGAAACGCATTCTCCTTACAGAGCTAGGGACTCGATTATTTGGATTTGAATGGATCAAACATAATTACGAATCTGACCCTGACTTTGGATCTTATTACACCAAGTGCGAGGAAAAGGCTGAAGGAGAATATCGACTTATGGATGGCTATTTACTAAGGGCGGGAAAATTATGTATACCGCAAGGAAGCATGAGGTAAATTCTTGTAAAAGAAGCCCATTGTGGAGGATTAGCGAGTCATTTCGGGGAGAAGAAGACCCTCGATATGCTTAAGGAACACTTCTTTTGGCCACATATGAAACGAGACGTGCACCGCATGGTGGAGACATGCGTCGTGTGCAAGAAAGCCAAGAGTAAGGTTCTACCACAAGGCTTGTATATGCCCTTACCCATTCCTTCGCACCCTTGGACTGAAGTTAGTATGGACTTCATTTTGGGATTGCCACGAACTGCTCGTAATAAGGATTCGATCATAGTGGTTGTGGATCGTTTCTCTAAGATGGCACATTTCATTCCTTGTGCAAAAACGGATGACGCCTTTTCTATAGCTGACCTAGTTTTCAAAGAAATCATTCGCCTACATGGTATACCGCGTTCCATAATGTCGGACCGGGACACTAAATTTTTGAGCTCCTTCTGGACCACTTTGTGGAAGAAATTGGGGACGAAGCTGTGTTTTAGTACATCTTTCCACCCCCAAACTGATGGGCAGACGGAAGTTGTTAACAGGACCTTAGGCTCCCTCTTACGTAGTATTGTAGGTAAGAAACTATCAAGTTGGGATGTAGTCCTTCCCGGATTGGAATTTTCCTACAATCGCACACTTCATTCCACTACTCAGCAAACTCCCTTTGAGGTTGCCTATGGGTTTAACCCATGTACACCGTTGGACCTTGTTCCGTTACCCATTAATGAACTGGCCAACCCATCAGGAGCAAACAAGGTCGAACAAATTAAAAAATTACATGAGAACGTGCGTCAAACCATCGAGAAGAGAAATGCGAGCGTGGCCAAACGAGTAAACAAAGGCCGAAAAGAGGTTATCTTCAATGAAGAAGACTTGGTTTGGTTGCACCTAAGAAAAGATAGATTCCCTGACAAAAGAAAATCTAAGCTTCTTCCTCGTGCAGATGGACCCTTCAAGGTGTTGCAGTGGATCAATAACAATGCTTATAAGATTGAACTGCCTGGAGATTACGGATTATCGGCAACGTTCAATGTCATGGACCTATCACTCTATATAAGCGATGACGAAAACTCCGGGAGGCCTGACTTAAAGGATTTGAGGTCAAATCCTCAATCACCTGGGGAGGATGATTTGCCCCGTAGGCCCATTACACGATCCCAGACCCGAGTCCATAATTTTACTAACACACTTGTCTCTTTTGCAGGTCATGGTTTGTGTGAAGACTTGGAGGACACCGTGGATGACTTGAAGTGGGAGATTAAAGCTGGAGACGTTGACCAACCAAATCATCTACTCATGTGGAAAGACTAAAGAGGCACCTTAATGCTCACATGGGAATTTGTCTTCCCGAGCTTTGATATTTGTTGCTTTTTTGAAATTTCGAACTTATTGGCAAACGTTGGTGTAACAATCAAAATTTCTTCACCGACATTCACCAACAAATTGTCGGCAAATTAATTGGGATAGGATGGAAACCAACATAAAATTTATCATTCACCTAAACCATCTACAAATTTGTCTAAAAATTAAGAGGGTTGTTCAGATTTTTTGTTATAAATTAGATGATCGGGGGAGGAGGAATCACCCAATCATCTTGCTTATTCTGAAAATCAAAGAGCTTACCTCATCGGAAAGCACAAACCCGATCTCCGACCACCACAAACAACGCCGACCTTCGGCCGAATATTCACTCGGCGAAAACCCATCCCTCGACCGAACTCCCTTTCGGCGCAACCCTCTCTCTCGGCCGACGCCTCCATCGTCGACTGGCCGAACTCCGACCTCCCTTTTCTCTCGGCCACTCGCGCTCTCTCTCTTTCTCTCTCTTTTTCGATTCGCCGTTCGCCATCGCAGAGAGAGAAGCTCTCTCTCTGCTCTCTGCCCTCGCGAAGAAGAAGAGGAAGGAAGGGTGGTTCAGTTTTATTTTTTAAAACTGAACCGGTTCACTTGTTCTTACCAAACCGGTTCAACAGTAAACCCGAACCCGACACTGTTCATCCAATCGAACCGAACCAGTACTGTTCACACCCGGACCGGCACTGTTCACCGAACCAACCCGGACCAGTACTGTTCATTCGAACCAAACCGACTCGGACCCGACCCGACCCGAACCGATTTTCGACCCGATTCTAACCGAACCGATCGAAGATTTTTACGGTAAGAAATTCTGCTCAAATCCTTTTAAAGTTGGAATAATTCAAGTGGGAATTTAATATTGATATTCGGTTTGGGCAGGATAAATTTAGGAGCCGTCCGATTAGACCCAAAACGATCCGAACCGACTTAAGTTTATAACGTAAGTAAATTCTGCTCAATTTCTTCGAAATTGGATTTATTAAATAGGATATTAATATCAAAGATTTTAATTGAGCAGGATATTGTTCTGGAAATTTTGGAAAATCCCGATAAACTCATATTGCTCGGAATCCAAGTAAGTGAAATACAAGTTTTGGCTACGGCCCTACATCACAAGATTGTTTTATAATTATTTTATTTTTCAGTCACACGTTTTCAATGATTGAGCACGTATGTTAGAATATCGACATAGAATAGTCTAAAAGATAAAATGGATAGATTATTTGCATGTGTATGAAAAAGTAAAAGAAATGCGATACCAAAAGCCTGAACAACAGTGAGATGGTGAGCTTGAGCATATGTTTTAACGTGATAGCAAAAGCTTGAACGACAGTGAGATGGTGAGCTTGATCGTTAAAATTAAAAGTAAAAGATGACGAAGCCTGAACGACAATGAGATGGCTAAGTCTTAACAGGATTCGGTAAAAGTAAAAGTAAAAGTAAAAGTTTTGCACGTATTTCTACTTACTGAGTTTTTCTCACCTTTTTATTTTAAACTTGTGATGTAGGTGAGTTTTTGTCTGAGGAAGAAATTGCTGCAATTGAGAACTTTCCAGTGGCAAGTGAGCATACAGATGAAGAACCTAGTGTTGATTTCGAGGAAAACGATTTAAATTAAGTATGCTTAAATTTTTAAACAATATTAATGTGTTATTTCCGTATAAGACTTGAATTATTATGTTGAGCTTTATTATTATTTAAAGTTTCATAAATTGTGTTAATTATGCAATAGTTTTAATATTTTGATAAGTTTATTGTTTCAAGATTTCGATAAATTTATTACAAAGCTTCCGCAAATTTAAAGTTTTCAATTAATATTTAAATTTTCAAATCTATGATTTAGCGCTCGATTTCAAATCAAATTGGGGAAAATTTTAGTGTTTCAAAATTAGGGTTTCAAATTTGGGGATTTTTAAATCGGGGCGTTACAGTTGGCCTTCTTGTTTAAACTTTATTAGATGCATGTTAGGATTAGATGGATGTTAGGATTAGATGAATGATGGGATTAGTTGGTGGCTTGGTTTTGCCCATTGAAGTTGAAGACATGGAAGCCCACATGATCCCATTGAAGTTGAAGACATGGAAGCCCACATGATGATCCATCAATTCCCTTCCCAAGCCCAAGCCAAGCCCACCATTAGGTCTATATATTCATGGGATTGGTGTTTGTATCTTTTTTGGATGATTTATGAGCACCCACGGATTTCTCTCTCATTAGAAGAAGAAGCTTGGTGCAAGGAGCTTCCAAGGTAAGCTCGGTTGACAACAACCGAGGGGTTGCGCCCCCGAACCATTCTTCTAGCTTGGTAGCTAGTTAGAGTGGATTTTGCCACCTCCTTCTCCACTCTTTTGAGAGCGGAAAATAGCAAGGAGTGGCCTTAACCGATTCTTTGAATCGAGTTTTCTTCCTTGGAAGAAACTCTTGCCGGAAGCTCCATTGAAGCACTCACCGGCCGATTCTCAGAAAACAGTACATAAATACTTCATCTTAACGAATCTGGACCACGATTTTCACCAGCACACACCTCACTCACTTCACAAGATTCACCTAAAATTTCATTAAGTTTCGAGCATGTTTGATATTTCTTTTACATTATTCATTCTCGGATTTACTCGGATTTTGTGTCACCCGGAGCTAACGATCTTCTTCGAGCTCTTGAGTCCTATTTGCAGGTCGGAGCTCATCAGTCCTCAATACACCTCGTTCTCATCACTTCAAGTTAAAGCCTTGAAGGTGAAATGGATAACTTCGGTTGTAACAACAAGTCATGTAACAGTCAACCTCATTAGCTTGATACGTTCAGTTCTTTTGTAAACAAATTGATTGAAGTGAAGGTTCTTTTACTTCATCAAACGCATTACTAAGTTCTAATTACGAATCCATGAAGCTTATTGGGTTCTCAATACCCTTCGTTATCATCACTTCAAGTTAAACCCTTGAAGGTGAAATGGATAACTTCGGTTGTAACAACAAGTCATGTAACAGTCAATCTCATTAGCTTGATACGTTCAGTTCTTTTGAAACAAATCGATTGAGGTGAAGGTTCTTTTACTTCATCAAACGCATTACCAAGTCCTAATTACGCGTCCATGAAGCTTATTGGGCCCTCAATACACTTCGTTCTCATCACTTCCAATTAAAACCTTGAAGGTGAAATGGATAACTTCGGTTGTAACAACAAGTCATGTAACGATCAACCTCATTAGCTTGAAACGTTCAGTTCTTTTGAAACAAATCGATAGAAGTGAAGGTTCTTTTACTTCATCAAACGCATTACTAATTCCTAATTACGCGTCCATGATGCTTATTGGGTCCTCAATACACTTCGTTCTCATCACTTCAAGTTAAAGCCTTGAAGTTGAAATGGATAACTACGGTTGTAACAAAAAGTCATGTAACAATCAACCTCATTAGCTTGATACGTTCAGTTCTTTTGGAACAAATCAATTTAAGTGAAGTTTCTTTTACTTCATCAAACGCATTACTAAGTCCTAATTAGGCGTCCATGATGCTTATTGGGTCCTCAATACACTTCGTTCTCATCACTTCCAGTTAAAACTTTGAAGGTGAAATGGATAACTTCAGTTGTAACAACAAGACATGTAACAGTCAACATCATTAGCTTGATACGTTCAGTTCTTTTGAAACAAATCGATTGAAGTGAAGGTTCTTTTACTTCATCAAATGGATTACTAAATCTTAATTACGTGTCCATGAAGCTTATTAAGTCCTCAATACACTTCGTTCTCATGACTTCAAGTTAAAGCCTCGAAGGTGAAATGAATAACTTCAGTTGTAACAACAAGTCATGTAACAGTCAACCTCATTAGCTTGATACGTTCAGTTCTTTTGGAACAAATCGATTGAAGTGAAGGTTCTTTTACTTCATCAAACGCATTACTAAGTCCTAATTACGCGTCCATGAAGCTTATTGGGTCCTCAATACACTTCGTTCTCATCACTTCAAGTTAAAGCCTTGAAGGTGAAATGGATAACTTCGGTTGTAACAAAAAGTCATGTAACAATCAACTTCATTAGCTTGATACGTTCAGTTCTTTTGGAACAAATCGATTGAAGTGAAGGTTCTTTTACTTCATCAAATGCATTACTAAGTTCTAATTACGAATCCATGAAGCTTATTGGGTCCTCAATACCCTTCGTTATCATCACTTCAAGTTAAAGCCTTGAAGGTGAAATGGATAACTTTGGTTGTAACAACAAGTCATGTAATAGTCAACCTCATTAGCTTGATACGTTCAGTTCTTTTGAAACAAATCGATTGAAGTGAAGGTTCTTTTACTTCATCAAACGCATTAGTAAGTCCTAATTACGCGTCCATGAAGCTTATTGGGTCCCCAATACAATTCTTTCTCGTCACTTCCAGTTAGAGCCTTGAAGGTGAAATGGATAACTTCGGTTGTAACAACAAGTCATGTAACAGTCAACCTCATTAGCTTTATTTGTTCAGTTCTTTTGGAACAAATTCGATTGAAGTGAAGGTTCTTTTACTTCATCAAATGCATTACTAGTTCTAATTACGATCCATGAAGCTTATTGGGTCCTCATACCCTTCGTTATCATCACTTCAAGTTAAAGCCTTGAAGGTGAAATGGATAACTTTGGTTGTAACAACAAGTCATGTAATAGTCAACCTCATTAGCTTGATACGTTCAGTTCTTTTGAAACAAATCGATTGAAGTGAAGGTTCTTTTACTGCGCTAACGCATTAATAAGCTAATTATGGCTTTGCCATGAAGCTTATTGGGTCCTCAATACACGTCTTTCATCGAATTGCAAGTAAAGCTTGAATGTGAAAATGGATAACTTCGGTTGTAACAACAAGTTCAAGTAACAGGTCAAACCTCATTAGCTGCATAGTTCAGGTCTTTTGAAACAAATCGACTGAGTGAAGGTTCTTTTATCATCACACGCATTATAAGCTAATTACGAGTTTCCATGAGTTATGGGTCTAATACACATTGTTCTCATCACTTCAAGTTAAGCCTTGAAGGTGAAATGGATAACTTCGGGTTTGTAACACAAGTCAAGTAACAATCAACCTCATTACCTTGATACGTTCAGTTCTTTTGAAACAAATCGATTGAAGTGAAAGTTCTTTTACTTCATTCAAAACGCATTACTAGTCCTAATTACGCGTCCATGGAAGTATTGGGTCCTAATTACAATTGTTCTCAGAACTTCCAGTTAAAGCTTGAAGGTGGAAATGGATAACTTAACCGTTGTAACAACCCAAGTCATGTAAAGTCAACCTCATTAGCTTGATACGTTCAGTTCTTTGGAAACAAATCGATGGAATTGAAGGTTCTTTTACTTCATCAAACGCATACTAAGTCTATTACCGCGCTAGATGATGATATGGGGTCCTCAATAACATTTCGTTCTCATCACTTCCAGTAAAGCTGAAGTTTGAAATGTATAACTTCAGTGTCACAAAACAAGGATGAAAAGTTAACCTCATTAGCTGATAGGTTAAGTTGTTTTGGGAACAAATCGATGAAGTAAGGTACTTGTACTACTCAAACGCATTACTAAGTCTAATATGCGTCCATGATGCTATTGGGTCTCAAAAACTTCGTTCCTCATCACTTCCAGTTAGAGACTTGAAAAGGTTAAATGGAATAACTTCGGTTGTAACAACAAGTCATGTAACAGTCAACCTCAGTAGCTATTGTTTCCGTTCTTTTGCGGAACAAATCGATTGAAGTGCAGGTTCTTTTTCACCATCAAACGCATTAATAAGCTCCTAAGTACGCGTTCCATGAAGTTATTGCGTCCTCAATAAACTTCGTTTCATCACTTCAAGTAAAGCTTGAAGGTGAAATGGAATAAGCTTCGGTTGTAACACAAGTCAACCCTGTAACAGTGAACCTCATTAGTTGATACGTTAGTTCTTTTGAAACAAATCGATTGAAGTGTAGGTTCTTTTACGTCATCAAAGTATTACTAAGTCCAATAGCGTCCATGAAGCTTATTAAGTCTCAATACATTCGTTTCTCATGACTTCAAGGTTAAAGCCTTGAAGGTGAACTGGAATGAATTGGTTGTACACAGTCATGTAACAGTCAACCCATTCGCTGATACGGTCAGTTCGTTTGGACACAAATGATTGAAGTGAGGTTCCTTATTCATCAAACGCATTATAACGTTCATGTTATGGTCCATGATGCTAATTGGGTCCCAATACACTTCGTTTTTATCCCTTCAAGTTAAAGCCTTGAATAAAATGGCTAATTCGGTTGTAACAAAAGCATGTACAATCAATCTCATTAGATGATACGTTCTGTTCTTTTGGAACAAATGATTAAATGGATAGGTTCTTTGACATCTCAAACGAATTACTAAGTCCTAATATGCGTCCATGATGCTTATTGGGTACTACTCAATACACTGCGTTCTCATCACTTACAGTTAAAGCCTGAAGGTGAAATGGATAACTTCAGTTGTAACCACATGTCATGTAACAGGTCAAATCATTAGCTTGATACTTCAGTTTTTGGAAAAAATCGATTGAAGTGACGGTGCTTTTACTTCATCACAACATTACTAATTCCTATTACGGTCCATAAGGCTTATTGGGTCCTCAATACACTTGTTTTCTCCCGTCCAGTTAAAGCCTGGAAGGTGAAATGGATAACTTGTTGTAACAACAAGTCATGAACAGAAACCTCATAGCATGGTAGTTCAGTTTTTGGAACAAATCGATTGAATGGAAGGTCTTTTACTTCATCAAACGCCCATTTACTAAGTCCTAATTACGCGTCCATGAAGCTTATTGGGTCCTAAATACACTCGATTCTGCACTTCAAGGTAAAGGCCTGAAGGTGAATGGATAACTTCGGTTTTGTAACAACAAGTAATGTAAAAGCCAACTCAGCGCTTGATACGTTCAGTTCTTTTTAAACAAATCGATTGAAGTGAAGGTTCTGCCAGTCAGACAAACGCATTACTAAGTTCTAATATGCGGTCTGAAGCTTATTGAGTACTCAATACACTTCGTCTCACGACTTCAAGTTAAAGCCTGAAGGGAAGGAGTGTAAATTCGGTTGTAACAAAAAGGTCATGTAACAAGTCAAATTCAATGGGGTGATACGTTCAGTCTTTTGGAACAAAATGAGTGAAGGTGAAGGTTCTTTACTTAATAAAACGCATTACTAAGTCTAATTACGCGCCATGACTTTATGTGTCCTTCAATACAATTGTTTCGTCATTTCAAGTTAAAGCTTGAAGGGGAAGGTGAAATGGATAACTAGGGTTTTAACAACAAGTCATGTACTAGTCAACTCATTAGCTTGTACGTTCAGTTCTTTTGAAAACTAATCATTGAAGTGAAGGTGTCTTTTATTTCATCAAACGCATACTAAGTCCTATTAAGCGTGCATGGAAGCTATTGGCGTTCCTCAATACAATACACTTTGTC
>CM039506.1:18102303-18186914 GCA_022432975.1 Begonia masoniana
ATCGTCTGATGTCTCAGTAAACTCATCGGCAGATGCGTGCTGACGTCATCGGTAGATGTAGGTATAAATCTATCGGTGATGTCTCAGTAAACTCATCGGCAGATGCGTGCTGACGTCATCGGTAGATGTAGATTTAAGTCCATCGATTGATGTCTCAGTAAAACTCATCGGCAGATGTGTGCTGACGTCATCGGAAGATGTAGGAAGTAAATTGTCGTTTAGGCATCGGCAGATACAGTCTACCGAGAGATGTCTTTGGTTTTCATTCGGGTGACGTCATCGGCAAGAGTCTTCTATTTTTCCTGTTTTCTGCTTCCTCCGTTGACTTTACTCATCGGCAGTGCGTTTGACTTCTGCAACTTTTAAAGTGTTTTCACGGTCCAAACGTCTATTTCTTTTGTCCGATTATTTCTTAATATTTCAAATGATTTCCGCTGCAAGTTTTAAAAATATATGGTAGAAGTTTTAGTCATGTACGGGCTTTTGGGTAACGAACCGGGTTCTGATAACTCGGGGCGTTACATTTTGAGTCGTGTTCATAGTGATCGGTGGATTGAAGGAATGAATGAGGTTATGAATTATTTTATGTTGAAGTGTATGTTATGAGTTGTATTTAGAAATAAATTGATGAAGTGATGAAGGTTGGGAGCGAAATGGTGAAGTGTGTGTGTGTGCAGGTTTTGAGAGTGTTGAAGGAAAGAAACGGGGAAGGAAAATGGGATAGCCGATCGAACGCCAAAAAAGGGGTGTTCGAACGTAGAATTCTCTGGAAAACCAGAGAGCTCCCCGATCGTTCGCCAACAAAGGGGCAAACGATCGGCTCTTGAAGGCTACGTTTTGGAGCAATACCAGAATGGCAGCCGATCGATCGCCAAATAGGGGTGATCGATCAGCTATCTATGAGCCGATCAATCGGCTGTCAAGTGGTCGATCGATCGCCCCTTTGTTCTTCTTGAGCCGATCGATCGCCCCTTCATTTTCTTGTTTTGGACATGTTTGCCCTCAGAATTTTGCAACGCATTTCTCCTCTGTTTTAATACATTGTTTTACTCAAATGATTTATGTAAACAATTCCAATAATTTGAGACTTCGATTTAGAGGTTTAGAAGTCAAAATTTATTTAAGGTTTAGAAAAGAAAGAAAAATTTTACGGTAAATTAAGGGTACGGATTAGGGGACGCTACACACTCCTTTAAATCCCTAACCTTTTCTTTCCATACTTAACACTTTATTTCTTCCCATTGGTCCATAATTTTTATTGACTTTTCAAACTTCTTTAGTCTTATGACTTTTCAACACTCTTGTCTCTTCATTTCCTTCATTCCAACGTTGAAGCTTCTATTTCCTTCCCCTTTTGTTCACTTTTAATTACCTCTAAGTCAATTCAACTCAACCCCAATTTCTAACCACTTAAATCTAGGGTTTCCTTTTAACTTCCTCTTCCAATTTCACTTACACTCAAGAGCTTAGAAAAACTCTAGGACTAACATTAAACTCTCACGACATACCTTAACTAGGGCTATGCACGTATATGAAATACCCGGGTATTACAATCCACCCTCTTTACAAAAATTTTATCCTCAAACATTTGTAGCCTTGTTATTCCTCAACTTACCTACTCCAAGCTACCCTCCTAACTTTTAAGTTGCATTGCTAAATCTCAACTACGATACGGCCTTAATCATCTATTGAGGAATAGTTTTAAATTTCTTAACTATGCCCTCCATAGCTCACTTACATTTACGTCCATTGACTTTAACTCGAGCACTCATCACTTAGATTCTTAAACTCCTTTATCCTAATTTCAAATCTAGCTTTTCCTCGAGTTAAGTTCACTTAATTCCTCACTTCATACTTCAGTGTCTATCAACACGTACTTAACCTATTCAAGCCCTCAATACATTTTTAATCTCGTAACGCTAAAACCTACTGAGTAAACTTCTACCCTAAGTTCTCACTTTCAAATTCCCCTCTCTTTTACTTGCACCTATTTTCCTCAAGCAATCAAGACATTTATAGGTTATTCTAACACATCTTCGTATTCAAAGCTCACACTATTTAAATCTATCCCCCATTTTTTTTTCAAAGTGTACCTTGAGTCCTCATATTTACATTCACTACACTATTTGTCCAACTTTTACTTCAGTCATCAACAAACACTCTCAAATTATTAGATCTAAACTAACTCTTTCCCGACTTTACACTCGACACCATAAATGATGTTTACGCACTTCATTTCGACCCCAAAATTTCAAATTAAAACTTCCATAATTCTCCCGAATTAACCCTACTCCTAAGTTCCCTCGTAGAATCTCCGTGTGAATTTTCTTTCATTCCTGTCCAATATCCTCTAAATTCCTCAGCTTCACACGGAATACTAAATCCTTATTGACTAATCTCCTCACTTACCTCTTTCCCATGTCCCTTCGAAACCTCGAATGTAATCTAGTCATCCTTCTAGCTTACATCTCTCAACCTCTATTTTCTTACCCATACTCTAATATTACTCGAGTTCTAGTTTACATCCCACTAGTTTACA
This sequence comes from Begonia masoniana, assembly GCA_022432975.1. Classification (NCBI taxonomy): domain Eukaryota; kingdom Viridiplantae; phylum Streptophyta; class Magnoliopsida; order Cucurbitales; family Begoniaceae; genus Begonia; species Begonia masoniana. The sequence continues at coordinate 18,104,843 of CM039506.1, forward strand.
TACCACTCTTAAGCTCGCCAATCCTAACTTCATCTATTTATGAAATCATTGGTTCCGAGTTCGTTACATACGGGTTGAACCTTCGAACTTTCTAACTTATCCTTATCCCTAATGCACATGAACATTTTTCGTGTGAGTTCCCGTCCCTCTCACTTAAAATTTCTGTATCTTCTCAAATTGCACATTACCAAACACTTAAGATCTAAACCTCAATTTCTAACCTTCCTCTTCCTATACAATACTACTTCTAAACTCATTCCCAAGTTTCTCAACTCTTATACAAATCTCAAAGTTCACTCGGGATTCTCTCCAAAATTTACTAATTACTCTATTCTCTTAAATTCTTATATCTATTCCGAACCTTTATCTCCTAAGCTATATTGCTCTAATTACTTTTCTAACAAACCCTATCCCAAGGTTACCTTTCCATGGCTCTTCAACGAGGATTTCTTTATCCATTCACTCCACAACTAGTCCTCATTGCTGCATTCATGTCTCTTACTCTCAATAATTATAGTCTCGAGTATTCATCGAGGATTGTCAACTCTCTATGTCTCTAATTTGGGTCATTCTAGCTATACCTCTTAACACCCAATAGTCTCTACCATTTTGACCTTACTTAAATCGACAATAAATTAAACTTACAACTTTCTCTAACTTAGGCTAGGCTCCCCTCTTGGTTTTTCTTGTGTAAAGTTCATCCAAATTTTTCCCCACAGAATACGTATCATTGTCTCAAATTCTTAAAACCCTCTCAACAATTTACTTAGACTAAATTCTTTAAATACAATTTTCTCCTAGATATTCCCAACTCTATGTGAATCTAAAATGTAATACTTTTTGCGATCTCCTCTTACCACGTAACGTACTAATGGCATCTCAACGGTCTAGGGTGTCTCCTGATAATTTCATTTCCAACTTCAAACTCCTCTCTGGTTCATAATATCCTAGAACTCCAAGGGTTTGCTAACTAGGGTTAACTTTCTATCTATTCAAATCTCATTTTGCATAAGATGTATCTCCCTAAGGTAACAATCCTAAGCATACAATTCTTACAAACACACTATGTTATTTATATTAACACATAGCTCTCTCATTCTAAGGTCTACCTCGCCTTGCATTTAACCCAACATATCCCATACCAACTGGCTCAATCATGGCAAGGATTCAGGGTGTCACTTTGGTTGGATCCTTATTTGATGCAGAGCAATTCTTGGCTATGTGTTCGGGTTTGTTGCACTTGAAGCACCGGGCAATCTTTGGCTTTGCACAGTCTCGGGAAAAATGGCCAGATTCGAAACAATTGTAACATTTGCCATCATATTGTCCACACTCTCCTGGATGGACTTTTAAGCACTCAAGACATTGCAGATACCCTCTCTTTCACAGTTGTTTCGACTTCTTTCCTTCTCTCAGATCATTCAAGTACTCGCTCGATCTTTTAGGTCCTTGAGACTGTGACGAAGATACGCCAACCATTCCATATATTTCCACATCCTTATTTCCTTCCAACATCGGAGACTTCAACCTTCTAAATTTTGCCCCACTAGAACTCGCTCCAACATTTCCTTGTTCTCCTTGATTAATGAGCGATCCAATCAACGCAGCTTGCCTAACAACCAACTCCAAAAGCTGCTTATTTGACTCCTCAAGTTCCTTTCTCGGTTGCCTTGGGTTCCTCGACATTTTGGTTCTAATCCTGAAAAGGGTTAAAACAAATCTAATCTTAGATATATACTAACTAAAGGAAAGAAATACTTACAGTGGGTAAAGCACGTGGCATGGCGGCCGACATTGTACGGTAATCCTTTGAACGACTCGACAATTTTTGCTCTGATACCAACTTGTAACGTCCCCGAACCCACCCCGACTTGGTGCGCTACTTGGCTTACACTCACCACGTTTAAAACAACGTTTAAAATAAAATCTGATAAAATTTTGACTCGATTTTTGGGTTTTTTGAACCCTCGAAAATAGTTGGAAAACGTGCGTAAAATACGCGCCAAACATGTCGGAAAAGATCAGGTTAAAACATTTTTGAAATAGAAAAATTTTTTAAAAAAATAAAAGTCGCCCATCCATGGCGCCACGAGGGCGCCAGCTGTGCGCACCGCTCGCACAACTCTGCGCGCGCTGGTGCCGATCGATCAGTGCCAGGCGCTGATCGATCGGCACCCTCTCGGGTGTGCGATCACCATCTATCGATCGATCGGCGCACAGAGCTGATCGATCGGCGCTGGGCGCTCCCACGCAACGGGCATCGTGCGCCTGCTGCGCACCCCCGCCCGGTGCCAGCGCGCCACTGACTTGGCCTGCGCGCCACCACTCCAGCCACCAGCACCCATTTTTTCATTTCTCCATTTTTCTTCAAACCGCACACCACCAAATCATCTAAAACTTACCCCAAACTTTTCCTGACATCCCAAACTCCTTAACACATAAAGTTCTCAGAAAACCGACTCCAAAACGACAGCAAAAGCGTGAAAACAAGTGAAAACCGACGTCGTTTACTATACAAAAACCGAGCAGCATAACGTTTAATTTTTTTTATAAAACCCAAAACCTAGAAACAAAGTTGACAAAAAATCCCCAAAATAAACACAACAAAAAGTATACTAATCTACTACATGTTCACGATCAAAACATAACTCTACCCCACCTCCCAACAACGAAATGGTAGAGACGCCCGAACAAATGTCCGTACTGGCATACCACATGCATCGTCGACTGCGTCCTAATCCTGGCTTTCCACATAGATCTCACCTCCTATCACGTCGTCACCTACACCACAGAACACAAAACGTAAGCCTATTGCTTAGCAAGTAGGGAATAATGCATACAAAAACATAATGCACACTCAACTTGATGTAATCAAAGGAGCAACCAAGGACAATCAAGAAGCAATAGGGAGTCAAGATCCATTGATGAACATAGGAGGACCTAAGATATTAGAGATCTTAGACCCAACACGCAATGCGGAATTCAAAGGGAATAATGCCTTTATTGATTCAAAAGAACAAGAAGAAGGAACTTGACCCCAATCGAAAGTTAACGATGGAACCGAAGTTATCAGAAAAGTAGTTAGACCCGAACCAAACTTGTTTGTTGAACCTAAGCTATCAAGTTCGATCTTTTCAAGAATACACTAGAAGAAGATCAAGTTCTAATCCAAGAACTTAAGAAGAGAATTATAAGGATCTCACCTCAAAGCAAAGCTTCATAAAAATCAATTCATTCAAAAGTTCCTAAAATCTATTACAAGTCTCCCTTAAATAGGCAAAGGGATAAATCTAATAAGGCAATAACATAATTAGAAATAATCAAAATATCCTAATTAGACAATAGAAAAGTTTCTAAAAAAAAGAAAAGTAAAATTGTAATTTGGAAAGTAGTGCAAGTGGATGGTGACCGCGACAATTAGGTTTAAGTAGCATGAGCCCTGAGTTTAATTCAGATTATGGGCCTAGCCCAATGGTGTGGCACGTGTAAGAACTTTGAAGTTAAAAACTCTTAGGCTAGAGCAATGCCATATTGGGTGACCATGTGGGAAGTCTTTATTTTTGAGACATCTCTTACATTTTGGGCTTCTTTTCTAATCCTTGCTTCTTCGTCAACACTTAATAATATTATGGCCCGTTGCATATCTTGTGATGATTCCTTTTCTTGGATGTATTTAATTAAAATTTATAGTCTTTTGTTTATTTTCTTTGTTCTTGATCTCGACATTGGTTCTCTTATGTTCATTAATGGATCTAGACTCCCTATTGCTTCTTGATTGTCCTTGGTTGCTCCTTTGATTACATCATTCCCTCCCTCTTTGAAAAGATTCGTCCTCGAATCTGCATCAAACAAAGATAAGTCACTAACATTAAAAGTAGCGCTTACATTACCATATTCGTTCGGTAAGTCAATCTTGTGAGCATTGTCGTTGATGCGTTCCAACACTTGGAAGGGACCGTCTCCTCGCAGTTGTAATTTATTCTTTCTTCGCTCCGCAAATCTCTCCTTTCATAGATGCACCCAAATCCAATCTCCGGGTTCAAAAATAAATCTTACCATTGCATGAAACTTCTTAACAAATTCATTCTTCTTCCTTTCATGCACAAAAACAAACTTTTTAGTAAAAAATGTTGATAAATTTAAAGGATTTAATGGATTAAAATCATCCATAATATCAAACAGTGAATAATATTTAATAGAATTAAAATTTTATAAAACATTGAAATCTGATGTGAAACTCTCAAAATGTGTATATATAATTTTGTCATAAACTAAGTTGTGTGCAAAGTAATCATTGACAAATTTTCCAATAAAATAATTTTGCATATTTTCTATCAACCTTATACATATGATAGGTGCAATATAAAAATCATATGGTCTTACCAACCACTCAAACCTATGTAATGTTTTCGGTCGACTTGGAACTAACGTACTTGGTACGATATTTTTATGCTTCTCAATCTCTCTCAACGGAGAAATTTCTCTTCGAAACTCCTCGGGAATTTCATATTTACTTTTCTGCAAAATAAAAGAAACAACACTTGGAAGAAAACTTGGTAAGTCGTTAGATGATAAATAAATATCTTTATATAAAAGCAAAATCATCTCACGTTTATCCTCACTTTTGTTCATCAACACAATTTGTTTCTCAATTGAATTTTGTTTCCTCTCTCCCTCGGTTTTTATCTCTTTTCTCTCGATTTTTCTCTCTTGCTCCCTCAGTTTTTCAACCCTCTTTGTACTCATTTCAACTATTTTTCTTTCTCCACTTGCTTTTTCTATTTTGGCTTCTTTTTCAACTAATTTATTTTCACCTTTTTCTTTCTCTCTCTTGTCCTTAATGATTTGAAATTTGTTCGTGATCATCTCTTGATCTTTAATTGCCTCCCACGACTTTAATGGTGTAAGGATCACAGATCTTCCATTGTTAACCAATGCATACTCGTTCTTTGATCCATCGGTCTTGAATTTTTGTGAAAATACATTGGTAGCAGCGGTTTTGCTCTTAGGTTCCTGTCTCGGTTTTGACTTTTCATCCTTCCAATTTGATTTCCATGATGAATTCAAAGTTGATCTCATCTTAGAATTCCTTTTTGCTCTTAGTTGCCGTTCGATCTCGATTAATTTGTGAAGCAATTCTTCAAAGTCCACATAATGTTGTAGATCTACGACATCTGCAATCTCTCTATTTAGTCCTCCAACAAATCGAGCCATTGTTTCTTCGTCGTCTTCCTCCACATTAACCATTTTCATGGTTATTTTCATCTCTTTATAATAATCTTCTACGCTTTTATAACCTTGAGTCAAATTTTGGAGTTTTCGAGACAAATTTCTATAATACTGTGATGGAACAAATCTTTTTCGCATGAGTGTCTTCATGTTCTTCCATGTCCGAACTTGTGACTCACCATACCTTCGTCGGTACTTTACTAGTTGATCCCACCAATTGTTAGCATAGTTCGTGAACTTCATTGTCACAAATTTAAGTTTTTTTTCATCCGTGTAGTTTTGGTATTCAAACAATAAGTCAACTTTTTTTTCCCATTCCAAATACACTTCGGGATCACTTTTTCCTCGGAAAGAAGAGATATTTACCTTGATGTTCCTTAGATTACCATCTTCTCGATACGACCTATCATTCCTTTCTCTTTGATAATATCCACTATCATCTTTGAATTTTCCATCAAAACCCTTCCTTTGCCGCGTATGACTATGGGATGGAGATTACAATCGGTCCATCCTCGTATTTAGAGCATTGTATTGATCGTGTATAGCTCTCATGAATATCCTTACATCAATTTCATTCTCCTCTCCGCTTATGATTTTGAATGTTTTTCTTTTTTACTTTTTAAATAAATAACGTAAAAGATAAATTGCAAAATTTGAATTTGCAGATATCTAAATGACTGAATTGAAATGCAGAAATTTAAATGACTGTATTGAAATGCGGAAATTTAAATGACTGAATTGAAATACAGAAATTTAAATAACTGAATTGAAATGAAGAAATTTTAAATGGACCTCTCCTCTCCCTCACGTGTTTACACTCGTTCAATGTCACTCCACTCGTGTTTCGCTCAAAATTTTGGCTTTTATAAGATAATCTCACACTCTTGCCTTTTACCACTCAATCTCTTCTTTAGGTTCTTAAATTGAGAACCCAATCAAGATGCCATCCAACAAGTGCAACGTGAAAAATTCAAACTTTCAAACTTAAAATCCAACCTTCGAGAATATATTAAAGTCAAACCACTAAAGGTGTTTGCTAGAATCGATCTCTGGATATAACGTTTTGAGAAACTTGAATAGTTTCCGGTTGTGAATCCTCGATACTAATGAGGTATTCTCACGAATTATTTTTTTTTTTTGAAACCCGGCAAACTTGTAGAAATAGAAATTCGACTTGAGATTCTGACGCTAGGGTTCGAGACAAGCAAAGATATGTCTTTATCGATTGGTCGTACAAAAAGAGTTTCTCGTTATTAACAAACAAGAGCTCCTTTTTTTTTTGGAATTTTCAGAATTTTTTTTGAATTTTCAGATTTTTTTTTTCCAACTAAAACGAAAGTAAAAGAATTAAAAGGTTTTGTGGAGAAGAAAAGAAGAATAACGAGAACGATAAAAATAGCTTCTCTGAATCGTAGAACCTTCGCTCTGATACCAAATGATGCGAACCTAAGATATTAGAGATCTTAGACCCAACACGCAATGCGGAATTCAAAGGGAATAATGCCTTTATTGATTCGAAAGAACAAGAAGAAGGAACTTGACCCCAATCGAAAGTTAACGATGGAACCAAAGTTATCAGAATAGTAGTTAGACCCGAACCAAACTCGTTGGTTGAACCTAAGCTATCAAGTTCGATCTTTTCAAGAATACACTAGAAGAAGATCAAGTTCTAATCCTAGAACTTAAGAAAAGAATTATAAGGATCTCACCTCAAAGCAAAGCTTCATAAAAATCAATTCATTCAAAAGTTCCTAAAATCTATTACAAGTCTCCCTTAAATAGGCAAAGGGATAAATCTAATAAGGCAATAACATAATTAAAAATAATCAAAATATCCTAATTAGACAATAGAAAAGTTTCTAAAAATATGAAAAGTAAAATTGTAATTTGGAAATTAGTGCAAGTGGATGGTGACCGCGGCAATTAGGTTTAAGTAGCATGAGCCCTGAGTTTAATTCAGATTATGGGCCTTGCCCAATGGTGTGGCACGTGTAAGAACTTTGAAGTTTAAAACTCTTGGGCTAGAGTAATGCCATATTAGGTGACCATGTGGGAAGTCTTTATTTTTTAGACATCTCTTACATTTTGGGCTTCTTTTCCAATCCTTGCTTTTTCGTCAACACTTAATAATATTATGGCCCGTTGCATATCTTGTGATGATTCCTTTTCTTGGATGTCTTTGATTAAAATTTGTAGTCTTTTGTTTATTTTCTTTATTCTTGATCTCGACATTGGTCCTCCTATGTTCATCAGTGGATCTTGACTCCCTATTGCTTTTGATTGTCCTTGGTTGCTCCTTTGATTACATCACAACTCCTAACACGTGCAGTTTTTAACTCTCGGTTGTGTTCATTCCATTCTCATTTCACTAATCGTAGACGTACATCTCTAGTAGAAATCAGTTATACTTGAGACACTTAGGCGTACATCTCTAATTGAATTCAATTATACTCGAGACAATTAGGCGTACATCTCTCGTAGAAATCAGTTCTGCTCGAGACACTCAAGCGTACATCTCTAATAGAATTCAATTCTACTGGAGACACTCAGGCGTACATCTCTCGTAGAAATTAGTTCTACTCGAGACACTTAGGCGTACATCTCTCGTAGAGACACTTAGGCGTACATCTCTCGTAGAATTCAATTCTACTTTAGACACTCAGGCGTACATCTCTCGTAGAAATTAGTTCTACTCGAGACACTTAGGCGTACATCTCTCATAAAATTCAATTTTACTCGAGACACTCAGGCGTACATCTCTCGTAGAGACACAGTTGCATATCTTACATTACATACTCACAATTCAAAACATGCCAAAACTCGTATTTTCGTAGTTCGAAACCATGATGTATGTCACACAATGCTCAACATAAAACAACACACAACAAACAGAATAATCCCCACCGTTCCATGGTGTAGGCCAGAAGGTAAAACACAAACGTCCTCTACTTACTTGGATTCCTCGCACGTATTAGCTTACTCTGAGTACACCAATCACTTGCTCGTTAACCTAACATTCATAGAGGAAAATAACTTAGAAACTATTAATCTAACTCTAAGAATGCATAAACTATAACTAACCATAGACCACTCTAACTATAAAGCCTTAAATCAAAATTCCTGAATTTTCCCTTAATACACTACTCAAACTTCAATCGGCCATAACTTACTCATTTTTCAACAGATTTAGACGTGCCACCCCATTCCGTAAACCTCTACACGTCTACAATCCATTGACACCATCAAATTTAACAACCAAATAAGTTGGCCAATTCGAAACCCTAAAAACAGAATCGGTACACATTGATTCAAAAACCGGTTTTTCACTAACTTCCACAAAAACTCTAATTTATCCCTAAAAACAACCTAAACTAATCTATCTAACATCTAAACCATCAAAAATAGGAAGAGAACTAGCCAATTAAACCATAAATTCTGACCCCTCCATTAGGGTTTCCCAAACCCTAACCAAATCCCATAAAAACCCCTCAAAAACACTAAAAACCATCAAAGAGATGTATCCAACTAAAAACCCAATAAAAACTAACCTTAAAACCCTTGAAAAATTGAAGAAGAGAAGGTGGAAGATGTCTTCAATTGTGGCTGGTTTCGTGGAAAGAAAGGAGGAAGAAAAAATTATTTTTGCTTTCAACCACTTAAACATTCAAATTTATAACAAACACTTTTCTTACCTTTTAATTTCTTCCACCAAATTTCACTATATTAAAAATTAACCTCACCTTTTCTTTTTCTTACATAAACCAACGTGGAGGCTCACTCCTTTAAATCCCTAACCTTTTCTTTCCATACTTAACACTTTATTTCTTCCCATTGGTCCATAATTTTTATTGACTTTTCAAACTTCTTTAGTCTTATGACTTTTCAACACTCTTGTCTCTTCCTTTACTTCATTCCAACATTGAAGCTTCTATTTCCTTCCCCTTTTGTTCACTTTTAATTACCTCTAAGTCAATTGAACTCAACCCCAATTTCTAACCACTTAAATCTAGGGTTTCCTTTTAACTTCATATTCCAATTTCACTTACACTCAAGAGCTTAGAAAAACTCTAGGATTAACATTAAACTCTCATGACATACCTTAACAAGGGCTATGCACGTATAGGAAATTCTCAGGTGTTACAACTTACATCCTATTTGTAGGACTCTTTCGTACATGTATAAAATCATACATGAATCACTTAATTAATTAAATACATGTACTGATATATAAACGATACAAATATATAAACTAATGTATCAACACATACATGAATTAGAACTCTTTAGATGAGTCTTTACAAATGCATGGACTTGGCCAAAACTATATTAAGAATATACATTAACAAAAAGATATTATTTGAATTACGCTTATAACTTTAACATAAACGCAATTTTTTTTTACTAAAAAAATATCTAATCTGTGAATAAGACTTAAAAGAGTAACCTCTCAACAAATTGATATGTATGAAAGCAGTAATTCATAACAATTATCACTTTGTTTACGAAGACTCTCTGTAACAAGTTAATTGTTAAGTTCACTCCTTTGGAGTTCCAGCTTTACAATGCCTTTATCTCCAACAACATTTGTAGATTTTTTTAACCATAATCTTTGGCTTACTACCTTGATCTTGCGGGGAATGTTAAATGGTATATACACTGGATATATTTTGTTATTCTTTGTACCATTGTGTTCCTGACTCGTGTATAAGTTTTATCATTTTTTCATTCATTTTCTCAATATATATAAACAATACAATGTATAATATGGGCTAAGAAGAATAAAAAGAATCTTTTCCAATATTACATCTTTTCTACAAATTTGTCTCTTATTTCTCAATTGTATTAGACTTAATCAATATAAAAAATAGTCTAATGAATTTGCATAAAATATTAACTTGAATGTTAGAATTTAATGATTTCAATTCTATTTGGTTCTAGCTCAAAAGCTGGCAATGTGACAAAAACCATATAAACAAATTATGAGTTTATGCGGTAGTAAAGAAATTGGGTTTCTCTCTCTCTTTGTCTCACACAGACACACACGCACGCCCATTGAAAATCAAACACTATACATAAAAAGAAAAACACGAAAACAAGACACCGAAATTTACGTGAAAAAATTTAGAAAAAAATCACGGAAATGGCAGAAATTTACTATATGGAAATCAAAGTACATTTTAGTTTTGCAATTCAAGCAACAATGTAAAAAAAACTTAATATTGAATAAACGCGACCAAGGCTAATTAGAATTCGAGTAACATTAAACTTTAACAATCTCTTCTTTAACACAAATTGCACATGAGAAATCTAAAACGCAAGCTTCTCGGCTCAACCTAAAATGAATACAGAATAGTGAACTCTCCATCTTCAATGAAATTTTTATGTGAGGAACAAATCTAAAAAACTTCAACAAAATAACCTCCTCTTCCATAAAAATTCCTGAAGGACCAACTCAATAACTAATACCGACCAAGTTTAAGCACTACTTAAACTTGTGAGAGATACCCAAGAAGAAATTTCATCTCCTCCATGGTATCACCAATCTAAAATCTTCACAACTAAAATCTAAATATGTATAAGACCCCCCACTGAAATTAACATGCTCTAAAACATTCAATGCATAATGCATTGAACTAGTTTCACATATTGTTATGGAGTTTTATCCTTCTTCTTGAATCTGCCTTTTATGACACCATTACGATGTGAAACTGAAACTAGTGATGATGTGGTGACGACATCATCCCACACATATGAGCTAGGCTAACATATGACCCCCCACTGAAATTAACAAGCTCTAAAACATTCAATGCATAATGCATTGAACTAGTTTAACATATTGTTATGGAGTTTTATCCTTCTTCTTGAATCTGCCTTTTATGACACCATTACGATGTGAAACTTAAACTAGTGATGATGTGGTGACGACATCATCCCACACATATGAGCTAGGCTAACATATCAACTCTGATGTAGATCTAGATATGAACTTAAACTTCTCCAAAGAGCTCGAATTCTTTTGACTCTTCTCAAACAACCCTTTAAAAGGTGAATTAACAAACTTAGCAGCCTCATTATCTGTAATTGTAGAACCTTGCAATACAAAAAAATTTCAGACTTTTTATGTCACTTTAACATGAGCAGATCACTATTACTTATCTTCACAACTCCACCTATAACAACTTATATCCTTTCAGATCAAGAGTACTCAACAAGATTAGTGTAACGGCCCAGACACCGTTCTCGCGGGCCCAAACCGTGCAGTTCCCACCAATGGGCTGCTGCCACGTGGTGGCCACACAGCCCTACAACGTGTACTCACGATCTTCCCTCTCCCTGCAGAGGGTTTTTGCCTTCCCCCCCACTCCAACCCAAGACCTCAGGGACTAGAACCTAGGGAAGATCGTGAGTACATGTGGTAGGGCTGTGTGGCCGCCACGTGGCAGCAGCCCATCGGTGGGAACTGCACGGTTTGGGCCCACGGGAACGGGGTCTAGGCCGTTACAAAAAAGGCGCCTGTTTTGTAACGGCCCAGATCCCGTTCCCGCGGGCCAAAACCGTGCAGTTCCCACAGATGGGCTGCTGTCACGTCTAGCTCAGTGGTACTCCTCGCCTTTTTTGTAATGGCCCAGACCCCGTTCCCGCGAGCCCAAACCATGCAGTTCCTACCGATGGGCTGCTGCCACGTCTAGCTCAGTGGTACTCCTCACTTGTACCCCAAGTACTAGTCCCTGAGGTCCTGGGTTCGAGTGGGGGGAGGCAAAAACCCTCTGCAGGGAGAGGGAAGATCGTGAGTACACGTGTACCGCCCTATGGGGACCCACGTGGCAACAGCCCATCGATGGGAACTGCACGGTTTGGGCCTGTGGGAACGGGGTCTAGGCCGTTACACTTAACGATGAAGAGTTGAAGAAAGAAATCTTGGTCGAGGCACACTCTTCGGCTTACTCGGTCCATCCAGGAAGCACCAAGATGTATCGGGATTTAAACCAACATTTCTGGTGGCCTAACATGAAGAGAGAGGCTGCCAAATACGTAGAAACCTGTCTGGTTTATCAGTAGGTTAAGGCGGAGCATCAAAGGCCAGTAGGAACTGTAACACCTGGTTTTACGGGATTTTATTTATTGCAATATAAAATGACATTTTTGTAAATATATCAAATGAAGTCCGTTTTGCGAACGGAAAGTTTTAATAGAGCCTTAGCAATAAATTGGAATTTCTGGTGAAATAAGGAAATTTTGAAGAAAACGAATCAATGACTAAATAACGAAATAAGTGAGGAAACAAATAGAAAATCAGATGGAAGGGCAATAAGGTAATTTGACAAGTCAAATTATAATAAAACACAAAAAACCCTCTTTTCTCCCCACACTCACGCGATTTCTTCTCCTCTTCAAAATCCGGCGATTTTCTCTTTCTTTGACGATTCTCACGTTTCGGCCGATTCTCCTCCGATCTTCAGCTTTTCTTCACGTTTTCTTCTCCAAGCGGTATTCTAGGTAAGATTCTATAGTTTTCGGACATTAGATTTCAATTTTCACGTATTAAAACGGTTAGGGTTTCGTTTAGGGTTTTGCGAAATAGCCAGGTTTTATTAGAAACGGCTAGGTTTACCCTAAATACGACTCTAATGGGTGTATTTATGGTTATTGGTGGAAGTTTGATGGTTTAATGGAGGTTGTTGAAGTGTTTGGTGGTTGGAGGTTTTAAAAACCCCATTAATGGAGGTTTTGATGTTCTTGAGCACAAATTGCTCGATAAAATGCCTCAAAGAGTTAGATTAAAGTTTTAGGAAATTTCCTTTAGCTAGGAGTTCCGTTAGTTTTCACAGTTCTATGATGTTGGCTCGGTTTAATGCCGTGTGTTGTGTAATGTTTTAGGTGAACAACGCTCGTGGACGGAGCTTGGTGTGCTACGGACACGAGGTAAGTCTTCGTGACTTGTTTGGCCGATCCGGCCTACACCATAGAAGAGTAAATTGTTTGAGGATTTTTGGTGATATTGTTAGTGTGTAGTTTGGATGGGTAGTCTAGGAAAATTGTTCTGTTAGAACGTTTTCCTAGGTTTTTATGTATTGTTTTATGTTTTCTTACTTTAATGCACAATCCATGTTCAAGCATTATGTTTTATAAACTAGCACGAAAAATGAATTTCCGCACGAGTTTTCATGAAAAGAAACGACTAATGAAAGATATGAATGCATGTAATCTCGGTCACGTCGGGGTGGGGTTCAGATATGGCTGTCCTGAGAGGAAGAACATGCTTCCCCCCGGTAGATGGAAAGGGCTATCTAATCGCGAGATGTGCCCTCTCCATCTGGTGAGAGTCAATTCTCGGTGACATCTCCCGTTATGTAACTAAACAATGAAAAAGGAATTCATGATTTTATGAACCCCGCACGCATAACATGCATTTTCATTTACGCAGATTTACTGAGCCTTTAGCTCATAGTTTATTTCTATGGTGTACGTGACTTTGATGCAGGTGAGGATGACATTCCTCCACCCGACGCATGAGTAGGTTGATGGAGGGTGGCCCGTGGGATTGCGCTATGCAGTCGAGGCGTTTTGACCCGTGGGGGGTAATGGTTAGGTATTTTGAGGATTTTGGGTTATGTTAGGCTAATAGGTATACATGATATGGCGCTTGGTACTGAATAGGGTATACGGTGATGTTTTGGGATTTTGTACGGCTTATAAACGAATGTTAGGATGTTAAGTGATGATTTTTATTTTGAAATTTATTGGAACTGCTTGGTGATTTATAAACCTCGTAGGGAAAATGTTTACTTTTCAAACGGAACCACGCAGTTAGTTTTCATGAAGTTTACTTCGTTTTTTAAACACTTGGAGTCGTATTTATAGTGGTGGGTGAATTGAAGGATGTGTGAGTAAGTTTATGTTAAAGTGTTTAGTATGTTGTTTGGTGTTGGAGTTGAAGGGAAGAGTGAAGGAAGTGGTGATGTGTACAGGGGAAAGAAGAAGAAAAGAATTGAGGGAACTCCCTGGAACGAATTCCAGAGAGGTTGCTGATCGATCGCCAAGGGGGGCGATCGATCGCCAATAGGTATGGCGCCTCTCTGGTTAATTCCATAGAGGTAGCCGATCGATCACCCAAAAAGGGGCGATCGATCGGCTGGTGATTGATTGCCCTCGCATTTTGTCAACAGCCGATCGATCGGCTCATGTTTTTGTGGGCGAAATGCCCTCCTTGCCCCTGGCAACTGATTCAATTTAAATTATGGTTTTTATTCTATTCTTTTAAATGAATTTCCAACGTTTTCAACTACTCTAATCGGTTATTTAAATTGACCGAAGTTAGAACTTATATAGAAATAAGAAAAAAAATTTACGGGAAATTAAGGGATAGGATTTAAGGGTCGTCACAGTTATGGTATCAAAGCCCCCGGGTTTTAAAATTGGTTCTGTAGACTGCTCAACTGCACAGCCACTACGCGGACATCCTTCCTCAACTGTAAGTACGTTTTATTTTGTTTCCTTGCTTTTGTTTCTTAGGATTATTTGTTTTAATTTTTATAGGAGTTATAAAATGGTTCGAGTGAGAGACGCTAGAGACGAAGCCTTGGATTGGCTAACAGATTTGCTGGACCACCAGGCTCAGCATATGGATAGACAAGCCCAACAAATTGAGAGACTGGTAAACTGTGAGGATCACAGGGCCCGAGAGGTGGTCGTTCTAAACCATCAGGGTATGGAGAAGTTCTAGAAGCTACAACCTCCTGTATTCAACGGTCACTCTTTGGACCCCGCCTTAGCTGAAGAGTGGATCTGGACAATGGAAGATATGTTGACGTACGCGAAGATAGAAAACGGGGATAAAGTCGCGTATGTCACCTTTCATTTGGCACTGGATGCCTGATTTTGGTGGGATTCTATTAAAGCGACTACCGATGTGACGGTAATGACATGGGAACGGTTTAGGGCCTTATTCTATGATAAGTACTTCAGCCGCACTGTGAGGGTGGCCAAAAGGATGGAGTTTACGCAGCTGAAACCTTATCACGGTTTGCGCTGCGTCTAGTAAGCGATAACGAAGATAAGGTGCACCAGTTTATGGATGGGTTGAACCCGGAGATTCGAAAGAACATTATAGTATCTGCGATTCTGGATGTGTCGTACTCAGATATTGCCGCTAGAGCTTTGGACTTCGAGGCTGTAGAATTGACTTGCGTTAAGCCAAGGGAGCCTACTAAGGATTTCTTTCGTGAGATCCAGCCTCAGTTACGGAATCGAGGTTGGCAACCTAGAGGACAACAACCACAGCAACAACAGCAAAGAGGGGTTAAAAGGCCTTATGAGGGAGGAAATGATTAGGGCAAGGGAAAACAAGTACAGGGAACTACTCAACTGCCTCTGTGCCCTAAGTGCCAAAAAGAACACAGTGGTGCTTGCAGACTTGGCACTAACAAGTGCTATCGGTGTGGTGAGATTGGCCATTACGTTAAAGATTGCTCGAAGCCAGGCCGAGATCAGAGAAGGGCTATGCCGAGAATCTTCGCCTTCATCGAGCCTGGTGATGTAGACGATGAGGCTCAGCCTTCTGTTATAGCAGGTACTATTTTAATCACTGGTATTGCAGTATTCTCACTAATAGACACGGGGGCTACGCACTCCTTTATTTCAACTGCATGTGTATCTAGATTGGGGTTAGTGCCAGAGTTAGCAGAGTGTGAGTACAGAGTGATGCTGCCTTCAGGAGCGTATATGCAGTCTGATCGTATTTTCCAAGGCAACATCGTCTCAGTGGTGAATAATACCCTTTATGCTCGGTTCATAGTTACGGGCATAGAGCGGTACGATCTTATTTTGGGGATGGACTGGCTGTCGCGCCATTTCACCACCATAGACTGCCGATCCGGGTTAGTAACTTTTCGGCCCCCGGATAAAGAAGATTTTTCTTATCAGGCGATGAATAGGTTGAGTGGGTCGCCTACTTCCTATTCTATGGAGGTCCAAGAGCAATTTAGAGGCGAATGCTCAGTTTATCTGGCTATAGTGGTCGATACTCAGTTGCTCAACGAGGTAAAACCAGAGGACCTTCCAGTAGTTAGAGAGTTCTCAGAGATCTTCCTCGACGATCTTCCCGGATTACTGACGGATAGGGAGATCGAGTTTACTATTGACGTTTATCGAGGCTCCAGGCCTGTATCAAAGAATCCGTACAGACTGGCACCTGCTGAACTAAAAGAGCTGAAGCCTCAATTAGAAGAGTTGTTAGACAAGGGGTTCATTCGACCCAGCTTTTCTCCTTGGGGTGCGCCAGTCCTGTTCGTTAAGAAAAAAGATGGAACTCTCAGGATGTGTCTTTATTACAGAGAGTTAACTAAATTGACAGTGAAGAATAAATATCCTCTGCCTTGGATTGATGACCTGTTTGACCAACTGCAGGGTGCCTGAGTGTTTTCGAGGATTGACCTATGCTCTGGGTATTATTAGCTGAAGGTCCGGAGAGAAGATATTCAAAAGACTGCATTCTGAATGAGGTATGGGCATTATGAATTTCTTGTGATGTCTTTTGGACTTACAAATGCCCCTGCAACGTTTATGGATTTGATGAACCGTGTTTTTATGGAGTATCTAGACAAGTTTGTCATCGTCTTCATTGATGACATCTTGATCTATTCAAAGACATAAGAAGAGCACGAGGAGCACTTGCGAAATGTTCTAAGGATTCTGTGCCAGCACCAATTGTACCCAAAGTTCTCAAAGTGCGAGTTTTGGTTAAACCGAATTAATTTTCTTTGCCATATCATATTTTAAGAGAGAATTTCAGTAGATCCGACTAAGATTGAGGTTGTCAGGGATTGGCCGCAGCCTAAGAATGTGCGTGAGGTACGCGGGTTTCGCAGATTGGCTGGGTATTATAGGAATATCATTGAGGGGTTTTCAAAGATCGCAGTCCCTCTATCCCGATTGACAAGGAAGAATGAAAAATATGTATGGTCGGCTGCATGCAAAAAGAGCTTCAATGAGCTGAAACAAAAGCTTACTACGGCACCAGTTTTAACATTGCCAGTTGAAGGCGATAAGTTCAGTGTTTACTGTGATGCCTCAAAGATCGGGTTTGGATGCGTATTGATGCAGGAAGGGAGAGTTATTGCTTATACTTCTCGGCAGTTGAAGCCGCATGAACAAAATTACCCGACGCATGAAATAGAGTTAGCAGCCGTCGTCTTTGAGTTGAAAATCTTGAGACACTATCTGTATGGACAGCAGTGTGAGGTGTTCTCAAATCACAAATGTCACGACAAGAAATCCAACGGGCCGCGACTTACATATTCATAGACGTGATCCTATTCTTGACTGGTATTATATTATTTTTTTTCTTCAAAACAAAACATAGAAAAGTACTCGGAAGAAATTTTGCTAAATCGATTGTGAACCATGTTTAAAACTCATTTGAAATTCCTTGAAAATAACTCATATCATTAATGGAAATTGAAGAAAATAAGAGAGAAGGACACGCTCGGATTTGAGGAAAAAGATAAGGGGCGGATTCGAGAAAAACAAAGAGCTGATCGATCGGTCAAAAAGAACCTAAGTTATCCATTTCACCTTCAAGGTTTTAACTTGAAGTGATGAGAACGAAGTGTATTGAGGACCCAATAAGCTTCATGGAGACATAATTATGACTTAATAATGCGTTTGATGAAGTATAAAAACCTTCACTTCAATCGATTTGTTCCAAAAGAACTGAATGTATCAATCTAATGAGGTTGACTGATACATGACTTGTTGTTAGAACCTAAGTTATCCATTTCACCTTCAAAGTTTGAACTTGATGTGATGAGAATGAAGTGTATTGAGGACCCAATAAGCTTCATGGAAGCGTAATTAGGAATTAGTAATGCGTTTGATGAATTATAAGAACCTTCACTTCAATCGATTTGTTAAAAAAAAACTGAACGTATCAAGCAAATGAGGTTGACTGTTACATGACTTGTTGTTATAACCTAAGTTATCCATTTCACCTTCAAGGTTTTAACTTGAAGTGATGAGAACGAAGTGTATTGAGAACCTAATAAGCTTTATGGACGCGTCATTAGGACTTAGTAATGCGTTTGATGAAGTATAAGAACCTTCACATCAATCGATTTGTTCCAAAAGAACTGAACATATCAAGCAAATGAGGTTGATTATTACATGACTTGTTGTTAAACCTAAGTTTCCATTTTCACCATCAGGTTTTAACTTGAAATGATGAGAACGAAGTGTATTGAGGACCCAATAAGCTTCATGGATGCGTAATTAGGACTTATTAATGCGTTTGATGAAGTATAAAAACCTTCACTTCAATCGATTTGTTCCAAAAGAACTGAACGTATCAAACAAGAGGTTGACGGTTCATACTCGAACGTATCAAACAATGAGGTTGACTGTTACATGACTTGTTGTTAGAACCTAAGTTATCCATTTCACCTTCAAGGTTTTAACTTGATGTGATGAGAACGAAGTGTATTGAGGGACCCAATAAGCTTCAAGGACACGTAATTGGGACTTAGTAATGCGTTTGATGAAGTATAAGAACCTTCACTTCAATCGATTTGTTGCAAAAGAACTGAACGTATCAAGCAAATGAGTTTGACTGTTACATGACTTGTTGTTAGAACCTAAGTTATCCATTTCACCTTCATGGTTTTAACTTGAAGTGATGAGAATGAAGTGTATTGAGGACCCAATATGCTTCATGATGCTTATTGGGTCCTCAATACACTTCGTTCTCATCACTTCAAGTTAAAGCCTTGAAGGTGAAATGGATAACTTTGGTTGTAACAACAAGTCATGTAGAAGTCAACCACATTAGCTTGATACGTTCAGTTCTTTTGGAACAAATCGATAGAAGTGAAGGTTCTTTTACTTCATCAAACGCATTACTAAGTCCTAATTACGCGTCCATGAAGTTTATTGGGTCCTCAATACACTTCGTTCTCATCACTTGCAGTTAAAGCCTTGAAGGTGAAATGGATAACTTCAGTTGTAACAACAAGTCATGTAACAGTCAACCTCATTAGCTTGATACGTTCAGTTCTTTTGAAACAAATCGATTGAAGGGAAGATTCTTTTACTTCATCAAACGCATTACTAAGTCCTAATTACGCGTCCATGAAGCTTATTGCGTCCTCAATACAATTCATTCTCATCACTTCAAGTTAAAGGCTTGAAGGTGAAATGGATAACTTCAGTTGTAACAACAAGTCATGTAACAGTCAACCTCATTAGCTTGATACATTCAGTTCTTTTGAAACAAATCGATTGAAGTGAAGGTTCTTTTACTTCATCAAACGCATTACTAAGTCCTAATTACGCGTCCATGAAGCTTATTGGGTCCTCAATACACTTCGTTCTCATCACTTCAAGTTAAAGCCTTGAAGGTGAAATGGATAACTTCGGTTGTAACAACAAGTCATGTAACAATCAACCTCATTAGCTTGATACGTTCAGTTCTTTTGAAACAAATCGATTGAAGTGAAGGTTCTTATACTTCATCAAACGCATTACTAAGTCCTAATTACGCGTCCATGAATGCTTAATTGGTCCTCAATACACTTCGTTCTCATCACTTCAAGTTAAAGCCTTGAAGGTGAAATGGATAACTTCGGTTGTAACAACAAGTCATGTAACAGTCAACCTCATTAGCTTGATACGTTCAGTTCGTTTTGAACAAATCGATTGAAGTGAAGGTTCTTTTACTTCATCAAACGCATTACTAAGTTCCTAATTACGCGTCCATGATGCTTATTAGGGTCCTCAATACACTTCGTTCTCATCACTTCAAGTTAAAGCCTTGAAGGTGAAATGGATAACTTCGGTTGTAACAACAAGTCATGTAACAGTCAACCTCATTAGCTTGATACGTTCAGTTCTTTTGGAACAAATCGATTGAAGTGAAGGTTCTTTTACTTCATCAAACGCATTACTAAGTTCTAATTACGCGTCCATGAAGCTAATTAGGGTCCTCAATACACTTCGTTCTCATCACTTCAAGTTCAAAGCCTTGAAGGTGAAATGGATAACTTCGGTTGTAACAACAAGTCATGTAACAGTCAACCTCATTAGCTTGATACGTTCAGTTCTTTTGGAACAAATCGATTGAAGTGAAGGTTCTTTACTTCATCAAACGCATTACTAAGTCCTAATTACGCGTCCATGAAGCTAATTAGGTCCTCAATACACTTCGTTCTCATCACTTCAAGTCAAAGCCTTGAAGGTGAAATGGATAACTTCGGTTGTAACAACAAGTCATGTAACAGTCAACCTCATTAGCTTGATACGTTCAGTTCTTTTGGAACAAATCGATTGAAGTGAAGGTTCTTTTACTTCATCAAACGCATTACTAAGTCCTAATTACGCGTCCATGAAGCTAATTAGGTCCTCAATACACTTCGTTCTCATCACTTCAAGTCAAAGCCTTGAAGGTGAAATGGATAACTTCGGTTGTAACAACAAGTCATGTAACAGTCAACCTCATTAGCTTGATACATTCAGTTCTTTTGAAACAAATCGATTGAAGTGAAGGTTCTTTTACTTCATCAAACGCATTACTAAGTCCTAATTACGCGTCCATGAAGCTTATTGGGTCCTTAATAAACTTCGTTCTCATCACTTCAAGTTAAAGCCTTGAAGGTGAAATGGATAAATTCGGTTGTAACAACAATTCATGTAACAGTCAACCACATTAGCTTGATACGCTCAGTTCTTTTGAAACAAATCGATTGAAATGAAGGTTCTTTTACTTTATCAAACGCATTACTAAGTCCTAATTACGCGTCCATGAAGCTTATTGGTTCCTTAATACCCTTCGTTATCACCACTACAAGTTAAAGCCTCGAAGGTGAAATGGATAACTTCGGTTGTAACGACAAGTCAAGTAACAGTCAACCTCATTAGCTTGATACGTTCAGTTCTTTTGAAATAAATAAATTAAAGTGAAGGTTCTTTTACTTCATCAAACGCATTCCTAAGTCTTAATTACGCGTCCTTGAAGCTTATTTGGTCCTCAATACACTTTGTTCTCATCACTTCATGTTAAAGCCTTGAAGGTGAAATGGATAACTTCGGTTGTAACAACAAGTCATGTAACAATCAACCTCATTAGATTGATACGTTCAGTTCTTTTGAAATAAATCGATTGAAGTGAAGGTTCTTTTACTTCATCAAACGCATTACTAAGTCCTAATTATACGTCAATGATGCTTATTGAGTCCTCAATACACTTCGTTCTCATCACTTCAAGTTATAGCCTTGAAGGTGAAATGGATAACTTCGGTTGTAACAACAAGTCTTGTAACAATCAACCTCATTAGCTTGATACGTTCAGTTCTTTTGAAACAAATCAATTTAAGTGAAGGTTCTTTTACTTAATCAAACGCATTACTAAGTTCTAATTATGCGTCCATGATGCTTATTGGGTCCTCAATACACTTCGTTCTCATGACTTCAAGTTAAAGCCTTGAAGGTGAAATGGATAACTTCGGTTGTAACAACAAGTCATGTAACAGTCAACCTCATTAGCTTGATACGTTCAGTTCTTTTGGAACAAATCGATTGAAGTGAAGGTTCTTTTACTTCATCAAACGCATTACTAAGTCCTAATTACGCGTCCATGAAGCTAATTAGGTCCTCAATACACTTCGTTCTCATCACTTCAAGTCAAAGCCTTGAAGGTGAAATGGATAACTTCGGTTGTAACAACAAGTCATGTAACAGTCAACCTCATTAGCTTGATACGTTCAGTTCTTTTGAAACAAATCGATTGAAGTGAAGGTTCTTTTACTTCATGAAACGCAATACTAAGTCCTAATTACGCGTCCATGAAGCTTATTGGGTCCTTAATAAACTTCGTTCTCATGACTTCAAGTTAAAGCCTTGAAGGTGAAATGGATAACTTCGGTTGTAACAACAAGTCATGTAACAGTCAACCTCATTTGCTTGATACGTTCAGTTCTTTTGAAACAAATCGATTGAAGTGAAGATTCTTTTATTGAGGAAGACTCAAATGAACAACGATGATCGGTGCTCTATGAACACCCCAAAATAGACTCTAAATACTCTGGAAAACAGAGAAACACAGAGGAGAGGAGGCAAGAGGTGGAGGAACGTTACCGGGATGTGGGCACGTTGGAGAATGGCTCAGAGAGCTGCGAGGGAGGTGGTGGAGCGTTGAGGGATCCATCACCGGCCGAGAGGTGGCTCTCGGCACCTCTCGGGACAGAGCTTCGCCGTTGATCGGGGAAACTCTCCAGCGGCTGGAAACAGCCCTGCAAGCGTGGTTTTCGTCCTCAGAGGAGGTTGAAGGAGGATGGGTCGAAGACCCTTGGCTGGTCCGAGGCCAATGGCGCCTCTGGACAAATAAACCTTCGCGGGCGAAGGGTTTACAGCGGCTGGGAACAAAGGTTTTGCCGCCTTCCGGCGATTGAGTTTTCCTCCAAGCAACCTTGAGCTCAAGGAAGACTTGGGCGAAGCCATCAGGCGCTGGGCGCCGGCGTCGCCGAGAGAGAAGCTCTCTCTTCGCGGAGGAACTCCGACAGACACGAAAGAAAATCTTCTTTGTTTCCAAAAATATGTTTAACTAGCTAAAAAATTTACAGAGCGGGAGGGAAGGTTAAATACACAGAGGAGAACGGGGAAGAAAGAATGAGAGAAATGCCTGAGGATCATCGGGCAACGGCTAGATTTGTAGCCGTTGGAGCTTCTGCAGAAAGCTTCCGGTCCGGTTCACTGGGCAGCAAGCTTCTAAGGGCTGGTTCACTCCTTTGCTCCTTGGTTTAGTTCGGTTCAGCCTTGTTTTACCTTGGTTCAGTCCGGTTCAGCCCTTTGTTCTTCTCGGTTCAGTTGGTTCTCCCCTTGGTTCGCCTTGGTTTAGCATCCCCTTTAAAGACCATCACAAACATGCATTCTAAAAGGCTAAAGTTTGCCAAATAACGAGTTTTAAATAAAACTAAAGTTTCCTAAAAATATATAAATTAAATACAAGGCTCATTTACACAATTTGAATTAAAGGAAAACACATTCCTTCTTCGTTAATTCACTTCAAGCCTTGAGGTAATTTACCTACAAAATTTCACAAGTCCATTAGATAGATAAAATATATAATTAATTACATACCTTGACTTGTGCACGATGGATCGGGACCGTGGGCATATCATCCCGTCCCGGTTCTTGAGGATTTGACCTCAAATCCAACAGTTGAATATCATGGAGGATGGTACAACACTTAGGATAAAATTTCTACTAAAAATATTTAAGCACATTCCACAGTAGGCACAAAACATAGTTATCCTAAAGTTGAAAAATCATTTCACTATCCACAATGGTCTCAATAATTTCAAAAGTTTGAAATGTTCATGTAAACAATTTAAAAGCAAACATATATGATAATGACATAAGATTCAAGCAAGCATAAATGAACAATTTCATTTTCTAGCTAAGCTAACAAGTCAATAGTGAACCATAAATATGAAAATTACCATTTTAAAAACAACACTTGGTTCACCAAAATTTTAAATCCATCAAAAGAATAAGAGTTTAATAATCAAGCTTATAATAAGTTAAGTCTAAATCCAAAACTCAAGAGAATGAATTTTCTACTAAGCACATGAGAAAGAATTTATCATTTAAAATCAAGAAAACAATATTTGGTTTCATTCCACTTAGATAGACCTAGAACAATAAGAATTAAACCAAGACTATCATGCAATTCAAATTTTAATCTAAACTCAAGAACTAGTTCATTCAAATAGCAATTAGAGTTAGGATTCTTTCTAAACAAGTGGCAACAACAATTTTGGATCACAAAATTACTCTCTAGTTCTTTCAACAAATTAAATCAAGCTTAGACAAGGAGAATTAAACATGATATCCAATTATAGCAAGAACATACAAGAAGTTGATCTCAAACATATAGTTCATCCAATCAACTTACTATTCAACTAATTTCAAAGAAATTCAAGTAAGGTTTCATGGGTACATACCTTGTTGCCAAAAATCCATCAAACTCCTTGGTTTATCCCTTGCCATGCTCATTAAGGAGTGGAAACTAAACAATCCTCAAAAGATAAAACAATATGCACATATATATATATTTTGATTTTATCTTTACCTCGGCCAATAACAATTAAACTAATTGACCAAGCACTAGACTCTAAAGACAGACAAACAAACAAACAACACAAAGAAGCAAACAACACAAACAAAGTGGTTTGGTTGGGTACCAATCACTAATTAGATCAAAGATTAGTCATGTATACCTCATGCTACTAACCAAAGACTTAATCTATAATTAGCACACAACTAAGTCACAAGACTCAATCCAAAAGTCTTAAACAATTAATCAAACAGCGTAACAAATCAAGCAAGTTAATCAAAGAAAATAAACTTGCAACTAATATCAATGATAAGCTATTGGGTCTAGGCAACCCTCTAGAACTTTTGTGGAAATCGTCACACTATCCCACACCCTTTAAAGGCGACTGTCTCACACGGCGATCTGTCGGGCCCAATGGCCAGCGGTAAACTTTGGACAATACCAACGGCCCACAGAGGAAAGCTCTTGGCCACAAACACAGATCACTCGACGTACAAATGAATCCTAAGTGACTAACAAGATAGTATATGACATGCTTTTGTTAAAAGGTCGGACTCAAGTTAACATAGTCATAAACAAAACAAAAGACACTCAACTTGATGCAATCAAACAAGAGTTCAAAAAAGAATTTATAAAAAACATGGTGAAATAGAATTTGCCAAACTCTATTTAACACGCAATTTAGTTCATGCTTTTCATTCTAAATTTAACTTAACATCAAGGACTCAAAGACTTGACACTAAACACAATTAGACACACAAGTTAAAAAACACATGCCAAATCAATTTGGAAAAACACCAAATAGAAAATTTCAATAAAAACAACCCTAAAGGTACTAAACAGAAAATTTACACAATTCTCATCCAATTAACATGAAATTTTAACAGAGGATAGTTAACATTATGAGTGACATGCTATCAAAATTTCAGGTTCAAATTCATTATGAGCAAGGAATTATGCAAGTACAAAGTTGTAACAAAAAAGAAAAACCCTAAAAACAGCTTCTAAACAGCCTAGATTCCTAAATAGAAAGTAGCACAATTCAATTCCAAATAACCTGAAATTTTAACAGGGATTAGTCCACAATATGATGAACATGCTGTAAAAATTTCAAATCAAAATTCATTACGCGCAGAAAATTATGCAAGTCCAAAGTAGTAACAAAAACCAGAAAAACCAGAAATTCTAAACCAGAATTTTTAAACTAAACATCCTAAAAAAAAAGTCTAACAAAACAATGCCAATTTGGACATCAAATTAGCACAATAAACTCTCCTATACATGAGACATCTACAAAGATTGGACAAACTAAAACACATACTAAAACACATTTGGAAAACACCAAAACAACACAATAATTTCAGCAAATATAAACTAACATGAGAACTCAATTTTAGCATTCATTTTCAAATCCATTCTCTATGTAAATTAATTTTGCCAACACAACCTAAACAACGAAACATGGTAATAAAAACAGAAACAAAACAACAAGACAATCACTTAAACAAGAAAATAGAACATGCCTTTCAAGAATAACATTCTGAAAATTAAATCAATACGGACCATGGTTAGTTCATGCTTGCTAATCAGAAACATGAGGTTAATATGGAAAAATCATATCAGATAATATCACAGCAATGAAATCCAAATGAACAGCAAATTTAAACAATTACACAACACAAACAAAAATCACAACAATTAGAACATGTTTTTCAAGAAAACATTCTAAAAATTTAAACTGATACGGGCCATGGTTAATTCATGCTAGCTAATCAGAAACATGAGGTTAATATGGAAAAATCATATCAGATAATTGTCATAGCAATGTACTTCAAAGAACAACAAGTTCTATCACAGACAAACATAAAACACAATTTGCTCTCGGTCAACAGTTCCAAAGAGTCTCCAATAGGAAATAAACACTAAACAGAATTTGGTCTCGGTCAACAATTCTGAAGAATCTCCCAACAAACTTAAACTAAAAGTGGACAGGAACGTACCTTTTAAGCAAAACAATTGTCACTCCAAATTTGCCAAATAAGGAAGCTTCTTGCCTTGGGAAATGGGTACAAAAACTGCACAACAAATATTACGAAAAACACACACACAACAAAGTCTAAAATATGCAAAAACAGTCAAACTTCCTAAAATTTCTAAGCAATTATCTCCATCCTAAACAAGACGCTAAACATCAAGAAAAACTCGAGAAAACACCCAAGACATATGCTGAAAAACAGCAAAGAAAAAGAAAAAAAACAGCAAAAGTTTTCAACTGGAAAACAAAGAAAATAGCAAAGTTACATGCTGAAAAACAGCAAGATAAAATCTAGACAGAATTTTCACTCAAATCCTTACGTATGCTGTCAAATATGAGGCATCAACAATTTATTAAATCAAAACAGATTCATCACTTGTTTAATATTCATAAAAACACAGCGATATAACCAAATCAATTCCCAATTTTCGGATGAGCAAACATGTTGATATTTTGAACAATGATGCAATTAAAACAGCAGATTCATAACCATATAGAATGTGCTACAGCATAGAGAATTTTTTTATGCAATAAAATTCAACAACAGTTTAATCTACCCTCAGCTAAACATCAACAGAAGGTAGATGATATTAGATGCATGTTTTGGACAATTAAAACACAACTAGCACAACAGTTCATCATTTAACAGCAAACAGCAAATGAACTCACAGCAATCACAGCAAGATCAGTATCAACATTTCCTTATCAAGATTATAATTTCCTGCCCAAACAACCAGCAAATATCACAAATGGATTCAGCATTCAAAAACAGTTTTGCACAGAAATAGCAGACAGAATTATAGTAAACAAAATAGATTTTGGCAGTAGCTTTTAGCAGTTAAAACAAACCAGACTTCCAATTTGATTTGTATCTTTTGAAACTTGCAAGATGCATTAAAAATAGTGAACAAAACACTCAGACCAGCAATGCACAACAAGGCCAAATCAATCAGCAGAGAGAGACTAAGAGTGGAGTTCTTTGCTGGCTAAACAGAACACTGCACACAAATATGGATTTGCAGAATTAAAACAAACAAAATTATACAGGCAGCCATAACAGAATTTAAGGGCAAGCAAAACCAGATTTGCAATAGAATTTTTAGCAAGCTGAATTTAAAGTTGTAGGCATTGTTAAACTGAATCTAAAAGGTCATAGCACCATAGAAATCCGCAAATACAAATGGTTGAGTAGAACTTCTATCGGGTGCAGAAAAAAAAAAAAACCCCAGAAAACTAAAACAGAAACACACTAACAAGTACAGCAACAGAGAAATAAAATGGGAAACAATCTTAAACAGAACAAACTAAACAATCTATCCTACGCCATGCTAACACAGAAACAACCCGATTGTTTCACTTAACAGAGCACTAATTGTGCTTGGACAGAAAAAAGAAACAAAGACAGAATAGAACTCCAGAACAGACAAGGAACATAACAAACAGAAAAGAAATAATCAGCAAAAAAAGAACAAGCTAACTATCCAACCTAAGCTACTAAGCTAACACAATTAACATGCTGGACCGAAAGAGACAACAGTTCAGCAAACAAGAAAAGAACAGAAAAAGAACTGCAATTTTTTTTTTTTTTGAAATGCAGAGCATGCTGGCGGAGGAATCTCAGATGAACATGCAACATGAGACACAGACAGAAAAAGGAAACAAACAGAACACAAGACACTACAGACAACTAAAACACAGAAACAGGGGATGAAATTTCAACCCGAAATTTGCAACCAATGAGCACTGAGGCTCTGATACCACTTGATAGACTACGGGCCTGCAAATGGGGATAGAAATGGCATGCGGAAGACTCAAATGAACAACAATGATCGGTGCTCTATGAACACCCCAAAACAGACTCTAAATACGCTGGAAAACAGAGAAACACAGAGGAGAGGAGGCGAGAGGTGGAGGAACGTTACCGGGAAGTGAGCACGTCGGAGAATGGCTCAGAGAGCTGCGAGGGATGGAGGTGAATGTACTGGAGGTGGTGGAGCATTGAGGGATCCATCGCCGGCCGAGAGGTAGCTCTCGGCACCTCTCGAGACAGAGCTTCGCCGTTGATCGGGGAAACTTTCCAGCGGCTGGAAACAGCCCTGCAAGCGCGATCTTCGTCCTCAGAAGAGGTCGAAGGAGGATGGGTCGAAGACCCTTGGCTGGTCCGAGGCCAATGGCGCCTCTGGACAAATAAACCTTCGCGGGCGAAGGGTTTACAGCGGCTGGGAACGAAGGTTTTGCCGCCTTCCGGCGACTGAGTTTTCCTTCAAGCAACCTTGAGCTCGAGGAAGACTTGGGCGAAGCCTCAGGTGCTAGGCGCCGGCGACGCCGAGAGAGAAGCTCTCTCTTCGTGGAGGAACTCCGACAGACACGAAAGAAAATCTTCTTTGTTTCCAAAAATATGTTTAACTAGCTAAAAAATTTACAGAGCAGGAGGGAAGGTTAAATACACAGAGGAGAACGGGAAAGAAAGAATGAGAGAAATGCCTGAGGATCATCGGGCAACGGCTAGATTTGTAGCCGTTGGAGCTTCTGCAGAAAGCTTCTTATCCAGTTCACTGGGCAGCAAGCTTCTAAGGGCTGGTTCACTCCTTTGCTCCTTGGTTTAGTTCGGTTAAGCTTTGTTTTACCTTGGTTCAGTCCGGTTCAGCCCTTTGTTCTTCTCGGTTCAGCTGGTTCTCCCCTTGGTTCGCCTTGGTTTAGCATCCCCTTTAAAGACCATTACAAATATGGATTCTAAAAGGCTAAAGTTTGCCAAATAACGAGTTTTAAATAAAACTAAAGTTTCCTAAAAACATATAAATTAAATACAAGGCTCGTTTACACAATTTGAATTAAAGGAAAACACATTCCTTCTTCGTTAATTCACTTCAAGCCTTGAGGTAATTTACCTACAAAATTTCACAAGTCCATTAGATAGATAAAATAAATAATTAATTACATACCTTGACTTGTGCATGATGGATCGGGACCGTGGGCATATATATCACCTCATTAGCTTGATACGTTCAGTTCTTTTGAAACAAATCGATTGAAGTGAAGGTTCTTTTACTTCATCAAACGCATTACTAAGTACTAATTACGCGTCCATGAAGCTTATTGGGTCCTCAATACACTTCGTTCTCATCACTTCAAGTTAAATCCTTGAAGGTGAAATGGATAACATCGGTTGTAACAACAAGTCATGTAACAATCAACCTCATTAGCCTGATACGTTCAGTTCTTTTGAAACAAATCGATTGAAGTAAAGATTCTTTTACTTAATCAAACGCATTACTAAGTCCTTATTATGCGTCCATGATGCTTATTGGGTCCTCAATACACTTCGTTCTCATGACTTCAAGTTAAAGCCTTGAAGGTGAAATGGATAACTTCGGTTGTAACAACAAGTCATGTAACAGTCAACCTCATTAGCTTGTTACGTTCAGTTCTTTTGGAACAAATCGATTAAAGTGAAGGTTCTTTTACTTCATCAAACGCATTACTAAGTCCTAATTACGCGTCCATAAAGCTTATTGGGTCCTCAATACACTTCGTTCTCATCACTTTCAGATAAAGCCTTGAAGGTGAAATGGATAACTTCAGTTGTAACAACAAGTCATGTAACAGTCAACCTTATTAGCTTGATACGTTCAGTTCTTTTGGAACAAATAGATTGAAGTGAAGGTTCTTTTACTTCATCAAACGCATTACTAAGTCCTAATTACGTGTCCATAAAGCTTATTGGGTGCTCAATACACTTCGTTATCATCACTTCCAGTTAAAGCCTTGAAGGTGAAATGGATAACTTCAGTTGTAACAACAAGTCATCTAACAAACAACCTCATTAGCTTGATACGTTCAGTTATTTTGGAACAAATCGATTGAAGTGACTGTTCTTTTACTTCATTAATAGCATTACTATGTCCTATTAACGTGTCCATGAAGCTTATTGGGTCCTCAATACACTTCGTTCTCATCACTTCCATTTAAAGCCTGGAAGGTGAAATGAATAACTTCAGTTGTAATAACAAGTCATGTAACAGTCAACCTCATTAGCTTGATACGTTCATTTCTTTTGAAACAAATCGATTGAAGTGAAGGTTCTTTTACTTCATCAAATGCATTACTAAGTCCTAATTATGCGTCCATGATGCTTATTGGGTCCTCAATACACTTCGTTCTCATCACTTCCAGTTAAAGCCTTGTAGGTGAAATAGATAACTTCAGTTGTAACAACAAGTCATGTAACAGTCAACCTCATTAGCTTGATACGTTCAGTTCATTTGGAACAAATCGATTGAAGTGAAGGTTCTTTTACTTCATCAAATGCATTACTAAGTCCTAATTATGCGTCCATGATGCTTATTGGGTCCTCAATACACTTCGTTCTCATCACTTCCAGTTAAAGCCTTGTAGGTGAAATAGATAACTTCAGTTGTAACAACAAGTCATGTAACAGTCAACCTCATTAGCTTGATACGTTCAGTTCATTTGGAACAAATCGATTGAAGTGAAGGTTCTTTTACTTCATCAATCGCATTACTAAGTCCTATTTACGCGTCCATGAAGCTAATTGTGTCCTCAATACACTTCGTTCTCATCACTTCCAGTTAAAGCCTTGAAGGTGAAATGGATAACTTCAGTTGTAGCAACAAGTCATGTAACAGTCAACCTCATTAGCTTGATACGTTCAGTTCTTTTGGAACAAATCGATTGAAGTGAAGGTTCTTTTACTTCATCAAACGTATTACTAAGTTCCTAAGTATGCGATCCATGATGCTATTGGGTCCTCAATACACTTCGTTATCATCACTTCCAGTTAAAGCCTTGTAGGTGAAATAGATAACTCATGTTGTAACAACAAGTCATGTAACAGTCAACCTCATTAGATTGATACGTTCAGTTCATTTGGAAACAAATCGATTGAAGTGAAGGTTCTTTTACTTCATCAAATCGCATTACTAAGTCTTAATTACGCGTCCATGAAGCTATTGGGTCCTCAATACACTTCGTTCTCATCACTTCCAGTTAAAGCCTTGAAGGTGAAATGGATAACTTCAGTTGTAACAACAAGTCATGTAACAGTCAACCTCATTAGCTTGATACGTTCAGTTCTTTTGGAACAAATCGATTGAAGTGAAGGTTCTTTTACTTCATCAAACGCATTACTAAGTCCTATTACGCGTCCATGAAGCTATTGGGTCCTCAATACACTTCGTTCTCATCACTTCAAGTTAAAGCCTTGAAGGTGAAATGGATAACTTCGGTTGTAACAACAAGTCATGTAACAGTCAACCTCATTAGCTTGATACGTTCAGTTCTTTTGAAACAAATCGATTGAAGTGAAGGTTCTTTTACTTCATCAAACTCATTACTAAGTCTAATTACGCGTCCATGAAGCTTATTGGGTCCTCAATACACTTCGTTCTCATCACTTCAAGTTAAAGCCTTGAAGGTGAAATGGATAACTTCGGTTGTAACAACAAGTCATGTAACAGTCAACCTCATTAGCTTGATACGTTCAGTTCTTTTGAAACAAATCGATTGAAGTGAAGGTTCTTTTACTTCATCAAACGCATTACTAAGTCCTAATTACGCGTCCATGAAGCTTATTGGGTCCTCAATACACTTCGTTCTCATCACTTCAAGTTAAAGCCTTGAAGGTGAAATGGATAACTTCGGTTGTAACAACAAGTCATGTAACAGTCAACCTCATTAGCTTGATACGTTCAGTTCTTTTGAAACAAATCGATTGAAGTGAAGGTTCTTTTACTTCATCAAACGCATTACTAAGTTCTAATTACCCGTCCATGAAGCTTATTGGGTCCTCAATACACTTCGTTCTCATCACTTAAAGTTAAAGCCTTGAAGGTGAAATGGATAACTTCGGTTGTAACAACAAGTTATGTAACAATCAACCTCAGTAGCTTGATACGTTCAGTTCTTTTGAAACAAATCGATTGAAGTGAAGATTCTTTTACTTAATTAAACGCATTACTAAGTCCTAATTATGCGTCCATGATGCTTATTGGGTCCTCAATACACTTCGTTCTCATGACTTCAAGTTAAAGCCTTGACGGTGAAATGGATAACTTCGGTTGTAACAACAAGTCATGTAACAGTCAACCTCATTAGCTTGTTACGTTCAGTTGTTTTGGAACAAATCGATTGAAGTGAATGTTCTTTTACTTCATTAATCGCATTACTAAGTCCTATTAACGCGTCCATGAAGCTTATTGGGTCCTCAATACACTTTGTTCTCATCACTTCCAGTTAAAGCCTGGAAGGTGAAATGGATAACTTCAGTTGTAACAACAAGTGTTGTAACAGTCAACCTCATTAGCTTGATACGTTCAGTTGTTTTGGAACAAATCGATTGAAGTGAAGGTTCTTTTACTTCATCAAACGCATTACTAAGTCCTATTTACGCGTCCATGAAACTTATTGGGTCCTCAATACACCTTGTTCTCATCACTTCAAGTTAAAGCATTGAAGGTGAAATGGATAACTTCGGTTGTAACAAGTAATGTAACAGTCAACCTCATTAACTTGATAGGTTCAGTTCTTTTGTAAACAAATTGATTGAAGTGAAGGTTCTTTTACTTCATCAAACGTATTACTAAGTTCTAATTACGAATCCATGATGCTTATTGGGTCCTCAATATCCTTCGTTATCATCACTTCAAGTTAAAGCCTTGAAGGTAAAGTGGATAACTTTGGTTGTAACAACAAGTCATGTAACAGTCAACCTCAATAGCTTGATACGTTCAGTTCTTTTGAAGTAAATCGATTGAAGTGAAGGTTCTTTTACTTCATCAAACGCATTACTAAGTCCTAATTACGCATCCATGAAGCTAATTGGGTCCTTAATACACTTCGTTCTCATCACTTCAAGTTAAAGCCTTGAAGGTGAAATGGATAACTTCGGTTGTAACAACAAGTCATGTAATAGTCAACTTCATTAGCTTGATACGTTCAGTTCTTTTGAAACAAATCGATTGAAGTGAAAGTTCTTTTACTTCATCAAACGCATTACTAACTCCTAATTACGCGTCCATGAAGCTTATTGGGTCCTCAATACACTTCGTTCTCATCACTTCAAGTTAAAGCCTTGAAGGTGAAATGGATAACTTCGGTTGTAACAACATGTCATGTAACAGTCAACCTTATTAGCTTGATACGTTCAGTTCTTTTGGAACAACCGATTGAAGTGAAGGTTCTTTTACTTCATCAAACGCATTACTAAGTCCTAATTACCCGTCCATGAGGCTTATTGGGTCCTCAATACACTTCGTTCTCACCACTTTAAGTTAAAGCCTTAAAGGTGAAATTGATAACTTCAGTTGTAACAACATGTCACGTAACAGTCAACCTCATTAGCTTGATACGTTCAGTCCTTTTGAAACTAATCGATTGAAGTGAAGGTTCTTTTACTTCATCAAACGCATTACTAAGTCCTAATTACGCGTCCATGAAGCTTATTGGGTCCTCAATACACTTCGTTCTCATCACTTCAAGTTAAAGCCTTGAAGGTGAAATGGATAACTTCGGTTGTAACAACAAGTCATGTCACAATAAACCTCATTAGCTTGATACGTTCAGTTCTTTTGAAACTAATCGATTGAAGTGAAGGTTCTTTTACTTTATCAAACTCATTACTAAGTGCTAATTACGCGTCCATGAAGCTTATTGGGTCCTCAATACACTTCGTTCTCATCACTTTAAGTTAAAGCCTTAAAGGTGAAATGGATAACTTCGGTTCTAACAACATGTCACGTAACAGTCAACCTCATTAGCTTGATACGTTCAGTTCTTTTGAAACTAATCGATTGAAGTGAAGGTTCTTTTACTTCATCAAACGCATTACTAAGTCCTAATTACGCGTCCATGAAGCTTATTGGGTCCTCAATACACTTCGTTCTCATGAATTCAAGTTAAAGCCTTGAAGGTGAAATGGATAACTTTGGTTGTAACAACAAGTCATGTAACTGTCAACCTCATTAGTATGATACTTTCAGTTCTTTTGGAACAAATCGATTGAAGTGAAGGTTCTTTTACTTCATCAAACGCATTACTATGTCCTAATTACGCGTCCATGAAGCTTATTGGGTCCTCAACACACTTCGTTCTCATCACTTCAAGTTAAAGCCTTGAAGGTGAAATGGATAACTTCGGTTGTAACAACAAGTCATGTAACAATCAACCTCATTAGATTGATATGTTCAGTTCTTTAGAAACAAATCGATTGAAGTGAAGGTTCTTTTACTTAATCAAACGCATTACTAAGTCCTAATTATGCGTCCATGATGCTTATTGGGTCCTCAATACACTTCGTTCTCATGACTTCAAGTTAAAGCCTTGAAGGTGAAATGGATAACTTTGGTTGTAACAACAAGTCATGTAACAGTCAACCTCATTAGCTTGATACGTTCAGTTCTTTTGGAACAAATC
Organism: Begonia masoniana; assembly: GCA_022432975.1. NCBI lineage: Eukaryota > Viridiplantae > Streptophyta > Magnoliopsida > Cucurbitales > Begoniaceae > Begonia > Begonia masoniana. The sequence continues at coordinate 18,139,639 of CM039506.1, forward strand.
GATTGAAGTGAAGGTTCTTTTACTTCATCAAACGCATTACTAAGTCCTAATTACGCGTCCATGAAACTTATTGGGTCCTCAATACACTTCGTTCTCATCACTTTCAGTTAAAGCCTTGAATGTGAAATGGATAACTTCAGTTGTAACAACCAGTCATGTAACAGTCAAACTCATTAGCTTGATACGTTCAGTTATTTTGAAACAAATCGATTGAAGTGAAGGTTCTTTTACCTTAACAAACGGATTACTAAATCTTAATTACGCGTCCATGAAGCTTATTAAGTCCACAATACACTTCGTTCTCATGACTTCAAGTTAAAGCCTTGAAGATGAAATGGATAAATTCGGTTGTAACAACAAGTCATGTAACAGTCATCCTCATCAGCTTGATACGTTCAGTTCTTTTGAAATAAATAGATTGAAGTAAAGGTTCTTTTACTTTATCAAACGCATTACTAAGTCCTAATTACGCGTCCATGAAGCTTATTGGGTTCTCAATACACTTCGTTCTCATCACTTTCAGTTAAAACCTTGAAGGTGAAATGGATAACTTCAGTTGTAACAACAAGTCATGTAACAGTCAACCTCATTACCGTGATACGTTCAGTTCTTTTGCAACAAATCGATTGAAGTGAAGGTTCTTTTACTTCATCAAACGCTATACTAAGTCCTAATTACGCGTCCATGAAGCTTATTGGGTCCTCAATACACTTCGTTCTCATCGCTTCCAGTTAAAGCCTTGAAGGTGAAGTGGATAACTTCGGTTGTAACAACATGTCATGTAACAGTCAACCTTATTAGCTTGATACGTTCAGTTCTTTTGGAACAACCGATTGAAGTGAAGGTTCTTTTACTTCATCAAACGCATTACTTAGTCCTAATTACGCGTCCATGAAGCTTATTGGGTCCTCAATACACTTCGTTCTCATCACTTCGAGTTAATGCCTTAAAGGTGAAATGGATAACTTCGGTTGTAACAACAAGTCATGTAACAATCAACCTCATTAGCTTGATACGTTAATTTCTTTTGGACAAAATCGATTAAAGTGAAGGTTCTTTTACTTCATCAAACGTATTACTAAGTCCTAATTGCGCGTCCATGAAGATTATTGGGTCCTCAATACACTTCGTTCTCATCTCGTCAAGTTAAAGCATTGAAGGTTAAATGGATAACTTCGGTTGTAACAACAAGTCATGTAACTGTCAACCTCATTAGCTTGATACGTTCAGTTCTTTTGGAACAAATCGATTGAAGTGAAGGTTCTTTTACATCATCAAACGCATTACTAAGTCCTAATTACGCGTCCATGAAGCTTATTGGGTCCTCAATACACTTCGTTCTCATCACTTCATGTTAAAGCTTTAAAGGTGAAATGGATAACTTCGGTTGTAACAACATGTCATGTAACTGTCAACCTCATTAGCTTGATACGTTCAGTTCTTTTGGAACAAATCGATTGAAGTGAAGGTTCTTTTACATCATCAAACGCTTTACTAAGTCCTAATTACGCGTCCATGAAGCTTATTGGGTCCTCAATACACTTCGTTCTCATCACTTCCAGTTAAAGCCTTGAAGGTGAAATGGATAACTTCTGTTGTAACAACAAGTCATGTAACAGTCAACCTCATTAGCTTGATACGTTCAGTTCTTTTGGAACAAATCGATTGAAGTGAAGGTTCTTTTACATCATCAAACGCTTTACTAAGTCCTAATTACGCGTCCATGAAGCTTATTGGGTCCTCAATACACTTCGTTCTCATCACTTCCAGTGAAAGCCTTGAAGGTAAAATGGATAACTTCAGTTGTAACAACATGTCATGTAACAGTCAACCTCATTAGCTTGATACGTTCAGTTCTTTTGAAACAAATCGATTGAAGTGAAGGTTCTTTCACTTCATCAAACGCATTACTAAGTCCTAATTACGCGTTAATGAAGCTTATTGGGTCCTCAATACACTTCGTTCTCATCACTTCAAGTTAAAGACTTAAAGGTGAAATGGATAACTTCAGTTGTAACAACAAGTCATGTAACAATCAATCTCATTAGTTTGATACGTTCAGTTCTTTTGAAACAAATCGATTGAAGTGAAGGTTCTTTTACTTAATCAAACGCATTACTAAGTCCTAATTACGCGTCCATGAAGCTTATTGGGTCCTCAATACACTTTGTTCTCATCACTTCAATTTAAAGCCTTGAAGGTGAAATGGATAACTTCGGTTGTAACAACTCATGTAACAATCAACCTCATTAGCTTGATACGTTTAGTTCTTCTGAAACAAATCGATTGAAGTGAAGGTTCTTTTACTTAATCAAACGCATTACTAAGTCGTAATTATACGTCCATGATGCTTATTGGGTCCTCAATACACTTCGTTCTCATGACTTCAAGTTAAAGCCTTGAAGGTGAAATGGATAACTTCGGTTGTAACAACAAGTCATGTAACTGTCAACCTCATTAGCTTGATACGTTCAGTTCTTTTGGAACAAATCGATTGAAGTGAAGGTTCTTTTACTTCATCAAACGCTTTACTAAGTCCTAATTACGCGTCCATGAAGCTTATTGGGTCCTCAATACACTTCGTTCTCATGACTTCAAGTTAAAGCCTTGAAGGTGAAATGGATAACTTCGGTTGTAACAACAAGTCATGTAAATGTCAACCTCATTAGCTTGATACGTTCAGTTCTTTTGGAACAAATCGATTGAAGTGAAGGTTCTTTTACTTCATCAAAAGCATTACTAAGTCTTAATTACGCGTCCATGAAGCTTATTGGGTCCTCAATACACTTCGTTCTCATCACTTCAAGTTAAAGCCTTGAAGGTGACATGGATAACTTCGCTTGTAATAACAAGTCATGTAACAATCAACCTCATTAGATTGATACGTTCAGTTCTTTTGAAACAAATCGATTGAAGTGAAGGTTCTTTTACTTAATCAAACGCATTACTAAGTCCTAATTATGCGTCCATGAAGCTTATTGGGTCCTCAATACTCTTCGTTCTCACCACTTCAAGTTAAAGCCTTGAATGTGAAATGGATAACTTCGGTTGTAATGACAAGTCATGTAACAGGTAACCTCATTAGCTTGATACGTTCAGTTCTTTTGGAACAGATCGATTGAAGTGAAGGTTCTTTTACATCATCAAACGCATTACTTAGTCCTAATTACGCGTCCATGAAGCTTATTGGGTCCTCAATACACTTCGTTCTCATCACTTCGAGTTAATGCCTTAAAGGTGAAATGGATAACTTCGGTTGTAACAACAAGTCATGTAACAATCAACCTCATTAGCTTGATACGTTAATTTCTTTTGGACAAAATCGATTAAAGTGAAGGTTCTTTTACTTCATCAAACGTATTACTAAGTCCTAATTGCGCGTCCATGAAGATTATTGGGTCCTCAATACACTTCGTTCTCATCTCGTCAAGTTAAAGCATTGAAGGTGAAATGGATAACTTCGGTTGTAACAACAAGTCATGTAACTGTCAACCTCATTAGCTTGATACGTTCAGTTCTTTTGGAACAAATCGATTGAAGTGAAGGTTCTTTTACTTCATCAAACAAATTACTAAGTCCTAATTACGCGTCCATGAAGCTTATTGGGTCCTCAATACACTTCGTTCTCATCACTTCCAGTTAAAGCCTTGAAGGTGAAATGGATAACTTCGGTTGTAACAACAAGTCATGTAACTGTCAACCTCATTAGCTTGATACGTTCAGTTCTTTTGGAACAAATCGATTGAAGTGAAGGTTCTTTTATTTCATCAAACAAATTACTAAGTCCTAATTACGCGCCCATGAAGCTTATTGGGTCCTCAATACACTTCGTTCTCATCACTTCCAGTTAAAGCCTTGAAGGTGAAATGGATAACTTCGGTTGTAACAACAAGTCATGTAACAATCAATCTCATTAGCTTGATACGTTCAGTTCTTTTGAAACAAATCGATTGAAGTGAAGGTTCTTTTTCTTCATAAAACACATTACTAAGTCCTAATTACACGTCCATGAAGCTTATTGGTTCGTCAATACACTTCGTTCTCATCACTTCAAGTTAAAGCCTTGAAGGTGACATGGATAACTTCGCTTGTAATAACAAGTCATGTAACAATCAACCTCATTAGATTGATATGTTCAGTTCTTTTGAAACAAATCGATTGAAGTGAAGGTTCTTTTACTTAATCAAACGCATTACTAAGTCCTAATTATGCGTCCATGAAGCTTATTGGGTCCTCAATACTCTTCGTTCTCACCACTTCAAGTTAAAGCCTTGAAGGTGAAATGGATAACTTCGGTTGTAATGACAAGTCATGTAACAGGTAACCTCATTAGCTTGATACGTTCAGTTCTTTTGGAACAGATCGATTGAAGTGAAGGTTCTTTTACATCATCAAACGCATTACTAAGTCCTAATTACGCGTCCATGAAGCTTATTGGGTCCTCAATACACTTCGTTCTCATCACTCTCATCTTAAAGCCTTGAAGGTGAAATGGATAACTTCAATTGTAACAACAAGTCATGTAACAGTCAACCTCATTACCTTGATACGTTCAGTTCTTTTGGAACAAATTGATTGAAGTGAAGGTTCTTTTACTTCATCAAACGCTTTACTAAGTCCTAATTACGCGTCCATGAAGCTTATTGGGTCCTCAATACACTTCGTTCTCATCACTCTCATCTTAAAGCCTTGAAGGTGAAATGGATAACTTCAGTTGTAACAACAAGTCATGTAACAGTCAATCTCATTACCTTGATACGTTCAGTTCTTTTGGAACAAATTGATTGAAGTGAAGGTTCTTTTACTTCATCAAACGCTTTACTAAGTCCTAAATACGCGTCCATGAAGCTTATTGGGTCCTCAATACACTACGTTCTCATCACTTCCAGTTAAAGCCTTGAAGGTAAAATGGATAACTTCAGTTGTAACAACATGTCATGTAACAATCAACCTCATTAGCTTGATACGTTCAGTTCTTTTGAAACAAATCGATTGAAGTGAAGGTTCTTTCACTTCATCAAACGCATTACTAAGTCCTAATTACGCGTCCATGAAGCTTATTGGGTCCTCAATACACTTCGTTCTCATCACTTCAAGTTAAAGACTTGAAGGTGAAATGGATAACTTCAGTTGTAACAACAAGTCATGTAACAATCAATCTCATTAGCTTGATACGTTCAGTTCTTTTGAAACAAATCGATTGAAGTGAAGGTTCTTTTACTTAATCAAACGCATTACTAAGTCCTAATTACGCGTCCATGAAGCTTATTGGGTCCTCAATACACTTCGTTCTCATCACTTCAATTTAAAGCCTTGAAGGTGAAATGGATAACTTCGGTTGTAACAACAGTCATGTAACAATCAACCTCATTAGCTTGATACGTTTAGTTCCTTTGAAACAAATCGATTGAAGTGAAGGTTCTTTTACTTAATCAAACGCATTACTAAGTCCTAATTACGCGTCCATGATGCTTATTATCCTCAATACACTTCGTTCCCATCACTTCAAGTTAAAGGCTTGAAGCTGAAATGGATAACTTCGGTTGTAACAACAAGTCATGTAAAGTCAACCTCATTAGCTTGATACGTTCAGTTCTTTTGGAAACAAATCGATTGAAGTGAAGGTTCTTTTACTTCATCAAACGCATTACTAAGTCCTTAATTACGCGTCCATGAAGCTTATTGGGTCCTCAATACACTTCGTTCTCATCACTTCAAGTTAAAGCCTTAAAGGTGAAATGGATAACTTCAGTTGTAACAACAAGTCATGTAACCGTCAACCTCATTAACTTGATACGTTCAGTTCGTTTGGAACAATTTGATTGAAGTGAAGGTTCTTTTACTTCATCAAACGCATTACTAAGTCCTAATTACGCGTCCATGAAGCTATTGGGTCCTCAATACACTTCGTTCTCATCACTTCCAGTTAAAGCCTTGAAGGTGAAATGGATAACTTCAGTTGTAACAACAAGTCATGTAACAGTCAACCTCATTAGCTTGATACGTTCAGTTCTTTTGGAACAAATCGATTGAAGTGAAGGTTCTTTTACTTCATCAAACGCATTACTAAGTCCTAATTACGCGTCCATGAAGCTTATTGGGTCCTCAATACACTTCGTTCTCATCACTTCAAGTTAAAGCCTTGAAGGTGAAATGGATAACTTCAGTTGTAACAACAAGTCATGTAACAGTCAACCTCATTAGCTTGATACGTTCAGTTCTTTTGGAACAAATCGATTGAAGTGAAGGTTCTTTTACTTCATCAAACGCATTACTAAGTCCTAATTACGCGTCCATGAAGCTTATTGGGTCCTCAATACACTTCGTTCTCATCACTTCAAGTTAAAGCCTTGAAGGTGAAATGGATAACTTCGGTTGTAACAACAAGTCATGTAACAGTCAACCTCATTAGCTTGATACGTTCAGTTCTTTATGAACAAATCGATTGAAGTGAAGGTTCTTGTAATTTCATCAAACGCATTACTAAGTCCTAATTACGCGTCCATGAAGCTTATTGGGTCCTCAATACACTTCGTTCTCATCACTTCGAAGTTAAAGCCTTGAAGGTGAAATGGATAACTTCGGTTGTAACAACAAGTCATGTAACTGTCAACCTCATTAGCTTGATACGTTCAGTTCTTTTGGAAAAAATCGATTGAAGTGAAGGTTCTTTTACTTCATCAAACGCATTACTAAGTCCTAATTACGCGTCCATGAAGCTTATTGGGTCCTCAATACACTTCGTTCTCATCACTTCAAGTTAAAGCCTTGAAGGTGAAATGGATAACTTCGGTTGTAACAACAAGTCATGTAACAGTCAACCTCATTAGCTTGATACGTTCAGTTCTTTATGAACAAATCGATTGAAGTGAAGGTTTTTTTACTTCATCAAACGAATTACTAAGTCCTAATTACGCATCCATGAAGCTTATTGGGTCCTCAATACACTTCGTTCTCATCACTTCAAGTTAAAGCCTTAAAGGTGAAATGGATGACTTCGCTTGTAACAACAAGTCATGTAACACTCAACCACATTTGCTTGATACGTTCAGTTCTTTTGAAACAAATCGATTGAAGTGAAGGTTCTTTTACTTCATCAAACGCATTACTAAGTCCTAATTACGCGTCCATGAAGCTAATTGGGTCCTCAATACACTTCGTTCTCATCACTTCAAGTTAAATCCTTGAAGGTGAAATGGATAACTTCGGTTGTAACAACAAGTCATGTAACAGTCAACCTCATTAGCTTGATACGTTCAGTTCTTTTGAAACAAATTGATTAAAGGAAAGGTTCTTTTACTTCATCAAACGCATTACTAAGTCCTAATTCTGCGTCCTTGATGCTTATTGGATCCTCAATACACTTCGTTCTCATGACTTCAAGTTAAAGCCTCGAAAGTGAAATGGATAACTTCGGTTGTAACAACAAGTCATGTAACAGTCGACCTCATTAGCTTGTTACGTTCAGTTCTTTTGGAACAAATCGATTGAAGTGAAGGTTCTTTTACTTCATCAAACGCATTACTAAGTCCTAATTACACGTCCATGAAGTTTATTGGGTCCTTAATACACTTCGTTCTTATCACTTTCAGTTAAAGCCTTGAATTTGAAATGGATAACTTCAGTTGTAACAACAAGTCATGTAACAGTCAACCTCATTAGCTTGATACGTTCAGTTCTTTTGAAACAAATCGATTGAAGTGAAGGTTCTTTTACTTCATCAAACGGATTACTAAATCTTAATTACGCGTCCATGAAGCTTATTAAGTCCTCAATACACTTCGTTCTCATGACTTGAAGTTAAAGCCTTGAAGGTGAAATGGATAACTTCGGTTGTAACAACAAGTCATGTAACACTCAACCACATTAGCTTGATACGTTCAGTTCTTTTAAAACAAATCGATTGAAGTGAAGGTTCTTTTATTTCATCAAACGCATTACTAAGTCCTAATTACGCGTCCATGAAGCTTATTGTGTCCTCAATACCCTTCGTTCTCACCACTCCAAGTTAAAGCCTTGAAGGTGAAATGGATAACTTTGGTTGTAATCACAAGTCATGTAACAGTTAACCTCATTAGCTTGATACGTTCAGTTCTTTTGGAACAGATCGAATGAAGTGAAGGTTCTTTTACATCATCAAACGCATTACTAAGTCCTAATTACGCGTCCATGAAGCTTATTGGGTCCTCAATACCCTTCGTTCTCACCACTTCAAGTTAAAGCCTTGAAGGTGAAATTGATAACTTCGGTTGTAACAACAAGTCATGTAACAGTCAACCTCATTAGCTTGATACGTTCAGCTATTTTGGAACAAATCGATCGAAGTGAAGATTCTTTTACATCATCAAACGCATTACTAAGTCCTAATTACGCGTCCATGAAGCTTATTGGGTCCTCAATACCCTTCGTTCTCACCACTCCATGTTAAAGCCTTGAAGGTGAAATGGATAACTTCGGTTGTAATGACAAGTCATGTAACAGTTAACCTCATTAGCTTGATACGTTCAGTTCTTTTGCAACAGATCGAATGAAGTGCAGGTTCTTTTACATCATCAAACGCATCACTAAGTCCTAATTACGCGTCCATGAAGCTTATTGGGTCCTCAATACACTTCGTTCTCATCACTTCGAGTTAATGCCTTAAAGGTGAAATGGATAACTTCGGTTGTAACAACAAGTCATGTAACAATCAACCTCATTAGCTTGATACGTTCAGTTCTTTTGAAACAAATCGATTGAAGTGAAGGTTATTTTACTTCATCAAACGCATTACTAAGTCCTAATTACGCGTCCATGAAGCTAATTGGCTCCTCGATACACTTCGTTCTCATCACTTCCAGTTAAAGCCTTGAAGGAGAAATGGATAAATTCGGTTGAAACAACAAGTCATGTAACAGTCAACCTCATTAGCTTGATACGTTCAGTTGTTTTGGAACAAATCGATTGAAGTGAAGGTTCCTTTACATCATCAAACGCAATACTAAGTTCTAAGTACGAATCCATGAAGCTTATTGGGTCCTCAATATCCTTCGTTATCATCACTTCAAGTAAAAGCCTTGAAGGTGAAATGGATAACTTCGGTTGTAACAACAAGTCATGTAACACTCAACCACATTTGCTTGATACGTTCAGTTCTTTTGAAACAAATCGATTGAAGTGAAAGTTCTTTTACTTCATCAAACGCATTACTAAGTCCTAATTACGCGTCCATGAAGCTAATTGGGTCCTCAATACACTTTGTTCTCATCACTTCAAGTTAAATCCTTGAAGGTGAAATGGATAACTTCGGTTGTAAAAACAAGTCATGTAACAGTCAACCTCATTAGCTTGATACGTTCAGTTCTTTTGAAACAAATTGATTAAAGTGAAAGTTCTTTTACTTCATCAAACGCATTGCTAAGTCCTAATTATGCGTCCATGATGCTTATTGGATCCTCAATACACTTCGTTCTCATGACTTCAAGTTAAAGCCTTGAAGGTGAAATGGATAACTTCGGTTGTAACAACAAGTCATGTAACAGTCAACCTCATTAGCTTGTTACGTTCAGTTCTTTTGGAACAAATCAATTGAAGTGAAGGTTCTTTTACTTCATCAAACGCATTACTAAGTCCTAATTACGCGTCCATGAAATTTATTGGGTCCTTAATACACTTCGTTCTCATCACTTTCAGTTAAAGCCTTGAATAGTAAATGGATAACTTCTTTTGTAACAACAAGTCATGTAACAGTCAACCTCATTAGCTTGATACGTTCAGTTCTTTTGAAACAAATCGATTGAAGTGAAGGTTCTTTTATTTCATCAAACGGATTACTAAATCTTAATTACGCGTCCATGAAGCTTATTAAGTACTCAATACACTTCGTTCTCATGACTTCAAGTTAAAGCCTTGAAGGTGAAATGGATAACTTCGGTTGTAACAACAAGTCATGTAACAGTCAACCACATTAGCTTGATACGTTCAGTTCTTTTAAAACAAATCGATTGAAGTGAAAGTTCTTTTACTTCATCAAACGCATTACTAAGTCCTAATTACGCGTCCATGAAGCTTATTGGGTCCTCAATACCCTTCGTTCTCACCACTCCAAGTTAAAGCCGTGAAGGTGAAATGGATAACTTTGGTTGTAATCACAAGTCATGTAACGGTTAACCTCATTAGCTTGATAGGTTATGTTCTTTTGGAACAGATCGATTGAAGTGAAGGTTCTTTTACATCATCAAACGCATTACTAAGTCCTAATTACGCGACAATGAAGCTTATTGGGTCCTCAATACCCTTCGTTCTCACCACTTCAAATTAAAGCCTTGAAGGTGAAATGGATAACTTCGGTTGTAACAACAAGTCATGTCACAGTCAACCTCATCAGCTTGATACGTTCAGCTTTTTTGGAACAAATCGATGGAAGTGAAGATTCTTTTACATCATCAAACGCATTTCTAAGTCCTAATTACGCGTCCATGAAGCTTATTGGGTCCTCAATACATTTCGTTCTCATCACTTCAAGTTAAAGCCTTGAAGGTGAAATGGATAACTTCAGTTGTAACAACAAGTCATGTAACAGTCAACCTCTTTGGCTTAATACGTTCATTTCTTTTGGAACAAATCGATTGAAGTGAAGGTTCTTTTACTGCATCAAACGCATTACTAAGTCCTAATTACGCGTCCATGAAGCTTATTGGGTCCTCAATACCCTTCATTATCATCACTTCAAGTTAAAGCCTTGAAGGTGAAATGGATAACTTCGGTTGTAACAACAAGTCATGTAACATTCAACCACATTTGCTTGATACGTTCAGTTCTTTAGAAACAAATCGATTGAAGTGAAGGTTCTTTTACTTCATCAAACGCATTACTAAGTCCTAATTACAAGTTCAAGAAGCTTATTGGGTCCTCAATACACTTCGTTCTCATCACTTTCAGTTAAAGCCTTGAATGTGAAATGGATAACTTCAGTTGTAACAACAAGTTATGTAACAGTCAACCTCATTAGCTTGATACGTTCAGTTATTTTGAAACAAATCGATTGAAGTGAAGGTTCTTTTACTTCATCAAACGGATTACTAAATCTTAATTACGCGTCCATGAAGCTTATTAAGTCCTCAATACACTTCGTTCTCATGACTTCAAGTTAAAGCCTTGAAGGTGAAATGGATAACTTCGGTTGTAACAACAAGTCATGTAACACTCAACTACATTAGCTTGATACGTTCAGTTCTTTTGAAACAAATCGATTGAAGTGAAGGTTCTTTTACTTAATCAAACGCATTACTAAGTCCTAATTATGCGTCCTTGATGCTTATTGGATCCTCAATACACTTCGTTCTCATGACTTCAAGTTAAAGCCTTGAAGGTGAAATGGATAACTTTGATTGTAACAACAAGTCATGTAACAGTCAACCTCATTAGCTTGTTACGTTCAGTTCTTTTGGAACAAATCGATTGAAGTGAAGGTTCTTTTACTTCATCAAACGCATTACTAAGTCCTAATTACGCGTCCATGAAGCTTATTGGGTCCTCAATACACTTCGTTCTCATCACTTCCAGTTAAAGCCTTGAAGGTGAAATGGATAACTTCAGTTGTAACAACAAGTCATGTAACAGTCAACCTCATTAGCTTGATACGTTCATTTCTTTTGGAACAAATTGATTGAAGTGAACGTTCTTTTACTTCATCAAACGCATTACTAAGTCCTAATTACGCGTCCATGAAGCTAATTGTGTCCTCAATACACTTCGTTCTCATCACTTCCAGTTAAAGCCTTGAAGGTGAAATGGATAAATTCGGTTGTAACAACAAGTCATGTAACAGTCAACCTCATTAGCTTGATACGTTCAGTTCTTTTGGAACAACTCGATTGAAGTGAAGGTTCTTTTACATCATCAAACGCATTACTAAGTTCTAGGTACGAATCCAATAAGCTTATTGGGTCCTCAATACCCTTCGTTATCATCACTTCAAGTTAAAGCCTTGAAGGTGTAACAACAAGTCATGTAACACTCAACCTCATTAGTTTGATACGTTCACTTCTTTTGAAACAAATCGATTGAAGTGAAGGTTCTTTTACTTCATCAAACGCTTTACTAAGTCCTAATTACGCGTCCATGAAGCTAATTGGGTCCTCAATACACTTCGTTCTCATCACTTCAATGTAACGACCCGGTGCGGTTCGCCACGTAAATCATATCTTTCATAAACATTGACTCTAAATTTCTACTCTGTACTCTTTTTTTTTTACTATTTGTAAAACTGACAGAACTCTACCCTCAAGAACTCGAATTTTCCGTAAAGTAGTTAGCATAATTCGTCACAGAGTAGGGCGACTAGACGCAGACATAAATCCTTAACATAATCGGGCAGGAGGAAGAATACCTATAGATCACACGACTTCATCATACGCGGGCTGCATGGGTTTGCATGCACCAGCGATAGGGCACGTATCATCCGATCTGTCACGTGCACACCACGCGACTCACTTAACAGTGTCCAATAGAAGACATCTTCCGGTGAACACGTGCAACACTCGTGTATAGTTAAAAACATCATCCGGTCACTAAACGACAAAGCAACTCTTATCTCATCCGGTGTTGAAACCACCTACGTCGCCCGGTCACTAAACGACAAAACAACTCTTATCTCATCCGGTGGAGAACTCTCTACATCCACCGGTCACTGGGCGATGAAATTACTCTTACATCATCCGGTTGCTAAACGACGAGAATTACACTCACGTCATCCGGTGAAGGAATACACTTCATCCACCGAACGCTAGACGAAAAAATAGCATTTTCGTCATCCGGTGGCTTAAGCACTCTACATCCACCGATGACGTCAGCCGGATGATTACTTCATCCAACTTCTATCACATGACAGAAAACATTACCATATTCAAATGACTTCATCCAACAGAAATACCACAACTCATTCAGAATGCATATAGCGGAAGACTTAAGCAATAGATCATTTAATAATTTCTATAATCATTCTCAGACTCAGTAGTCAACCAGATAGTTTCAAAACTCAATGTTATAAAATAATCTCATCCTACTTAACTACCATGTTCTTTATCATACTGTAATCATAGGAGCATTAACCAAGGGTCATAATCGCCTCTCCAGTCCTACACTGTCACCTTGAGCTCTCACCAGCTACCAGCCTTAAACTTCTTCATTAAACTTGGTATCCTCACCTGTAAATTCTTCACCTACACCATAAGGTTTAACTATAAGCCTAATGCTTAGTAAGGGATGCATGCTGACAGATATACATGAGTGTACAAATAAAAGAAACATAAGTTCGTAAATCTTTCATCATTCATGTTCATTTTTCATCTTTTGCATAGCATGTATTAAGGGAAGAAACGAGAGAGAAAGACAGGGGTACATAGTCATTTGCCAATCGGGCAATCATAGTAGCGACTAGCTCGGCCTCCACCGGCGGGAGAATCCGCGAACTATCGTACTTAACATCAACTCGGCCTCCACCAGTGGGAGAATTCGCGAGTCAAACATAACATTACTCGGCCTCCACCAGTGGGAGAATTCGCGAGTCATACATAAACCTTGTGAACATATCATAGTCATTTTCCTCCCGTTCTACGCTTAATCATGCTTTCATTAGTTTTCCCCATGTTCTTGACTTAATCATAAACGTGCACATAATGCATGGACACGAATTTCACAGAGGAATGTCATACTATAAGAACGAGTAGAAGCATCATGTAACTTAACATCTTCTTGCTCAATTACTTCATATCATGGCAAACTACTAGTCATGATCATTAGACAAACATTTCAACAATTTTTCCTAGTATCCTTGCGGTCTAGGGCCCTAGTAGCCAGAAATCTTAATACATCCACTTACCTAGTCTCCTTAGCAGTCTGAACCACTTCTCTTCGACTTCTCCACCTAAAACATGTGCGTTACAGTAGTTAAATAAAAATCCTACAACTCTACTCATAAATCACCCTAGGATCTATTAGCTAAAGTCATTCCCGAATCCTTGGATTGATGTACTGTGCAGAATCTGAAATCCAAAATAAAACAAACAGGTTCTACTATCGATTAAATCTGAGTTGGTTACTTAAAATGTCCAGAATCGATTTGGGTTGACATTACTACTCTCAGATTCCAAAATGTTCTAATACTACTCCGCCATCGGTAAAACCGAGCGCAAATGCCGAGCTGAAAACAGAGCCCCAAACACAAACAGGTAACTACATTGTCCATTTCATACCTCGGGTGCGGATTCGCAGAGGAATGCGGCTAGGAACCGGTCGTCGGCGAGGAAGACACTGATGGCAGTGAGCAAGGACTTGCGAGAGAAGAAATCGCCGGAAAGGGTGGTGTCGGCTATAGTGGTTTAAATGAGGTTTGAATCCTTTCCTTTTTCTTTAAATACTGACCTCAATCTTCCATTATTACAATCTTGCCACTCAACCTAGTTTAAAACCCACATTTAATTAATTAAACTTGTCATAAAATTCTAAACCGCGAAGATTAAATATTCGTGACCATTAATACAGTTAAGGAGGTTACCTAGTCGCATCTCGGGTGTTACATCCACCCCTCCTTAAACAAAATTTTCGTCCTCAAAAATTGCTCAAACAAATAACTCCGGGTATTTGTCTAGCATGTCTTGCTGTCGCTCCCATGTGGCTTCTTCAATGCCATGATTCTTCCATAAGACCTTGACCAACGGAATCTCTTTGTTTCTCAGAGTCTTAACTGTATATTCCAATATTTGTACCGGTTTCTCTTTATATGCTAGTGTCGGCTCCAACTCAATGCCTGTTGGTTGAATAACTTGTGTCGGATCTCGTATGCATTTCCTTAGCATGGACACATGGAAAACATTATGAACTTTATCCAATGATGGAGACAACTGCAGCCTGTAAGCTGCACTACCGATTCTAGCTAAAACAGGGAATGGTCCAATAAATCGTGGATTAAGCTTTCCTTTCTTGCCAAATCTTAGGACTCCTTTAAATGGTGAAATCTTTAAGAACACTTCGTCTCCGACTGCAAACTCAAGATCCCTTCTCCTTCGATCAGCATAACTCTTCTGTCGACTTTGCACAGTCATCATCCTTTTCCTGATAACAGAAATCTTATCCGACATCTGCTGCAGAATATCGGGTCCAAGGAGTTTTGCTTCACCAACCTCATCCCAATATAGAGGTGACCTACACTTCCTACCATACAGTGCTTCATATGGTGCCATACCAATGGTGGACTGATAACTATTGTTGTAAGAAAATTCAACCAAAGGTAGATGTCTGCTCCAAGTCGTCTGAAAGTCCAACACACATGCTCTCAACATATCCTCAAGTATCTGAATAGTCCTCTCTGATTGGCCATCTGTCTGTGGGTGAAAAGCAGTGTTGAAGGATTACTTTGTACCCAATGTACCATGCAAACTTCTCCAAAATCGAGAGGTAAATCTGGGATCACGATCAGAGACAATAGATATAGGGATTCCATGCAACCTAATAACTTCTTGTACATAAAGATCAGCAAGCTGGTCCATCGAGTAGGTTGTCCTTACTGGTAAGAAATGGGCTGACTTTGTCAATTATCAACTACAACCCAAATACAATCATGTCCCTTAGTTGTCTTAGGTAATCCTAAAACGAAATTCATAGCTATGTGTTCCCACTTCCATTCGGGAATAGGTAAGGGCTGGAGGGTACCCCCTGGGCGTTGATGTTCTGCCTTAACTTGTTGGCATACCAAGCATGACTCTACATACCTAGCAACATCCTTCTTAAGGTTAGGCCACCAGTACAATGTTTTCAGGTCTCGGTACATCTTGGTGCTTCCAGGATGTACAGAGAAGGGAGACGAATGCGCCTCAGCCAAGATTAGCTTACGTAATTCTTCATCGTTAGGGACATACCATCTATTTCTAAACTTCAGAATTCCATCCTTGGAAAGACTAAACTCGGAGGTGATGTCCTTCACCTTGTTCATTATTCCGTTATTCTCCTATGAGTCCTTCTGTTGTGCTTCTTTGATCTTTTCTAAAACCGTTGGTTGAACGGTCAAATCGGCAAGTAAGGTTGATAATTCTGGAACTATCTCCAATTCAAACCTCTAAACTTCTGTCCTCAAAGGCAAAGACATAGCTGATACAACGGGTTGCATAGTTGTTGGCATCCTGCTCAATGCGTCAGCTACAAAGTTAGCCTTACCCGGGTGATACTTGATCTCAAAGTCGTAATCCTTAACAAATTCCAACCAACGCCTCTGTTTCATGTTCAATTCCTTTTGTGTAAAGAGATACTTCAGACTTTTATGGTCAGAAAACACCTCACACTGTTGTTCATATAAGTAGTGCCTCCATATCTTCAAAGCAAAAACGACAGCGGCTAATTCTAAATCATGGGTGGGGTAGTTCTGTTCGTAACTCTTTAACTGCCTAGAGGCATACGCTACAACCTTACCTTCTTGCATCAATACACAGCCCAAACAAACTTTAGATGCATCACAGTATACACTAAACTTTTCTTCTTCGGTTGGAAGAGTCAAGACAGGGGCTGTTGTTAACTTCACTTTCAATGTCTGGAAGCTATTCTCGCAAGCTTCGGTCCAAGAATATTTATTGTCCTTCTTTGTCAAATTCGTTAGGGGCTTAGCTATCATAGAAAATCCTTTGATGAACTTTCTGTAATAGCCTGCCAATCCAAGGAAACTGCGGACTTCACTGGCATTCTTTGGTTGTGGCCAATCCTTTACTGCCTGAATTTTGGCCGGGTCCACAGATATGCCCTTAGCAGAAACTACATGGCCAAGGAAATTAACCTTGTCCAACCAAAATTCACACTTGGACAATTTGGCATAAAGCTGGTGCTCCTTCATTGTTGTCAAAACTACTCTTAAATGCACTGCATGGTCGGCTTCTGTTCGTGAATATATCAAGATATCATCTATGAATACAATTACAAATTTATCCAAATACTCCCGAAACACACGGTTCATCAAGTCCATGAAGGCTGCAAGTGCATTGGTCAGTCCAAATGACATGACCAAGAATTCGTAGTGTCCATAACGGGTTCTGAAAGCTGTCTTTGGTATATCTCCTTCCTTAACTTTCAGTTGGTAATATCCCGAACGTAAATCTATTTTTGAAAACACTTTTGCTCCATGTAGTTGGTCAAACAAATCATCAATTCGGGGTAAGGGGTACTTATTCTTGATTGTCAACTCATTTAGTTCTCTGTAGTCTATGCACATTCTAAGGGAACCATCCTTCTTCTTGACAAATAAGACAGGTGCATCGCAAGGGGAACTGCTAGGGCGTATAAATCCTTTGTCTACTAATTCCTGCAATTGGACTTTCAACTCCTTTAATTCAACAGGTGCCATACGGTAGGGGTTCTTAGATATCGGTAATGCCTCGGGATATGTATCAATTGCAAATTCTATTTCTCTATCAGGTGGTAATCCAGGTAAATCGTCTAAGAATGCCTCAGGGAACTCTCGAACTATGGGGATATCTTGTAACTCTATTTTATTCTTCACCCGAACATCCATTATGCTAGCTAAGTAACTTTCACAACCATTTTTCAGTAACCGGTAAATTTCTAGTGAGGATATAATCGGTATTTTGCTTATCTTAGGAATAGCTTGGAAGAAATAATGATCACCATTTGGGGGTCGAAAATCAACTAATCCAGTCCTACAACTTATAGTGGCATAATGCCTGAATAACCAATCCATTCCTAATATTACCTCATACCCTTTCATGTCAATTACAATCAGTTCTACATATAATCTCTTACTTCCTAAGGACACAACATCACCTTTAACAATCTGTTCAGAATGTAGGGACTTCCCTGATGGTAACATAACATCATATGGCCTTTCGGCTGGTAAAAGTTCTAAGTTGTGTTGGCATACAAACAGAGTTGATATGAACGAGTGTGTGGCTCCCGTATCTATAAGTGTGTAAGCAGCAAAACCACAGATCATAATGGTACCTGTTATGACTGTATGCTGCACGGCTTCCTCATCCTCCATCATTGCATAGACTCTAGGTGCTACTCTGGCACGGTTCGGATCTGGCGGCATGGGGCAGTCTCTGACTATGTGCCCAACCTTATCACATCTGAAACAGCGGCCAGAACGCAACTTGCATTCGCCGAGATGGTTCTTCTGACAGGTGGGGCATAAGGGTGCCAGAGGCCTCTTTCCTCTTCCTTGGTCATCATTCTGGTTAAGGGGTCTCTTTATTCCTTGTTGTTGTTGCTGTGGCCCCCTGTTCTGTTGCGGCTGCCAACCTTTGTTTTGACGTAGTGGCGGCTGAGTTTCCTTCGTGAACTTCCTTGGTTGCT
This sequence comes from Begonia masoniana, assembly GCA_022432975.1. Classification (NCBI taxonomy): domain Eukaryota; kingdom Viridiplantae; phylum Streptophyta; class Magnoliopsida; order Cucurbitales; family Begoniaceae; genus Begonia; species Begonia masoniana. Next base: position 18,157,972 of record CM039506.1, read on the forward strand.
CACGCTGCGCATATGCTGTCATCTCAGCCTCTTCCAACTCTAAGGCCTTAGCCGTCACTTCACCATAAGGTACATTGTGTATTCCAGCAGTCTTCACTTTCATGTACAAACTCGGCTTTAGTCCTTGGACAAATTGGTAAATCCATTCCTCGTCATCCTCAATCATTCGGGGAGCAAATCGTGACAAAGCATCAAACTTACATATGTAATCCGTCACAGAGCCAGTTTGTCGCAGGCTCATGAATTCCTTCTTCTTGCTGGCCTGAACAGTCCTATTGAAGTACTTGTTAGAGAAGGCAGTTTTAAACATTTCCCAGGTCATAGCTCCGGCATTAGCGGTGTTCTGGATCGAGTCCCACCAATGCCTTGCACTTAACTCCAAATGAAAGACAGCATAGGTGACCTTATCCCCTTCATCAACCTTTGCATACTTAAACATGTCTTCTATCTTTCGAACCTACTCCTCAGCATAGATAGGATCTGAAACATGTCCATTAAATACCGGGGGTCGAAGCCGGTGAAAACGCTCACCCCCATGATCATGAGTTGCATTATTTGTAACGACCCTAATATTGTACCCATTTTTCCCGTATAAATTTTTCATTTTCTTTTATACTTCGCGTTTATGCGGAAAACATTTTCAAATCAAGCTAAATAAAACTTTTAAAACAATTATAAACATTTAATTTAAAACTATTTAAAACAATAAACAAATCGCAGAGGGGCAAAACCGGAAAAACAGAGAGGAATGAAAGCAGCGACTGATCGCTGTAGGCACTGCACAATGCAGCGCCCAATCGCTGCATTGTGCAGCGATCGAGCGCTGCACAATGCAGCACCAAGTCGCTGCACTTTGCAGCGACCAGGCGCTGCACTGTGCAGCGACCAGTCGCTGCACTTTGCAGCGACCAGTTTCTTTTGTTTCTCTCTGGAATTCAAGATTCCAGAGAGCAATCCAACGTTTCCAAATCCAACATTTCCAGAGCCGATTTCAACATTTCATTACTCAGCATTGCACCCTAATTAAACGATCTAAAACCACATTAAATTTCATGGAAACGAACGACATGGCTATATTTAAAAGTCGTCTAATCCACTTGTTTTAAATCCCCAGCAGTTCCAGTAAAAACTATAAAACACAGGTTATAAACAGATTTCCAAAAATGTTAAAACATCAAACATAAACCTAACATCTAACCAGATCCCAACATGTTCATCTATACATTCATTAAATCCCTCAAAATACTTACGCAGACATCCCCACGGGTCAAAACGCGCCGACTGCTCAGCACACTCCCACGGGCCATTCTCCGTCAACTGCATCAGACTTCAGTAGGAGGAACGTCGTCCTCACCTGGCTCAATATCACCTATCACGTCACCTACACCATACAGACATCTATGAGATAATGAAATCTCAGTAAGCTCTAGTAAATGCAAATGCGTGCTGTGCATATGAATCTGTAAATCATGCATTGTTTTCTTTACTTTGCTTTGCTTTGCTTTACTTTGCTTTGCTATGTGGGTGCCGGAGAGAGCTCATCCAGCGGGCGGACTACTCTTTCCAGCTAGAGGAGGGGGGTACACGCTTACAACCCGTACAGCCGTGCTTGAGCCCCATCTCGCGTGACCTATAAACTGTATACCGAAAGGGCCGTTTAAACTATATACCAAATGGTCATTTAACTGTATACTGTAGGGTCATTCTTTCTTTGCATTTACTTTAAAACATCGTGCAGAAATTCATTTTCATGATCTTTTAAAACACGTGATGCGTGAACAGTTCTCTATCATAAAGTAAACAAGCAATAACGTTTACCATCAAGACTATAAAGCATAATCTACAAAACGTTTAACCTAACTACCCAACCAAAGCAATTTAAAACAAACAATCCATTGAGATCCTCGACGCTACATCGAAATACGGTGTAGGCCAATCGGCCAGAGAAGATCACGAGAACTTACCACGTGTCCGTTGTAGCTCAAGCTCCGTCCACGAGCGTTGATCGTCTGAGGCAAAACACAACAACGACGTTAAAACGAGTTTAACTCCTAAATGTCCAAATTGACGAAAACTTAACTAAAGAAATCTTCCTAAAGCTTTAATCCAACTTATTGAGCTAGTTCATCGAGAAATTCACGCTCTGGATCCTAAATCTCGAATTACGAGTTTTCCCTAAAATCTCGAAATTTCACAAATTCTAACATTTTCCTTAAATCAATTATATTCGTCCAGTAACGTCCAATACGTTCGATATATACTTAATTACGACAAACCTATTAATTACGAACCTTAAATCGTGTTTTTAATCGAAACCCTAAACGAAACCCTAACGTTAAACCGGTCCGAAAAATGAAAACCAAAGCTCTAGAATCGTAGATTCATACCTAGGACGTCGATTGGAGGAGAAATCTCGAAGAACGGAAGTTGATCGAAGGAGAAACGGGCGTCGGAAGTCGACGGAATCGTCGGATGGCAGAGAGCTCCTCTCTGGTTTTCTCGCGCGGCAGGGAAGAATGAGGAAGAAAAGATTAGGTTTGATTTTTATAAATTTTATTTGGCAAATTACCATTTTGCCCTTAGCACTTAATTCTATTTGTTTCGTCCTTCGTTTCGTTAATCGTCCAACTATTCGGGTTCACCAAATTTCCTTATTTCACCAACAAGTCCAACTTATTATTTGGAATATAACAAAACTGTCCGTTCACAATTTGGACCTCGTTTACTATTTTTACCAAAACGTTCTTTATATTACGAGAAGCGTAATTACTCGGAATTAAGCGTTATTGCTCTGAAAATTCTTGTAAATTCCTTAAAATTCCTATTAATAATTAGGATCCCAACGAAACCTTCTGTTTGTAAAATGGGCTTGATTTGACATATTTACAAAAATGCCACTTGTATTAAAATATTAATATCCCAAAAAGTCGGGTATTACATTCCACCCACTTTATTTAAAATTTTGTCCTCAAAATTTGTCCTAACTTATAGCCTTTGAGGTTAATGTTTCGTGTCAAGCGGCCTTATGCTTCAATTATCACCTGCACTTATGGTCATTCATCGTGTTTCTTAACTAAAACTTTCCACTGTAACCCTCCAACACCGGCCTCAAACTTGTATTCTCTACCTTCAATCTGATCGTACACTTCCTTACTAAAGTACTGAGCTTAGTTAAGTTCTCAAATCTCCAAACAATTTGTCTAAACTTCTCCATTACTTCGTTGGCTTCGTCCGTAGTCGAAACTTATGTCGACCCAAATTTCTATATTCGCTCGGGTATCGATTCCTCGTAACTTTATTACCAAAAGGATTTCCTGGTCACCTAACTTCTTGGGTAACCCATTGACTTATGGAGACTATTTCGGTGAGGGTTTCCTAATTAAGTCCTCATTGTTATACCCTGCAACTATACGACTATAACACTACATGGTCTATGTGAGTCAAACTAGGAGCTACAGTCAGTACTTACTTAGGATTCTATCTCTAACAAAATTCGAACTTCCTTTCATCAACTCTAATCCCGTCATCCCTAGGGTCAATCTCTATGATTCTAAACCAAAACGTCGACTATACATTCCAACATTAGTCTTAAATTCGAAATCTCTACTCTTAATTGGATTGTACATATCCTCACTCACACATTAAGTCTTACTAAATCTCCTAAATCACATACTTTCCTGGGCAACTTACCAATCCCGCCAGTTATTTCAGGGCGGATTTCGCAACTAAGCTTACACTGTTATACTCCTCGAACTATGTCACCAAAATTTCTTTATAAACATCGCTTCCATTCTAAGTTTTGTCCTTAAATTCTACCACTATATTCTTAATTAAAGTTCTCACACTGCTTACGTTACACTCCTTTGTTTATCTTAAATCTCTATTTGCTCCAAGCACGGTCAAGTCTCTAAATCTCCTCATTGATGCGCTCTAAACTAGTCATTCTAACCTAAGCCATTCATTTAATCCAACGATCTACTTCACCTGTCTCTAACTTCCTCAAGGTTATTTCGGGTTCGTCGACTAGTCTACTATCGTTCGCAATTCTAGTCAGGTTCTGACTATTCTACTCAGCATTTATACTAGGTTTAACTCTTGAATTCTATCTTCGTCTAGACACTCTCGTCTTTACACGAATTCCCAATATATGAGTTCTACGGTACTCTTTCATTTATATAAACATACTCCATATATTACAACAATCTAGGGTATCCCTTTATAGGTTTATTTCTAAACTTTCATCTTTCTTGACTAGTCGTATTCTAATACTCCAAAAGGTTGTCAATTAGACACAATCCCTACCTACTTAAAATCCACGTCTCATAGGGTGTATTCCTCAAATTGTTACTAAACCCTCGGTGCTCAAACTCCGTTGATTAAATCGAACTAATCTACTAATATATAATTATGTTTCTGTATGGGGTTTATTGTTATATGTGTATCCTACTATCTTCTCTACGAGGTTCGCCTAGTAATTCTTCTTCCCACCTATTATTCTCTTCCTTACTAATTTCAGATCTATATATTTTATCCATCATATGCATATCGTTTGTACAGGTAATTAAATTAATACCTGCAATTGTAGAAGGCTGGGCCTCATCGTCGGCGTTGTTAGGCTCGATGAATGCAAAGACTCTCGGTACAACTTTTCTTTGATCTCTTCCATGTTGATCTCTGCCTGATTGATCTCGACCCTGATTCGGGCAGTCTTTAACAAAATGGCCTGGTTCTCCACACCAGGTATTAATTTAATACCTGTACTGTCCCCTGTGCTCCCTCTGGCATATAGGGCAAAGAGGTAACTGAGAAGCCCCTTGTACCAGCTTGCCTTTCCCTCTATCGTTGCCTCCCTCTAGAGGCCTTTTAACGTATCTTTGTTGTTGTTGTTGTTGCTGTGCTCTCGGCTGCCAGCCTTGATTCTGGGTCTGAGGATAGAGCTCACGAAAGAAGCCCTTAGCCGGCTCCCTCGGTCTGACACATGTAGCTCTAGCAGCCTCGATATCCAGAGCTCTAGCAGTAATATCAGAATACAGCACGTCAATAATACCTGATACAACAACGTGCATCCGAATCTCCGGATTAAGTCCCTCCATAAACTGATGCACCTTCTCCTCATTGTCACTGACGAGGCGCGGAGCAAATCGCGATAAGGCCTCGAACTTCCGGATATACTCCGCAACTGAACCTGTCTGCTTCAGCTGCGTAAACTCATTTCTCTTCGCCACTCTCACGGCACGGCTGAAATACTTATCGAAGAATAAAAATTTAAACCGATCCCAAGTCATAACTGATACATCTGTAGTCGACTTGATCGAGTCCCACCAGAAACGGGCGTCTAATGCCAAGTGAAAAATGGCGTAAGCCACCTTACTCCCGTTCCCTACCTCTGCATAGCCTAACATATCCTCCATCACTCGGATCCATTCCTCGGCACGTGTCGGATCCGATGACTGGCCGTCGAATACTGGAGGCCGTAGGCTTTGAAACCTCTGCATACCCTGATTACTGGGGACTACCAGCTCCTGAGCTCTCTGATTCTCTCGCTGGTTCTCTCGATTTACTAAGTCTGAAATTTGTTGCGCTTGCCGGTCCATATGCTGAGACTGGCGGTCTAACAACTCCGTAAGTCGATCCATCGCGTCATCTCTAGGATCCCTTCCTCGAACCATATTTATAAAACTCCTATAAAATTTAAAACAAGTAATCTCTAAGAAAAAAAATCAAACAAAGGTATAAACAGACTTACAGTTGATGAAGGATGTCCGCGTAGTGGCTGTGCAGTCGAGCAGTCTACAGAATCGATTTTAAAACCCGGGAGCTCTGATACCATAATTGTAACGACCCTAATACTGTACCCATTTTTCCCGTATAAATTTTTCATTTTCTTTTATACTTCGCGTTTATGCGGAAAACATTTTGAAATCAAGCTAAATAAAACTTTTAAAACAATTATAAACATTTAATTTAAAACTATAAACAATTAAAACTATTTAAAACATTAAACAAATCGCAGAGGGGCAAAACCGGAAAAACAAAGAGGAATGAAAGCAGCGACTGATCGCTGTAGGCACTGCAAAATGCAGCGCCCAATCGCTGCACTTTGCAGCGACCAGGCGCTGCACTTTGCAGCGACCAGTCGCTGTACTTGCAGCGACCAGTTTCTTTTGTTTCTCTCTGGAATCCGAGATTCCAGAGAGCAATCCAACGTTTCCAAATCCAACATTTCCAGAACCGATTTCAACATTTCATTACTCAGCATTGCACCCTAATTAAACGATCTAAAACCACATTAAATTTCATGGAAACGAACGACATGGCTATATTTAAAAGTCGTCTAATCCACCTGTTTTAAATCCCTAGCAGTTCCAGTAAAAACTATAAAACACAGGTTATAAACAGATTTCCAAAAACGTTAAAACATCAAACATAAACCTAACATCTAACCAGATCCCAACATGTTCATCTATACATTCGTTAAATCCCTCAAAATACTTACGCAGACATCCCCACGGGTCAAAATGCGCCGACTGCTCAGCACACTCCCACGGGCCATTCTCCGTCAACTGCATCAGACTTCAGGTGGAGGAACGTCGTCCTCACCTGGCTCAATATCACCTATCACGTCACCTACACCATACAGACATCTATGAGATAATGAAATCTCAGTAATCTCATGCATTGTTTTCTTTACTTTGCTTTGCTTTACTTTGCTTTGCTATGTGGGTGTCACCGAGATCTCAACCCACTAACCAGAGAGAGCTCATCCAGTGGGCGGACTACTCTTTCCAGCTAGAGGAGGGGGGTACACGCTTACAACCCGTACAGCCGTGCCTGAGCCCCATCTCGCGTGACCTATAAACTGTATACCGAAAGGGTAGTTTAAACTATGTACCGAATGGTCATTCAACTGTATACTGTAGGGTCATTCTTTCTTTGCATTTACTTTAAAACATCGTGCAGAAATTCATTTTCATGATCTTTTAAAACACGTGATGCGTGAACAGTTCTCTATCATAAAGTAAACAAGCAATAACGTGTACCATCAAGACTATAAAGCATAATCTACAAAACGTTTAACCTAACTACCCAACCAAAGCAATTTAAAACAAACAATCCATTGAGATCCTCGACGCTACATCGAAATACGGTGTAGGCCAATCGGCCAGAGAAGATCACGAGAACTTACCTCGTGTCCGCTGTAGCTCAAGCTCCGTCCACGAGCGTTGTTCGTCTGAGGCAAAACACAACAACGACGTTAAAACGAGTTTAACTCCTAAATGTCCAAATTGACGAAAACTTAACTAAAGAAATCTTCCTAAAGCTTTAATCCAACTTATTGAGCTAGTTCATCGAGAAATTCACGCTCGGGATCCTAAATCTCGAATTCTGAGTTTTCCCTAAAATCTCGAAATTTCACAAATTCTAACATTTTCCTTAAATCAATTATATTCGTCCAGTAACGTCCAATACGTTCGATATATACTTAATTACGACAAACCTATTAATTATGAACCTTAAATCGTGTTTTTAATCGAAACCCTAAACAAAACCTTAACGTTAAACCGGTCCGAAAACTGAAAACCAAAGCTCTAGAATCTTAGATTCATACCTAGGACGTCGATTGGAGGAGAAATCTTGAAGAACGGAAGTTGATCGGAAGAGAAACGGGCGTCGGAAGTCGACGGAATCGTCGGATGGCAGAGAGCTCCTCTCTAATTTTCTCGCGCGGCAGGGAAGAATGAGGAAGAAAAGATTAGGTTTGATTTTTATAAATTTGATTTGGCAAATTACCATTTTGCCCTTAGCACTTAATTTTATTTGTTTCGTCCTTCGTTTCGTTAATCGTCCAACTATTCGGGTTCACCAAATTTCCTTATTTCACCAATAAGTCCAACTTATTATTTGGAATATAACAAAACTGTCCGTTCGCAATTTGGACCTCGTTTACTATTTTTACAAAACGTTCTTTATATTACGAGAAGCGTAATTACTCGGAATTAAGCGTTATTGCTCCGAAAATTCTTGTAAATTCCTTAAAATTCCTATTAATAATTAGGATTCCAACGAAACCTTCTATTTGTAAAACGGGCTTGATTTGACATATTTACAAAAATGCCACTTGTATTAAAATATTAATATCCCGAAAAGTCGGGTATTACATTATTACTGGAGTTGCCTTGTTCCTCCCTAGCAGTCATCAGCTTCTCGATCTGGTGAGATTGGCGTATGACCAACTCTGTCTACTGAGCAATGGTATTGCTATCCTCATTGGTCTCTCTCTAGTGACCTCTAACCATATTGGGGTTCCTAAACACATAGTTATAGATACATCTTAACTTAGTAACATTCACTGAAATCATAAATACTTACAGTTGCTAGAGAGTACTCAAGTGACAGTCAGTGCTGGAAGGCAGTCTGCAGAATCGATTTTAGAACCTGGTTTTGCTCTGATACCATAATTGTAACGACCCGGTGAGGATCGCCACGTAAATCATATCTTTCATAAACATTGACTCTAAATTTCTACTCTGTATTATTATTTTTTTACTATTTGTTAAACTGACAGAACTCTACCCTCAAGAACTCGACTTTTCCGTAAAGTAGTTAGCATAATTCGTCACAGAGTAGGGCGACTAGACGCAGACATAAATCCTTAACATAATCGGGCAGGAGGAAGAATACCTATAGATCACACGACTTCATCATACGCGGGCTGCATGGGTTTGCATGCACCAGCGATAGGGTACGTATCATCCGATCTGTCACGTGCACACCACGTGACTCACTTAACAGTGTCCAATAGAAGACATCTTCCGGTGAACACGTGCAACACTCGTGTATAGTTAAAAACATCATCCGGTCACTAAATGACAAAGCAACTCTTATCTCATCCGGTGTTGAAACCACCTACGTCGCCCGGTCACTAAACGACAAAACAACTCTTATCTCATCCGGTGGAGAACTCTCTACATCCACCGGTCACTGGGCGATGAAATTACTCTTACATCATCCGGTCGCTAAACGACGAGAATTACACTCACGTCATCCGGTGAAGGAATACACTTCATCCACCGAACGCTAGACGAAAAAATAGCATTTTCGTCATCCGGTGGCTTAAACACTCTACATCCACCGATGACGTCAGCCTGATGATTACTTCATCCAACTTCTATCACATGACAGAAAACATTACCATATTCGAATGACTTCATCCAACAGAAAATACCACAACTCATTCAGAATGCATATAGCGGAAGACTTAAGCAATAGATCATTTAATAATTTCTATAATCATTCTCAGACTCAGTAGTCAACCAGATAGTTTCAAAACTCAATGTTATAAAATAATCTCATCCTACTTAACTACCATGTTCTTTATCATACTGTAATCATAGGAGAATTAACCAGGGGTCATAATCGCCTCTCCAGTCCTGCACTGTCACCTTGAGCTCTCACCAGCTACCAGCCTTAAACTTCTTCATTAAACTTGGTATCCTCACTGTAAATTCTTCACCCACACCATAAGGTTTAACTATAAGCCTAATGCTTAGTAAGGGATGCATGCTGACAGATATACATGAGTGTACAAATAAAAGAAACATAAGTTCGTAAATCTTTCTTCATTCATGTTCATTTTTCATCTTTTGCATAGCATGTATTAAGGGAAGAAACGAGGGAGAAAGACAGGGGTACATAGTCATTTGCCAATCGAGCAATCATAGTAGCGACTAGCTCGGCCTCCACCGGCGGGAGAATCCGCGAACTATCGTACTTAACATCAACTCGGCCTCCACCAGTGGGAGAATTTGTGAGTCAAACATAACATTACTCGGCCTCCACCAGTGGGAGAATTCGCGAGTCATACATAAACCTTGTGAACATATCATAGTCATTTTCCCCCCGTTCTACGCTTAATCATGCTTTCATTAGTTTTCCCCATGTTCTTGACTTAATCATAAACGTGCACATAATGCATGGACACGAATTTCACAGAGGAATGTCATACTATAAGAACGAGTAGAAGCATCATGTAACTTAACATCTTCTAGCTCAATTACTTCATATCATGGCAAACTACTAGTCATGATCATTAGACAAACATTTCAACAATTTTTCCTAGTATCCTTGCGATGTAGGGCCCTAGTGGCCGGAAATCTTAATACATCCACTTACCTGGTCTCCTTAGCAGTCTGAACCTCTTCTCTTCGAATTCTCCACCTAAAACATGTGCATTACAATAGTTAAATCAAAATCCTAAAACTCTACTGATAAATGACCCTAGGATCTATTAGCTAAAGTCATTCCCGAATCCTTAGAGTGATCTACTGTGCAGAATCTGAAATCCAAAATAAAACAAACAGGTTCTACTATCGATTAAATCTGAGTTGGTTACTTAAAATGTCCAGAATCGATTTGGGTTGACATTACTACTCTCAGATTCCAAAATGTTCTAATACTACTCCGCCATCGGAAAAACCGAGCTCAAATGCCGAGCTGAAAACAGAGCCCCAAACACAAACAGGTAACTACATTGTCCATTTCATACTTCGGGTGCGGATTCGCAGAGGAATGCAGCTAGGAACCGGTAGTCGGCGAGGAAGACACTGATGGCAGTGAGCAAAAACTTGCGAGAGAAAAAATCGCCGGAAAGGGTGGTGTCGGCTACAGTGGTTTAAATGAGGTTTGAATCCTTTCCTGTTTCTTTAAATACGGACCTCAATCTTCCATTATTACAATCTTGCCACTCAACCTAGTTTAAAACCCACATTTAATTAATTAAACTTGTCATAAAATTCTAAACCGCGAAGATTAAATATTCGTGACCGTTAATACAGTTAAGGACGTTACCTAGTCGCATCTCGGGTGTTACATTCAAGTTAAATCCTTGAAGGTGAAATGGATAACTTCGGTTGTAACAACAAGTCATGTAACAGTCAACCTCATTAGTTTGATACGTTCAGTTCTTTTGGAACAAATCGATTGAAATGAAGGTTCTTTTACTTCATCAAACGCATTACTAAGTCCTAATTACGCGTCCATGAAGCTTATTGGGTCCTCAATACCCTTCATTCTCACCACTTGAAGTTAAAGCCTTGAAGGTGAAATGGATAATTTCGGTTGTAACAACAAGTCATTTAACAGTCAACCTCATTAGCTTGATACGTTCAGCTCTTTTGGAACAAATCGATTGAAGTGAAGATTCTTTTACATCATTAAACGCATTACTAATTCCTAATTACGAGTCCATGAAATTCTAAACCGCGAAGATTAAATATTCGTGACCGTTAATACAGTTAAGGACGTTACCTAGTCGCATCTCGGGTGTTACATTCAAGTTAAATCCTTGAAGGTGAAATGGATAACTTCGGTTGTAACAACAAGTCATGTAACAGTCAACCTCATTAGTTTGATACGTTCAGTTCTTTTGGAACAAATCGATTGAAGTGAAGGTTCTTTTACTTCATCAAACGCATTACTAAGTCCTAATTACGCGTCCATGAAGCTTATTGGGTCCTCAATACCCTTTGTTCTCACCACTTCAAGTTAAAGCCTTGAAGGTGAAATGGATAATTTCGGTTGTAACAACAAGTCATGTAACAGTCAACCTCATTAGCTTGATACGTTCAGCTCTTTTGGAACAAATCGATTGAAGTGAAGATTCTTTTACATCATTAAACGCATTACTAATTCCTAATTACGAGTCCATGAAGCTTATTGGGTCCTCAATACACTTTGTTCTAATCACTTCCAGTTAAAGCCTTGAAGGTGAAATGGATAACTTCAGTTGTAACAACAAGTCATGTAACAGTCAACCTCATTAGCTTAATACGTTCATTTCTTTTGGAACAAATCGATTGAAGTGAAGGTTCTTTTACTGCATTAAATGCATTACTAAGTATTAATTATGCGTCCATGAAGCTTATTGGGTCCTATATACCCTTCGTTCTCACCACTCCAAGTTGAAGCCTTGAAGGTGAAATGGATAACTTTGGTTGTAATGACAAGTCATGTAACAGTTAACCTCATTAGCTTGATACGTTCAGTTCTATTGGAACAGATCGATTGAACTGAAGGTTCTTTTACATCATCAAACGCATTACTAAGTTCTAATTACGCGTCCATGAAGCTTATTGGGTCCTCAATACCCTTCGTTCTCACCACTTCAAGTTAAAGCCTTGAAGGTGAAATGGATAACTTCGGTTGTAACAACAAGTCATGTAACAGTCAACCTCATTAGCTTGATACATTCAGCTCTTTTGGAACAAATCGATTGAAGTGAAGATTCCTTTACATCATCAAACGCATTACTAAGTCCTAATTACGCGTCCATGAAGCTTATTCGGTCCTCAAGACACTTCGTTCTCATCACTTCCAGTTAAAGCCTTGAAGGTGAAATGGATAACTTCAGTTGTAACAACAAGTCATGTAACAGTCAACCTCATTGGCTTAATACGTTCATTTCTTTTGGAACAAATCGATTGAAGTGAAGGTTCTTTTACTTCATCAAACGCATTACTAAGTCCTAATTACGCGTCCATGAAGCTTATTGGGTCCTCAATACACTTCGTTCTCATCACTTTCAGTTAAAGCCTTGATACGTTCAGTTCTTTTGGAACAAATCGATTGAAGTGAAGTTTCTTTTATTTCATCAAACGCATTACTAAGTCCTAATTACGCGTCCATAAAGCTTATTGGGTGGTCCTCAATACACTTCGTTCTCATCACTTCCAGTTAAAAGCCTTGAAGGTGAAATGGATAACTTCAGTTGTAACAACAAGTCATGTAGCAGTCAACCTCATTAGCTTGATACGTTCAGTTCTTTTGAAACAAATCGATTGAAGTGAAGGTTCTTTTACATCATCAAACGCATTACTAAGTCCTAATTACGCGTCCATGAAGCTTATTGGGTCCTCAATACACTTCGTTCTCAACACTTTCAGTTAAAGCCTTGAAGGTGAAATGGATAACTTCGGTTGTAACAACAAGTCATGTAACAGTCAATCTCATTAGCTTGATACGTTCATTTCTTTTGGAACAATCGATTGAAGTGAAGGTTCTTTTACTTCATCAAACGCATTACTAAGTCCTAATTACGCGTCCATGAAGCTTATTGGGTCCTCAATACCCTTCGTTCTCATCACTTCCAGTTAAAGCCTTGAACGTTCAGTCTTTTGAAACAAATCGATTGAAGTGAAGTTCTTTTATTTCATCAAACGCATTACTAAGTCCTAATTACGCGTCCATAAGCTTATTGGGTGGTCCTCAATACACTTCGTTCTCATCACTTCCAGTTAAAGCCTTGAAGGTGAAATGGATAACTTCAGTTGTAACAACAAGTCATGTACAGTCAACCTCATAGCTTGATACGTTCAGCTCTTTTGGAACAAATCGATTGAAGTGAAGATTCTTTTACATCATCAACGCATTACTAATTCCTAATTACGCGTCCATGAAGCTTATTGGGTCCTCAATACACTTCGTTCTCATCACTTCAGTTAAAGCCTTGAAGGTGAAATGGATAACTTCAGTTGTAACAACAAGTCATGTAACAGTCAACCTCATTAGCTTGATACGTTCAGTTCTTTTGGAACAAATCGATTGAAGTGAAGTTCTTTTACTTCATCAAACGCATTACTAAGTCCTAATTACGCGTCCATGAAGCTTATTGGGTCCTCAATACACTTCGTTCTCATCACTTCCAGTTAAAGCCTTGAAGGTGAAATGGATAACTTCAGGTTGTAACAACAAGTCATGTAACAGTCAACCTCATTAGCTTGATACGTTCAGTTCTTTTGGAAACAAATCGATTGAAGTGAAGGTTCTTTTACTTCATCAAACGCATTACTAAGTCCTAATAGAATTACGCGTCCATGAAGCTTATTGGAGGTCCTCAATACACTTCGTTCTCATCACTTCAGTTAAAGCCTTGAAGGTGAAATGGATAACTTCAGTTGTAACAACAAGTCATGTAACAGTCAACCTCATTAGCTTGATACGTTCAGTTCTTTTGAAACAAATCGATTGAAGTGAAGGTTCTTTACTTCATCAAACGCATTACTAAGTCCTAATATGCGTCCATGAAGCTATTGGGTCCTCAATACACTTCGTTCTCATCACTTCAAGTTAAAGCCTTGAAGGTGAAATGGATAAATTTCGGTTGTAACAACAAGTCATGTAACAGTCAACCTCATTAGCTTGATACGTTCAGTTCTTTTGGAACAAATCGATTGAAGTGAAGGTTCTTTTACATTCATCAAACGCATTACTAAGTCCTAATTACGCGTCCATGAAGCTTATTGGGTCCTCAATACACTTCGTTCTCATCAATTCTAGTTAAAGCCTTGAAGGTGAAATGGATAAATTCGGTTGTAACAACAAGTCATGTACAGTCAACCTCATTAGCTTGTTACGTTCAGCTCTTTTGGAACAAATCGATTGAAGTGAAGGATTCTTTTACATCATCAAACGCATTACTAATTCCTAATTACTGCGTCCATGAAGCTTATTGGGTCCTCAATACACTTCGTTCTACTCACTTCTAGTTAAAGCCTTGAAGGTGAAATGGATAACTTCAGGTGTAACAACAAGTCATGTAACAGTCAACCTCATTAGCTTATACGTTATTCTTTTGGAACAAATCGATTGAAGTGAAGGTTCTTTTACTGCATTCAAATGCATTACTAGTCAGAATTACGCGTCCATGAAGCTTATTGGGTCCTCATATACCCTTCGTTCTCACCACTCCAAGTTAAAGCCTTGAAGGTGAAATGGATAACTTCGGTTGTAATGACAAGTCATGTAACAGTTAACCTCATTAGCTTGATACGTTCAGTTCTTTTGGAACAGATCGATTGAAGTGAAGGTTCTTTACATCATCAAACGCATTACTAAGTTCTAATTACGCGGCCATGAAGCTTATTGGGTCCTCAATACCCTTCGTTCTCATCCACTTCAAGTTAAAGCCTTGAAGGTGAATGGATAACTTCGGTTGTAACAACAAGTCATGTAACAGTCAACCTCATTAGCTTGATACGTTCAGCTCTTTTGGAACAAATCGATGAAGTGAAGGATTCTTTTACTCATCAAACGCATTACTAAGTCCTAATTACGCGTCCATGAAGCTTATTGGGTCCTCAATACACTTCGTTCTCATCACTTCCAGTTAAAGCCTTGAAGGTGAAATGGATAACTTCAGGTTGTAACAACAAGTCATGTAACAGTCAACCTCATTAGCTTGATACGTTCAGTTCTTTTGGAACAAATCGATTGAAGTGAAGGTTCTTTTACATGCATCAAACGCATTACTAAGTCCTAATTACGCGTCCATGAAGCTTATTGGGTCCTCAATACCACTTCGTTCTCACACTTCCAGTTAAAGCCTTGAAGGTGAAATGGATAACTTCAGTTGTAACAACAAGTCATGTAACAGTCAACCTCATTAGCTTGATACGTTCAGTTCTTTTGGAACAAATCGATGAAGTGAAGTTCTTTTACTTCATCAAACGCATTACTAAGTCCTAATTACGCGTCCATGAAGCTTATTGGGGTCCTCAATACACTTCGTTCTCATCACTTCCAGTTAAAGCCTTGAAGGTGAAATGGATAACTTCAGTTGTAACAACAGTCATGTAACAGTCAACCTCATTAGCTTGATACGTTCATTTCTTTTGGAACAAATCGATTGAAGTGAAGGTTCTTTTACTTCATCAAACGCATTACTAAGATCCTAATTACGCGTCCATGAAGCTTATTGGGTCCTCAATACACTTCGTTCTCATCACTTCAAGTTAAAGCCTTGAAGGTGAAATGGATAAATTCGGTTGTAACAACAAGTCATGTAACAGTCAACCTCATTAGCTTGATACGTTCAGTTCTTTTGGAAACAAATCGATTGAAGTGAAGGTTCTTTTACTTCATCAAACGCATTACTAAGTCCTAATTACGCGTCCATGAAGCTTAATTGGGTCCTCAATACACTTCGTTCTTATCACTTCTAGTTAAAGCCTTGAAGGTGAAATGGATAAATTCGGTTGTAACAACAAGTCATGTAACAGTCAATCTCATTAGCTTGATACGTTTAGTTCTTTTGGAACAAATCGATTGAAGTGAAGGTTCTTTTACTTCATCAAACGCATTACTAAGTCTAATTACGCGTCCATGAAGCTATTGGGTCCTCAATACACTTCGTTCTCATCACTTCAAGTTAAAGCCTTGAAGGTGAAATGGATAAATTCGGTTGTAACACAAGTCATGTAACAGTCAACCTCATTAGCTTGATACGTTCAGTTCTTTTGGAAACAAATCGATTGAAGTGAAGGTTCTTTTACTTCATCAAACGCATTACTAAGTCCTAATTACGCGTCCATGAAGCTTATTGGGTCCTCAATACACTTCGTTCTCAATCACTTCAAGTTAAAGCCTTGAAGGTGAAATGGATAACTTCGGTTGTAACAACAAGTCATGTAACAGTCAACCTCATTAGCTTGATACGTTCAGTTCTTTTGGAACAATCGATTGAAGTGAAGGTTCTTTTACTTCATCAAACGCATTACTAAGTCCTAATTACGCGTCCATGAAGCTTATTGGGTCCTCAATACCCTTCGTTCTCACCACTTCAAGTTAAAGCCTTGAAGGTGAAATGGATAATTTCGGTTGTAACAACAAGTCATGTAACAGTCAACCTCATTAGCTTGATACGTTCAGTTCTTTGGAACAAATCGATTGAAGTGAAGGTTCTTTTACATCATCAAACGCATTACTAAGTCCTAATTACGCGTCCATGAAGCTTATTGGGTCCTCAATACCTTCGTTCTCATCACTTCAGTTAAAGCCTGAAGGTGAAATGGATAACTTCAGTTGTAACAACAAGTCATGTAACAGTCAACCTCATTAGCTTAATACGTTCATTCTTTTGGAACAAATCGATTGAAGTGAAGGTTCTTTTACTGCATCAAACGCATTACTAAGTCCTAATTACGCGTCCATGAAGCTTATTGGGTCCTCAATACCCTTCGTTCTCACCACTCCAAGTTAAAGCCTTGAAGGTGAAATGGATAACTTCGGTTGTAATGACAAGTCATGTACAGTTAACCTCATTAGCTTGATACGTTCAGTTCTTTTGAACAGATCGATTGAAGTGAAGGTTCTTTTACATCATTAAACGCATTACTAAAGTCCTAATTATGCGTCCATGAAGCTTATTGGGTCCTCAATACACTTCGTTCTCATCACTTCAGTTAAAGCCTGAAGGTGAAATGGATAACTTCGGTTGTAACAACAAGTCATGTATAAGTCAACCTCATTAGCTTGATACGTTCAGTTCTTTTGAAACAATCGATTGAAGTGAAGGTTCTTTTACTTCATCAAACGCATTACTAAGTCCTAATTACGCGTCCATGAAGCTAATTGGGTCCTCAATACACTTCGTTCTCATCACTTCAGTTAAAGCCTTGAAGGTGAAATGGATAAATTCGTTGTAACAACAAGTCATGTACAGTCAACCTCATTAGCTTGATACGTTCAGTTCTTTTGGAACAAATCGATTGAAGTGAAGGTTCTTTTACATCATCAAACGCATTACTAAGTCTAATTACGAGTCCATGAAGCTATTGGGTCCTCAATACCCTTCGTTATCATCACTTCAAGTTAAAGCCTTGAAGTGAAATGGATAACTTCGGTTGTAACAACAAGTCATGTAACAGTCAACCTCATTAGCTTGATACGTTCAGTTCTTTTGGAAACAAATCGATGGAAGTGAAGGTTCTTTTACTTCATCAAACGCATTACTAAGTCCTAATTACGCGTCCATGAAGCTTAATTGGGTCCTCAATACACTTCGTTCTCATCACTTCAAGTTAAAGCCTTGAAGGTGAAATGGATAACTTCGGTTGTAACAACAAGTCATGTAACAGTCAACCTCATTAGCTTGATACGTTCAGTTCTTTTGTAACAAATCGATTGAAGTGAAGGTTCGTTTACTTCATCAAACGCATTACTAAGTCCTAATTATGCGTCCATGAAGCTTATTGGTCCTCAATACACTTCGTTCTCATCACTTCAAGTTAAAGCCTTGAAGGTGAAATGGATAACTTCGGTTGTAACAACAATGTCATGTAACAGTCAACATCATTAGCTTGATACGTTCAGTTCTTTTGGAACAAATCGACTGAAGTGAAGGTTCTTTTAATTTCATCAAACGCATTACTAAGTCCTAATTACGCGTCCATGAAGCTTATTGGTGGTCCTCAATACACTTCGTTCTCATCACTTCAAGTTAAAGCCTTGAAGGTGAAATGGATAACTTCAGTTGTAACAACAAGTCATGTAACAGTCAACCTCAATTAGCTTGATACGTTCAGTTCTTTTGAAACAAATCGATTGAAGTGAAGATTCTTTTACTATTCATCAAACGCATTACTAAGTCCTAATTACGCGTCCATGAAGCTTTATTTGGTCCTCAAGACACTTCGGTTCTCCTCACTTCCAGTTTTAAGCCTGAAGGTTGAAATGGATAACTTCGTTTATAAACAACAAGTCATGTAACAGTCAACCTTCATTAGCTTAATACGTTCATTTCTTTTGGAACCAAATCGATTGAAGTGAAGGGTCGTTTTAATGCTATCAAACGCATCTACTAAGTCCTCATTAACGCGTTCCCATTTGAAGCTTATTGGTCCTCACTACCCTTCGTTCTCACCACTCCAAGTTACAAGCCTTGACGGTTGTGAAATGGCTAACTTCGGTTGTAATGACAAGTCAATGTAACAGTTAACCTCATTAGCTTGATACGTTCAGTTCTTTTGGAACAGATTTCGATTGAAGTGAAGGTTTCTTTTACATCAATTAACACGGCATTACTAAAACCTAATTACGCGTCCATGAAGCTTTATTGGGTCCTTAACACTTCGTTTCTCATCACTTCGAGTTAATGCCTTAAAGGTGAATGATAATTCGGTTTGTACAACAAGTCATGTATTAGCAACCTCAATTTAGCTTGATACGTTCAGTTCTTTTGAAACCAATCGAGTGAAGTGAAGTTCTTTACTTCAATCAAACGCAGTACTAAGTCCTACTTACGCGTCCATGAAGGCTATTGCTCCTCGTACACGTCGTTCTCACACTTCCATTAAAGCCTTGAAGGAGAATGATAATTTGTGTAACACAAGTCATGTAACAGTCAACCTCATTAGCTTGATACGTCAATTGTTTTGGGAACAAATCGATTGAAGTGCAGGTTCCTTTACATCTCAACGCATTATAAGTTCTAATAGCTAATCCACATGATGCGTATTTGGTCCTCACATACCCTTCGTTATCACACTTTCAAGTTTAAAGCCTTGAAGGTGAAATGGATAAACGTCGGTTGTAACAACCAGTCATGTAACCTCAACCACATTAGCTTGTACGTTTCATTCTTTTGAAACAAATCGATTGAAGTGAAGGTCTTTACTTCATCAAACGCATACTAAGTCCTATTAGCGTCCATGAAGCTAATTGGGTCCTCAATACACTTCGTTCTCATCACTTCAAGTTAAATCCTTGAAGGTGAAATGGATAACTTCGGTTGTAACAACAAGTCATGTAACAGTCACACCTATTAGCTTGATCGTTCAGTTCTTTTGTAACAAATCGATTGAAGTGAAGGTGTTTACTTCATCAAACGCAATACTAAGTCCTAATTACTGCGTCCATGAAGCTTATTGGGTCCTCAATACACTTCGTTCTATCACTTTCAGTTAAAGCTTGAATGTGAAATGGATAACTGTCAGTTGTAACAACATGTCATGTAACAGTCAACATTATTAGCTTGATACGTTCAGTTCTTTTGGAACAAATCGCCTGAAGTGAAGTTTCTTTTATTTCATCAAACGCATTACTAAGTCCTAATTACGCGTCCATAAAGCTTATTGGGTGGTCCTCAATACACTTCGTTTCATCACTTTCCAGTTAAAGCCTTGAAGGTGAAATGGATAACTTCAGTTGTAACAACAAGTCATGTAACAGTTCAACCTCATTAGCTTGATACGTTCAGTTCTTTTGAAACAAATCGATTGAAGTGAAGGTTTCTTTATTTCATCAAACGGATTACTAAATTTAATTACGCGTCCATGAAGCTAATTAAGTCCTCAATACACTTCGTTCTCATGACTTCAAGTTAAGCCTTGAAGGTGAAATGGATAAATTCGGTTGTAACAACAAGTCATGTAACACAGTAAACCTCATAGCTTGATACGTTTAGTTCTTTTGAACACATCGATTGAAGTGAAGGTTCTTTTACTTTATCAAACGCATTACTAAGTCCTAATTACGCGTCCATGAAGCTTATTGGGTCCTCAATACACTTCGTTGTCATGACTTCAAGTTAAACCTTGAAGGTGAAAATGGATAACTTCGGTTGTAACAACAAGTCATGTAACAGTCAACTCATTAGCTGATACGTCAGTTCTTTTGAAACAAACGATTGAAGTGAGGTTTTTTTTACTTATCAAACGCAGATTACTAAGTCCTAATTACGCGTCCATGAAGCTATTGGGTCCTTGATGTGCCCCTAGGCCCATTACACGATCCCAGACCCGAGTCCCATAATTTAGTAACACACTTGTCTCTTTTGCAGTCTGGTTCATGTGAGACTTGCAGGACACCGTGGATGACTTGAAGTGGGAGATTAAAGCTGGAGACGTTGACCAACCAAAGCATCTACTCATGTGGAAAGACTAAAGAGTCTCCTTAATGCTCACATGGGAATTTGTCTTCCCGAGCGTTGATATTTGTTGCTTTTTTTGAAATTTCGAACTTATTGGCAAACGTTGGCCTTCTTGTTTAAAACTTTATTAGATGCATGTTAGATTAGATGATGTTAGGATTAGATGAAGATAGGATTAGTTGGTGGCTTGGTTTGGCCCATTGAAGTTGAAGACATGGAAGCCCACATGATCCCATTGAAGTTGAAGACATGGAAGCCCACATGATGATCCATCAATTCCCTTCCCAAGCCCAAGCCCAAGCCCAAGCCCAAACCCACCATTAGGTCTATATATTCATGGCATTGGTGTTTGTATCTTTTTTGGATGATTTATGAGCACCCACAGATTTCTCTCTCATTAGAAGAAGAAGCTTGGAGCAAGGAGCTTCCAAGGTAAGCTCGGTTGACAACAACTGAGGGGTTGCGCCCCCGAACCATTCTTCTAGCTTGGTAGCTAGTTGTAGTGGATTTTGCCACCTCCTTTTCCACTCTTTTGAGAGCGGAAAATAGCAAGGAGTGGCCTTAACCGATTCCTTGAATCGAGTTTTCTTCCTTGGAAGAAACTCTTGCCGGAAGCTCCATTGAAGCACTCACCGGCCGATTCTCGGAAAACAGTCCATAAATACTTTATCTTAACGAATCTGGACCACGATTTTCACCAGCACACACCTCACTCACTTCACAAGATTCACCTAAAATTTCATTAAGTTTCGAGCACGTTTGATATTTCTTTTACATTTTTCATTCTCGGATTTACTCGGATTTTGTGTCACCCGGAGCTAACGGTCTTCTTCGAGTTCTTGAGTCCTATTTGCAGGTCGGAGCTCATCAGGTGGTATCAGAGATTGGATAGCTCCCTTAGGGTGAGGGAAACCAGATCGGTTTGGTTTTCCAAACCCATTTGTTTGCCCAAAACCGTGGCACCAAAACCGGGTGCTTGCTGTTCTTCATTTTCGGTTTGGTGTTCTTGCTGTTTTTCTTACCTTCTCTTTTAGTTTCTTGCAAAGATAATTTCCAGAACATTTTTATTAGTTGTCTGAAACTTTGAGCTTGAGTTTTTGAAAAAATATTCCACCATTTTCGTGCTGCTTATTTTCCTTCCCTTTTTGGTAGAACAAACCCTAACAAACTTAGTACTTGCTGTTTTTCTTTCTCTTTTTGGTTTGCTAACTTGGCTGCTGTGTATCTCACTTTTCCAGCACTTAAGAACATTTTGTTATAATCACAGATCTGAACATTAAGAAATATGTTTGATTAACATCATTTGTGTTGGTTTAAGTTGCTGTTTAGTGGTTTAAGTTGTTGTTTAGTATTCTGTTTATTTTACTTATTGCTGTTTTGTTATGTTGTGCCAAATCTGAGTTTAATATTTAGTGTTCTGTTTGTTGTTAGATAATATATTATTCCACTGAAAACATTTATATTTTACATTCGAATTTGCATTGGTAAAGCAACATTACTCAAAAGGGTGAAAGTTAAGTAAAAGTGCATAACCTAAACTAGCCTCTACTTTTGGTGTTTGCTTTATGTCGCTTTCACTTTGTGTTTGGATGAGATTTAAATTAATAAGGTTCTGTTAGTAAGATAATTGTTTGTAATTGCATGTTTGGGAATATATGTATTAAGTTCACTAAGACGTTAAAGAGCACGTACGAATCGATTATCTCTGTTTAGTGGATTTAAAACTTGTTTGTTAGTGAATTTGACATTTCCCCACTAAAACGGCCATAACTTTGGCTACAAGTGTCAGTTTTCGACGAGCCACCTGGCAAATCGAAGCTCTTTAGAGCTCTACATCTATTTACATCTATGCCACCCACGTTTCGACCCCAAAAAACGTCGTCTAAGCCCTCAAAAATGCGTTTCAAAATTTTAGGTCAAAATTCTAGTTAGGTTCCCCACCTTTACCTCCCCTAACACCCGTGATCAACTTGAACCTAATTAATATTTACTTCCTAAAACTTTAGTATTCACATGAATGAAGACTAGGAGTGCAATTCACCGAGAGCTAAACCAAGATATGAATCAAGAACCGAACCGGGACAAGGAGATTCCCCAACCCGAGACTCACACCCCACAAAAGGGAGAGTCTAGCATGCAAAGACAATTAGATGGACTTAGTGGAGAAGTTAACCATATAGGCCAACAACTTAAGGACTTAACCCTTAGCATGAAACACATAATGGAAGTCCTTAATACGAGAATTCCAAATGAAGCAACCCGAGAACCCCCACCTCTATTTAGACCCGGAAATCCTAGGAGACGATTTCAAGAACCATATCCACCCTCGGATGAAGAAAGACCTGAGTATCCTAGGAGACGAAACCCGCTTTATGAGGAGGAGGAAGAATGGACCTTAGATGAAGAAGAGACTTTTCGACCAAATAGACGAAAGGATCAAGAGGACCTTAGAAATGTCAAGCTACATATACCTGCATTTGACGGGACATGCGATGGAGATACCTTTCTTGAATGGATTGACAAGGTAGAGAAAGTTTTCGACTATTATGAGTACTCCGATAAAGTAAAGGTCCAGTTAGTATCCGTAGAGCTATCGGGATATGCGGCCCTTTGGTGGTCCAATATTAAGCTCCAAAGACGACGGATAGGAGATACCTCCATTACGACATGGAGAGCAATGAAGTCGCTCATGACTAAGAGGTTCATACCCACCCATTACCGTCAAGATCTATTCCTTCAAATCCAAAACCTACGACAAGGAACTCGATCCGTTGAGGCTTACCTAGCTGAATTTGAAACTCTAAGGATACGAGTAGATATGGAAGAACCTGAGGAGCAAGTTATTGCTAGATTCATTCGGGGATTGAATAGAGACATAGGAGAGACCGTTGAAATACACCCGGCAGAGTCCTTAGATGCAATTGTTCATATGGCTATGACGATTGAGCGACAGCTCAATAGAAAGAGGAAATCCACCTACCCTCCTAAGTTTACCCCCCACATTCCACCCAAAGTCACCCCTAAGTCACCCGCGCCAATCAAGCCCTTTGACAAGGCCGAAGGAAAGAAGCCTTTTAATCCTAGTTGGCCACTTAAGGAGTCCAGTAGCAAAACCTTAGTCGATAAAGCCAACCCACTTAGAGCGAGAGAAATCAAGTGTTATAAATGTCAAGGTCTAGGTCATTATATGGCTGAATGTCCGAATCGACGGGTGATGATTATCAAGGAAGATACGGGAGAAGTTGAGAGTGAGGATGACCACGAGGTAGGCGTAGAGGACAAAGATGTCGAGAAGAGTGACACTGAGGACGAAGTCTTGCGCGCTCCTGAGGGACCTTGTTGATGGTTAGGAGACGCGTCCTTGTGACTAAGAATTCAAGGAAGATTGCCAACGTTAGAATATCTTTCAGAGTAGATGCTGTTATCAAGGAAAAGATCTGCTCTTTAATTAGAGATGGCTGAAGTTGTTGCCACACGTGGCAATCTGATGAGTTTCGTTAAGAATAGGATTAGAGACCACTACGCATCCCCCACCCTTAAGTTACGATGGCCTAATGATAGGGTGATGTTAAGGTCTCTCGCGTGAGAGTATATTTGCTATGGTCAAATCATCGATTCCGTTATATGTGATGTCGTGCCCATGAGTGCTACCCTTACTTCTTTGGACGCCCTGGCAATTTGATCGCGAGTGACCACGATTGATATTCTACACTATTCCCTCAAGTTTGGTGGAAAAAAATTAAGTTACACCTTTGACCCCCGAGGAAAATATCCAAAAGGAATGCCGCTATAACGAAGCGAAGAATAAAGCAAATCTTGTTTTAGGACTAATCGAAGATGAGCACTCGGTGCTTCGAGATATCCCGTGATCCATACTATTTCGAGATAGAGTTTATTGACTCGGGTAATCCTGACCCTGTAAAGACGTTTCTCAATCAATTCCAAGATTTTTCTTGAAGAACGGCCCCAAGGCTTACCATTCTAACGTGGTATAGAATATCAAATTGACGTCAACCCGGGGCAACCCTCATAATAGACTGGCCATAGAATGAACCCCGAAGAAACCAAGAAACTCCCAAGATCAAGTTCAAGATTATTTGGATAAGGTACATACGAGAGTCAATGATCCCGCCGTGGCAGTTCCCATCACTTTTGGTACCGCCAGAAATACGGCACAATGAGGATGTTGCGTTGACAGTCGAGCCGTGAATCAAATACCTCGTTAAGTATATATACCCCATTCCTAGGCTCGAGGATATGTTGGATGAGCTCAGTGGAGCCTCATATTTTTCCTAAGGTGGACCTAAGAGCGGTTTTACCACCAATTAGAATGAAAAAGGTGACGAGTGGAATACGAATGTAAGCTAAATGACGGCTTTTTGAGGGGATGGTGATGGCCTTTCGGGTGTATCTAACGCGCCAGTACCTTCATGAGACTTATATGCACCACTGCCTGAAAGCTTTCTTTGGAAAATTATTGTTTCATATTTTGACATATTTTGGTGTATAGTCCGGACCTCCCACAACACCTCAACCATCTTAGTGTATACTGTTCCAACCCTACGAAAAGCTCAATTAATTTTTGGGAATTGTAAGCAATGCTCATTCGCGCAGGACAAAGTTTATTTCCTAGGGTTTGTCCATTTCCTAAGGATGGCATGGAAAGACGCTTTGACAAGATCAAGGCTAGTTTAAGGATGGTGGCGCTACCCCCAACTCTTTAACCGAATTACGTAGCTTCCAGGTCTGGCCTCTTTTTTACCGGAGTGTCATAAAGACTTTAGTTCATTGTCTCACCGCTCACTGATTGCCTAGAAGGGAAAAGCGTGTACTTGGACCCCGGCTTGTCAAAGAACTTTGAGCTAATCAAGGACAAGTTACTGCCTACGCCGCCAGTTTAGCCCTCCC
The DNA here is from genome assembly GCA_022432975.1 of Begonia masoniana. Lineage (NCBI taxonomy): Eukaryota > Viridiplantae > Streptophyta > Magnoliopsida > Cucurbitales > Begoniaceae > Begonia > Begonia masoniana. The sequence continues at coordinate 18,183,584 of CM039506.1, forward strand.
GACTTTAAACAAGGGATTTGATTATGAGTGATACTCCGGAGTTTGGCATTGGAGCCGTGCTCATAACCAGAGGGAAACCCATTGCAATACTTTAGTGAGAACTGAAAGGAGCCACTGCTAAACTACTCCACGTACGATAAGAATTGTATGCCGTATTAGAGCATTGGAGCATGGGCAGCACTACCCTTTGTCAAAAGAATTTGTTACAATCTGATCATCAATTTACGACACATTAAGAGTCACATAATGAACCACGAGGCATGGCTAGAGGGTAGAATTTGGAGAGGTTCCCGTATATTCTGATTTATTGAACGGAGAAAATAATATAGTCCGCCGATGCCTTCGAGGAAACGCATTCTCCTGAACAGAGCTAGGGACTCGATTCTTTGGATTTTGAATGGGCAACATAATTCGAATCTGACCCTGACTTTGGATCTTATTACACCAAGTGCGAGGAAAAGGCTGAGGAGAAATTCGACGTATGGATGGCTTTTACTAAGGGCGGGAAAATTGATTACTACCTGCCAGGAAGCATGATGCAACGTCTTTAGAAAAGAAAGCCCATTGTGGAGGATTAGCGAGTCATTTCGGGGAGAAGAAGAGAACCCTCGAAATTATGCTTTAAGAACACTCTTTTGGCCACTATGAACGGACTGCACCGCATTGTTGAGACCTGCGGCGTGTGCAAGAAAGCCAAGAGTAGTTCTACTACACAATGCTGATATGCCCTTACCCATTCCTTCTCCCCTTGGACTGAAGTTGGTATGACTTCATTTTGGGATTGCCCACGAACTGCTCGTATAGGATGCGATCATAGTTGTTGTGGATCTTTCTCTAAGATGGCAATTATTCCTTAGTGCAAAAACGATGACGCCTTTTCTATAGCTGACCTTTTTCAAAGAAATCATTCGCCTACATGGTATATATACCGGTTTCCATATGTCGGACCCGGGACACTAAATTTTTTGCGCTCCTCTGGACCACTTTGTGAATAAAGTGGGACGAAGCTGTGTTTTAGCATATCCTTTCCACCCCCCCCAAACTGATGGCAGACTTAGTTTGTTAACGACTTAGGGCCCCCCTCCCTCACGCAGTATTTGTAGGTAAGAAACTCTCATGGATGTAGTCCTTCCTGATTGGAATTTTCCTACAAAATCGCACCCATCATTCAACTACTCAACAAGCCCTTTGAGGTGGCCTATGGGTTGAAACCTGTTACCACCGTTGGACCTTGTTCCGTTACCCTTTGAACTGGCAACCATCCGAGCAACAGCCGCAAACAAGTAAGAAATTACATGAGAACGTGGCTTCAAAACATCGAGAAAGGAGAAATGCGAGCGTGGCCAAACGAGTACAAAGGCCGAAAAAGAGGTTATCTTTAAATGAAGAGACGTGTTTTGGTTGCACCTAATAAAAGATAGAATTCCCTGACAAAAAAAATCTAAGCTTCTTCCTCGTGCAGATGGACCCCTTCAAGTGTTTAGGGATCAATAACATGCTTATAGATTGAACTGCCTGGAGTTACGGAGTATCGGCAACGTTCAATGTCATGGACTATCCACTCTATTATAGCGATGATGAACGAAAACTCCGTGAGGCCTGACTTAAAGGATTTGAGGTCAAATCTCAATCACCTGGGAGATACTGTTGTCCCCGTATCCCATTAACGTCCCAACCCGAGTCCATAATTTTACTAACAACTTGTCTCTTTGTGCAGGTCATGTTTCGTGTGAAGACTTGGAGGACACCGTGGATGACTTGAGTGGGAGATTAAAGCTGGAAGACGTGACCACCAAATCATCTACTCAGTGGAAAGCCTAAGAGGCACCTTAAGCTCACAGGGTAAGGTGTCTTCCCGAGCTTTGGTATTTGTTGCTTTTTGAATTTCGTACTTATGGCAACAGGTGGCCTTCTTGTTTTAAACTTTATTAAGATTCTGTTAGGATAGATGGATTGTTAGGAGTAATGAATGATAAGATTAGTTGGTGGCCTGTTTGGCCCATTGAAGTTAAAAGACATGGAAGCCCACATGATCCCATTGCAGTTAAGACATGGAAGCCCACATGATGCCGCATAATTCCCTTCCCAAGCCCAACCCAAGCCCAAGCCCAAACCCAGCCAGTAGTCTATATTCATGCATTGGTGGTTGTATCTTTTTTGATGATTTATGAGTACCCCCACAGATTTCTCTCTCCTAGAGAAGAAGATTGGAGCAAGGAGCTTCAAGGTAAGCTCGGTTTGACAACAACCCGAGGGTTGCGCCCCCGACCATTCTTCTAGCTTGGTAGCTAGTGGAGAGGATTTTTGCCACCAAAGATAAAAAGATCCTCTCCACTCTTTGGAGCGTAAAATCGCCAGGAGTGGCTTAACCGATTCCTTGAATCGAGTTTTCTTCCTGAATAAACTCTTGCCGGAATCTACATTGAAGCACTCACCGCCGATTCTCGAAAACAGTTCCATAATAACTTCATCTTAACGAATCTGGACCACGATTTTCACCAGCACACCCCTCACTCACTTCACAAGATTCAACCTAATTTCATTAGTTTCGAGCACTTTTGAATTCTAAAAAAAAAAAAAAAAAAAAAAAAAATTACTACTCCTAAGAGACGGACTCTAAACTAATCAACATCTGCAATTTAGAAGGCATTTTTCTTTTCTTTTTTTTTCCTTTCTGTATCCCTCAAACTTAAACATGCGTGCGGAAGACTTAAAGAAACCGGACTCTTAGTCTTAAATCTTAAAAACATAAAAGGAGACCAGAAATCCCAGTATTCGTCAAAACATAGGAAACCTATTTACGTAAAATTTCAGTTCTAAGTCGTACTAAAATATACTAGAGGCAGCACCAACGGTCAAATTCGCTTTCCAGCCACCAACCATCACCATGAGGAACATCCAGCAACCAGACTAAGCATTTCATCCGAGTGGGCGTCCTCAACATACGGTTGTCACTACATCGTAAGGTTTATATTATAACACCCGAGATGACGGCAGGTGATTTCCTAATTGTATTAACGGTCAGAATCTTTAATCTTACATTTTCGGATTATACACGGGACAATTCAAGTTAGGTGGATTTAATAGGTGGTGGCAACGTTGTACTCCTGGAGGGGGGTGATGACCGATATAGAAAGAAAAGGAAATGTTGGAAAAACCTCACTCGAACCACTGTAGCCTACACCTTCCCTTTTCGGCGATTTCTTCTCTCCAGCTATAGCTCCTGCTTTCGGCATACTCCTTCGGACGCTCGCTCCTCTGATACCCCGTTGCCGAGGTATGCATTAGTCCATTGTCGCCTATCTGTTAGCTTGTTCACCTTGTTTCTACG